>CM070544.1:3562544-4762544 GCA_036346415.1 Raddia guianensis
GGTCCTGGGGCAAGGAGCGCCTCCACAACAAGGCCTCTAAGGTGGCACTGCACTGCAGGAGCCCACTCACAAGACCGCCACCTCACGAGTCGACTCTCCAAGGTGGTCCACGCTGGGACAACCTCGAGCCTCAATAGGAACTCGAAGTTTATTACCTTCCTCCCAAGCAATAAGGACGTTGCTTGTAAGGAACCGTCCGATATGCCCGGTGTCCCAAGGAGGTGATCGAGCACAAAGCAGCCGTCCGCCCGACAAGAAACCGGTAAGGCAAGGTCGCGGGCGGTCCTCGACCGAAGGCTAAGATCATCCAAGACCAGCGGCAAGCCGCTTCGAGCGGGCTTCATCCGCAAGGTTCAGCACTCCGATTGGCTTGCGAACCCGGCCGCTGCCCGTAAGAAAGGAGGCAAGTGGCGCATGTGTGTCAATCACCGCGACCTTAATTCCGCCTGCCCCAAGGATAACTTTCTCCTTCCATACATAGATCAGCTAGTTGACGCTACGGCAGATTCAGCTTTGATGAGTTTCCTGGATGCCTATTCCGGTTACCATCAGATCGCGTTGTGTAAAGAGGACGAAGAAAAAACCGCCTTTGTAACGCCTTTCGGCACATTTTGCTATACGACCATGCCCTTCGGTCTCAGAAATGCTGGCGCCACGTTCGGCGTCTCATGCAAAAACTCTCTCGATCAAATAGGGCGCAGCGTAGAAGTCTCGTCCGACGATATCGTAGTCAGAGCAAAGGCGACCCGTGACCGCGTGTCCGACTGGTGAGACCTTGATACCGAGACAAAGACCGGGTCAAGTTAAACCCGAAGTGCGCCTTTGGTGTCAAGTCCGGCATGCTCCTAGGCTACGTGTCGGCGGGCGAGCATCGCGCGAACCAAAAAAGATCGAGGTCAGTCGAAAAGATGAGGTCGCCAACTTTGTGTAAAGGACATCCAGTCCCTCACGGCAAAATGGCGACCTTAAGCCGTTCATCTCCGCCTTGGAGACCGGGCGCCTTTACGCAAGCTCGCGCGCAAGCATGATAGTTTCGAGTGGTGAGGAAGCCGAGGCGGCGTTTTTGCAACTCAAGCAAGTATCTCGCCTGCCACCGTCCTCACTACTCCTAAGCTCGGAAGCCCTCTCGCTATACCTCTCGGTGACACCAAGCGCCCGCAAGTGCGGTCTTGGCGAGAGAACGAGAAGGGAAGCAGCGGCCTGTCTACTATGTGAGCGAAGCACTCACAAGGCCAAAGAGCGCTATCCCGACCTTCAGAAACTGTGCTACGCTTTGCTGATGGCCTCGCACAAGTTGCGTCACTATTTCCAAGCCCACCAAGTCGTTGTCTCGACTACTTACCCGATCAAGGACATTCTCCGAAACCCGGAGGCCACTGGCCGGGTCGCGAAGTAGGGAGTCGAGCCGGGTGAATTCGACATCCAGTTTGTGTCTCGAACCGCGATCAAGGCCCAGGCCCTGGCTGATTTCGTCGTAGAATTGACCAGGCCGGATGAGCAAGAGAGAGGTGTCGGGGGTAAAATCACGGCCCATTGCCATGGCCCACTCCCTGACGGCCCGATCAAATAGCCTACCAGGGCCCAGCTCCCTGGAAGGTTCTATCTGGCCCATATGCATCTGCCGAAGCAGTTTTCTGGGTGGCGTGGTGCGAGGGTAAGGAAATGAATGTTTGAGCCGTCTCGAACAAGAGTTTACTGACGGCTACGTGAACCCGGACGTGGTTTCCCGGATTGGATTGGAGGTCGTGATCCCCAAGATTAGGAGATTACCTTATCTACCGTAGGTCATATTCGGCATGTATGAGTTCGTTACGATCTCGTAGTTAGCCCGGCCCAATATTCCCTCGGTAGGTCGGTTTGCTCTGCACTATATAAACCGAGTCCCCCTGGCGTGTAAGGGGGACGACTGGATCTGGCTTGTAGCGTCTCGTAGACACCTGACCATAGCATATTGCTTCCTGTACACCATAATCTCGCCGAGACTTGTCCGTCTCGTCGAGCCATCTCTTGTATTCATCTCTGATATATAAGAAAGGCCGGGCGTGGGGCTATTATCTCCCGAGAGGCTGAACGGGATAAAAACCCTATCTCACTGTTCGTTGTTGTTCGTTGGTTGTTGGCGTGTCTCCTATCTCCTCTTTGAAGAACCTTGGTTGACTTGGGTCGATATCCCAACCGTCGACAATTTGGCGCCGTCCGTGGGGACACTTGGACGAGCATGTCGAACTCCGTCGGTGACAGAATTCTTCACGAGGGCTACGACTTCGGAAAGGCGGGATGTCTCATCCTCGTCGATTCAGTCGATCTGTTCGGTCTCGAACACCTTCTCTATCTGGGACAGAAGTCTCCGCCTATCTGGCGGAGATAGCCTCAGATCGCACTCCCGTCAAGGACGATGACTACGGAACCGACGATCTTTACGATGGTTTGGATCTATCGGATTCCAAGGCTATGTCGGTAGATTCCACATGGCGACACGGTGATAGCGCCGTCTAAGCGTACCCTCATGCGGCCCCGCGACATTAACATGGCCGATGCAGGAACCTCCGAGAATCCTGCACGGGTTGTGGCGGCCGGCGAGCTCGAGCAGGTCGACCCCGCTCGGCATCAAGATGAAGCTGCGCAGGCTGCTCGCGAGCAAGAAGTTGTTCGCCGCAGCCTCGACGATTCCATCAATCAGACCGTGGCGCGGTTCCGCGAGCGGTGCAAGCGACAGCGTCGCGATCCCCCTCGCGTGCCCACGCCAAGTCTCCCGGCGGAAGTTTTTCCTGTTGGGTCAACTCCAGCGTGACGGACTCTGTCGGCCGAACGCGGATGCTTCGGAGATCCCAGGACCATTAGAACAGAGTCAGGAACGGCTCGAAGCTATAGCAACGGTCCTTAGATCCACCAACCAGGCTGACCTCGCCCGCATGGGCGATGCTGTTGCTTCTAATCTAGAGCGACTGGCTGATGGCCTTAAGTCCCTAGGAGAAGTCAACAACTCCTCCAGGCAGCGTAGCCATGCTACCCGGAATGATTCGGACAGTTCTAATCGGACGCGTGACTCTCGTCACCGGTGGAGGATCACTGTCCATGAGCAGGCTACCCGTGGTCGCCGTCGCTCGCCAAGTCCCCGTAGTCATCGCGACCACGGGCAAGCGTCGCAGCGTGATGATCGCGGAAGGTCCTCGCGAGGAGCGCGTCGTCGCGACCACGAGGAAGGGCGCGGTGGATTGTCCGGAGAGAATTTCTCGGTGAATCTTCCCGTTCAGCGAGGAGTTCCTCCATGCAGCAGGCCAGCGTCTTCTCAAGACTAGGTTCTGCCGGGGAAGGTGACCGGCCGTACGCTTCGGGCTGCAGGGCTTTCTCTAACGAGCTCCGGGCTGTCCGGTGGCCCTCGAAGTTCAAGCCCGGCCACATGGAGAGGTACAATGGGATTCAGAACCCAGAAGAATTCCTTTCCATCTACGCTTCGGCCATCATGGCGGCGGGGTGACGAGCTTCGTTATGGCTAATTACCTCCGACCGTCCTTGAGGGTCTTTGCTTTCGGACGTGGTCGTTCAATCGGCAGGAGGGTTCCATCGGCTCTTGGAACCCGCCTTTGTGACGCCTCGATCGCTAATTTCCGGAGGCATTACGTGCGTCAGGCAAGGAGGATGATTCGCACGGATGATCCGGATGAGCGGGAGACCCTCCGCAACTTTGTGAAGCGTTTCATTAAGATCGCAACACAATCCGAACATCTCGGATGAATCATTGTCGCGCCTTTAAAAGCGGAGTCGCGACGAGCGGCTCACCCAGATCTCGAGATCAATGAGACTGGACCGCCAACGACTATTCAAGGCGGTGATCGCTATGCTAACGCGGGCGGAGCGTTCAAGATAAGAAGGCGTTCGACAAAGGCGAGCCGCCCTTGACTGGTGTAGATGAGAAGAAGAAGAAGCGAACGTTCACGGTGACAAGAAGTCCGGAAGAAGAAAAACAAGGGTGATGCGAACAACACCGTCGCCGGTATGGATCGCGCACCTCCTCCCAAGGATGGGCAGAAAAAGCCCAATATAATTATAAGGGCAAGAAGCCTGCCCAGGGAGGTAACCAAGGCAAGAAAGGTCCAAGCGACCGATTACGCAAGTTCCACCAACATTACAGTGCGATATCGCCACTGCGGGACTGGGCGCAAAGCTCGAGATTTCTACAGCGGCAAGGGCCCAATGCCCACTGCCCGAACAAGGTGATGCGGCAAGGACAAGCGCCAAGCCGATGGTGGTGATCGGGATAGCGATGACGAATATCGAGAGCAGTGAACCATATCGCCGTCATCTTGGCGGCTCCTCGACCTATCCTCTCGTCGAGCCATCTCTTGTATTCATCTACGATATATAAGAAAGGTGGGCGAGGGCTAATATCTCTCGAGAGGCCCGAACCGGGATAAAACCCACATCTCTGTTCGTTCTTTGTTCGTGGTTGTTCGCGTGTCTCTATCTCCTCTTTGAAGAATCTTGGTTGACTTGGGTCGATATCCCAACCGTCGACAAGAGGCTCTCCAGTCAAGCAGGCGAGAAGCTTCGGTGGACTCTGTTCTTTGGCAGTTCACACCGGTCCGGCGTCGGGATCGGTATCGTTCTCATCTCCCCAGCGGAGAGCGACTCAAAGACGTCATACAAATACACTTTGCGACTCTGAACAACGCCGCATAGTATGAAACCTAATTGTGGGCCTCTGAGCATCGCGCGCGCTCGACATTAAACGACTTATTGCGAAAGGGATTCGCGGCTCGTCGTCCGCCAAATCGTGGAGGAGTTTGAACGGCTGACGACTCGATGGCGCTGTACTGGCGGAAGTGAGAAGCGGAGAAGCGTTTCTCGAGCTTGAAATCAGCTACATTCGAGGAAGAGAATGGCGAGGCCGATAGGCTCGCCAAGCTCGGATCCTCCTGAACCGGCCCGCCGGGTGCTAGTGACACCTTTTGAAGCCCTCCATTCCCTCCGGAGAGAGGCAAAGGGACGTCTGTTACCCCCAAACCGAGACATCCGCATCTTGTCTCATTCCTCGAGCAAAGCACCTCTGGATAGCGCCATTCATCCAGTTCTTGGAGCGAGGACATTGCAGAGGATCTTCTTTGGCGTTCAGCTAAAAAGCGAGCCCGAGCTTACGTGCTGCACGGGGCTCGTTGTACGAAAGGGTGCTAACGGCGTGCTTTATAAGTCGTTACCCAAGAAGAAGGTAAGTACCATCGGCCGACATCCACGAGGGCATCTGCGGCGCGCCGACGCCTCACGAACCCTCGTCGGCAAAGCATTTCGTATGGGCTATTATTGGCCCTGGCGATGAGCGACGCAAGCCTTGGTTAAGCTGCTGAAGCTTGCCGATATCATCTTGGCGGATAGCGACCGGCCAGCGTATGAGCGACAAACCATTCCACTAAGCGTGGCGTTCGCGGCTTGGGGCATGGACCTCTTAGGACCGTTCCCCAAAGATCTTGGTGGCAAAACATACTTATTCAGTAGCCATCGACACCTTCACCAAGTGGATTGAGGCCGAGCCGGTCTCAACATCTTTGCAATCGCCGTGATGCGTTTTTTCAAGCATCGTCGCAAGGTTTGGCGTGCCCAACAAAATCATCGACAATGGCACCCAATTCACGGCCGGAATTCAACGATTCATCGCGAGAAATCGGCATGAAGCTTCGCCTTGGCCTCTGTGGCCCACCCACGAACAGCGGCTTGTTGAGCGAGCTAACAGACGATTAGTCCAAGGCATCAAAAAGCGAGTCTCTGACGCTCTCAAGGCCAAACAACAAGGTTGGGTCGATGAGCTACCGTCGATCCTCAGGCGGTCCGGACAACGGCCCGGTAAGACTCACGGGGAGAAACTCCTTTCGACTCGTCTATGGCTCAGGCAGTCCTCCCAATGAAATGAGACTAGGATCCGATCGCGATTGACTTCGCGACCGTGGTCAGCGGCGAGGAGCGGCGGCTTGACCTCGACCTACTTGAGGCGCGCGCGGCAATCCCTACTCCGGTGCGGCCTACCGGCGATCCTGCGTCGTTCTGTGACGCAAGCGTATACACAAGGACCCACCAAGTAGGAGACTGGTTCTCGACACATTGAGAACCTTGCAGGCTCCAACATACTCGGCCCAAGTGGGAGGGACCGTACAAAGTAGTCGGTAGCGAGAAGACGCACGGCTCGATCGCCTTCGACAAGGACGGAGAGGCTCCTAGCTCATGGAACATTTCCTTCTGCGGCGCTTCTCACATAATCGGTCGTAAGTTTCCTTCATTTCGAGTTCGGTTCAATTCAAAAAAAAAAGCCCCTTTCCCCCATTCGCGAGCCACGCCGGTCTAAGTCTTGACCGTTCCAAGCAAGCCCGTGGCCAAAAGCCCGATGGCTAAGGATAAAGCATTCAGGAGCATTTCCACGACGGAAAAGCCGAGCTCTCGCACCTAGTGAATCTCCGCGCAATGTGGAATTCCGTGGCCCAAAGGTCTGATAAGCCCGTCGGGATTATTTGGATGGCTAACTTGGGCGCGGCTTTCGGAAGTGAAAGGCTCCTTCTAGCCTTAGGCTTCCATAGCTCATTTGAGCCCGCGCTGCTTGCCCGCCAAAGCTTCGAAGTGGGGATTTTCATGAGTTTTTCAAGTCCTTAATTTGGAAGGCTGCACCTTTACATGACCAACGGAGACTCGGGGTTAAGAGTTGTGTAATTTTCTAAATCACTCTAGTCTCTAGACGCGCTAACTCCAAGATCGCTTTGGACTTGGCAGCGGCCAAATTTGGATGATTAAGCGCACAAAACAAATCTTTCTAAGTAGCGATCGGTTTGCTCAGTTTCCTAAGTTCTCCTCGAACTTCGTTCTTTATTCACCTAGTTCCTCTGTTTTTTGCATTACTGAGACTCATAAATTCGCACAAGAAAGTAGCGGACTCACCAAAGCGCATTCCACATAAGAAGGATTTTTACAGAGCAAAGGTTCTACAACCAAAAGGAGGCCTCGCCATCTGGACTACCGCAAAGAGGCACCGCGCTACTACATTGCTTGGCGCCAAGAGCCTAACACTACTCCATCGCCCCTACCGGTGGCCGGTGACAAGCGGTGGAACGAAGACTCCGCCAAGCGCGGCGATGCGAAGAAGGCGTCAAGGGGTCCGGCGAACCGAGGGCCCGGCTCGCTCGGATGGCGTTTCTCCGCGGCCGGTGCTAGCCGGAATCCTAGCGATGGAGGCGGCGCCGCTATGATGGCCCCGGCGATCGCCCGATCTCATCCCGCGGCGACATGCGGCGAGCCTCTCTGCGCGGTGCGGCAACATCAAAGCCTCCTCTTCCTCCGCCATGTCTGGCGGCGTCGCGCTTGTATCGGCGGCGATTTGCGCCGCTACTGCGCTTTCTCCGCTTCTGACGCGGCCGCCCGGTATACAGCCGCTTCTTCGTCGCGCGATTTGGGCATCTTGACGCTTGATCTTCTTTGGCTCGCCATGGTCGGGCTGGTACATTCACCCCCGCCGTGGGCTGGATCGGCCCGCAGAGAGGCAATGGTGGCGAGATCCCCGATCTCCGCTAGTATGTCGAAAAGATCATCGAGTCGGCGTCGAAGCCATGCCCTTTCCCGTTCTCTCTTATGTTATTTTCTCCCTATCTCTCTTCCCCGACCGAGGACCTCGTTTTCTGTCTTAAGGTGGGAAGAGATAAGTGGGAATAATCAACAAGAACGCTGGCGCCTCGCTCTAATATAAGCCGGCAATTGCGCAATGTCGTCGCTATTGCGAGTTACCCGGCGTCGTGCGCTGCGAGGGGCGAGCAATTAAAACCCACTACCCGAGCTGAGGAGACGCGAGCGCACGCGCCGTCTCGCGGAATACCAACCGCGCCTGTCGCCGCACGACACGCGCCTTGACCCCCCGTCGATGGCGGGGAGAAATCGTCTGGTCGAGCCTGTCGTATAGGTGTGGTCCACCAGCGAGCAAGGCTCGGCGATACTCTCCTGCCCGCCTCGTGGTTTAAGTGGGGGCGTGAACAGCAGACGGTTTCACATCCGTGTCTGTGCCAAGCCAACTGTACTTCCCGTCGGTGAGGGCCTTTGTCTTTTGGCGAGCTCACGATCGCACGACTTGACATGGTAAAAAAAGAAAAATGGCTAAGCCTTTCGGCCACCACGCATCACGCAATGTTTTTCCGGTTAAACGGGCGTGCGAAGGAAAATACACGAAGGTATGTGGCGCGGAGCCCGGGAGCTGCGGGCCGGGTCAGACTACGGTCCATGCTGCAGCCTGAGCCTCTCTAGCTCGATTTCTAAATCCCGGATTCGCGTCTGCGCCTGAAGCAACTCTATGGCTCCCGCGGCCATGTCGTTCTGCTCTTGGCGCAGTTTGACCCAGGCTTCGGCAAGCTCCTCTCTCTGTTTCTTCAAGGCCTCCGACTCTGCCACGGACTTCGCCCCGGTTTAGCGCTGCGTGGTAGTTTCATACGAGCTTACTACAAGTTTCCTCGAGCCCTTGACGATGGAGTTATAGTCGACTTGGTAGCCGCCCGGCTCGTTGTGGTCGCCTCTCTGCGTTTATACTCCTCGTCAAAGGATCGAGCCCTATCCGCTTCTTCGCGAGCCGCTGGGCTTGAATCTTCACGGCTTCCTCCACCTCCCGAGCTCGAGCAAGCCTCGTCGTGACCTCCTGCTCCTTCTCTGCGTTGTCTTGGCGGCGGTACGCTAGCTTCGGTGTCTGGCGCCGTTGCGGCGTCGACCTCGGCGGTGAGCTTCGTCCGCGCATTTTGCACGAGGCAGGGCTTGCGATAGCTCGGCGGAGAGACGCTCAATCCTCGCCGCATCATCCTGCTGCCGCCCGCCGCTTCCATCGCGAAGCGAGCGGCGATAAGCGTGTAAAGCTGGAACAGGAAAAACCAAGTCAAAACGCAAGAAATTCAGTACTCAAGCGCAGAGAGCAGGGCCAAGGGCACCACCTTTCTGGTATGAGCGAGCATGTTCCACGTCCTCGCCGCGATGATGCTGCGCGTGCTCCCGCCAAGCCCAGGGGCGCGGGTCTCCTGCAGCGCCAAGGGTTGGCAGCCAACCGGTTCCCCGCTACCTCCCTCCGGTGGCGAGGCCCGGCAACGCCAAGCAGCGTATGCTGGAAGCAAGGCTGTCGCCCCAGCCGCGGCCGCTCTTCTCTCAGCGTCCTCCAACTTGGCCGCCAGCTCGGCCTTTGATGCGGTGGCCCGCCTCTCGGCCAGCACGGCCTCGCCAAGCTGAGCCCGGGCCCTTATCAACGAGTCCTTTAGCTCGTCCACCTTCCACTTAGCCGCCACGAGCTCGTGTGGATCCTCTAGCAGGGAATAGGCGAGGTTTGGACGTGGCGATCTGTTCGACCAGCCTCCGCCGACTGGCGGCATCTGTTCCTCCACCCGTTCTCGGGTGGCGAAATCCAGCCCACAGACGCTTAGCGGGCCACGCTGGCATCACTACCCTTGTCCATCCGTCCGGCGTTAGTCTGCGGACCGCCAGTCAATTGACTAATAGCATCCGCCGATCGGTGTTGAAGCGCCTTCCCACCGGGTCTTGAAATGATCGGCAACCCCCTGCGGTCAATTGGCCACCACCCTGTATTGTCGCCTTCCACGCGCAAGGCGTAATCCACATTGTGGTCATCGCCGATGACGACTTGCACCGTCTCCGCAATCTCATGGAGCGTCAAAGACCGCCGTCGGTGCGATAACGGTCCTCCGTGGGTGTTGCTCCTTGCCCGCCGACTCCGCGATCCGGTGACCTCTAGCTGCGCTTATCTGGGCCTTGATTCCTCTGGGCCAACCGTTTCGTCTTTAGTAAGCCCGGTGCCTCCATTGCTTTGCAAGAAAGCGCTCCACCGTAGGTTCGACCGGCTCGTCTTGACCGTCGCGGCCTCGGCGGAAGGAAGCGACACCTCGGTGACCACTTTAGCGCTTCGCCCGCAACAAAAACACGGCGGCCGACACGAAAGCGGGTGATAGCATGTAGCGCAGAAACTTACTGCGCGGTTCGAGCTCGGTGTCTTCGTACACCCTTGGCGTGGGGCGAAGAAAGAGCTCATGTCCGCCGCCAGCAGCGGCTCGAGGTGAGCAAGGCCGCTCCCTTGCGCCCTGCAGGAACCTTCCTCGTGGGTCCTCGCCGTGGGACCGTTGCCGGCAGCGGACTCGACACCGGCACAACCTCCTCATCGTCGCTGTCTGGAGTTGGCTGGTACGTCCTCCTCTTCTTCGTAGGCACTGCGCCCTGAACACACACGGCATGAAGGCTTAAGGGCCGCTGGTGCCTAGCGCCCAACCCGTGTTGGAGAATAGGAGCTCACCTGTGCAGGCTCTGCGTGTTTTCCCGTGTGCATCCCTGTACCTGCCTGTGCTGAGCCCGCCGTGGCCGCTCGAGGTGCCGTTCTCCCCTTGCACACCATCAGCGACGGGACCGGCGCCCCGCCGGATACCACCGGCGTTCCCGCCGGTGAGGGCCCCTCGTTCGAGCCCGTGGCCTGAGTGGCCTGCCCAACCATCTTCCACGTCCGCTGCAGAGCAAAGAGTGCGCCTCATCTAAACCTCAAGGGCGCGCACGGCTGAGAATTCAATCGAACACCTTCCGGGCACTTACCTCGGACAGTTTGTCCCTCACAAACCGTATGCGGCGAGGAGTCTTGTCCAGGGGTAGTAACATCTCTGCGACCCGCGCGACCTCGCGATTTGAGAGACCTGCGTGGCCTCGCTGACGGTTACGACGTATCCCAACTCGAGATCAGACGCAAAGAAAGCAACTCACGCCTACCTTCATGGAAGTCCCGGTCGGGATCCTCCCAACCATCCATGTCCCCGACGCATCGCACGCGGCGCCCCAGCGGGCTGATTCGGTGTCGGACAAAGCCAACGACAACCTCGTAGCCCGTCAGGCCGTCCTTAACAAGATCCTTAATGTCAGCCTCAGTGGCTTGATCCTCCGGCTGGGGCTCGCTCATTGGAAGATTAGGCGTATCCGCGCGGCCTGAGTATTCGAGATCGAGCCCCGCGGTTCGAGTAGAACCACCGTCGGGCCCAACCATCGATCTTCGTCCTCACCTCGTACTCAGGGTACGACTGGCTCCCCCGGGCTCGGCGAGCGGTCAAGTAGAAAACCCCGCCGTTGCCCACTCGGTGCCGACCGGCTTCAATTGAAAAAAGTCTTTGAAGGAGGCTCACCGTCGGTCAGAACCTCTGATCGCCTCACATAAGAATGCGAAGATTGACAGATGAACATAGGATTGTGGGGCGGGTTCTCGGCCTCAGCTCCGTGAAGGCAAAGAAGTCGGTGATGAAGCGAGATTACGCCACGTGAAACCCGCAGATGGCCGAGCTCGAAGCATACCAATTAAATCGGGTTCGGCCTTGGCTCTTGCTCAGCGCACAGGAGCCTCCACGAGCCGGCTTCACAAAGCCGTCCGCTCGACTCTTTCATCCTCTCCTCGTCAAGGTCTTTGTCTCCAATGAGAACCATGGCGGCGGGAGGCGAGAAGTAAGAATGCGAGGGGAGAGTTGAGAAGACGAAGAGAAAAAACGAGGAGGATGATTCTGCAGTAAGGAGTTCCCCCTAGAGCGCTGTCTTTTAAAAGAAGGGCGGAGGCCGTGGGAATCGTGCCCAAAAGGAAGGTAACCGCTCCGCTTTCCTGTCGGATCAAATTCAATGCCTAGGACTTCGGCTCCCGAACCAAATCTTCCCGCGCGGCGCGTGGTGAGGATTTTCCCTCTTCTTTAAACCTCGGCCCGGCTCGTTCTGCGACCCGCTCGAGGCTCGAAATTTGGTGTTGGTGATTGGTAAAGCCCACCTTGAAGCGGGCCTTGGGCGATTCCGCACCCACCCGCAGAACAGAGGGGGCGCAGCGGGCCGTTCTGGCCGTACTAAAGAAGCCGCCTAACTCGTTTTGTGGCGTCCCCGGGCTTGACTAGGCCAAACCGTGCAGCACCATGTACCTCCCGGGCTATCCCTTAGCCCGGGAGAAGGTCCCTCGGGTGATCCGCTCGCTCGCAAGGCGGTGGCGACAACTATCATAGCCCGCCATGCTTTCTCCGGCCTTGACCGAACGCATCATATCTCCCAGAACCCCACCAGGAAATGCAGCCATGACGATCCGTCTTGTCGTTTGCCCTCTTTGGCGAAGCGATAGATGGTTGTTGCGCTACGCGACGCCTCTAACGGGTGGCGCAGAGTCGCTCGGTCGATCAAAGGCCATATTGGGGATAAAGGGCAAGTGCTTTCCCTAAAAAGTTCTCCCTTGAGCGGGCATGTTAAGACAAACACGTGTTCAAGACTAACGACGGTTTCTCCCTGCGCAGCTCGACATTCGCAGACCCTATAACAAGACAAGAGCCTCGCCATTAAAGCAAATACCAGCGCGTGGCCCGCCGTATCAGCCTCGGGCGACCCATCGCGCCTATAAAAGGGGGATTCGATCTAATTCAAAAGCGGGACAACACCGGCATCCGAAGCTTCCTTAGCAAGTAGCCTTAGTCCTTAGCCACCTTCGTTGTAAGCTCGGGATCGGTGCATTCAAGCCCGATCCCGGCACCCTTGTACTATTTTCCACCAAATAATCATCTAGGCTGGAGTAGAGCTATTACCCGGCAGTGGGGGCTCGAACCAGGGTAAATCGACCGTGTCTTCGTGGTTCGCATCTTCTTTCTTTCTTTCTCGCACTGTACGAAAGACCTGTACCCAGGTCATCAAGTCGCACCAGGCCCTTGTCCGGGAAGGCAGCGCGGTCCTTGCCTCCCGCAGGCTCGGCCGCCGTTTGAGTTGCTGAGAAGGGTCGTCGTTGGGCCTCACTCCAACTACAAATTCGTCTGCCGGTCGGTGGACCCGCTGCTCTTCAGAAGCGCGATTCCCAGACACCGACAAAGACGAATGGTCAAACGCATGTCCAAAAGTCAACTGCGACATCTTTTTATGACCGGAGGGAGTATTAGTTATGGCTAATTAGTGTAGCCACTTAAATATAGACTTCGTAGTATCCGTATGTAGTTGCCGCAAGATTGAGTAGTCAATTATTTTCCAACTTAGATACGGTCTTCCAATATGCTATGGCTTATTATCCAAATCGGGTATTAACTCTATACATGTGTGTGTAATTAATATCCATGTAACACGTGGTTAGAAAAGTTTAGTTGCTGCATATTCGATCATGGTTGTTGTCACATGAACCCAATATTGTCCATATCCAACCTTGTTAGATTGACACAGTTATAATCTGATCTCATCAAAATCGATTGTTTAGATCTTTTTTTCTCTCCGAGTAGTGTGGGGATTTCTAATATTTTTATTAATGTGGAGATTTATGGTATTTTAGGATTAATGTGGTGGCTCCGTTTGTCTACAATATAAATTCAATTTGAGTCGTTAAATTAATGCTATTTTTAATTGTAATTGATATTGAATTTTCCTTTTTTTTAGTTGAACTGACTCTTTAATATTGTAGACATGGATTCTTTTTATTGTATGGATTTTTTTCTATTTTTTGCTTACAATTAATGTTCCTATTTTATTTATTATTATAGTTGGTATTGACTTTCTTATCATCTTATAGGCAACTTTGACCACTAATTACCAATGCAATTTATTTATAAAATTAGCAAAATTATGATGTTCTTGAAGTGCTTTTAGAGATGAATCTATATGTATAATTTTTATGTATCCAATCCAAATAGTCGAAAAGATATTCATAGATATAGTATAGTTTTCAAACATTGACTTAGCACATGTCTAAAATTTCATGTTTTCAATAACAGGAGGAAGTAATTGACATGGATTTGTTTTCTATTATTTTTAAAAAGCTTGAATTTAAGTTATTTTTCATTGTGGTTGATATGCATTTGTCTAGTTTTATAGTTGATATGAACCCTTTTACCATCTTTTTTTGAATTTATATTTTTTTTTATTGTAATTGTTATGAACTCTTTCTTTTAATCTAAGCCGACGATGGTGGCGTACTGGGCCAAGATCCCGGCGGTGCGCGCCGCCTTGCTCGCCCACCCGGAGGCGGAGTGGGTGTGGTGGCTCGACGCCGACGCCGTCCTCACCGACATGGACTTCTCCCTCCCCCTCCCCAAGTACAGCAACCACAACCTCGTCGTCTACGGCTGGGAACGCGAGGTGTTCGACGCGCGGTCGTGGGTGGGGCTCAACGCCGGCGTCTTCCTCATCCGCAACTGCCAGTGGTCGCTTGACTTCATGGACGCGTGGGCGGCCATGGGCCCCGCCTCGCCGGAGTACGCCAAGTGGGGGAAAGTGCTCAAGGAGGAGCTCGAGGACAAGACCGACGAGGAGTCCGACGACCAGTCGGCGCTCGTCTATCTCCTCCTCAAGAACGAGGAGACGTGGGGCGCCAAGACGTACCTGGAGAAGGAGTACTATTTCCAGGGCTACTGGGCGGAGATCGTGGACCGGCTCGACGGCGTGGCGGAGCGGTACGAGGCGGCGGAGCGGCGGGGGTCGTCGTCTCCGGCGGCGACGGCGGCGCTGCGGCGGCGGCACGCGGAGCGGGAGCACCTGCGGTACGCGGCGGAGAGGAACGCGGCGGTGAGGGGGACCGTGCCGGGCCCCGCCGGCGGCGGGCAGTCCGGCTGGCGGCGGTCGTTCGTGACGCACTTCACCGGGTGCCAGCCCTGCGGCGGCCAGCCCAACCGGATCTACACCAAGGAGAGCTGCGCCGACGGGATGCGCCGCGCGCTCAACTTCGCCGACGACCAGGTGCTCCGCGCCTACGGCTTCCGCCACGCCGCGCCGCTCAGCGACGACGTCCGCCCGCTGCCGTTCGGCTACCCTGCCGCCCACTGAGTCCCCGCCGGCGAGCCCCCGCCATTACAACACTTGTAGGCTTGTAGCTAAGCAAGATCAAGAAATGCTACTTGCTGTCAACTTTCCTTGGATTGTGATAGTCACTCATACCGGTGAGAGATTTGGGCCTTGTTTGCATCATCTAAAACCTCGATTTCCTTCTGCTTTTCATCTTGTCTTTGTACCTACATTTCTTCCCTTCTTTTCATTAAGCACATAGGATCTTGGACCCTTCAAGATAAGAGGTTACTCCAGCTCGAACCACTTCATGATTACAAGATAATCATGTTACATTGGTGATACTACTTGCCAGTAGTGAGTCATCAGTGGGGTTCACCTCAAGATATTGTGTTCATGAGTTCTGACAATCCTGCAACAGTAGTATCAGTACAGCTCGTGGTTGGGCGACAGCATGCTCAGCTCGCCGACAAAAGCTGAGGCCGATTAAATGGAGGATAGGAGGCATTGACCAAGATCCAAGATATCGCTAGTTTAATGTAATCACCTGCATCACCACGTACTAGGCCAAGATCCAAGATAGGTCACTGAAGATTAACAAGAGTACCACCAGGAGCTTCGACTTTGTAGGATGGGAGAGACTAGCCGACACGTGCAGCTGAATGCATCAGGCTGGACAATGGACATTAACGGCTAGGTTTGTCGCGTCTCGCTGCCGAGTCCGACCGCATCGCTAGTTTTCTGCCTGGTCTTCGGATCAAGAATAGATGATAGATCAATCTGGGTCATACACCAAAACACAGGTAGATCAGCCAAATACACCGAGTGCCGGACCAAAAGCTCTGGTCTTGTTGAACCACTCAACCTCAGATTGAGATCAAACTTAGGCCTTGTTAAATTAAAGTCGAGTCTTGTGTGACAGTTAAAAATTATTTTATATATTTTAAGAAGAAATATTTTAAAAACCACAAAAATAACTACAAAATATTACATCATTTGATTTATACAAAAATAAAACAAATTTGATACCGTAAAACTCAACTTTAATTTAAGCTGAAACAAACAAGGCCTTAAACTCAAAAGCGATTTGAGTTGATCTTGGGCTTGAGATGTTTTGAGCTCAGCTCGAATAGAACCGCCTCTGACCTAAATTTCCCACGTAGCCTATCGAGCAGTGGTAATCTCCGATGCATTTGAGATTGGTTTGATGTGGATAGGTTTGATTTGTATCCATTGTGGTTGAGCTATAAGTTTTTAAATATAAAATTGTCACCCGAGTTCACACATCTCGCTAATATAAATGATATTTTTCTATTCTAAAATAGTACTCTTTCTGTAAACAATTTTTGTTGATCGTGAAACCAATCATCACAAGATTGCTCGCCCGCGAGCAAGACCAAGCAAAATGGGAGCACACACCTATCCCAATCAATTCCTTGCTCGGGGCCCTGCCGGGCTAGCCTGGGAAACCCCTTTGCTCACGCACACACGTGGTGGCACAATGCGTCTCAGGCCATGTAAACATGTCACCACGTGTCGAATCAATCCAGAGAGCACCTAAATCAACAACGGACGTTGCAGCCACACAGCCCGCCATGGTTCCACATCATAAATGTCTTGCATGGTGCCAACACCATCACCAACGGACTCGCTATAGTAGCTTCTTGACTGCCAGTCCTTAGGCTTTGTCCCACGTGAGGTGGGAGGTTGTTGGCCATTTTTGGCTAGTATAAGTAGTTGCCCACAGACATTGTTATTAAGTGGATTTGGTTCGGCTCAGTCCAACACACACACACATCCATAGAAAGCATTGTAATGCACAAGTTTGGCCAAGGGTACTCTCAATGTTGCTCGGTCGACTTCCCTTTTATCTATCTCCTTTTTGCATTTAGGTAAGGTTGGGTGAGGTGTTGTTATCCCACCACCCGAAGTCCCGAACCAGGGTAAAATAGACGTATCTATATCTTGATTCCTAAGCATTAATCATATTTGAAGTCCTCACCGAATGCAAAAATTAAGGGCATGATTGATCCCCATTTCAAACAGTAATCTCGGCTTCAAGAACTAAATTCCAAGCACCAACAGCTGACGCCGTTTGTGGGATTGACTTTTAAGTCCTTTGTGTTGGAAGTTCTTGAGGATGATAATTAAACTTACTTGGACACCTCCTCCCCTTCTCGAATAGGGTATTTGCTCGAGATAGGGTCGGCATAGCAGCAGCCGCCACCTCCTTCTTACCTCGAGCAAGAGTTTTTCTCAAGACTGAGTCAGTCATGACCTCTTTTGTGGCTGGCGTGGTGTTTTCTCCTTGTCACAACCCTGGCTTCACCGGGATCTACCCATGATCCATTGCTAGTCCCAGCGATCAATGCTAGCAACTCATAAGCGACTTGGGTCGAGCATCACAACACAATTATCATAGCTAAGAAAATATTATGACGATGCAAAATTAATTATACCACAACCACTTATTATAATAGTTTGCATAAATCCATATAATAATATTCAGAGTAGCGGAAATCCAAATGATATGCAAGAGAATAAATATGTCGATGCTCTCTAATCCAACCCTGAAACGATAGCTAATCTTTCGCAAATTCCGGCACAGAAATCTCCTGATCCTGCGGGCAAACCAGGACTGAGTCTTCTCCTGAACAAATATATCTGTGCTTTGTATAGTGAGTACACGGCTACCCAGCAAAAATTCTTATATATGAATGCACGGGTAAGACAAGAATAGGGTGATTATTTTGCATAAACACCTATTCTAGTCAAGGTTAATTAAAGTATTGTAAAATCGTTTGTTGAACAATTAATGAAGTTGAATGAATTTCCCAAGGTAACAAACAGAGCTCGGCTTCGAAAGCCCCTCTGCGAAACTGCACAAACCTCAAATACTCAAAACAAAACCCACCCATCAAGTTATTAGATACACATGAGACTCACTACAGGAAACGAATTCTATGTGGGCGGCAAGAAAAGCTAGTGTCGGCGGCCATAGCCGCCGACAAACCAATGTCGTCGGCCCGACGTAAGCCGCCGACACAGAATAAGACAGTCTCGGCGGCTAAAACCACACCGCCGACACTTCTTATCCCCCTCCCGCCCACCAAATGAAAATTCAAATTTGGAGGGCACCAATTAGGATATGTCGGCGGCTACACTAGAACCGCCAATATTGAACACTCCCCCCAGACGGAATAATAACGGGTCAAACAGGAGGACGTTTAAGCGGTCCCACGCGTCAGCCAAGCGAGGTCACTGACATGCGGGGCCAGCGGGTGAGCCTGGATACCATCTGTGTCGGCGGCATACCAAAGGCCTTCGACACACGTAAAATAAAAAAATCAGGGGGCGCGGCGGTGCTCGAACCCACGACCTGCAGGGAGCACACGCCGTGCCGAGCGCTGATAACCAAGAGAGCAAATAAGTTTATTCAATATATACAGGCTCCACATTCTTTTGTATGTTTCTGGTAGCATCTATCTCGGTGGCCTCCTGTTATGCCGCCCAGGGGCGGAGCCAGGATTTCATCTTGGGGGGGGGGGGGAGGGCGACACGTGACAAAATGTAGTATGATCGTATCATTATCAATGTTCCAGAAATCGGGATTAATCGGCGATTAATCGCCGATTCCTAGTTTTTTACACTACTTCGCTGCAATTTTAGGCACATCGCCGTGTTAGTTGGCTGACCCGATTAGTCGGTCAAAAATCGGAATTAATCGGCGATTCCTAGTTTTTTACACTGATCGCCGATTCCTAGTTTTTTACACTGCTCCGCTGCGATTTTAGGCACATCGCCGTGTTAGTCGGCTGACCCAATTAGTCGGTCAAAAATTGGAATTAATCGGCGATTCCTAGTTTTTTACACTGCTCCGCTACTATGTCGGTGTTTATTGCGAACTTGTGACGCATGTACTATTTCATGTTGTATACTTGTATGAATACATTATGACCCTTGCGTTTGAAATACTACAATAGTACAATTAAAATAGATGAATGTCTCATCTTTTTTTGTCAACATGTGTAGATTTATAAGAATAATGTACTCTAGACTACCGATTAATGGCCACCGATTAATTCCGATTAATCCCTGACTAACCGATTAATCCCTAGCCCCTAGGCCACCGACCGACTAGCGATTACCGATTTCTGGAACCTTGATCATTATATTGAACGCAAGCTGTTTGTAGAAAAATGTTTTGTAAAAATATTGTTGTGTCGTGTAATTAACCAGTACAAATATACTATAGCAATATTGAAAACAACAATAAATAGTATCGTAACTAGCGAAGGTTGAAATGTGTGGACACTTAGCGTGATCAATCGACATAATTTTTGTTGCATATTCACATGGCATTGAGTCAAGTTGTGGGTGATGTGGAAAAAACTAAATAAATAGATTACATGTATATGTATAGCAAGTTTTATGTAATTCTTTAGAAAAAAAAGATTGCACACCAATAATATAATTATGTTCATATTAGACACTATGATAACTAGCTAATAAAAATATTTTAAGTGTTTGGAAAATAGTATGGGCTACAATTGATCAAGCCCTAATCGTATATACGTCATGAAACAGTATGTGAAATTTTGCTAAATATTGAAATATTGTGCACTAACACTGTTATTGAATATACATTACACACCTTAGTATATTTGCTATGGTATGTAATGTTCTTGATAAAATATATTAATTCATAAACTATAAATTAAAACCATTTTCTTTGAAAAGAAAACTTCAAACAACTATGTAGTCATATAAAATAAATTAGTAGGGTAAGAATGTTTAATCAATACTAATAGTATCCTTCTTAGAGCTGAAACTAGTCTTGTAAATTAGTTAGAAGGGTGTAAACTTCACACTGATGAAGCATCTTATATACTACTACTTAGTATTGCACATAAATCATAGGGGGGCTAGGCCCCTGTCAGCCCCCCTTGTCTCCGCCACTGATGCTGCCGACATAACTCGGTTAGTGTCGGCGGTATTTAGTAAGGCCGCCGACACAGACCCTCCCCCCTCAAGCCCACCTTCTCTCTGGCCCTCCCCGGGCCCACAGGGTCTACACTAGGTGCCAAGTGGCTTCCTAGGTCAAGCTGTTGACATGAGGCCTCATTGGACCGTGGAGTCCCGTCTCGGGTCGACCTCTACGGCGACTTCCTTTGGAACCATAAGCCGATCGAGCCCGAAAGTTGATACGACGTTAAGGTTACAAAGGAAGTCGCCGTATACCTCGAGCCGAGACGGCACTCCCTGGTCCAATGAGGCCTCATGCCAGTAGCATGACCTAGGAAGCCACCTGGCACCTAGCATACACCCCATGTCCCCCGTCCGGGCCGGAGAGAAGGCGGGGTTGACTTGGGGGAGGGTCTGTGTCGGCGGCCGAAGTATTAACCGCCGACATTGACCGGACAATGTAGGCGGCTGAATAAAAGGCCGCCGACATTGATTCATATATCACGGCGGCCATATATGTGGCCGCCGATACAGATCCTCCCCCCCAAAGCCCGCCCTGTCTCCGGCACTCCCCCGGGCCCACGGGGTGTACGCTAGGTGCCAAGTGGCTTCCTACGTCATGCTATTGGCATGATGCCTCATTGGACCGTGGAGTGCTGTCTTGGGTTGACCTCTACGGCGACTTCTTTTGGAACCATAAGCCGATCGAGCCCGAAAGCCGAGACGCTGTTAAAGTTACAAAGGAAGTCGCCGTATACCTCGAGCCGAGACGGCACTCCCCGGTCCAATGAGGCCTCATGCTAGTAGCATGACCTAGGAAGCCACCTGGCACCTAGCGTACACCCTATGGCCCCCGTCCGGGCTGGAGAGAAGGCGGGGTTGACTAGGGGTAGGGTCTGTGTCGGCGGCCGAAGTATTAACCGCCGACATTGACCGGACAATGTAGGCGGCCGAATAAAAGGCCGCCGACATTGATTCATATATCACGGCGGCCATATATGTGGCCGTCGATACAGATCCTCCCCCAAAGCCCGCCCTGTCTCCGGCACTCCCCCGGGCCCATGGGGTGTACGCTAGGTGCCAAGTGGCTTCCTACGTCATGCTATTGGCATGATGCCTCATTGGACCGTGGAGTGCCCTCTTGGGTCGACCTCTACGACGACTTCCTTTGGAACCATAAGCCGATCGAGCCCGAAAGCCGATATGCTGTTAAAGTTACAAAGGAAGTCGTCGTATACCTCGAGCCGAGACGGCACTCCCCGGTCCAATGAGGCCTCATGCCAGTAGCATGACCTAGGAAGCCACCTGGCACGTAGCATACACCCCGTGGCCCCGGGGAGGGCCGCAGAGAAGGCGTGGTTGAACTGGGGAGGATCTATGTCGGCGGCTGAAATAGTGGCCGGCGACAATGGTATATCTATGTCGGCGGTCTAATACAAGCCGCCGATACTGGTGCATCTATCTCGGTGGTTTAATGGGTGCCGCCGATACTGACCTTTGTCACTGACGAGTGGGACCATTAAATTATAAAGCTTTGTGATAAGCAGTGTCGGTGGTCTTTTTGTCAATGTCGGACATTGACCTTCCAGTTACAAAAAGAAGTGGCCCGTGCGCAAAGTGCCATAGCCCGCACTTAGCGCACGAGCCAACGCCCTACGCCGCCGCCTCGCGTCGAGCCAGCCGCCGCCGCTTTGCCCGCCTCAATTTCATACAAGGCTGGCTGGTGCGCCGCGGCCCCACCGTGCCGCCCCTCCTTCCTCCCGAGGCTGCGCCTCCGCCGCCGCCGCCGCCAAGACCAAGGCTGCGCCGCCACCGTCGCTGCCGTCTCCTCATTGCCGCCGCCTTCACCGCGGCCGCCTCTCTCCTCCCCGAGACGCCTTTTCTTCTCCTCTTTCCCCCATCGGCCGTTGCTCTCGCCGCGCCGCCGCCGCCCCTGAACCCGTCCTTCCACCGCTGCCACCCGTCGAGACCCCAACCCGAGGTAATCCCGACTTTTTTGTTGTATGTGGTAGCTATGTCATCGGTATTTTGTGGGCCGACGACATTAGTGCTCTTAATTAATTAAGAAATACGGTAGTTAAGCGTGATTTTTGTTGTTTAGTCATTGTTAATTAATTTTGACGTCGTAGCATGTGCGAAACCGTAGTGAAACCCGTTCGGGGGCGCAACAAATTTTCGTAAGGAACGCGGACGGTGATTCGTTGTGTTCCATTTTCGAAATATGTTGTGCTCCTGAGCTGTCCACATTTTGGACAGCCCACGGATGTTGGTATGAGTATGGTGGTCGTGGCCATGGGTGGTGCACGGGCATGGGTGGTGTACGACAACATGGATGAAATGAACGTGTACATCGAGTAAGTGAAAACATTTCTCAATTAAGTTATAATCGCATAGTTATATTTCAAATGAACTAATGAAATACCTACACTTGTAGTCAATTTATTCAAGAAGAGGGGACCAAACCTGATCAACCCTCGGGGAAACAAATTGACAACCTCAAACGACGAGGGCGTGGACCAAACCATCCTAACTTTCTTACATGGTTCTTTTACCACGTAAGTTTTTTCTATAACGTACAATGTAATTACCTAACCCAACAGTACATGTTTTAATGAATCTTTTTGTGCATGCTTGTCCTACAGTGTCAAAGACATTCTAGCGTGCACAATGATCTCCGACAAATGTCACGTGGATGCAGTTGTAGAATTAAGGCTCATAGATTCTATGATTGCCATGGATATCGATATCGATCCGAAGCGGCCGAGTCAGCCCGTCCAAATGCAACCACGGTGAATAGCGGCATCGTGAGTTATGTCGCAGACGTCCTTGGTGGTCCAGATGTAGAGTACTATGGGGTCATTGAGGAGATCCTCGAAATAAGTTATGAAGGCAACAACCAACTTTCGCTCGTGTTGTTCTGGTGCAGATGGTTCGATCCGGAGAGTGGGGTGCTGCGTACACCAGAACTAGGACTAGTTGAAATTAACCATAAGCACCTTTATCAAAGGCCCGACGTGTTCATTCTCCCTGAACAAGTTGAGCTAGTGTTCTATCTGCCGTACGTCCACCCCAAGTACAAAAATTGGTGGATTGTCCATAAATGTCATCCAGTTGGTAGATTGCACGACCTCACGGAAGAAGACTACGAGCCGAATCTAGACATCGAACCATTCTAAGAACAAGAATTATTAGGGGAGTTGCACGTTGATACTGGGGATGTGCCAGTAGAACCAGATGAGGAAGTAGAAGGAAATGAAGAGGAAGAGCAAGGAGAAGAGGGAGAAACCGAAAAGGACAATGAGGAAGAGGAAGACGAGGAGGGGGAGGAGGAGGACGACGACGAGGAAGAGGAAGAGGAAGATGAAGCAGAAGATTTTTGAGGCATTCAATATCTGGTTTTGTACATTTATATCTGTCATTTACTTCAATTTCTGATTTTGTACATTTATATATTTAATTAAGAGTCTAATACATTTATATTTTTGACATTTGCAGGATGACAGATCCTATGGCGAAAGCTTTGGCGAAGGTGCGAGCGGGGCGGAAGAAAATCTTCAGGAGGAGTGGCACGAGGAGTCGACAGCAGGAGGAGCCTGCCGAGTTGGCGGCCGCCGACCCACAGCAGGAGGAGCCTGCCGAGGTGGCCGCCGCCGACCCACAGCTGCAGCTTGACGAGGTGTCGGCCACCTCCTCACAGCAGGCGGGTGCGGTGCCCACAGCAGGTACTAGCCGGAGGAGGCCCCTTGTTCTGGTACCCGATGACGACAATGCGGGTTTGCCAGAGGACTACGAGGATGAGATAAGCTTGGAGGGGAGTGGGCTGGAGGAGTCGGGTTCGGAGACCGACAAGGAGCTAGACTGGCGGGCATTGCTGGAGGAGGAGGGGGGCGACGAGGAGGTGGCCGAGAATGAGTGGGAGGCTCTCCACTCTGGAGCGAAGTCCTCTAGCTCCGTGAGATTCCGGGGGCGGAACAAATTGTCGAAAGCCCTCAATTCACTAGAAGAGAGGGCCATCGTACACATTACAATAGGAGATAGGTATGTGTGTTAACCACAAATCTTTTCATTTCGATGCATTTCATTTCGATGTATTCTATATGCAGTGGGCTTGTTTGCGAAAACAAGGGGGCTGCGCCTGAGCCGGGAAAACAGCTTGGTGTGCTTATCAGGTCGCTCTACCCCGGGCGAGTTGGCGAGAGCGGAAATAAACGCCCCACGCTAAGTTGGGCCGACTACAAGCTCATGGGGTACGAGGATGGAGGAACTGTCGCCGAGGCAGTCGTCGACGAGTTCTGGGTAAAATGTCAAATTTCATTTATTACTGTCGATGTTCTGTGTTTATACCTTTACGCATCCATGCATTTATTTAATCATGCGTCTCTTTTGTTTCAGACAAGGTACCAGCTTCCTCCTGGCGAGGACTATGCCCGGGCTCGGGTAGTCATCGACAGGATGGCTACGAAGCTCGTGAAGGAGGCCCTCAGGCTTGCCCGTGTAGATGCGGTGATGAAGCACTACCGCAAGAGGGGCAGAAAAATGACTAGCAAAGCAGCATGTCGGGAGTACCTCACCGCAGACCAGTACCTCCCATGGCGTCCAGATTGGATGGACATGTGTACACGTGCTTGGAGGGACCTGTGTACCATGTGGGCGTCCCAGGAGTGGATCGATATGTCTAGGGAAAATAGGGACGTCGGCGCAGGTTTGTGCAACACCTACATGGGAGGCCTCAGCATGGGTCACGTGGCACGAGACCTAGTAAGCACACTTATGTTTTATCCCCTATAAGTAATTACATTTCATAACTATATCTAATTAGGTCATTATTTAATTCCACGCAGGAGTACCAGACGGGGGTTGAACCCACGGGATTCGCGGTTTGGAGGGCTGCACACAATCCCCGTGTGCGGCCAGATGGGACCCAGCCACCGATGTCGGCGCCTGCTCAGGAGCTGATTGTAAGTGCTTACAACTTGTTATTTCAATTCTTTAGACAACCGTCGTTCTCGAATAAATATCACACATCTTAATTGTTGGCAGGATACATATACTGGTGCCTTGAGGGAGAAGCACGGGGAAGAGGATGACCCAGCGGAGATGCCCGTTGACCCTGTGCTCCTGTACGACTAGTTTGGTGGGCAGGCTCACGGCAGGTACGGCGGTATGAACGACATGCCTCCGCAGCTCAAAACAAGCACATCGCAGAATTGGAAGAGCAAAACCGGCAGCTTCGAGAGGAGAAGGCGCAGCGAGATGCGGAGCGAGAGCAGGAGCGAAGGGAGCGAGAGGAGGAGAGAAGGGAGCGGCAAGCGGCCATGGAAAATATGAAGGCCATCCAAGAACAGAACCTGCTCCTCCTGCGGCTGTACCAATAGGTAAATACACATGCATTGCTCGCAAATTTGTCATTTCAGCTAAGTTCATTTGCTAACCTCTCCTATTGATCAGCATGGGTTCCAATAGGGATTCCAAGCACCTCCACCATTGCAGATGCCTGTGGTGATGACGCAGACGCAGGGGGCCCCAGCCACACACTTTGCGCCTTCTTTTGCTCTTGCTTTAGTGCCACCACCACATTTCCCGATGGCGTACTTTCCACCTGTACTGACGCCTTCACCGGGGGTAAGTTTGCGACCATGTCGTTTCATCCATGTTATTTTGCCTAAGTCTGTATCCACTTAAAATAAATTGCCTCTAATTTTGCAACCATGTTATTTCATCCAAATAATGCAATGCGTCTAATTACAGAAATATGACATTTCACCTTCTTTTGCAGGCGTCCGGCTCGAGATGCATTTGGCCAAGGCCGACAATGATTGCTTCGCAGGGGGATGTTGACAGTGGCACGGGGTCTTCGCTCGAGTAGTTTGTCTCCAACATCCTCAATCCGGACTATGACTTGAGTGGCGGCAGCCCACACGAGATGTAATCAGGGTATTCGAACTATATGGCTTGTATTTGACCTTTGTTTGTGCTCTACTAATAATTTATGAATTGTAAATATGTGTGGATCGATGAATTAGTTTTTGCGATGATGTGGTTGCATTTATCGATTATTTAGTGTTTATAGATGATATGGTTGTATTTGGGCTCGAAATTGTGGTGGCGAGCTTCTAAATATGTGTGGTTGTGAATGTGTGGGTTGGGAATTGAATATATGCTGGGATTTGGGTTATTTTGCAGGTTGAAGTGAATTTTTAAAATTGGCAAGAATATTTCTCACCGCCAAGATACCGATGTCGGTGGTAAGATGTTGAATCACGAGACTGATCGAGATCAATGTCGGCGGCTCGAATATAGGCTAACGAAAATTTCCAGTGATGCTGATTGACCCCTGATCAGCGATTAATAGATGAATATTGATATTATTAATTCGTGGAGTAATTTGGCCCAAAGCCGGTCTGGCCCAAATCTGATCCAAATTCAGCAAACCCTAGGTGGTGACTACTGTAAAGACCAGTACAGGGTTCAACCCTAGAGGGAATCAGCGCAACAGGAAAAGGAGCCGGCGGCTGGAAAAGAAAAAAGGTAAGGGGAGAGGGCGCCGCCCCTCTCCCTCGGTCTCTCTCTTCCCTACTCTCTCTGCTCCCTCCTCCTCTGGTCCCGACGCAAGCAGCAAGGGGTGGCCGGCGAGCCGCCCATCCTCTTCACGCGCCGAGGCGGCCGGCGCGCCGCCCCCGTCCTTTCCACGCGCCCGGCGGCGCCCTCCACCTCCAGCACGCGCCGGCGGCGCCCTTGTCCTCGCCGCCCTCGGATCCAGGTCGGCGCCGCCCCTTGGCCTCTCCGCACCCGACGCCCGGCGCGCCGTCCCAGCCCAGATCCAGCGCCCCCCTCGGCTCCTCCACGCGGCGGCCCAGGCCCTCTCCTCCTCTTCATCAAGGCACGGCGGCCCCCAGGTCGTCTCCTCCGCGTCCACGGCCGGCCGGCGCGTCGCCCGTGCGTCCAAATCGGCGCCGCTCCGTTGTCTCCACCGCGCCCACGCGCCCGAGGCCGCCCCGTCCTCCACACTGCCTCGGCCTCTCCGCCACGCTGCCGGACCTAGCCCAACATGGCGGCGCCCACTTCTTCCCCCGGCTCGGCGTGACGGCGCGGCTCCCCATGGCGTCGAGGCCACGGCATCTCCACGTCGGCGCACAGACCCTACATCGACTCGGTGACGGCGGCGCGCCCCTTCTTCCTCTCCTCCACCCTCACCCGCACAACGGCCAACACCAACGGCGACCATGGCGCTCAGATCCAATGGCGGCGGCTGTGACTGCGCCCTGACTCCACCTCGGCCCGGCAGCGACGGCGTGCGGATGGCGACGGTGTATGGGTGGCTATGTGCTCCCCCGGCTTCGATCTACAAGGCGGCAACAACGGAACATGGGTGGCAGGCGTGCTCCCCGTCCTCGATATGCAATGACGGCAATGCGTGGATGGCAGTGTGCTCCCCGGTCCGACGCATGGGTGGCGACGAGCTCCTCCGATACCGGTCTTCAACGGCGACGAATATGGGTGGCCGGCGTGCTCCCCCGTCCGCGATATGCGATGACAGCAGCCGGTGTCTTCTTCGCCAAGCGTATGGGTGGCCGGCGTGCTCTCCGGATTTCGATCTGCAATGGCGGCGGCGGCTTTCTCCTCTGTGCGGCATATCTTCTCCACACGCGTACACGGAGGCACAGCCTGTCCCCACGGCGGCGGCGCAATCAACGCGCACAGCGGCGGCGCAGTCAGCCCGGCGCGGCGGCTCTGACGGCACAGCAGCCCGGCGCGGCCGCCCATCTACACAATGACGGCCGGCGTGCTCCTTGCATCTCCTCGGTGCGACGCCGCCCTGTATCTCCATGGCGTGGCCTCGAGCGCCAATGCTCGGCCTGGCTCGGTCTTTCTTCCAGCCATCTCAAGTGTGGTGTTTGCATGCTCAAAATAATTATCGCTTCCTTTGTGGTGCGTGGTCAGTACATGCATGCATATTTAACACTAATCACTAATCAAGGTGATTAGTGAAAAAGAGACACGCAGTGTGTATACTTACATATATGCATGTCTGTGCTGGATGGAAGCAAGTATTCAAGGAAATTATTAATGTGCGTATCGTGGCCAAGTTCAATATGTATGCTGATGTGTTCGGAAATTCCAATGTTGCCAATGAAGAAGCCGTGAGAAGATGTATGCCAAGCATCGGTGCAGAGAGGATGAAAGACCGAAGGGCTGCGACTCCGGTTGGCAAAATATGATGGCCGGTGCCCAGCGCGGCACTGCGCACCGTCATCTCCATCGAGCAAAGAATTACGAGCGATGATACATAAAATGACAAGTTATCCCTAGCGGAAACACGTTCCGCTAGAGAATCGTCTTCTAGCTCCGTCCGTGGGATTTTCCTTAGCGGAATCACGTTCCGTTTGAGGAAGCTGAAGACCGACCGCCGGTGACTCCGCTAACGATCACGGGAGCTGTTCGACGATCTTCTCCAGCGACCTCGTCAAACACCGGCTGGACCGTCCGTCACATCAAACTTAACGGGATTCCGTTCCGTTCGACGAACACTGCCCCGAAGGTGAACAAGACCCTGAAGGCAGCGGTATCGTGGATATCCCAATTCCGCGGTGCTGATCTACGTATCGTGCCAACATACCGCTCCGTTCCAACACAAGTCTGGAGGTGAACAAGACCTTGAAGGCTAGCGGTATCGTGGAGATCCCAATTCCACGGTGCCGGCGTACCTCCTAGCGACGGACTTTCTGTTATGAGGAAGAAGACGAAGGTGATCATGACCGTCAAAGTTCACATTCAACCCTAGACGCGCTGGAATATCCCTGAAGACCGGGAATTGAGGTTGACAGCTTGTTGGTGTCTTCGGGGATATCCCCAACGTGAAGCTTGATGAGGACAAGTTCAAGCGACACGGACGGGCATAGCCAAATATCAACGGCTGTGTTAGGCATTACACGGGCCCCGCTACCCTATGTATTCTGCCGTCGCCACCTCAACTCCATCCACCAACATGCACGGTGAACCACGAAGCGAAGAGAAGAAGAAGATAGCCCCAGCAGCTTAATCGGAGGTGTTCTGCAAGCTGGCTTGCGGATGTAATTAACAGGGTGTCCTTCCGAGGTCCTGGGATCCAGAACCTGACGATCATCTGAACAAGAAGTCTAGCCTACCAGGTTACAGATGTCTAGCCAACCTGGCTACGGAGCGCAATACCAACAAGGAGTTGTACTTCATTGCGACGATGAAATATAAACATCCTTGTGCCCTTTTCTTTTGTGTATGTTTGAAAAATACACTGGCACGTCCGCAAACGCGTTCTCGCGGTGGAATTTGTGTGCGTCACAGGACGCTACGTACATAATCTTAATTGAGCCCCCAAACCAATGATATCTTCATCTGATATAGGGTGCTAGATGATCTTAAGTATGCCCTTGAATACTTCAATAAATTGTACAACATGTTAATCTCAGTGTTCAATCTTTACACTTGATCTATGCTAATTCTAATTCATATATATCATGTCTCCACGATGCAACATGTACACATATAATTTTATATTACATATTACCTTGTGTAGGTTTTATTATGGTCAAAGTTGATTTAGCTAATGTTTGATCTATGCATGCGATTCAATCATTTGATTCCATACTCTTATTGTTATCCGTGACTGAGAAGGCTAGACGGCATAGGCTAAGGCATATGGTCTAGTTATGCCAAGATTGTTGCTGATGGTTTGGATAAGGAGCATGGCCTAGTTTAGACCATGCATGGTTGCTGCTAATGTCCATTTCATACCATATTCACCTATGGTGACCGTATGCACAATGCAATATGAGACGAAGATCAAATAAGCTAATAGCGCAACTTAACCGGGCCTCTGTTTAAGTTGTGTTGTTGGCTTATTTGATCTTCTGCTTATCCTATTGGATTAACTGTTAGGCCACATCCAAAACAGAATATCCAGGGCCTGAGAACCCAGAGATCTACAATTGCCACATCTATTGACTTGTATATATGGAACACATACTTGTATCTTATTGAGCTGAATAAAATATCATATTTTCCCGTACTTTGTTTTCCTTATGTATTGACACACTGGCATGATCGCACGCATACATTTCATTTATTTTCTAATTACCTCGCCGGTGTCGCCGTAAATTCAGCAAAGCTCCAAATTTTATTTTACTTATGTATTTTCTAAGCCCGGCAATGCGCACAAAGCTCCAAAATTCATCAAGTACTCGTCACACGCATGGAGAGACTTCCACGTGATCTCTCAACACTATCAACATAGAGCAGGTCTCCCAAAACTGCCAACATGAGGAGATAAATCACAATGATTTGCAGATACTACCTCCGTTCTTTTTTTGTTTGACACATTTGATTTTTTGGCACATCTTTGACAATTCGTTTTATTAAAAAATTTAGTGTAAAGATGTAAAAAAAGTCATATTTAAAGTATCTCTATTGATAAAACAAATCATAACAAAATAAATGATATTTACAAAAAATTTTCAATAAGACGAATGGTAAAAGACGTGTCCAAAAGTCAAAGACGTCAAACAAAAAAAAACAGAGGTAGTAGATAGAGACCATGGTACGAACTCTACTAGAGACATTGGCAGGGAGGTTGCTAAAGCCAACCAACATGGCAGAGAATCTTAAAAGCGAGTTAGCTTATTATCGTACCAAGCTATGTCTATAGGATGTAATGATCAACTAACCCTAACCTAAAAAAATGAATTTGGCTGAAACTTTAAAACTTCAAGACAAGAAGAGATCCCCTTACCCCTAACTCCAAAAAGGTTGTCGAGGAGCTCATAGAATTTGCCTCAACCATCAATCTCTTACTTCACTAAGATTGCTTTATATTTATTTTGTGTGATTTCTTATTTTGAATGAATTGTTTTCAGTTAGTTTCTTCTTTATCTAGTTTTTAGTTAGTTTCAATCAATTCAAGATATTGAAAATGGAAAACATGATGTTATGGAGTATATAAACCAATATAAGGAGATCAACGCTATCGAGTGCAGAAACCGACTTAAGGGTGCTATGGCAAAGATACGATATCCGACCTGGTGGGTCTAAATTCGAATATCATCTTGGGCCCATGGATATTCTATGTCGAAAATGAGACCATGAGTATCCAAAATAATAAGGAAGAAAGAAAAAAATCATTCCTATCCAAGTACTAAACTGCTTAACCCTTTTATCTATATTTCTTTTGGTATTTTTACAAGTACGTATATTCAATTTACACTTAAAACATATAAGATTGATCACATAATATTTTAGAAGAAGTACATTCAAACCGTTGAAACTGATAACTTCTTTGTGTGTTTTTTGCAATATTTAAAATGTTTATACAATTTCAACAAAAAAGGATAATTTTTCACAAATGACACCACGGTTGCACCGATATTGAAGAGAAGTGATGGAACGGATATGAGTATATTTAAGAACAGTGGTACATATTGTCGGTACATAAGGTACCGGGGTGTCCTCTCCACCTCCTCTGGAAGGGGGTAGAAGACGGCGTCATCCAGAAGGATCGAGAAGACCGGGTCTGGTTCCGAGTGGACTGGCGGGCACACGGGCCCCATCGCTCGGAACTGGGCCCCGAGGCGTCTCTCGGCAGTCGGGGGCAGCCAGACCCCTGCACCGGGAGACCGAACGAGCCCTCCACGTGTCAGGCGGGCGACCGACCCCAACACGTGGGCGAGCCCTCCATGTACCAGGCGGGCGACCAGCCCAAGATGCGAACAGCGGCGCCCGACAAGGACACGCGGCGCGGGCGAAAGCAGCTTCGGCGACAAGGATCTGGCGATCGGCGACCGGGACGTGGCGGTCGGTAGGCGGGCGATCGGACCCGCACCGTATCGATGACCACGTGAGCAGCTGGCAGGGTCGGCGGGACTCTAGGCCCCACCTGCCATCGATGGGACGCGACAAGGCAGCGGGACGTGCGTAGCAGGCGGCTACGACTACACGGCATTTATTGTATACCTGCCAGTACAGTGATCATGTAATAGGTTAGATGCGTCCCCCTGTTCTCTCTCCCCGTCGGTTCGGGCTCTCCCATGTTATATAAGGGGCCAAGCCACCACGGGGAAGGGGGACAAGTCTCAAGTCTTAGGCTTATGTCTCTCCAACCACCTCATTTCCATTCGCAATACACACACATAGAGATGGCGCTCAAGCAGGAGTAGGGCTATTACTGTAACATCCCAAATTTTTAAACCCAATTTGGCACGTTAATAATTTCTTAAAAGCATGATTTAAAAATATTAAATCATTTATTATCTTGCATCATGGCATCATCATTGCATGCATTGCATTTAAATTGGAAAATAATTTAAAACCTTCCGAGTCTATGCCCTTGGGTGGAGGACTTGGTATTTTGTTTTTCAGGCTTTTGGTAATAGATTTTGGGAAAAACAAAACTATAATTCCTAAGTGCTAATATATTTAAAAAGTATGTTTGGAAGAGTAATGCTTTTGGGAAAATCAGAAAACGTTTTAATCCCCCTCGGCCCGATTCGGCCCACTCCCTCTTTTCCCTCTCTCTTCCCCGCTCCTCTTTCCCCTCGGTTGGGCCGCAACCGTGCCGGCCCACTCCGCCCTCTTCCCCTCCTTTCCCCGCTCTCTCTCGGTTGGGCAAGAATCCGTCATACTGCCCACCCGTCGTCGTCAGCATTTCTTTGCGCCATGAAGCGTCTGCCGCCAAGTGGGGCCGCCTTGTCAGCCTCGCTCTCCCTTCTTCCTCCCCTGTTTTCCCCTTCCTCTGTTCGCGCCCGCTGTTTGCTTCGCCGCCGCTGTTCGTCGTCCTTCCCGGGGCCGCCAGGGCTCCTTTCCCCACGCCTCGCCGCCCCTACACTCTTCCGCCGGACCCCTCTCCGTCCCCTACCCCCTTCCTTGTCTTGTCGCCGGATTGAACCACCTTCACGTTCAATGCTTTCACCTACACGGCACCGGCCGGGATCGGCGCCGGCGATTGCCTAACAGCGTCGCGCCAAGGATTGCCCCGAGCGGAGCTCGCCTTTAAATGGGGAACTGCTCCCTCCTTTTCCCTCTGCCCTGCGCCACCGCATTGTGCCTCATCCGAGCCGGTGCGTTGTCGATCCTCATCACCCTGCCGCTGTTTCCGTTCCCTTTCGTCTCGCCCCTTTCCTCCTAACCCATGCCCTCCGTGGGTGATCCGCAGGTCGCCCCAGCGAAGCTCTCGCCAAGTGAACCGACGCCGTGTGATCCGCGCGCGTACCGGAGCCCGCGCCGTCGCCGCCGCCGCGGTCTCGCTGCCTTGCCGTTTCCTTCGACCCGGCGAGCTCAAAGGTAGCCCTTGATCCTTCCTCATTGTCACCCCCGAAGTGTTGGTGGCCCGGCCGTGTGCTTCGTCACCACCGCAATGCTCGCCGTCGCCACCGCCATATGCCGTCGCGCCGCCCGCTCCGTCCATCATTCGAGGTGGTTAGCACGCCATTGTGCCCGCCTTGCTCTCACCTCGCTCGGTGCGCACCCAATCGAGCCCTGGTGGCCGGAGTAGTCGCCGCCGTTGGCCGCGTCGCCGCCGGGTTCCTCTCCCCTGTTTTTCCCCTTCTTGCCCTGCGGTGCCGCCGGCAATTGGGTCCGCCACCCAATTGCGCATTGCGCGCCTCGCCTCGCCCAGCGTGCGTCTCGCCGTTTGGGTTGTTGGTCGAAACCAAAGGTTGCTCGATCCTTTCTCTTTTATTCTGTTTTAATTTCTGGTTAAATCATTTTATTTGATATCTAAAAGTATTTATTAAAATAGCTTGTGCATGCTAAAAATTCAGTAAAATTTGTGAAACTACTTTATTAGTTTCGAACCCGGAAAATTATGTATTTGCATGTCATGCATTTGGAATCCATTTTTGGTTAAAGAGATATGCTCTAGGTGCATCATTAATTTCATGTCTGTAAATATTCTATAAAAATTCAGGAAAAATACTTTGGAGGTTCTTTGGACCCTAAAATATTATTTGTATGCATGGCATCCATCCAAAGATCTGTTTTGGTCATGCAAGTAATTTTGAGATGGCATCATTCCATGTGTGCATTACCATTTAGCATCATGTTCCTTTAAATGAAAATACATGAAACATGGGGTTGCTGCATTTTCCTTAAAAACAAGATGACATAAAATGTTTTACTTATGTGTGTTGTATTGCTTTGCATGCGTAATGCGCGTTTAGGAGGTCAAGCTCTCAAGACCCGATCGACGACGTCCCCTTCGCTTTCCCCGGAACCGATCAAGGCAAGTCCCCCTTTGATCATATTGAGAAGCCATTTTCGGTTATTTAGAAAATATTTATTAGACTTGAAAATATGCACGCTAGTTTAAAAGATAAATGCCGTATTTCCTAGACTTAGTTATCATGACCGAATAGAAAGGTGAGAAATATGGTAGGATTAAACCTAAGGCTAAAATATGAATTGCCCTTATTTATATGCTTTGATTGTGGTAGGATAAATGCTTAAAAACATTTATGCGGAATGATTCAATCATTTGTGTGAAATGAGAAGTATTGTTGAGAAATGTTTGGGGAAGGATGATTTAAAAGATAGCGCATCAAGGGTGATGCTTGATAGGAAATGATTTTTCCTCTTACCCCAAAATCTTTCCGACTAGGGAGATATTTTGTCGGTTGGTGCAGAGGGCACCATGTTTTGAAACTGGGCTAAAATATCAAATCTCCCCTAGTCTAAGGACTGCTCATCCTATGATCCTACGAATTGAGCCATTACAGTACGACCTCGAGCCCCGGAATGGGACGGGCCCGATCGTTGGCCCTCGTGGTTGATGGTCTTGTGGCGAAACATCGTCTAGGTGCGTAGCCTCTCGAGGGTAAGGCGTACCCACTCTGCAGAGTTAAAACTGTCATGATAGCCGTGCTTTCATGTTATGAGCGTGAAGGACTGATTATATGGTAGTTTCTTCATTTTAAAATAAATTTAGAAAAGGGGATTTTGAAGAAAGGATTTGAGATGAGTAAGGATTTGAGAAGGATTTCGTTTGAGCTAAGTGCCACCGGTGACATTCCGAAATGGGTATCGGCCTATCGGAAAGTGTCACGCGGAATGGACCTAGCGAGTTTGAGAAAAGAAAAGAAGAAAGAATTTTGTTCTTGCTATGGCACTGAGGCCAAGTGGCGAGAACCGTTTGAGAAGAGCCCAAAGAAAATGTTGAGATTTAAAGTTTCGAAATTGCTTTGTCAAAATTAGGTTAAATAACTGCGATTTCCGCAAATATCCTAAACCTTCCTTGTACTGAACCGCATTCGCATAATTCCGGACTTGCGAGTACAATTTGTGCTCACCATCCTTTTCTCCCCTCTCTTTTCAAAACTTCAACAGCTGGTCCATCCGAGTATGGCCCGCCGTCCGAGGAGGAGGACCCGGATTACGTCGAGGAGGCGTTCTCCGATGAAGAGTATGAAGATTAGGGTTACGCGTTCCTACAGCCTCCGTGCCTGTGGGATGAATAAAATTCTAGATGTTGTATTAGGCTTGTATCGTTGTGTACTCTGATTTGCGGCCTACGAGCCGTTGTATGTTGTTTGTACTGGACTATGTTCCGTTTGTAATAATAATATCGTTGGCACTATCCCGTTTCTGTATATCTGTGTGTACTAGCCATGATCCTTGGGACTAGTACGGGTTTGCGCAGGTGAAATCCGATCTTGTAAATCGGGTGCCGACAATTACCCACCTCGGGGGTCCGAACCTGGGTACATCGCGTGTGTTCTTACTGTTCTTGAGAGCTCGAGGGCGGTTCGAGGCGCGACTGCGAAAACCCCCCTGTATCGAACTACGAACCTCAAATCCGTCGGATCAGCGGTAAAATCGACACCGTCACATATAATTTCATTTTTCTATTTTTTTAGTTAACTCATCTGGGTGTCAGCTTATAAGCCAACTAAAAATCAACCGTAAAAATTTGTCATTGTTGTACACACAATTTAGGCAACATATTCAGTGCAAAATGTTTATTGAGTGCTAATATACTAACGGCAGATCTGAACCATCAGATCCACGAGGAGTGGACCAGATCTGAAAAGGTGGAAGCCCATTTCCATTTAGAAAGTCAGAGGGTTTTTGTGAAAGTGTTTAAGTGAGAAAAGTGGCTTCCACCTCTCCAGATCTGGGCCGCTCCTAATGGATTCGATCAATAGCTAAAATCTGTTATTAGCATGTTAGCACTCAATGGGCATTTGCACTAGATACGTTGCCCATAATTTAATCTAATATTTTACAGTAATTTGTTCGAGACTTATGAGGTTTTACACAAAGATCTAAAAAAATATCTATAAATATATTGTTTTAACCTCTTCGAACCTCTTTTTTAGAAGGGAAAATGTTTTGTGCAAATGATTTCTCAGTGCACAAATGCAAAAACCATATCTTGGTCCTTGGATCTCATCTCAGTGGTCTATCTAAAACATAGGAGCATGCAAAACAATCATCATGGTTTTGCACACAAGTGCATAAATAGGGGAGAGAGAGAGAGAGAGAGAGAGAGAGTTCCACCTCAATGCATCTGGATTGTATATATTGGATCTAATGGACCATGATGAGTTTTTGCACTTGTGCACTGAGAAATCTTTTACACTGAATATTTCCCTTTTTAGAATACACATTTTTTTAAAATTAAAAGCCAACTAAAAACTGCATCCTTGTGTTCGTTGTCTCGTAAGCTGGGTTTGCAAACCGTGAGTTAACCGCGGCTTAACCAGGCTTCGTGGTCGGCTGGCTGAGAAAACCGGCTGGTCAAACCATTTGAAATTCATCAAAATGAAATTTCAAATGAAAATTTATGAAAAATTTATAAAATAGTATTAATTATTCTAAGCACCTTGACTTAAAAAATTTTAAAAATTTTAAAATTTATCATCATTTTATGTGATTTTGTGTTTAATCGCCAAAACCACGGCTTACAGCTTAAATTTCTGCAAAATTCAAATTCTAGTTTGAGCACAAAACCATGATAAACCGACGGTTAACTGCGCTAAAAGACGATTAACCACCTCCACGTAGTAGACGGTTTAGACCTACAAAACGGTTCTGCTAACCCAGTATTAAGCCAGGACAGGACTCGGGTGAATATTGAGGCGGTGTAAATCCAAGTCGATACCGCCGCGCTTGACAAGGGATGCCGCTACGCTGCATGCCGCCACGAGCGGTGAATTTTAAATTAGCAAAAAAAAAATCCTCTAGATGCATTTAAATTTTGCATATATTCATCTGGGTTCTGGACTGGAGTCCGAAATGGAAGCTGCATGGTCAAGTACACACGTCACGTCACACATCTGTACATCACCTGGAGGAGGCTTTTCTTCCTTGATCTTGACTTTTCTGTCCAATCCCGACGGTGACAGTCTGGCCGGCATCTGTCAATATCGTGGTAGCATGTAGGCAGCGAAAGAAAAGTAAAACAAAGGCTCTATCTGTTGCGTTATTTAGTTTTAATTTTTGTTCGGTTTATATTTTTTATTATTTTTATAGACCACCTATTTTAATTTTAAAAATATTTTTAAAAAATTTTGTAGTGTTTTTAAAGATCTTAAAAATATTTTTACTAATTTATCTAACCATTTTATACCACTTTCAAAGATGGTCAAATTTTCCCATTTAGAATTAAACTAAAACTAAACAAGACATCAAAGCAGACCAAAGACGAGTGCCAAGCCAACCATAGCAGTATCTGTTGCAGTATCACATTACAGGTTATTTGATTATATATCGTTTTCTTAAAAAATTACTCCATCCGGTCATAAAACAAGTCACGGTTGACTTTTGTACACGTCTTTGGTCTGCTTTGATGTATTTTGTTGTGATTTGTTTTATTATTAAAGGTACTTTAAGCATAATTTATATTTACGCATGTTTGCACTAATTTTTTTTTAATAAGACGAATGGTCAAACGCGTATCCAAAAGTCAATGTCGTCTTGTTTTTATGACCAAAGGTAGTATATGTCTTAATAATATCAATTATTTATTATTGTAATAAAATAGAGTTAAACAGAATCACCGCATCAATCCTAAATACTAGGAAATCTCATATTAGTCGGAGAAAAAACTATGCCGTCGATTGTTGTGGAACCGAATTATAACAATTTAGATGAAAATTAAAAACTACAATAATAAAATAAAAGTAATTTTAAAGGAGTTCATATGGAATATGATGTTAGAAAAGAAAGTCCATGTCAAATTTAAGATTAATCTATGCAAATATGAGGGATATCTTGCCTGTTTTTTTTTAAAAAAAAACAGAAATCTTTTTAAGGTTATCATCTGTGTCTACCTATAGCAAAACTGGGTGCAGCCACAAAACCATGCAGGATGAGAGCAAGAAGGTTGTACAAGCATATCATTCGTTGTTATGACTCACGAGCCCTTTTCAGATATACATATCTCAAGATTTAATAATATGGTCATTGCTCTCTAATGCCTGTCTTCCTCCTTTTTTTTTTTTTATCTTATGTCACCTTTATGTTCAGAAGACAATATTTTGTTAGCGTGCCACTTATATTTTCTGCGTGCGCATGCTAATACTGAGGCAAGAATATTTTCATTTATCTAAATAATCAGCTGCAGTATGAAGACAGTGACCGGGGCTTCGACCGCAGAGGATCCAGCAAAAGGCACATAGCAGCACATACAAGGTTTGTCAAAACAATAGCAACACTACACAAAGGCTAGTCAAGGCTACAATAGTGCACGATGAGTCTTGAAAAAGAACAGTAGTTCCATCGATATCGGCAAATATGGTCTCGTTTATTTTAGCTTAAATTAAATTATTTTTAGCTATTTTTGTAAAAGCCAAGATGTAATACTTTATAGTTATTAAAGTGGGGTTTTAAATAGTTATTCTTAGAGTTGGTAAAATATTTTATTAATATTTTTTATACTCTTTAATACATCTTTTGATGAGTCACAATTTTTTTAGATTAAAAATTTCAGTAACTTTCAGCTCAAACAAACAAGCCCAATATTAGGGAAGACAAAAAAAAAAAAACAGTGGACACGCAGTGTAGTTCCGAGCATGCCATCTAGGCCCCCTTCCCTCCGTGCCTTCTTCCTTGGCTGCAACATTAAAAAATTCCACGGGCAGAGAATTCCTAGAAATTTTCACGTCATTTCATTTGGCGGTGTCTAGAATTCCCTCCATCCCTACTTCTTTTCTGCCCGTGTCTAACACTATGGATGAGGAAACAACCTTCCACTCTATCTCTTGACAATTTCATTGTGAAAGGTTAGAAACCTAGGGTTTGGTTAATGTGCCGCAACCTCAACAAAGGCTGGCCAGTTCTTATTTTTGTATACTCAGTATCAGATAAGATACAATTCATTGCATGTTTGCTACAATCAAATACACCGCCAATCATACATGCGATAATGATTGCCTATCATCCTAACAACCTTATCATTGCCTCTTAATACTTCTTGCATATAATGCTAGGACCAAAGCAATGGAGGAAACTGACCCCGGCCGTGGCCACAACCGACTAGATACATAGGTGTAGGACAACACAATGCTACCATGCCAACACCGATATCCTCCACCGACTCGTCGACATCCTCCATCGCTCGTTGGCCTCCTCCCCTGCACCTTGAGCTCGTCGCTGCATTGTCCACTTCCACTATATCGACCTCCTCCACCATGGCTTGGATCATGGTCGCCATGCTGTCCTCTTCTGCCTCATCGACCTCCTTTCCCATGTCTTAGAGTTGCCACCGCCACTAGGAGTCGTACCATCCTCCTTGAGAAGCAAGAGTGACACAGAAGTTTGGGTCATAGGACGAGGAACAAAGATGTTATATTGGGGTTCTTTCTTTTAGGAAATTATATTGGAATTCTTACTTGAGAAGTTGCATGTTTGCACTCCTTTGAGAATTTCTACGAAAACTACTCTCTTCCTCTTTCCATTCTCTATCCACTCCTTTTCCCATCGTATAATCCAACGAAATGAGCAATTCTTGTGGATAAATTTTCAATACTATGGGGGCTGTGCATGTATGGACATCCAATCCCATGTTTCTAGAATCCTATGAACAAAAATTGAAGGAGCATTTTGCATCGTATGAAATTCTACTTATCAAACGCTCCCATGAACTTTTTTTTTTATTGAATTCCTCAATTTTTCTTTGAAACACCTTTAAAAAATAAAGAGATTTTTTATAGACGTCGGTTCACACTCTTACTCCATGTGTCAATGACATATGGATTCAGTCCGACAAGCAGGGGCGGATCTATGGGGTGAAATGGGGCTCCAAGCCCCCCACGCTGATATATGACGATGGAGCCCCCTCAAATTTCTATAATTTTTAGTGTAAATATAAAGAAAGCAGGGGCTAGACTATAGATTTAGGCCTTGAGCCATTTAGATCAGCCCCCCTATTATTTTTGTCTGCGTCCGCCCCTGCCCACATGCGAGGAATTTTTCAATATTGGAAATCAAATTGCCTTAAAATAAAAGAGAAAATAAGTCAACCATAATTCTCCCCGGTCAACTCTCTTTATCCCCACCGCTTTTCTACTTGTAGACCACTGGACTCTGCAGCTCAACAAGCCCTCACCCGTCACCACCATGGCGATGACGGTGGCCATGCGACGCCACCTCTCTCTTCCCTGCCACCTCGCCGCCGCCCTCCTCCTCGCCTTCCTCCACGTGCCGCCGGCCTCCGCGCAGCCGCTGCCGTGGCAGCTCTGCAACGACACCGCCGGCAACTACACGAACGGCGGCGCCTACCAGGCCAACATCCGCGCCCTCGCCGGCGCCCTCGCCAGGAACGCGTCCTCCTCCCCGGCCCTCTTCGCCAAGGGCGCCGTCGGCGCGGCGCCGGACGCAGCCGTCTACGCTCTCGTCCTCTGCCGCGGCGACACCAACGCCTCCGCCTGCGCCGCCTGCGCCGCCGCCAACTTCCAGAACGCGCAGCAGCTGTGCGCGCTCCGGCGGGGCGCCACCATGTTCGACGACCCCTGCATCCTCCGCTACGCCGACTGGGACTTCCTCGCCAACGCCACCGACGACCGGGGGAGGATCCTCGCCCGGAACTACAACAACGTCCCCGGCGGCGCGGCTTCGGCGTTCTACGCCGCAGCCGCCGGGCTCGTCAACGCCACCGCCGACCACGCGGCGGCGGACGCGCTCCGGCGCTTCGGCACGGGGGAGGTGGGGTTCGACGAGGCCTCGTACCCCAGGATCTACTCGCTGGCGCAGTGCACGCCGGACATGGCGGCGGCCGACTGCCGGATCTGCCTCCGGGAGATAATCACCCGCTTCATGCCGGAGAACTTCTTCGGGAAGCCGGGCGGGAGGGTCTTCGGCGTGAGGTGCAACTACCGGTTTGAGACGTATCAGTTCTTCTCCGGCCGGCCGCTGCTGCAGCTCCCGGGTCCGCCCGGGCCGCCGCCGGCACCGTCGCCGGCGAGCGTCGGGCCACCGGGCACCGGCGAAGGTGAGTTTCTGAAACAGAGATCACTTTATGTAGTATGACTCTGCCAGTCTGCCTTGCTGCTCAATTGAACTTATCTGGGTACTGAAAACTAGCAAATTTTCACGAGATGCTTTTAAAATTGTCTCATGATTCCACTTAGATCCATTGAGCACTCATGAAATGAAACTACATATTTTGAGTACATGAATGATCCCTTTTGGTTGGGTTCAAAAGTTGTTTGCAAAAGAGTGGTTTTTTTTTTTTATCATGGGGTCGACATATAGGCCCTCTTTGATAGCTTGTTTAGTTTTTGTTTAGTTTTTGTTGGTAAAATTTGACCACCTTTGAAAGTGATATGAAAAGGCTAAATAAATTATTTAAAAAATATTTTTGAGATCTTTGAGAAAAACCCTACAAAGTTATAAAAAAAATATTTTCAAAAAATAAAGTGAATGGTGTATATAAAAATAACAAAAGTTGCAATCCCAACAAAAACTAAACTAGAACAAGGTATCAAAGAGGCCCATAATCTCTTTTCTCTCTTCTCGCCCTCTTCATTTCTCGTTCTCTCTTCTGCATCACTCAGCAAAGCTAGGAGAAGCTGTAAAAGTTGTTGTATTGAATAGAGTGTCTGGTAGGACGAAAGAATCTTTTAGAGTGTAGTGTAAAGTGTGAAGGAAATTTGCAGCGAAACTCTAAATTTGCAGCACAGCTATTTGCAGCAAGGTTTAGAGCCTCTCCTAGCTTTGCTTGCTATAGCAGTGGAGGAAGGCGACCAACCTTATCATTGTGGCTTGCCTCCACTCTCCCTCCCTCAGAGCTTACCAACATCTTGCATCTCACTCTCTCGGACGGCGGTCCCTCTTAGAGCTCACTGGCCTCCTTGCATGTCTCTCCTTGCAAATCTCTCTCTCTCTCCAGCGTCGGCAACAACGACAGGACACAGACAAGAATTAAATACTCTAGGATTCAAACCCGTGACCTCACGCGCCGCCACAATGACTTATTACCAACTCTCCTATCAATTGCCTTGAGATATTGTTTTCTTTTGACCTTTGTTGTCTGAATGTTATAACGATTATCTGGATATCTAAATGACCTCAAATAAAAAAGTTGCCGACTGCAAACTTGTATATCTTGTTGAGGGCTACAATTTTCATATAAATTTTGTCTCCGTATGACTTCGTAACAAAAAACTATGAATTTCTAAAAATGAGCTACAATGAATTATCACTACCGATTTGTAATAATGATTGTTTGAGTATCTAAATAACTTTCAATGATAATGTTGACAGCTACAAAGTTACAGATATTGTCGAGAGCTACAATTTTCATATAAATTTTTGTCTCCATTCGACTTTGTATGAAAAAGTTATGAATTTCTAAAAACAAGCTGCAATCCATTATCACTACCAGTTCGTATTAATGATTATTTGGGCATCTAAATGATTTCAAATGAAAAATTTGTTGACGAAAAAGTTGTAGATATCATTGAGAGCTACAATTTTCATATAAATTTTGTCTCCATTCGACTTTGTATGAAAAATTTATGAATTTCCGAAAACGGGCAGCAATTCAATTATCACTACCGTTTCGCATTAACAGTTATTTGAGCATGTAAATGATTTCAAATGAAAACTTTGTCAGCTAAAAAAGTTATAGATATCGTCGAGAGAGCTACCTCGTGGTACCTATCCTTTCATAAGTTATGGACCTAAATGGAATTAGGGAACAATTTTAAATTGCTGCCATGCAATTTACTGACTAAAAACTTACAATTTTCTGCCACTATCAGATGTGTAATCCTGGCTTTACCACTCGTGTGTCATTGACACTTGGGTATCATTTGTCTGCAGGAAGAACAAGACACAGGACAGGACTGGAGTTGGCCATTACACTACCTATAGCTGCTGCAGCACTACTTCTCATTGTAGCATGTGTTTGCTTGTGGGGGAGAAGACGACCGGCAGAAAGAAAAAAGGCCTCAGACCCATGTAAATCCTTACTGCCATGATACCATCAACCATGACCGGCACGGTCTTCACTTCGTCATGTCGATTCGATTGCCTGAGTTTTTTCAGATTAAGTTTATGGCCTCCTGAACTAGACGACAGTCACCAGCCTACAATGCAAATGCGTTTCATCGAAAGCAAATCCTCCGGTTGAGAGCTTGCTGATCGTTACGTGTTTGTGTAACTCTTCTCTGACAGCAGATTCAGCAAATTCAGATGACATCGAAAGCATCGATTCACTCCTGCTGGACATTGCGACGCTACGGGCCGCAACCGACAACTTCTCAGAGATCAACAAGCTCGGCGAAGGAGGATTCGGTGCAGTCTATAAGGTACTAACTACTAATCAATCATCGTATCATATATGTAACTCCATTGTTGTACATATAAGTAACATATAGCATCTGGAGTATTTATTATTGATGATTTACTATCTTCAACTGCACAGGGAGTCCTACCTGAAGGTCAGGAAATAGCTGTGAAGAGGCTCTCACAGAGCTCCAGGCAAGGGATAGAGGAGCTGAAAACTGAGCTTGTTTTAGTAGCTAAGCTTCAGCACAAGAACCTTGTGAGGCTCATTGGCGTCTGTGTGAAAGAACATGAGAAGCTACTCGTGTACGAGTACATGGCAAACAAGAGCCTTGACACCGTTCTTTTCGGTACGCGCGATCTCTCTCGCTTGCTGTTCCTTTTTCTTTTATCAAGATTGTGCCTCACAGCTATATATTCATAGAAGGAGAGTCATGTAATATTTACAAAAGGCTGGTCGTTTAACCCAACCACACATTGGTTTCAATTAAAATTACAAAAGTAATTAGCATTTTTACCATTACTAGAAATTTTGGGCTAGTAATTTTCTAAAAAATAATACTAATTCTGCAGCAAAACCACACATTCCTAGTAAGGCGATAGAAGCTGAAAAACTACTAAACATGGTAAAAAAAACTTGGAGATGAACAAACACGTATTCTATCCCAAGCCATTGCCGCTAAGAAAAAAAAGTACTATGTGCGAGCTAATCTCCTTATGCGGATATCTTCTTGTATTCTTTCCCAAACCACTTGCAAGGATGCAAACTCATTTCTGAAGATGCAAGCCGTTTCTGAAAACCAAATACTACCACCCAATGCAGGCTCTGATATTAGCCTGTTCCTTTGTTCTGAGTTACAGATGCTGATAAAAGCAAAGACCTGGACTGGGCGAAGAGGCTCAAGATTGTGAACGCGGTTGCCCACGGCTTGCAATACCTCCACGAAGACTCGCGGCTGAGGATAATTCACCGGGACCTCAAAGCGAGCAATGTGCTACTGGACTTGGACTACAACCCCAAGATTTCAGATTTCGGCTTGGCGAAACTATTTGGACGGGATCAGTCACAGGACGTCACTAGCCGCATTGCCGGAACATAGTAAGTAATTAGTCAGATTCTTTACGTCAATGTGCTACGTAAATCAATGTTTTCGGTCATGCATGCTACAGGAGCTGAACAACATGGGACTTAATTCGTCATCTTTGATTGTTAGAACTACTTGTTCATTCACAGATAGATTGGTTCGGATACTTGAATTTACATATACAGATACTTGTAATCACATTTAGATATGTATACAAATACAACAGTATTCCCTTCATGTTGCAGTGGGTACATGGCGCCGGAATACGCAATGCGCGGGTTGTTTTCGGCCAAGTCGGATGCGTTCAGCTTCGGTGTTCTGATATTGGAGATCGTCACCGGAAGGAAGAACAGTAGCATGGTTGGCTCGGAGCAATCCGTCGACCTCTTAAGCCTCGTGAGTGGTGCATATATACCTGTGACCTGTCTCCTCTTTTGCTCCTCCAAAGTCCAAAGCCAGCTTATTAGCCTGCATCTGCATGTCGGTCCTAGGATTTTGAGGCCCCAATTTGATTTTTTTAGATGATGGAAAGAGATTATGGTCTCTACATTAGATGTAGACGGCCCTTTACCCGGTGTAAAATTAGAGCAAAGCTCAAAATTTGGCTAAAAGTGTGATGCTGTTTCATGCAGGTATGGGAGCACTGGGCCATGGGGACGATCGAGGAGCTGGTGGACCCATCCCTGCGCCTGCGCGGCCGCCCCGCCGCCGGCGAGGTGCTGAAGCTCGTCAACGTCGGGCTGCTGTGCGTCCAGGACAGGCCGGCGGACAGGCCGGCGATGTCGGCGGTGATCGTCATGCTCGGCAGCAGCTCGGTCTCCCTGCAGGCCCCGTCCAGGCCGACGTTCTGCGTCCTGGACCACGAGGAGGCGACGGGCGGCGGCGGCGGCGACAGCAAGACGAAAGCCGCGTCGCCGAATGAGGTGTCGCTCACGGAGCTCGAGCCGCGATGAGCCTCTGACACGTGTGTCCGAACCCACATATCAGTGACTCAACTGCAGAGGACAGTAACCGTAGAGGATCTGCGTCTCTTCGATCGATGCAGCCGCGCGCGATGAGCTTGATTTGCTAGGACTAAATAAAATAAATTACGAAAATGCTCCCAGCACACACTGTAGCGACTAGAAAAAACATGCGTTCCATTTTTGCCCATTAAAATTTCTTATTTTTTGTCTCTATTTCATCTGGAGTCCGAAATGCATAGAACAAATTTCATAATTCATCTAAAATCCTAATTAACTAATTTTAAATATTTTTTTATTTTTTTATTATTTTTCATTAGCCAAATTGTTTCAACAGTTTATACAGATTGTTTCAAACAGGCTAAACTAGTTGTTTCAGCAGGCTAGACATGTTGTTCCAATAGAAAAAACTAATTGTTACACTTGGATAGACATATCGTTCCAGTATGTTAAACTAATTGTTAAAGCAGGCCAAAATATTGTTCAAGTAGGCTAAACCAATTGTTTCAACAGATTAGATATATTGTTCCAATATGCTAAACTAATTGTTTCAACATGCTAGACATATTTGTTCCAATAGGCTGTACAAATTGCTTCATCAGCCTAGACAAATTATTTCAATAGGCTAAACTAGTTATTTCAGTAGGCTAATCTAATTGTTTCAATAGGCCAAAAATATTGTTCCAAATAGGCTAAACCAATTGTTTCAATAGACTAGATAAATTGTTTCAACAGGCTAAACTAATTGTTTCAATATGCCAGACATATTATTCCAACAGGCTAAACTAGTTATTTCAACAGGCTATATATATTGTTCCAACAGGCTAAACCAATTGTTTCAACAGGCTATATATATTGTTCCAATAGTATAAACAAATTGTTTCACTTGGTTGTGCGTCCACTAGGTAAAAGTAATTGTTTCAGCAAGCTAGCCATATTGTTTTAATAGGCTAAATTAATTGTTCCATTAGGATAACAAATTGTTTCAGTAACTTTTATATATCAGCACTGGTCTTGTTTTGTTCGTAAAAATGCGAGGAACACAGCGGTACAAACAGTTCGTGCATTAAAGCAACCAGTCAAAATCTATGGCTATCGAAAGAGAAAATGAAAAGAATATTTTCGCTGACGTCATCGCTAATGTCATCGCATGCATGCAAACAGGGGCAGCTTTTTTTCTCATTTCATGGCGTGTGTGTTATGGTGGGAGGCGGCGTCCGACGACGAGCGAAGGCTTGACGTCCGTCCCAAGTCTTACTGCTTACATGAAAAGAGCGATCCTTCTAAAATTTCAAGAAACAAAATCTTCCACAAGATCTTCATATCTAATATGCTCAAGATAATCGTTCTCTATTGCAATTTGAGCTAATCCATTGAGTTGGCTGAGGGCTGGGACGTACGTCCGTCCCAAGTCTTACTGCTTCTTGGACTGGGCTAGCTGTTTCGTTGTGCATTGAAATGGTTAATGGGCTACTAGTAATAGGTATTACCTGGCTAGAATTAGGGGCCCTATGCGGTCGCCCAGCCTGCACATGCCCTGGACAGGGCCTGCTTCTTCCTTAATAAACCATTTGTACGTTTGTTACAAAGCTTTAGAATTAATGTGCAAAAAGAAGGTGTCTTTGAAAAAAGAAAAATGTATTAATTATGTAAATAATATCAAGATACAATGCAAGGTAGGCATCATTTTTTCTATAATATATATTGACATAGCACCTATATACAGAAATTATGTTTAAAAATTTTGCATCGGAATTGCTCTTGAAGCTTGCGGTCGCACGGCCGCAAACTGTACGGGCGCAACCAACGGCCAAGATTGTACTTTTTAAAAGAGGATTAACCTATTTTCCATTGCATCAGCAGAGATACAACGGAAACCATATGTGCTTACAAATTTCTAAACAGATCTACTAGTTACATCTACCTAGGGCCACCTGCCCCCTGGCTACTCCTCGCGCTGTTCTTTTTCTTTTCGCTTCTTCTTGCGTCGTTCCCTGCTTCTTCTTTCTTCTCACGCCGTTCCCTATTGCACACCTCACGCTCTCGTTTTTCTCCACCTTTTTTTTCCACCTCCAATGAGAAGCGGGGGATCGAACCCCCGACCTGTTGTGTTCCACACCCAGGACACAACCAGCTGAGCAATGCTCACTTCTCAGGCCAAGATTGTACTTGTATGTGATACATGCATGATTGTACTTGTACGTGCATCATTGGCCGCTGGCTATGAACGTGCATCACTGGCTGCTATAACTGCAAGCGTGGATGTGCCTTGAGCACGCATTTCGGCCATGTACATTTTAGCTTAGTGTAGCGTAACGTTTTAGTAAAATTTAAAAGCCTTTAAAGAGAGATTTAAATATTGTAAAAAATATTTTTTTACAATATTTTTTTAGTAGTCCTCTTTCCTTGAGCACGCACTTCCTGCGCTAGGCCGACGCCCCACGCGCCCGCGTGCCATGCATGCATGCGCAGCCTGAGCGAGCCTAGCGCCAACTCTGCGACTGTCACCAAATTAAGACGCAAAAGCAAGTTACAACGCATATATGCACATGAACCATATGTATTGATTGCCATGTAGTGCCTCTAGGACAATTGTAGAATTTTATATTTAGAGATGTCATGTGGCACCCATATTGTGGCAATATCTTAGTTTTTTTAAAAAAATTGTCTAACTTTTCTTGTATTTTTCTATTTAAAAACTCCTCTCATGCCTATTTAATTTGTAAAGAAAAATTGAATTGAACAAGAGGGAAAGAAAAGGAAATCTTATATCTAGAGATGTCACCTGAGCCATACTGTAAATTTCATGTATCTTAGTTTATTTTATTTTTATGAAACTTTTCTCATGTTTCTGTTACTGAAACTCCTTTCATATGTATATAATTCATAAAGAAAATTGAAAGAACGGGATGGAAATAAAAAAGGATGAGTAAAAAAAAGAATGGTAACCGTCTTACCAAAGAGAAAATTGCACGGGAATGGAAACAAAAATAAGACCGCTTGAGGATCGGACCGACTACCTGCTATATATATAGGAAGACCTTAACCATTGCGAAGAACTACACTCGCAATGCAAATAATTTATTTCTATATGAACAATACCTAAAGGATCCATTTGAAAAAACAAAGATCAAGCTTGGGCGGTGGCCCTACCAGCCCTAGTGGTGGGTTCCCTCTTCACTCCACCTCGACTCCTACGTGAGCTTGCCAAATCAAATAAATTGAACTTTTAGGGAAAAAAAAGCAAAAATAAGCAGCCAATAAAAGTCTTTGTTCATGGGTCCTCCGCTACTACAAATTTGCTTCAACCGACAGGGCGCCTCTGAGTTAGTTTCTATTGTTAGAGAATTGCATAAAACTACACAAAATAAAAAATTTTAGTTTTCCCATTGAATTTATTGTTAGAGAATTGCATAAAACTACACAAAATAAAAAATTTTAGTTTTCCCATTGAATTTGAATTCATATAAAACTAGAGAAAATAGAATAATAATATGCTGACCTTTGAATTTTGAAACATGCAAGTTCAAATTTAAGGAAGAACTAAAATCCTTCGATTTTATTTATTTATCCATTATTCCAATAGGCTAAAATAGTTTCCCCTATTTTTCAGAAAATTCATACTAATTTTCTAAATGTTTGATTTATTTAATCAATAAAAGACACTCTACCACAAAATATATGTCTATACGAAGACGTCATATCTTTATTGCATATTTTGATTCTACGTATTTTTTTGAATTTGTACATATTTTTATTTTATTTTATTTTGAACTTTATAATTTTTTTACACTTTATTAATTTTTTCTAGCTATTTTCTACAAAACCCGACTCACTAGGATGTCACGTCAGCCAAAAGTATGGTGACAAAGCTAGCAGGAGTTTTAAAACTTGCTGCAAATAGCTGTGCTGCAAATTTAGAGCTTCGCTACAAATTTTCATCACACTTTACACTGCACTCTAAAAGATTTCTTCGTCCTACCAGGCACTCTATTCAATACAGCAGCTTTTACAGCTTCTCTTAGCTTTTCTAAGGATAATTTGTCCAACACACGAAGAGTTCAATGGTTTGGTTATACCCGGTTCAAGGAAAACTATATTTGCCTTATAGTTCGGTGGGAAAAAGGACTTTTCAATCAAGGGCTTGCTCTCTTCATCTTATCCTTACCTATTTAATCTCCGAATAGAAAAGTCAAATGGTTTAAATTTCGCATTATGTTTCTTTTTTACCTCAAAAACACACCTCAAAGCTCCAACAAATGAGATAGATGAAGCTCACGGGACTTTTAGAGCTTCGGGCTAACTCGAGAAAGCTAAAAAAATTTAGCTTATAAACAAATAAAAAATATGTAAATAAATAAGGCCCTGTTTTTTAAGCTTAACAGATTAACGACTTATCTATGTTTTGAAAAGAAAAATTCTTTTCAATTTTTTAGTTCGTTTTTCACTTTTTTGAAGGTGGATACTGACGCTTTAAAAAACAAATCAAACAAATGGATCCGAATCTTGAGAGGCTCTCGAAATTCAGTTATTTCAGCTGTTTTAGTTGTTTAGACCAGTTCAAAAGAACAGAACCTAAATTTCAACGAGCTATCAGGGATGGATGTTTTCATGAACCCGAACCCAAGCCCAAGCACAAAGTTTAGAAATTCTGCACCCTTTTGTTTCGCTACCTTCCACTTTCTTTTTGTCGTTGCTCAGCAAGGTGTTCCTCCCCCTTCCTGGCCTTGTTTGAAGCTTACCCTCTTGTCGAAGTTGGGTTTCCAGCAAATTCCCCTCCTAATTCTTTCAACGTGTCAGTGTTTATTGAAGCGTCCCTTCCCTTTGACTTTGCATTGTAGGCTCTCTTGCCTCCTGTAACCATAGTTTTGCTTGCCCTTGTTCCCTATCAGGGCTCCCTTGAGTTGACTGTCTTGTCGAATGTTCTGACTTTGATGATATCATTAACCCCTTACCCCTCCTAGTGCACTTAGTACAGATCTCGATGACTGCCTCCGTGGCCCTCGAATCACCTTTGTCTTGTCGAGCTCCCCCCTAGGCGATGAGCAACCCTCCATCTGATGTGATGCCTCGTCGCTTTACCCATTTTTTGAGCCATGGACGCTCTAACAGTGAGATTTGAAGGTCTCCGCGAATTGCCGCTTCCTCCTCCCGTGGCCATCTACCGCTGGATTTGCTTCGTGCCCTGTGTCGCAACATTGAGCTTGATGAGGTATAGCTTAGCTGGGCATTCTCACAAACTTACGATTCTTTGTTAGAATATCAGTGGGTTAAATGTTGAACTAAAATGGGCAGTCATCCGCAACCACTTGGAGGCTGCAGCCGTCAAAGTTCTTTGTCTTCAAGAAATAGAAAAAGAGAGCATGGATATCAATTATATGAAATTTTTTTGTCTTACACGCTTTGGTGCTTTTAACACAGTAGACTTCATTGGTCGCTTTGGGGAGATTGCCACTATCTATTAAGACACTAACTCTATGAGGAGAACCGTTCTTATTGGATCCTTTTCTCTCACTGTGGAACTGAAAAGCACTACAACGGAAATTCCTGGCTAATCACTAATGTTTATTTTCTCTCAGAAACATAGGAAAAGTTGATTGCGCATGTAAATTGACTCATTCTTGAAGCACAAATGACATGAATAAACATTTTCAAGATTTTTATGTCATTTCCATGTTTGATGACTTCATTGACGAGATGCAGTGGTTTAAACTTCTCCAAAAGGCAAGCATTTCACTTGGAGTAATCATTAGGATAACCCTCTTTTGAGAAACTTGATTGAGTTAAACCTAATTTAAAATAATTTAAACTAGGGTCTTGTATATAACAATTTCCTTTTATTTATTTTTAAGAGTAAAATACACTGGCGGTCCCTAAACTATTGTTGGATTCTCATCCAGGTCCCCGATCTTTGAAATTGCAGTTTTGAAACCCTAAACTTTTTTAGTGGGTTCGTCCTGGTTCAAACCTGCCATGTGATAACCCTGGAGATGATGTGGCGCTGACATGGCCGTCCATGTCACATAAATTACTGAAAAATGGAAGAAATTCTAAAAAGTTCTAAAAAACATAAAACAATACAGGAAATCATTACAAAATTTTGAAAAAAATCATAAAAATTAGAAAAATGATAAAATAAAGGAAAACCATAAAAATATAATATCATAAAAATACGAAAATATCATAAAAATGAAGGGAAAATATATAAATTCTAAAAATCATGAAAATTGAAAAATTGACAGAAAACCATGAAAACCATAAAAATCAGGGAATATCATAAAAATAATTTAAATTTTTTAAAAAAAAATAGCACTTGAGGGCTCACATACGCCACAATGCTATAGGTCTTGCATATACAACTATTAAGGTATTAAAGGCAACCACACTGTCTTTATGTTTCTTTTCATAATTTTATTTTATTTTATAATTTTCATGCCTTTAAATGTTTTTCCATGTTTTTTAATGATTTCCCTAATTTTTAAAATTTTTTAATGATTCCTCCTTTTTATGGTTTTCCTTTTTAAAAATTTTATTTATTTTTTAAGAATTTTCCTGAATTGTTTTATGATTTCACGTATTTTTTTAATGATTTTTTGTAATTTTTTAGGATTGTTTTTAAATTTTTTGAGTATTTTATGTGACGTGGACTGCCATATTAACGCCACGTCAGGTCGAGTGCTGTCACATGGTAGGTTTGGATTGGGACGAACTCACTTAAATAGTTTAGGGACCCAAAATTGTAATTTTAAAGAATAGGGACCTGGATGAGAATCGACTAATAGTTTAAAAACCATCCATGTATTTTACTCTATTTTTAATGATTTTTAAAATACAAATGACATACGATAAAATAGAAGATGTCGCAATCATTTTGACACTGCATGGGTGCATTGGACTTGGCAAGTTCTTTACCCGCACTCGCTCCCTCAGAATGTTGTTTCCAAGGGAGGTTTTGGTGATGTGACATACTGAAACTTATGCCTAAATTTCTAGCCACTTGTTCTTGTATTATGAGTGATGGGAAATAATTTAAATTTTGGGAGGTTCCCTGGCACAGTGCACCTCTAGTTGAGTGACTTTCTGAGGTCTTTTTTTCATGCAACTGCAAAAAATAAGCATACACTCTTTCTTGTCAGCAGTTATAAATTAATAATGGGATTCATTTTTGCCAACGACGTGGAGCGGCCAGGATCTGCAAGCGGTATATAATTTTTATGCGTTATTTGATGACCTGACCTTTGATTAGCATGGAGATTCTTGTAGCTATATTTGAAACAATAACAATTATTTTTCCAAAAGGTTTTATAGAAATGTCACATCTAATAACTCGTCTTTTAGTGCTTACAACATTGTCTGAAAGAGCAGTAATCAATTTAAACACTAAATCTTTTGTGGTTAATCGTACTCAATCGGTTCAACACTTAGAGCCTTCTCCGACGAAATGGCATTTGCAATGGATATGCAGCTTGCTTTCTTTGTCACTTTAATGCTAAACAAACTTTACTCCATCTCTTCGTTATCCGACTTCAAAAGATAAATGGACTATTTTAAGTTTTTTATTTTGATAATATCAAAAGACTGACTTGTTATGACTAAAGCTCTCCACGAGGCTAACCCTAGAGTTCGTCCATTCTTCAAGGAGCTCTTTTCTCTTATTTGTTGGCATGTTTCGTTGCGACAAATGACACTTTGTACGTTGGAGCCTAATTAATTTGGTGTTGCTTGTTCTTTCATGTTTCTTTTTCTTTTCTTTTTTTTTTTGCTCAGGGTCTTGCCAGCTTGTACATAGCCATTTTCAAAAAACCGCAGCGCAAGAAAATTGTTTGCAATCTTTATTTTTTATATTAAAATAGTTTTGCTGAAACACGAACGCTTTTACCTCACCGGGAACCACCGTGCCGTTGCCATCTTTCTCATTTTTGGCCACCGCTGCCGTCTCCTTCTTTGTCTCTGGCCACCAGCACTCACGAGGTTAGCGTTCGGGTTAGGTTTTGAGGTGGCTCCCTGTGCCCTCGGGTTTAGAGGAAGGCTGAGACGATGGTGGCCTAGCAGTGGGGTTGGAATTGTGTGGGTGTGGCGAGGTGGTGGCGCCGCCGGAGCCGTGGGTGTGGCTAAAGGCTGTCGGCTGGCGTTGAAAGTCGGATCTAGCACATGTTGGTCGGGTTAGAGTGGGCGGAGCTTGCTCGGTGGCAGGAGGACGGGAACCAGTACGGTGAGGCGGCGAGGACGCCTCTAGCTGCGTGTAGAAGGGCTGAGAGAAGGGTTGGCCTGAGAAGTTGGAGGAATGTGTCATCGAAGAAGAAGGGAGAAGGAGCACGATGGCGCATGTGTTTTTTTCCCAAAAACGCAGGCGACCATGGCATAATAGTCACTTTCTAAAAAAAGAAAAAAAACTGATTTCACGCACAAAAGACAAAATACATCAAAGAGTCAGGGCAATGCAGCGTATGATTCGCGCGAGCGCACGCGGCGTCGCCGGCCGCCGGCGAGGAGCCCTCATGGCCGCCATACTCGCCTATCCATGTTCCTCCGCATCCGGCCTCCCGTCCAAACCCTCGCCAACCTCCACCCCTCCCCCTCCCGCCTCCGCCCCCGCGCGCCCGCCGCGCCTCCGCCGCCTGCTCGCCCGCGCCGCCGCGCGCCGCGACCCCGAGCCAGCGCCGCCCGCCCCAGAGAGGCGGTCGCTGGCGGTGAGGACGGGGGAGCTGTTCATTGGCCTGGCGGCGCTGCTCGTCCGCGCGGGGCGGGGCGCGGCGCCGGTGGAGGAGGTGGAGGACAGGGAGGGCGTGGTGTGGGAGCAACGGCCGCAGGACGTGGAGGCGGAGCGGCGGCGGCGGCAGGTCGCGACGGCCAGCCCTGGGTTCAGCTTCTCCGCCGCGGGGTTGCTCTTCCCCTACCACCTCGGCGTCGCTCAGTGCCTCCTCGACAGGGGCTACATCACGGTACGTGTCCTTATCCCCATCTCTTCCTTGCGCACGCATCCTTGATATTGTAATTGCCATGATGGATAATATATTAAGACTAGCTTGTTGCTCGGATGAACTGCCTGTAAGAAATTCAGCGTCTTAAATAAGAGATGATCAACGTGGTGATAATTGTAATTGCTAGCTTGGCTGTAAATTTAGTGTTTTTCCTGTCTATATCAGATAACTAACGTGGTGATAATTGTTGTTGCTAGCTTGGATGTAAATTTATTGTATCCCGGTCTTAAATGTCAGATAACTAACGTGGTAATAATTGTGATTGCTAGCTTGGTGTTGTGTCCTGAGAGATGTTGGTCTCATGCTAATTTGCACTCCCTCTAGTTCACAGAAACATGACGTTTTAGACTTATCTTAACTCCTAAGTCAACATTTTAAAACTTTATATATGTAAATGTTTTGAACTATTTGGATTGGGCACATGAAAATCATACATTTAGATATGTCTCAAAAAGCACTTTCATAATATCATATTTTTTGGATTTTATGAATAAATTGCAGTGGTAATTAGTAGTTCAAGGTAAATTTTGAAGACCTTGTCGATGCCTAAACATCAAGTTTTCATGAACTGGAGGGAGTACTAGCTAGGTTGTAGGCTTGTAGAGTGGCTTGTTAGTTGTGCATGGGAGCTAATATGTTTATGTGATTCATGACTTAGGTGTGATAAATTTCACACTTATATTTGTTCTGTTGTGCTAACCTTCTTATAAAGGCTTTCTTTTCCGGGACTTATATTAGGAAAGAACTCCGTTAGCTGGCTCATCAGCTGGTGCCATAATATGTGCAGTGATTGCATCTGGAAACACAATGCAAGATGCTCTCCAGGTGACCAAGGTCCTAGCTGATAACTGTCGGACTAAGGGAACTGCCTTTCGTCTTGGGGTATGTTTTATGCCTTCCTAAAAACTAACTTTAACTATAACGATTGTTTTTTTATTGATAATGAATCATGTACCAGATAGGTTTATGGGATGTGTGACATTTGAGGAATGATTACGATGAATTATTTCCTTAAAACTTAAAATGGATTAGGTGTATTGTTTCTTCGAAATGTACTGACAGTATGAGCAATTTATTATTATTAGTCATCATGGCTGGAATGACATGTTTTTGTGGTGCATTTGTTTTCTATATATACATTGCTTGAGCTTGAATTTTTCTTGGTTTTCTTTTTTCATAAACTGATCTATTAAATGATTTAAAACTATTCCTAGCTCTATATCACTGTCATATTCTCCATTAATACCACTCAAATTCCGCTATGTTGAATGTTCCCTTCTCTGCCACTCAGTCTATTCCTGAATCCTGTGACTGCTGACTATTTATCTCTCCTTTCTCTTCTTGGCTCAAACCACAAAGGTAAGTTTCCACTTTTATCCCTTTCACCCAAATTGGTTAGACCAGATTGACTGTCCCTAATCCCCATTGCACCTAACCACTGGCACAGTAGCTGCACCATCTAGCCATAGCTGCCTCCAGTCGATGGGTCACTGCACCACCTGTCTGCCTCTGCCACACCCATTTGACTGCCTTCCCACCCTCCTGGCCACTACCCTGCCTAACTGCCTGGCTGTACCACCTGGCCACCACCCTCGTCTGACTACCTCCCCACCACCTGTACCCATCCCTTCCAAGTTCTAACAGCCCAGCTGGGCTGCCTTAATACCTACACTCCCGACTGCGTTAAATCCACCACTCGTGAGCATTGTGAAAATTTTCTGGGGCTTCAAAATGGTTTTGCATTGCATCACAAACAGTGAATTTCTCAATTTTAGACGACCTCTGTTACTGTGGAGATGGACGAACCCATATGATGGGATCGCCTCAGCCATAGTTGTTTTGTCATCACTACATGGGATTGAGTAGCCATGACCCGGGAGGATGGTGTTACTGTGGTCCTCTGCTTCTTGTTTACAGTGCACATGGAGGGATTGGGCATGGAGCAAGGAAGATCTAGTCATCGACGGCACAGGGTAGGGCAAAATAAGCGGAGTCATCATCTGTTCACAGGGAATGGACAGAATGGTAGAGAAGGGAGCAGAGAGGAAATTTAGTGATATTAAAATTAAAACAAACCAAAACATTTCAGTGGTATATAACTAAATTGGAGTACAGCCAACTTTTCCTTTGAATTATGGATGTTTATGGTAATGATTCAAGGTTAAGTTCACCTTTTCCTCTTGCAGGAAAAATAATTACATAAATAGGGTGTTCAATAACCTTGCATATCCTTTAATTCTTTCAAAAAAATATGTTGGCAACCACAGATCTTATATTTAATTGTCAAGTAGTTGTTACTTGCATTGTCTTATTGAATTTGACATGGTTTCACCTTGTAATACTGTGCATTTGTGCAGGCTGTACTCAAGGATGTTCTAGACAAGTTTCTCCCAGATGACCTGCACATTAGATGCAATGGAAGGATCCGTGGTAAGCTTCATAATGCAAAAGCTCACCATATTAGCTGTCTGCATTTTGTACTGTTTTGCTTTCTGACAAGTAACTTGGCTTGGTCATTGAGAATACTTATTAGTCTTCTCATACAGTCGCTATTACTCAGTTGTCCTGGAGACCCAGGGGATTACTGATTGACCAATTTGACTCCAAAGAAGATGTAATTAATGCAGTTATCACATCATCTTTTATACCTGGGTAACATCCATCCTATCATTCTTTTTTAATAACACATGTATCTTTTTGGCTATCTTTTGTTGAGTAATAAGGATGATTGTTTATTTTTGTTTCAGATACTTAGCTCCCAGGCCTGCAACTTTCTTCCGCAACAGATTGTGCATCGATGGAGGGCTTACATTGTTTATGCCGCCCACTTCTGCTTCTGAAACAGTATGCCTACAGCTTTTATTGTCTGCGCTAGTATTCTGATCACAAGCACTATCAGAGTTCTCTTGCATACTACAACTCTACAAGTGTTTGAATCTAGAGGGTTTTTGGATTTTATGTCTGTCCAGTACCATGCCTTCAATAAGTATGAAGAGTTTTTCCATTGGTGTTCACTGTTCCATGGTTCCACCACTGAAATTCATCATGCTACATGTGTTTGCAAGAGCTAGACCACAAATTTGAACCATGTAAAAATAGGGATCCTTAATTTGTTTTTTGTGTGTGCCAGGTGATACATTGTGATGTAATAAATAAATTATAAGCTTGGTCCCTTGCATATTCAGATTAAAGAATACTTTTTATGCTTCTTTCCTACTTTGTACTACTTAGTTTAACCATATACTTTACTGGAACATCATCTAGCTTTTGTACTTTGCAAACTCTTTTAATGTTAAACACTCCATACTAAAAGTCTAAAATGCAATACATGTGAGTGTGGCGTTGTGCACAAACAAGTTGGCATGATAAGAGTCACCACTTGCGAGCTGAGGGCGCCTCTGTTTCCGAAAATACCCCTTATATTTGAACATTTGGTTTTCTGCAGTACTCACTGTCCAATAGAAGGAAAGTCCTACATTGATTTGTGGTGCACATAGTTCTGTTTCATGCCACATGACGTGTTGTTCTGCCTATCCATTTTGCAATGCTCATTACTATGTTTATGATTGTAGGTTCGAATTTGTGTTTTCCCAGCTAGCCGACTGGGACTGCAAGGGATTGGTATAAGTCCAGACTGCAATCCAGAGGACAGAGCTAGTCCCCGACAGGTTTGTCGCTGCTTGAATCCACAAGTTCTGCAACTCTCGATGGTTTATCATTAATCTTACTCTGAATCCCCAAATCCATTCTAGCTGTTTAACTGGGCTCTGGAACCTGCTGAAGATGAAATTCTTGAAAAATTATATGAGCTTGGATATCTGGATGCAGCTGTGTGGGCTGAGCAGAATCCCGTTGGGTTGATTATGAAGAATGAACAACCAATCGATGCAGACTGAAAACGTCTAGATAATACATCTTCAGCCGTGTTTTGTTGGCTGAAAGATTGACAGACGACTGTCATGCAAAGTTGCAAACCATGGCCATAGGAGTTGTAGGCTGGTGATATAGAAATGCAACTGCTGTATTTTTTGTATCTAAACATTCTTGGCAGCCAGTCTCATGATTTGTACAAGTGTAACTACAACCATGCTTAGGGGCGGAAATCTACGGTATAAGGGCCGGTGTCATACAACATCGATACCTTTCGGACAATTCTTTATTATCTATAGCTACCTTATTAGTATATATACCTATAAACAGTGGCGGGACTACATTGGGACATGGGTGGACAAATGTCCACCCAAAAAAAAATTTACTACCCCTTCCAGCTCAGCCCAACTCCACGCGAACCAGCCCTCACCAAGTAACGGGAAGCTCGTTCCCTACGGCCGCGCCCCTGTTCCCGACTCCTGTGATGCCGCCCCCTTGGCTCCTTCCAACGCCGTGTGCCCCTGATGCCGCCTTGTTCTGGTGGCACGCCGCGACGCCGCCCCCTCGGTTCCTCTGGTCCTCCCTTATCGTCCCCAGCTCCCCCTTCCCCAACCAGATTGCTCTAGAGCCCTCGTTCCCCAATCCCCATCCCCTCTACGCACCTGCTCTCCCCCAACGCCCTGCGCTTTATAAAAAAATGAAGGAAGTACTGCATATGGTTAGATTCAAGTAGCTCTTACTAACTGCAGATATGCAGTTAATCTCTATTTTTGTACGCCTACAAGATTGCTACCAAATATTATTTCACGTAGGTTACCTTAGTCCTGATAAATTCTTTCCAAAGAAATCTATAATAAAAGAACAATTCTTACATCAAGGCTTATATAATTGGAGTGATTTGGACATCCATCTCGCTAGCTTTTGATTGGTTGATTTGTTTCGGTATAGAATGATGTCGTTTGAAAATTTTCTATTGTCATATCTTAAAATTATGTCCACCCATTTTAAAAATCTTGCGCCCGTCACTGTCTATAAACCTATAGTTTGAAGCTAAAAACTAGTGATTTAGGGTTAAAATGACCCCAACGACCCCGGTGTATCCGCTCCTGACCATGCTAGAGCTTACTATCTCATCGATCATGCTGATCTGACAATGAATACAACTGTTTCCCATTGTATATATCCTGTTCATTTCAATAAGGCTGTACGTATAAGTCGGCAGAAATACCGTGTTCTTAAAAACTGATGCAACGCGCCACGGGCACGTAAACATCGCTAGTATTAGACAAGTATTATGAAAGTCTCCGTGTATGTGGAACATGCAGATCCAGTATTATGGTCTCATTCTTTTCGGCTTAAAGAATTTGAGCTGAAATTTTTAATCCGAAAAAGTTGTGATCCATCGAGAAAAGCCACGAAGAGTTAAAAAAATTATGAAAAAAAAAATTTCTTAACCCTAGTGTCGACGGTTGAGATATCGATCTCAAGTCAACTAAGGTTCTTGAGAAGGGGAGATAGGAGACACGCCGAACAACACGAACAGCAATCAGCGACGAACAGAAAGACACAAGGTTTTTATCCTGGTTCAGGCCTCTCGGGAGAGATAATAGCCCTACGTCCAGCCTTTCTTTATATCAAAGAGAATTACAAGATGGAACTCGGCGAGACGAACAAGTCTCGGCGAGTATATGCGAGAATACAAAGGTGCTTGGCCTTCGGTCCCCCCTACACGCTGTGGGGGCCCTGTTTATATAGTGAGTGCTGACGAACCGGCCTACAGAAGGATAATCGGGCCGGGCTAACTACGAGATCGTAACGAACTCATACATGCCAAATACATCCTATGGCAGATAAGGTAAACTCCAATTCTTGGGGATCATGACTCCTATTCCAATCCGGAAAACCAACGTCCGGGTCTTCACGTAGCCGTGCAGAACTCCTGTTCGAGACGGACTCAAACACGATATCTTGGCCGTTACGCACCATGCCAGCCAGGAAGCTGTTCGGCAGGATGCACATGGGCCTGATAGAACCTTCCAGGGAGCTAGGCCCTGGTAGGCTGTTCGACTGGGCCATCAGGGAGTGGGCCATGACAATGGGCCGTGATTTTATCCCCGACAGCTAGCCCCTGAGACTCAAGTGGAATATCTCACCAGAGTGGGGTCTTCCTCTTGAAACTCCAAGTCACGAAGAGGAAAATTTTGCTGCTACAAAGACGTGTAACAAACGACCGAACAAGTTAAGTTTCAACTGAACAGGACTGTTCGGGATCGAACAAACCCGATCAGTACCGAGCAACTCTGTTTCACCGAACAGGGATACACATCTGCCCGGGCAGAGCACTCAGCCCTCAGCGCAGACACTGGAAAAAATAGCCGTTGGCAGATTTCAACGGTAACTTCGCTGCGCAGTGAAAACAGACGACCGTTTTTACCTAGCCGTTGCAGTAAAAAACTAGCCATTTTGTGACAAAAATCCGTTGCAAAGCTGCTCGTTTGGGTCTATAAAAGCACCCAAGCCACCCGCGTCTCGCCACTTCTGCTTTCACGCACCATTCCTTCCCAAGCCCTAATTCCAACCGCGCTCAGCGTCAAACAGCCAAACTCCACTTTCAAATCTGTTCGTCCAGCCCTGGGGATTGCTATGGCCAAATTCTCAGGCACTAGCTTGACCGAGAAGGACTTGAAGATCTGGGAGAAAGAAGGCCACATTGACACCGGCAGCTGGAGGCTACCCGGGGAGGAGGAAACACCGGAGCCGCTCGAGGACGAGTTCGTCAACTTCGAGCAGTTCGCACTGTTCGGGTTGAGGTCTCCTGAAAGTGACTTCGTGGGGGCCTTCTTAAACGTTAGTAGGTTGGAGGTCGCAAATCTGAACCCCAACTCGATCCTCCAGATGGCTGTCTTCGCACACCTGTGCGAGGGCTATCTGGGCATTGATCCATCGGTGGGGCTGTTCCTCCACTATTATACAGTGACGAGGAGCAGCTCCGCCGCTTCGGCGGTCGGGTGCTACTACCTCAAGCTCCGGGCACCGCCGACGACGCGCCGTACCCTCGTCCACCGCTGCTCGACTCAATGGGCGCGTGGTGGATGAGGTGGTTTTACACGAAGCGGGGCGACGACAGCAAACTCATCTTCACCGGACAGGCTCCGGCGAAGGGAACGCCAATGCCTCGGCCGGAGATGTCCGACGAGGATTGGTACCTGACGCGGAAGATCGCTTCCCTCGTGGGGCCTCGGGCTCACGAGCAGGGAGATCATCCGCGACTTCACAGCGAACAGGATCTGTCCGCTGCGGAGAAGACCCTACCCCTTCTGCAAGATAGAAGGATGGGAAGATATCACCAGGGAGAGCACGGGTAAGTGCCTTTAAGACTCAACCTTTATTTGGCGATTTCATCCGAACAGGAACTAAAAATCTCTTCTGTTCGGGCAGTGCAACCGACAGACGCGTGGGTGACCGAGCAGGTCGACTCCATGCTGAAGGCTGCCAAAAAGGACAGCGAGGTCACCGGCGAGGTGGCCTACACTTGTCCACGCAACGTCCTTGTCCGCACATCCGAGGTAAGTTACTTAGACCCCCGTTTGTGTCGTTAGACTTGCACTGTTGTAGAATGCTAACAATCGCTTCCCAATCAAACAGGAGGACCAACTGATCCTTGGAGGGATCGTGGAGGAGCTCTCCGAGACCGAGGGAGCGAAGAAGGGTAAAGCCAAGTTGGCCGAGAAGCCCAAGGTAGCCGCCGCGCCGACTCCGAGCTCGCCGCGTCATGGCGACCGCCAACGCTCAAGGAAGCCCCCCGCGGCGACGAAGCGCGCCGAGCAGTGGAGGCTCGAGGAAGATGTCGCGCGCAAGGAAAAACTTCTTGCGTTGTGCCGAAAGAGTGCTCAGCTCAGCAAGGAGCTGAGCTTGTCGCCACAAGCTCCCGGAGGCCCGGGCGAAGAAGCCGAGGAGCCCCGAGCAAGAAGCGCAAGCTCCATCGAGGAGCGAAGAAGAAGGTCATGTTCCCTGCGGCAGGTACGCAGTAACAAGGCTGTCCCTTATGCGCTGTACCAAACCGCGCACGAACTAACTCTTCTCTTTTTCATCGGCTGCCCAGGAGGAAGTCGCCGTGGACTACGTGTACGCGGTGGTCGAGCGGTTCTTGCTGCCCAAGCACCTGCACGGTGCCTCGCGAGCAACGAGGCTGCTCGCCCTTAAGGACAAACTAGCAGCATGGGCTGCGCTCCCATCCGGCTCCAGCGACCGAATCAACGCCTTGAAGGGCGCGATCTACAGGCTGGAGGCCCAAGAAGCGGAGCACGGCGCCACGAAGGGTGGAGCCAAGGTCTTGGCTCTGCCGGCTGCCCAAGGCGGGGCCGAGCAGAAGGCCCTGCCGGACACCTCATCGCAGGGGGAGATCGTCCCTGTGGCGACGGCAACCTCCGACGAGCAGGGAGAAATCCCTGCCGCCGGGGGCAAGAAGAAGATCGTAGACAGGGGGCTCAAGACACCCTGTCCGTTACCCCACCGGCTTCTCCAGTCAGAGAGGCGCCGGTTCTGCCCGAAGGCGAATGGGCAAAGGAGCAAGAAGAAGGGCAGGAGCACGAGGGCGACACTCGTTCGCCCGTCGCAACTGCCCCAAGGCGGGCGCGCGCCCGCACGAGAGAGACGAAACGGAGAGATCGGCGCGCGGGTCTCATCCCGAACAGATGGGGCTTCGTGACCCACGGCCTTGAAGATCGCCTGCGCCAGGGTCTGGAGCGTCGTCTTGAAGAGGTAAACTTTAAAACCTAATCTTGTCTGCTCGAGCTACAGCTGCCCAAAGCGACTGACTTGGTCTTCTCTCTTTCAGTTCATGAAGGGCACCATGGAGGACCTCGTGGAAGGCGTCACCGTCGAACGCAGCGCCGTTCTAGCGGCCTTCCAGGAGCAGCTCCGGATGAGGGGGCTCAAAGGGGAGCCCTCTGCACCAGCCAAGAGCCGGAGCAGGCTGAAAGCGAAGGTGAATAAGCTTAAGGCCCAGCTGACCGAAGAGAGGCAGGCTTCCGCGGCGCTCCAGGACAAGCTCTCAACCCTGTGGGTATCATAGGAGGAAGCCGAGGAGATGCGCGGGCTGGCCGCAAGGGCGAGCACCGCGGAGAGAAGGGTCAATGAGCTGGGCGAGCAGCTCAAGACTGCCGAACAGCGAGCCGGTCAGAGCGAGGATCTGACCGAGCAGCTACGCGCCAAGACCGAAGAGGTCGAGGCTCTCCGTCTGAAGCAATGGAGGCGGGCGCACCTGACAAGGAGGAAACCGAACGTCTCCGAGCTGAGGCCAGAGAAGGGTTCAAAGCCCAAGGGGAGGTCCTGCGTCTCAAGGATGTGATCGAGGAGCTAAAGGAGCGGCTCGCTTCTAAGTATAAATAGGATTGTACCCCTTGTACCTGCAAATATTGGTTATTGCAATAAAGACTTACCTTTTCCCTGCAAAAAAGAGCAGCAAAAAGACAAGAACGAACAGAAAACCAAGAGTAAGGCACAACAGCGCTAGAAAGTTTTAAGTAAAACTGGTAGAACGCTTAGTCTAACTCCCAGCCCCCGTTGTACAGCTGCTCGAAAACCTGAGTTTGCGAACTCGAACAGGTGTACAAGAGAAAGAGCGACATCCTAGCTCCCGGTACGAACGATACTTGAAGACCTAAGCTTGCGAATTCAAGTACGTGCGTAGAGAGATAGAGCGACACCCGTATCCTGATCGACTTGCTCCTGGAACTGCTCGTTAACGTAAGATAGGCAAATCCGAAGGTAACCGAACAAGGAAAGTGCCTCTGCCGCGGCCCGCGGAGGGCTTACGAGAGCAGGCTTTGCCAAATGGTTGTGCCGTGTGCAGTAAGTGCCTCTGCCGCGGAGGGCTTACGAGAGCAGACTTAGCCGCGAGGCTGGATGCCGTATTACACAACTCTGAGTTTAGGGACTTTGTTGAAATTAGATACGGGCAGGGAAACCCTAAAGAGTGCGGAGCCAAGAGTTCGCAAGACCGGGCAGCCAGCAAGTGTTACCAGAGAGAAAGGTAGTCTGAGAATACAAGATATGAAAAGGGCGCAGGGGCCGCAAAAATTCACTGTTTATTGGATTAAACTTTACATGGCAGCCCGAGAGACTTGGATGAATTAAGGCGCGAAGTTTTACAAAGCAGAGCTAAGAAAAACAACGAAAGACCTACACAAAGAACTTACGGCCGGGTCGATGTTCCAAGTCTTTGGTCACTCTCCCCGTCCTCCATTGCTAAGCTAACACCCCATCGAAAGCAAAGAGAAACGATCGTGAACGGGCCTCCCAAATGGGAGTTAACTTGTTGGCATTGGACAGGTTCTGGACACGGCGCAAAACGAGGTCGTCCGCCTTCAAGACCCTTGGTCGAACGAATTTGGCAGCGTGCCGGCGAAGAGCTTGCTGGTAGCGCGCCATTCTGACTTGTGCCCGGTCGCGTGTGCCTTCGAGGAGATCGAGTTCGAGGCAGCGCTCTTGCTCGTCGTCAACCAAGTTGACCGAGCTCGTGCGAGGCGAGCCGAGTACTATTTCGACGGGTAAGATGGCTTCTGCACCATAGACCAATTGGAAAGGAGTTTACCCGGTTGCCCGGCTGGCCATAGTGTGAACTGCCCAGAGGACGGAAGGAACTTCGTCAACCCAAGCTTTGTTGTGCTCGCTGAGAGCAGCAAACACCCGTCGTTTGATACCCTGGACGATCTATCCGTTAGCTCGCCGATCGCTTCCATTGCTCGTGGATGTGCCACGAGGCGAAGCGAACTTGGTACCTAGTCGTTCGCAGATTCACGGAATAGTTAAGCGTAATCGGGACCGTTATCGGTGATCAGCTTATGGGGAATCCTAAAGCGCGTGATCACGTTACTCTTAAAAAAGCGTACAGCCGTTTTGGCGTGAAGAGATGACACAGACTCTGCCTCAATCCACTTTGTGAAGGTATCGATGGCAACGAGCAAGTGTATGCAGCCCTTGAACCCCTTGGGGAACGGGCCGAGCAGATCCAGACCCCATGTGGAAAAAGGCCAAGATGGGGGGGATCGTTTGGAGCTCTTGGGCGGGCTTATGGGCCTTCCGGGCGTGAAACTGACATGCCTTGCACTTAGTCACAACATCCCGGGCATCCTATAACGCGGTGGGCCAGTAATAGCCTATGCGAAACGCTTTGCCGACCAGAGTCCTGAAAGAGGCGTGGTTGCCACAGGCACCCTCGTGTATGTCCCTAAGAAGGAACACACCCTCCTGCTGTGAGATGCACTTTGAGAGAACTCCCAGAGCACCTTGACGGTAAAGGATGCCGTCCACAAACTTGTATGGACTAGCACGCCTTATAAGCCGGGAACGCTCAGCTTCGTCATCGGACAGGGTCCCATCTGCAAGATACCAGACAAATGGCGTTGTCCAGTCCGCAGTCTGCTCCATAACGGAGACAGCACCACCTGTCTCTGTTGCCTCGTCCGGAGACGTGATAGAGGGCTTGTAAAGGTGCTCAACGAGCACCCCTGCCGGAGCAGGTTCGCGTGAGGATCCAAACTTGGACAGCTGGTCGGTCAAGAAGTTGTCCTTCCTGGGCACGAAGAGCACCTCGAAAACTCGAAAGTGCCGCTCCAACTTCCTCACTTCAACCAGGTATCGCGCCATTGAGTCATCGCAGCACTGATACTCGTTATTTACCTGATTGATGACCAGCTGTGAATCTCCCTTCATAGTTAGCCGTTGGACGCCAAGCGACTTGCACGCTCTTAGTCCCGCGAGGAGGGCCTCGTATTCCACGACGTTGTTGGTCGCCGCAAAGTGTAGTTGGATGGAATACTGGAGTTGCTCTCCTTGAGGGGAGATGAGAACAAAACCAGCCCCCGAGTGTCCGGTGCGAGAGCCATCAGAAAACATGGTCCATGGTGGTTCTTCAGGTTGCTCGGGAGCTTCCTGGGATTTGGGCGGACAAGTCCATTCAGCGACAAAGTCGGCCAGGACCTGTGATTTAATAGCAGTTCGGGCAGCAAACAGAAGATCGAACTCTACTATAGTTCCATTGCCCACTTAGCTATGCGTCCGCCTGCTTCCTTGTTCCGTAGGATTTCTCCCAGAGGGAACTTGGTCGGGACCAGTATTTGATGCGTCTGGAAATAGTGCCGAAGTTTCCTGAAGGACATGAGCAAGGCGTAGAGCAGCTTTTAGACCTCAGATAACGCTCCTTTGATCCATGAAGTACCTCGCTCACGTAATAGATTGATTGCGGGATACCTTCCCTTTCCACTGTCAAGACCGCGCTCACCGCTTGTAGCGTGCAGGCAAGGTACAAAAAAAGCTATTCGCCATGTCGCGGGGTAGTCAAGACAGGTGGGTTGGACAGATATTGCTTTAGATCTTGGAATGATCTATCAGCCTCTTCTGTCCACTCGAAACCATTGTGCTTGCGCAGGGCCTTCAAAAAGGGCCGCCCGCGTTCGCCTTGACGGAAAATAAACCTGCTTAGAGCAGCCATCCGCCCTGTGAGGCTCTAAACTTCTTTGACGGTAGTAGGAGCCTGCATGTTTTCAATGGCCTCGATTTTTTCAGAGTTAGCAGAAATTCCTTGCGAACCTATAACATAACCGAGCAACATTCCAAATCGAACACCAAAGGTACACTTTTCTAGATTTAATTTAATTCGATGCCTTGTGAGATTACGAAAAGTCTCGGCCAGGTCTTTTACATGATATGGAGCATACTTGCTTTTTACGACTATGTCGTCGACATAGACCTCCAGGTTTCTTCCGCACAGTTCTAGGAAAGTCTTCTCCATTAAGCGCTGGAACGTGGCACCAGCATTGCGCAGACCGAAAGACATGGTCGTATAGCAGAAAGTGCCGAAGGGGGTTGTCGGTGTAATAAATACCGGGGTATAAAGAGTCCTGATAAGGCCAAGAGGGCCCCACGGCCGAGGCGAGGGCCCCACGCGCCAGGCGGGTGTGTAGGCGAGCCCCCCCCGAAGACCAGGCGAGGGCCCCGCACGTCAGGTGGGGCCCGCGCGGCAGGGAGCATTGCAGAAGGAGTCTTCGGGACGAAGGCTCCCCCTGCTGCGAAGGACGAAGCGCATTTAATGAGACATCACGCGCGGATAGACAGCTGAAGAAATGATTACGCTTCTGATGGCCCTTGCAGTCCGGAGCGGTACATCCGCATGTGCGAAGAATTGACCGCAGAGAGAAGGTTTGCTTGAGGAGGCCGCCCGTGTCGAGGAGGAGTGCAGGCCCCACCCGCAGACTCACCGGTGTGGTTGTGTGGGTCGAGGCCACGGCGGCACGCGAGAAGCGCCGCCGCTGCATGGGCAAATGCACATTTTCGTGTCTTCGTCAGGTCTTGTCAAGATATCGAGAGTATCAGATCGCTTACCCTCGGCTCTCTCCGCCACCCAAAGCTCGATAAAAGGAGAGGAGAGAGAGGAGAGGGTACGATGCACTAGCATCCGTGCATTCAAATACTCAGTAAACACATCCCCATTCAACCACAATCGAGAAAAGAGCTAAGGCTCGGCAGAGTAGGACTATTACCCGCGAGGGTCCGAACTCAGGTAAATCTGCGAAGTCGCTCCTTGTTGTGCCCGACGCCAAATCGAACCGAGCTTGATCGAGTTAGCTAGCGATCGAAAATCGACTAGGGGTGTGATCCGCATGGTTGAGCGGAGAACACGCCGTCGATGGCGCGCCAGTAGGGGAGCGCTTAGCATCGATTCAAGCTCTTGACCCTTCTTCAGTGGCGATGGCGGAGCAGCGATCCGCGATGGAGCGTAAAACGGCCGCTAGAGCCGCGCACGTACGAAGTCGGCATGGCGATGGCGGTGGATCACCCGGCGAGGTCGCCGCCTAGGTCGGAACCCTAGTGAAAGCGGCCGCCTCGGCCAAGCTAAACGGCGCTGGCTTGGGGAGTGCACTCAAAGACGAGAACCTCCATGCGGCGTGGCCTTGTTGAAAACCCACCGATTCCGGTGACTCCGGACTCCGGCGGCGCCGTGGTTGGCTAGCAACAGCCCGCTTCGTCGACGCGCGCCATGGGCGGTGGTGCAAGTTCGGGGCCGGGGAACCGGTGTTTCGCGTCCTCCCGATCTCTGTTGCCCTCGCCTCCTCTCGCAGATCTCCCGTGTGGGGCGGGGCCAAGACGACAAGAGCAGCGACCCCACGGGGCTCGACCGGGCAGCGTCGGTGTGGTCGCGATCTCGGTCCCATCCGGAGGACCGCCACTTGTTGCATGGAGAAGACACGCGTGACAAGCTCCGCAGGGCGCGACCGGCGCGCGATGCATTGCTGCCGCCGACGCGGGACCAACAAGAGGGCTCCGCAGAGCTGCCTGCCGATGAAGGTGGCGCTTCCTCGGCGCCGCCAGGCGACGGAGCGGCGGGCGAGACCGCGCCCAGAGCAGAGGCTCCGACGCCGGTGCCGCGCTTTTCTAAGGAGTCTGCGCCGCGTCCGATGGCCGGAACGGTTTCGTCCGCCCCCATCGAAAAAGTATGACGGCACCACCAACCACGATGAGTTTTTGCAGATCTACACGACGGTGATGTAGCCGGGAGGGTCGGGAAGGTTCTCGCGAACTACTTCCCGCGGTCCTCACCGGGCGAGCCCGCCGTGGCTCATGAACCCGCCCCGAGTCCGTGGGGTCATGGAAGGAGCTCTCGAGCTTTTCGTCACCAACTTCGTGGCACCTTCGAGCAGCCCGGGGTAGAAGACGACCTCCACAACGTGGGAGCGGAAGAAAGGAGAGTCGCTCCGCGACTACATTCGGCGCTTCAGTCAGGTCCGCAACACCATCCCTGACATCTCCATCGACGCCGTGGTCACGGCATTCAGGAGAGGCGCCCGAGACCCCAAGGTCAAGGAGAAGATGGCCACCCGCAAGATCAAAACGATGGAGGAGCTCTTCACCTTAGCGCTGACAGTCGCGCCCTTCAAAGTGAGAGCTCAGATCCGCCCGGCTGCTGGGCGGGACAGCCGCAGTGGCGCAGGCTCGACCTCGAGGAACCCCGCGGCAAGGACAAGAAGAAGCGCAAGGCGGCCGAGACCGGGCAGGTCATGGCCGCCGAGCGCGACGACGACGACGACGACGACGGCCAGCCGCAAGAACGGGCGCGGCGGGCAGAAAAGAGGAGGAGGTCGCGGCGCCGGCCGGTACGGTCCCCGTAGGGGTGGCCGAGGCGGCGGCTATGGCGTCGCCGTGGCCGCGACGGTCCTGGCGGCGCGATGGCGAAGGGCGAGACCATCGCCCCCGTGAGTGGGACGGAAGGCCTTACTGTCCCATTCACCGCAACAACTCCCACGACTTGGCGGATTGCCATGTCATCAGCAAGATGGTGGACAAGCCAGCAGCAGGCGTCCGGCAGTGGCAAGGGCAAGGAGACGGCTTCGCTTGGTTTTCAAAAAGCGGAGCGCGGTTGCCGCCATCCACGGCGGTTCGCCACCTATCGCCCCACGCCAGCTTTAAGCGCGTGCGATGAGGAAAGTGCGCCGCCGCGTTCGCTTTGGGTCAGCAGGCGGTGGCGTGGTCGGAGCAGACGATCGCGTTGATCGGCCGATCACCCACCGATACCACCGACCTCGACATCTCCCGATCGTGGTTGCGCCCACGGTCCGGAATGTAAAGCTAGGGCGGTGCTGGTAGACGGAGGAGTTCCTCAACCTCTGTCCGCCTGGTCGCCATGGCGCTCCAGATCCAGCGGCGGGAGCTTCGCCCCACGCTCCCATTCTTGACATCGCGCCGGGTCGAGTCCGCCTCCGTGGCGCGTCGATCTCCGGTGACGTTTTGAGGTTCGACAACTTCCGCACCGAGATGCTCGAGTTCGAGGTGGCGGACTTCGACCTCCTACAACGCCATACTAGGTCGGCCGGCGCCGACCGTGTTCATGGCGGTTTGCCACTATGCGTACATGGTGGTGAAGATCCCGGCGGTGGCCCCATCGTTTGAAAGTGGACGCCGGAGGCGCTCGCTGGCGACAAGGACGCTCTCGCTTTGGCGGGGCGATCGGTGCCTGTAAGGCCGAGGCTTCGACTTTGGGAGCTCCTCCGCGAAGACCGTGCCTCCCCGGTTCGTCTGCGGAGGTTAAGGCGGTCTCCTCGAAGCGAAGTCAGACCAGCGAAGACCGTTCGGGTGGGCACCTCTCTGCCGCCAAATAGGAAGGCGCGCTCGTCTCCTTCCTCCAGTCTAACGCAGACGTGTTTGCGTGGCAACCGTCCGACATGGCTGGGGTCCCCAGGGAGGTGATTGAGCACAAATTGGCGACGTTCCCCGGCGCGCGACCGGTCATGCAGAAGGTCCGGAAGCAATCGGTGGAGCGCCGGAGGTGGACAAGCTCTTAAGGCGGGGTGCGTCGCAGGTGTCGCCATCCTGTGGCTCGCGAACCCCGTCCTCGTCAAGAAATCCAACGGGCGTTGGAGGATGTGCGTGGACTTCACCGACCTCAACAAGGCGTGCCCGAAGGATCCATACCCGCTGCCCCGCATCGATCTCATCGTCGACTCAACTGCGGGGTGCGAGCAGCTGTGCTTTCTGGATGCGTACTCCGGGTACCACCAGATTAGCATGGCCGAAGAAGATGAAGACAAGACCGCCTTTGTGACGCCCATGGGCGTCTACTGCTACACAAGGATGGCGTTCGATTGAAAATGCAGGCCCAACCTATCGCCGGGCCATGCATATCACCACCGCCCCAAATAGGGCGAAACACCGAGGTGTATGTTGATGATCCGTGGTGAAATCCAAGAAGGCGAGGAGTTGATCGGCGACACGGAAGAAACCTTCACCAACTCGAGGAAGTATCGCATTAAGCTTAATCCGGAGAAATGCGTTTTCGCCGTTCCGTCAGACAAGCCGCTGGGATTCCTCGTCTCCAGAGGGGATTGAGACGAACCCCGACAAGATTGCGCGATCGAGGACATGAAGCCCCGACGCGACTTCGGCAGATGCGGTGCTTGGTGGGTCGCTTGACCTCCCTGGCCGTTTATAGCCCGGCCTGGGATAAAAGTCTCCCACCGCTCAAGCTCCTAAAGAAGACCAACCGGCCGAGTGGACGGCGGAGGCGCAGGAGGCGTTCGACGGTCACAAAAGTATCTTACCTCCCCACCCGTACTGGTCGCCCCAGACCCGGGCGAGCCGCTGATCCTCTACGTCGCGGCAAACCCCCAGGCGGTCAGCGCGGTGCTGGTGGCGGAAAGAGAAGGCGTTCAGCGCCCCATTTACTACGTCAGCAAGGTCCTCCACGACGCCGAAACAAGGTATTCACAGCACCAGAAGATGCTCTACGCCGTGCTGACGGCGTCCCGGAAGCTGCGCCACTACTTCCAGGGGCGAGAAGTCACGGTGTTGACCAAGTATCCCTTGCGGGAGATCCTCTTCAACCGCTGCGGCGACGGTCGTGACGCAAGTGGGCCATGGAGCTGGCAGAATTCGATCTCAAGTTCGCTCCCCGAACGGCCATCAAAGGGCAAGCTCTGGCGGAGTTCATCAGCGAATGGACTCCGGCGGACACGGAAGCTGAAGGCACCCCAGCACCCTCGCCGTGGACTCTCTTCTTGACAGCTCATTTAATTTGGAGGGCTGGTGGCGTCGTCTGGTGTCTCCACCGCGATGTCGTCCGGCACTGGTGGTGCTGGACTTCGCGCCACCAACAACGTCGCGGAGTATGAAGGATCGCCGCATGCGGGCTCGGGGTGGCCGACCCTTGGCATCCGGCTACAAGTAAAGGCGACTCTCCCGGTCATCAACCAGCGAGGAAGGATTTCTCTGCTCGGATCCCGTCATGGCGGCCTACTGGCGGAGGTGCGCCGGTTGAGCGGCACTTTGAGGGCCTAGGCCGTGCCGCACGCCCTCGCCGCGACAACTACATGGCGGATGAATTATCGGATTGCCTCGTCAAGGGCACTGTTCGGCCGGGTCTTTGAAGAAAGACTTACGCGCCGCCCTTCGCAGCCCCCAATCCTGGCGGGGACGACGCTTTCCCTGACGCAGCTCCCACCTCTGGAGGAGACGTCACCGATCCTGCTGCAGCTCCCCGGTTGGAGGGAGGAGGCGGAAGAACTGCTGAGGCGGTTGAGGCGGAAACGCCAGGCCAGGCGGAGTACGTCGGCGACAATGTACAGAACGTCGTCACACTCGTCCGGGAAGGTCAGTGGATGGATCCGATCCTAGCCTACCCACGGGATGGAGTGATCCCACGATGGCGATGTCGGAGAAGATAGCAGCATAAGCCAAGCGCCACATACAGTAGGTGGGGACTGTATCGCCCGAGCGCAAATGGAGTTCTCTTGAAGGCGCGTCACCGAGAAGCGGAGAGTGAAATTCTCTCGAGATCCATGGAGGCATGTCGGGGAGCCATTGAGGAACCGGCGTTGGTTGGGAAAGCCTTCCGCCACGGCTTTATTGGCCCATCGCCTCCGTGATGCCTTGAGCAAGTGAGGAGATGCGGCGTGCCAATTTCATGCTAAGCAGATCCACCGACCGCCCAGCGCCGCAGACCATTTCGCTCTCCCCGCCGCTCGCGAAATTTGGACATTCAGGCCCATTCCACGAACAACCGGAGGATATACTCATCATTCGTCGCCATCGACAAGTTCACTAAGTGGGTTGAAGCCTCGCCAGGTCCGGCGATCACATCCGCATGGCTATCAAGTTCATGAAGAGCATCTTCGTCCGGTTGATGTCGCCAATGCAGAATCATCGACAACGGCGCTTTCGGTTCAAAAGCGCCGATTTCAAGATGGTGCGAAGAGTTGGGTACCAAGGCGTAGCCGCCTCCGTTGCACATCCGAAGAGCAATGGGCAAGTGGTGCGGGCGAATGCGGAAGTACTCAAAGGGCTCAAGACAAGGGCGTTCGATTGCACGGAGAAGCGCGTAAGCTATTTGGTGAAGAAGTCTCCATCTGTGTTGTGGGCGCCGGACAACTTCCAATGAGCCACCGCGAGACCCTTCTCCACGGTGTATGGCTCGAGGCGGTGCTCCCATCGAGCTCGCCGGCTCCCCAAGGGTGGCGGCGTTCAGCGAAGAACAAGACCTCGACCGTCGGGGCGAAGTGAATCTCTGGAGGAGATCCGAGAGCAGGCGGCGATCCGGGCCGCCAAGTACCAAGGCGGCTGCGCCGTTATCAAGCAAGGCGGGTGTGTGAGAACACTGCTGGCGATGGCGACCTCGTTCGCAGAAAATCAAGCGCAGCGGGCGCAATAAGCTGCTCTCCTCCGTGGGAGGCCCTTCAAGGTGGTCTCGATCTCCGCTTGAGCTCGGTCCAGCTCACATTCGAGGACGGTCGTGAATTGGTGAACACTTGGAGCGTCGGAGGTGAGGAAGTTCTACAGAGGTAGCAGTCCAAAGCTTTTTTTTGCCTTCCTTTGGAGCCGAGCGGCGAGGTCTTCTTCCTTCACGCTTCGCCTCGGGGCTGCATTGTACAAAGCCATCTTGATGAGATAAGTTACGTCTCCTTGTGGGCATCTGCTTTTTTTGCCTCAAGTCTGTTAGAAAGCATTCTGCTGAAAGTTGGTAGCGAAAAAGTACTTAAGGCGATGGCCCTTAGTTCAAGGGACTAACGCCACGACTTTGCGGTTGGGCGAGGCGAAGCGGACGGAAGGCGGGTTCTAGCCCGGTGTGTTGGCTCGGTCTAGGCAATGCGCCAACAGCGGCACCGGCGACTAGACCACTTCCGGAAGCTAAGTTCTCGCCACGCGACGTCTAGGGTCGGTTCGCAAAGATTCCATAAGGGTTGAAGTAACCAGATGCCTGAGGAAAAAGCGCTCACTTTCAACAAAAAGCTCTGTCTAAAACTTTTTGGCGATCAGCGGCTTAGCCTTAGAAAGGTCTGTTAGAAAACATTCTGCCGAAAGCTGGTAGCGAAAGTACTTATGGCTAATGGCCTCTTAGTTGCAAAGACAAACGCTTATAACTTACGCTGGTGCGAGGCGAGACGGACGGAAGGCGGGTTCTAGCCCGGTGTCTCGGCTCGGTCTAGGCAATGCGCCAGCAGCGGCACCGGCGACTAGACCACTTCCGGAAGCTAAGCGCTCGCCACGTAATGTTTAAGTCGGGTTGCGAGAGGCCATAAGGGTTGAAGTAACCAGATGCCTAAGGAAACAGCGCTCACTTGCGGCAGAACGTTCAGTCTAAAGCCTTTGCCGGTCAGGTGCCCCAGTTCAATTCCGTAAGTTAAAGTTGTGCGAAGTTCAAGTGAGACTCACAACAAAAGAGCAAAAGTTTGTTTGCATTGATAGGCAACATTTACAAGGCAAAGAAGATAGGGGAGTCTCGCTACTCCTCCTCGTCTTCGTCTTCCGCTGGAGCGACGCCGCCCATCATGGACACCTGGCCGGCGGCGGTGTCAACCCGCGACTGCTCAAACCGGTCCAGCTGGCGCGAAGGCTCCCCAGTGGCGGCGTCGAGATCAAACGCGCGCCTCGAGCAAGACGATTACCAAGATGAACCGCCTTGCTTCAAGAGCGCCTTGGCGACCGTCTTCGATCGCTTCGCGTCTCGCAACGCCACCGGAAGGCCGCGCAGGCTTGGCTTCGCCCACGCGGCGTCTTCTTGCAGCCAATCTCCTCCAGCGAGGGATGCAAGGTAACACCCAATGGATGCGTGGGCCCGGAAGCCGCATGATGGCGGTCGCGCAAAGATGTCGGCGAGGGTTGGGAGGCGCCAAGTGTTCAGCGGAGGTCTTCGATCCGCTTGGCGGCCGAGGCGTGGCGGCTTGGGTTGCCGCAGACCTCGCTGGTCATCACCTCCTTCGCGGCTTCTTGGCCAAGGGCCCGCGGCTTCGCCGGCAGATCGCTCCGCCAAGGCAAGGGCTTCCTCCGCGTTGCCAGTGCGGGAGAGGTGCGGGCGCCTCGAAGCGCCCCACGCCGGCGGTCACGGCCGAGATGGCGGCGCGCCGGCCGACGCGTGTGGCGAGGGTTCTCCGACCATGGCCGCGAACTCTCCGCAGCCGGGAAGCGACCTCCGTCGAAGGAAGCGGCGGGCGGTGAAAGCTGGCGAGTCGCGTGGGAGCGAGCTCGATGCCCCAGCATCCGCCCGCCTGTTCTAAGAAGGACAAACAGGTTGGTATGCAAAAGCGTGTAGCATACTAACCCTAATATGAAGTGTCGCGTAAGCGCAGGAAAATAACTGAAGCGGTGCATACGAAGGAGAAAGCCGAAGGGGAGCTCAAGTCGCTTGTTTGCGGCGGCGGTGGCGGCGCAGTCGCGAGCCACCGCCGTCGAAGCAGCGCGCCAGCGGCGCGATGAGTGGTGCGGTCAGAGAAGCACCAGTGGCAGCCAGAGAGGCCGACGCTGCGTCGGCAAGGGCCGCGCAGAGGCGTCGGCGTGGACGGAGCGGAAGAAACTGGCGCAGGCGGCGCCAGTTCCTGAAGAGTCGCCGCGCTCTCACCCGGTGGCGGAGCGGCGGCGGTAGCAGCAGGGCCCCCGCTGGAGGGGGCCGACGGTGGCGGCGGAAGCTCAGGACTGGAGGGGCGAGCCCTCTTTGGACTCGTCGCCCCCTCCTCTTCGTCGTCGTCCACGGCGAGGATGAGGCGGCGCTTCCCGGAGGCGCGATCGGAGTCGGCCGCCACGGCAGAGGTAGCGGCGGCCGTGGAAGCTTGGGCGGTCGCCGGAGGCGGATTGCGGATCTGTAGTGGCCCTCGCGCCACTTGGACCGCGGGACCATAGACCTCCATGGGGGGCAGCGCACGCAAGTGTTGGTTGCGCTCCCGTGGATCCCAGTCGCAGAGGGAGAGGATGTCCGCAGGCGTGAAGTATCGCCGCCCGGTGGGGCCGATAGCCCGCCACCGATCCGAGCACGTCGTCGACACGTCTCGCGGGCCGGGCGAGCAAGAAATGAAGCCACGAAATCAGCAAGCAAAAGGATTCCGAGAAAGACAAGAGACCCAAAAGACTAAAAGAACACTCACCGCCGAGGACGACGCGGACTCCATCGTTGTCGCCATAGTACATCCAGCGGGCGAGTCCTCGCGGAGCGGGCAGAGTGGGCGCGCAAAAATCCGCCATGACGAGGGTTCGGTGAGCCCGCCGCGGCGAAGATCGACGATGCGGGCCAAGATCGGCCCACTCCACTGAATCGTCGGTAAGCCTGGGTTAGCGGTGGGCTCCGCGAGACCCTCGTGGAGAGAAAGATAAATCGCGGCAGCCGGAGTCCTCAACGTCTGACCATTGTCGGTGCAGATCCTTCCAGCTTGGACTTGGACGCGACAGGATGAAGGCGGCGGTTTCATGGAGCGTGAAATAGCGACTCGAAGGCCCGCAGACGGGCGCGCTCGCGGCAAAGACAAGGAGCCGGCGCCAAAGCGGGAGACTTGGCATCGTCCCCACGAACATCTCACAGAGGTGGGCGAAGATGGCTAACGCAATGATGGAGTTGGGGAAGGTGCACCTTTGGATCTCGTGAAGGCGAGCACCCCAAGAAAAATTCAGAGTACTGGCGGATGAGCCCGCCAACGCCGCCCAGACGAAGGTGACAATCTCCCCGTCGCGAGGGCTTGGCGCCATGGTGCCGGGGCGGAACCGGGCGGCGGTTGGCGGCACGAACACTTGAAGCCGCCTCACTGAGTCTTCATCGGCGGCGGAGGTAGGAAAGCCTGGCCCAGACGACGGCGCGCCCCCACGGCGATCCTTGCTGCGTTTGGGCGCCATTGGAAAGCAGTGAAGAAGTTGGCAAAGAGAAAGAAGGCTCTGTGGTGGCAGCGAAGGAGGCAGTTGGCAGTTTGTGAAGACTTAGCGTGCGGAAGGATTGGCCGCAGCGCTGAGAGAAGTATTTATAGGCGTGGGGCGCGAGCACGACGGTTTGATTCCGCCCCCACGCGCGCGCGGCGCCATCATTGCCCCGCGCGTTTTGGTTTCCCGCGAAAAGCGGCGTAGTTCCCCAAGGAAGATCGTGTGCAGATGGAGAATCAGGCGTACGGCCGCCGCAGGTGGTGGGCCCCCCACGATTCGTCTCCCGCCACACAAGAAACGGAAAAGTGTCTGCGCGACGGTTCGCGTATCATGGTGGACCCGGGGGCTACTGTCGGTGTAATAAATACCGGGGTATAAAGAGTCCTGAGAAGGCCAAGAGGGCGGGCGAGCAAGGCCCCAGCGCTTGGGCGAGCCCCTCGGAGGCCCAGGCGGGACCCACGCGTCAGGCGGGCGAGCAAGGCCCCAACGCGTGGGCGAGCCCCTCGGAGGCCCAGAGGGCCCCACGCGTCAGGCGGGCGAGCAAGGCCCCAGCGCGTGGGCGAGCCCCTCGGAGGCCAAGGCGGGCCCCAGCGCCACAGCGGGCGAAAGCAAGGCCCGTGGCGAGCCCCCTGAGGCCCAGAGGGCCCAGCGTCGGCCAGGCGAGCAAGGCCCGTGGCGTGGCGAGCCCTCGGAGGCGAGGCGAGGCCCCACGCCCAGGCGGGTGCGTGGGCGAGCCTCCCCTGAAGACCAGGCGAGGGCCCCCCGACGTCGAGGTGGGGCCAGCAGGGAGCATTGCGAAGGAGTCTTGGGACGAAGGCTCCTGCTTCTGAAGGACGAAGCGCATTTAATGAGACATCCGCAGCGGATAGGCAATTTGAAGAAATGATTACGCTTCTGATGGCCCTTGCGTGTCCGAGCGTACATCCTTTGTGGGCGCAGTAAGAATTGACCGCAGAGAGAAGGTTTGCTTGAGGAGGCCGCCCGTGTCGGGGAGGCGGCGGGCCCCACCCGCAGACTCACGGTGCAGGTGTGTGGGTCGAGGCCACTTGCGGCATCGGAGGCGGCGCCTTGGCGGCATGGGCAATGCACGTTGTCTCTTCTGTCGTGTCTTGTCGAGTCTTGAAATATCAGTCTTGCCTACCCTCGGCTCTCTCCGCCACCCAAAGCTCGATAAAAGGAGAGGAGAGAGAGGGAGAGGGTACGTGCACTAGTATTCGTGCATTCGAAATACTCTGTAAACACATCCCCATTCAACCACAATCAGAAAAGAGCTAAGGCTCGGCAGAGTAGGACTATTACCCGCGAGGGGTCCGAACACAGGTAAATCTATGAAGTCGCTCCTTGTTGTGCCCGACGCTCAAATCGATCCGAGCTTGATCGAGTTGGCTAGCAGACTGAAAATCTGACTAGGGGTGTGATCCGCAGTGGTTGAGCGGAGAACACGCCGTCAGGGGTGATGAAGGCAGTCTTCTCTTCATCCTCGGGGGAGATGCTTATTTGGTGATAACCGGAGTAAGCATCCAAAAAACTCAAAAGCTAGGCATCCGCAGTCTCGTCGACCAGCTGGTCTATGGGAGGCAGCGGAAAATTGTCCTTGGGACAAGCAGCATTCAAATCTGTGTGATCGACACACATCCTCCACTTGCCGCCTTTCTTCTTTACGATCACAGGGCTGGTCAGCCACTTGGTATGATCAACCTCGCGGATGAAACCAGCAGCGAGCAGCTTGCCAAGCTGATCCTTGATGATCCCCTGCTTGAAATCCGAAAAGCATCGAAGCTTCTGGCGAACAGGCTTTTTGTCCTGCCGGACAGCCAGTTTGTGCTCGATAACCTCCCTTGGGACCTCGGGTATGTCAGACGGCTCCCAGGCAAACACGTCTGCATTAGCTCAGAGGAAGGCAATGAGCTCGCTTTCCTATTTGGGGTCCAGATTGGCCCCCAAATGAACTGTCTTGGAAGAGTCGTCAAGAGACAGCGGAACTTCCTTGGTCTCTCCCCCTGGCTGGACAAAAACCTTAGGGCGTGCAGACTTGGTCTACGGAACTTTGGGAACACGCGGCGGAAGCTGGTCGACCAGGGCAAGGGATTGCTCGTCGCAATCTAGAGCAGCCTTGTAGTTGCCCTTGACCGTTATCATGCCGCTAGGGCCTGGTATCTTCACGCAATGGTATGCGTGGTGGGAGACGGCCATAAACTTGCCGAGAGATGGCCGGCCCAGGATTGCGTTGTACGCAGATGGGAAGTCGACTATTTGGGCTGCCGAAGGTAACGGGCAGGACGATCTGCCCTAACGGCTTAACAGCATCTCCCAGAATAATCCCATAGAAGGGCATGGCGACTTCCTTCAGCTTGGAACGAGAAATTTGCATCTCGTCCAAGACCTTTGTAGATAGCAAGTCCAAAGCGCTCCGGCTGTCGATCAGGACACGCCCGACCCTGACGTTGCTGATGGTCGAAGCGACCATCAGTGGGAGCCGCTGAGGCTTGGTCATCCCAGTGGGGCAATCCTCCTTATAGAAGGAGATAGAGACCTCGGTCCACTTCAACGATTCAGGCTGAGGCTTGCCCTTTTCAACGTTGTGGACCTCCCGAGCAGCTTCCTTAAGGCTGCGCCGAGAGGGATAAGCCGAGGAGCCGCCAAAGATAACGGCGATGTGGTTCACGGGCTCCTGATATTCATCATCGTCGTCCCGATCACCACCATCGGCTTGGCGCTTGTCCTTGCCGGCATCACCTTTTTCGGGCAGGGTGGGCATTGGGGCCTTGCCTTTGTAGAAATCTTCGAGCTTTGCAGCCCAAGTCCTGCAATGGCGAATGTCGTGCCCGTAGTGTTGGTGGAACTGGCAGAATCGGTCACTTGGACCTTTCTTGCCTTGTCCGCCTCCCTGAGCAGGCTTCTTGCTCTTATAGTTATTGTTGGGCTTATTCTGCACATCCTTGTGAGGAGGTGCACGATCTATACCAGCGACGGTATTGTTCGCGTCACCTTTATTCTTCTTCTTCTGGCACTTCTTGTCACACGGATTGTTGCTGCTCTTCTTCTTTCCATCCACACCAGGCTGGGAGGGCAGCTCGCCCTTGTCAAACGTCTTCTTATACTGAACGCGTTCTGCCGCATTGGCATAGCGATCAGCCGCCTTGAACAGGTCGTTGGTGGTCCAGGTCTCGTTGAACTCGAGATCCTGGGTGAGCCGCTCGTCGCGGACTCCGTTTTTAAAGGCGCGGACAACAGATTCGTCCGAGATGTTCGGGATCGTGTTGCGAATCTTAACGAAACGCTTCACGAAGTAGCGGAGGGTCTCCCCGTTCATCTGGATTATCTGGTGCAGATCATCCTCCTTGCCCGGTCGCACGTAACAGCTCTGGAAATTGGCGATCAGAGGGTCATAAAGTTGGTCCCACGAACAGATGGAACCTTCCTGCTGATTGAACAGCCACGTCTGAGTAGCACCCTCAAGAACAGTCGGGAGGTAATTGGCCATAACTAGCTCGTCACCCCCGGCTGCCATGATGGCGGTTGCATAGATGGAAAGGAACTCCTCTGGGTTTTGGGTCCCATTGTACCTCTCCACGTGACCGGGCTTGAACTTGGAAGGCCACCTGACAGCACGAAGCTCATCAAAGAAAGCCTTACAGCCCAGGGTATATGACCGGCCACCTTCTCCTGCAGAACCTAGTCTTGAGAAGACATTGGTCCTGTTGCCCGGAGGAACTCTGGTTGAACGGGAGGACTCTGCCTGAAGGAACTCCCTTCGGGACAAACCTCCACATTCCTTCCTCGTGGTCGCTACGATGCGTTCTTCACGAGGGGATCGTCCGTGATCGTCGCGGGCACGCTTGCCCCTGTGGTCGCGGTGACCACGGGGACTCGGTGAGCGACGGCGACCACGGGTATCTGGCTCATCGCGAGTCGTCCTTCGACGGTGACGTGGATCACGCGATCGATCAGAGCGCTCGCTGCTGGAATCTACCCGGATAGGCTGGTTGCGCTGGCCGGATGAGGTGTCGACTTCACCCATGAACTTAAGGCCTTCAGCCAGCCGTTCAAGGTGAGAAGCTACAGCGTCGCCCATGAGGGCGAGGTTGTCCTGGTTAGCGAATCTGATCACCGTTGCCAGGGCTTGAAGTCGTTCTCGGCTCTGCTCAAGGGATCCTCGGATCCCTGAGGTGTCCGCATTTTGCCCGACCGGAGACTGGTTGCGCGGGAATTCAACCCGAGCAGGTGGATCTTTTGCCCGAGGACTTGGCGTACACGCGCGAGGCGGGTCGCGTCGGTGACGCTTGCGCTGGTCGCGAATTTGCGCCAAGGTTTGATTGGTGGACTCATCCAGACTGCGGCGAACAACATCTTGCTCGCGAGCAGCTGGTGCAGATCCATCTTGAAGCCGAGCAGAATTGATCCGCTCAGTCCCTTCGGCCGTCGCAGCGCGCGCAGGTTCCTCAGAGATTCCCGCGCCGGTCATGTTGACGTCACGATGGCCGTACGTTGGCGCGCTAGACGGTGTCATCACTGTGTCGACACAGAAAGAATCGACCGACATAGCCTTGGAATCGGAGAGCTCTAAACCATCGTAGAGATCGTCGGTTCCGTATTCATCGTCGATGACGGGAGCTTGATCCAAGACCATCTCTGGAATGTATCCAGAGATTTCTGTCCCGGATCGGGTAGGCGATCGAGATCGAACAGATCGATCCGATCTGGCAGGGGATGAGACATCCTGTCCTTCTGAGTCATAATCCTCAGGAAGAGATCCCTGGTCGTCAAAAGAGTTCGACATGCTCGATCTACTAAATCCCCACGGACGGCGCCAACTGTCGACGGTTGAGATATCGATCTCAAGTCAACTAAGGTTCTTAAGAAGGGGAGATAGGAGACACGAGAACAACACGTAACAAACAATCGCGATTTGACGTAAAGACACAAGGTTTTTATCCTGGTTCAGGCCTCTCGGGAGAGATAATAGCCCTACGTCCAGCCTTTCTTTATATCAAAGAGAATTACAAGATGGAACTCGGCGAGACGAACAAGTCTCGGCGAGTATATGCGAGAATACAAAGGTGCTTGGCCTTCGGTCCCCCCTACACGCTGTGGGGGCCCTGTTTATATAGTGAGTGCTGACGAACCGGCCTACCAAAGGATAAGCGTATGTTTGGTTGGCTGCATGAACGAGCCATCGCCGACCACATCTGCCACCGTCGCCTGCTTGGATTTGACGTCACCTACCACCTTCCTCGTCTGGATTCAGCGCTAGCGTCGTCATTCCTGTCCTCACTCAGATCCGGCGGTGCCGCCCCATCCTTCGCTCGGATTTGGCGCCGGTGTCGCCGTTCCTGCCCTCGCTCAGATCTGAGCCGCTCACTCTCGCCCAGTTCTAGCACCTTTGTCACCTCCCTCGCCCGTATCCTGTAACATCCAAATTTTTCAAGTCAAAATAAAATATTTTTGAAGCTATTTGTTTTGGAAATTTTATTAAAATCTTTAAAAATAAAATTAGTTTGGCTAATTTTTGTTCGGCCCAAAATGATATTCCTTTAAATTTCTTTAGGGAACTATTATTCCCCGGCCTTTGGGGCCAAACCCTGGCCCATTCACCTCCTCTCCTCTTAGCTCACCTCCTGGCCGGCCCAGTCGGTTCTTCGCGGCCCGATCAGCGCCTCGCGGCCCATTTGGCCCGCTCACCCCCTCCCCTGCTCGCTCCGCCTCTGCTCTGCCCCGCCACCTGTGCGCTCCGCCCGTCGTTCGTACCGTGCGCCACCGGCGCCGGCGCGATGCATGGCAGCCGCAACCGCCCTCGTGTTCACACGGTGAAAACCCCAACTTACCCCTCCTTTTCCAGCCACTTGCAAACCGGCGAGCCACTTGCGCCGTGGTCGCCCCTTCTCCGCGCGCCACGGCTGAGTCACCTCGCCGCCGGCGTAGCCCCTGCCAATACCCGGTCCGAAGGACGCCCTGCTCGCCTCGAAATCATGTGCTCGCCTCGCCTTTTCCCGCTAAAACCGGAGCCCCTGTCGGATTTTCGTCGTCACTTGCGTCATCTCCTCGTCGCCGGCATTGCTGAGGGCCACAAAATCTCTCGGGCTCGGCACGACCCGGCCCCATCGCCCCGGTGGCAAATCCCCCTTCGCTTCCAATCCCTCCCTATAAAGACTCCGTCGACGCCCCAAGATTTCCCTCTCCGCCACTTTTCCCCTTTTTCCATTTTCGGCGACAGGAGCTCACGCCGCCGCGACTCCTCCTCGGTGAGCCACCAGCTCGTCCAGAGCCTCCCCGATCCCCCTGCATTCTCCCTAGTACCCCTACTCCTCCCCGATGACATCTCCTTGCTCACAATTTCCAGGAGCATCTCGCCGACGTCAACTCACCGAAGGATTCGGGCCCCATCGTCGCCGGCTCGGTCCAGGCCCCAGGGTGCCAAATCGAGCCCGTGGTGAGCATCCCCGCCGCCTTGAGATCCTCCCAGTACCCTTCGTTTAACGGATTAGGCCCTAGAGCCACCCCGCCCCGTCGGACCCCAAGGCGCCGCCGCCGTTGAGCTTCGCCCCACTCCTGCAGCCGCCGCCGAGCCTCCCCATCTGGACTCCTAGTCCTCCCTCTCCTCCTGCTTTCCAGATAGCCCCTCGCCACCCTGGAAACACCACGGAGCGCCGCCGTCGCTCGTCGCTTCGCCGGAGAAGGAGCCGTAGCGCAAGGAAGAAGAAGGGATGACGTCATCCTGACGTCACCCAAGCCAAGCGCTGCCGGATGGGGCCAGCGGCCCGTGAGACTCCCCTACCCCCACTGACGCGTGGCCCCTTGGACCCACGGTTCAGTGTCAGTGGAAACGCCCCACCCGCGCTGCGTCTTCCCTTCGCCGAAGGCGCAAAACGCCAAAGACGCCTTCGAACTAGCCCCCTCTCCACTGCCACATAGGCCCAGAGGACCCACCCGCCAGTCTCATCCCTCCCGCACGCGCGCCCTCGCTGCGAAAATGTTTCTGACTCTCAAATTTTTGGTAAATTCTGGGTCATCCCTAAACAGGACAAAACCAGGAATTTGCTAGAGGAATTATTTGCTTCTCTTTAAAATAAGGATTAAATTTTAACTAGTAATAGCAAAAGGGGAATATTTTATATACTCATATTTTTGTAAGAATTATTGCTGCAGAATAATTTTAAAAGGGGTAGATTAATTGCATATCCAAATGTCATGAGCATATAGGCATACTATTCCAAAGATTAACATCGTCCAGATAATTTAACACCTAGGCTTTAGCTTAAGAATATGAAAGTATCACCACAGAAGTCTTGGTAAAATTTGATCGTAGTACTGTCCACTTAAAAGACCATAGGAAAGCCTTCGCTAAAATCATGCATCATGTTAAAAGAATTTATCGGTATTTATTTGGCTGCTTGATTATTCTCTGGCTTAATTAGATTACGAGGGACAGGACCCTGAGGAATCCGACAACCTTGCTGACGATCCCGACTACGAGGAGGGCCCAGGCGAGCCAATACTCTAGATCATACTTCATTTCCTATATTTCTGCAAATGTTTACATTACTTTAAATTATGAAATTATGCATGCTTTACTTTACCAAATTACTTATTTGCAACTACGTGTTGTGTCTAGATATTTCCCGAATTGTGTAATTGTGTTAATAAGCACCAACCCCATCATTGAATTTAATTCCAACCTGTCATTTGTTGCCTAAGGATTTGTTATACTGCCTCTGATTAATAAATCAATTGAAAAATGCATAGCCATGGCTGTCTAGGTCAAAATGGGTTGATCCTTGCCTATCAACGCTTATGGTATAGACATGACGGATTGATCCTATCAACGTTACAATGGTATAGCCTTGCTATCAACGGGGTAACGGCATAGCTGATCGCTAAAATCTCGACTATCAACGTAATCGGTATAGACGGGAGAATTCTCATGCACTTGGGTGTCAGGTCTGCCTGAGTGCAAAGTACTGTCCTTTGGACAATGATTATTACACTCTGTTGATTTTGAGGATCCGAGGATCCTGGCCTTAGTTGAGCTCAAGGGGATCACGCCTCGTTGAGAGGGTGAGCCTGCCGCCACTTAGGAAGACATACGCCTTGCGAGGGTATGATCTTGCCTGTTGGAGATGGTATAAGGTACCGGTCTGCCTGTTTGTTCGGGCACCATGACCACTGGGATGGCTTGGATCCGCCGTGTTTGGGAGCACGAGGTGCTGCCCTGTTGTTGAAATACCCTTTATGATGATCTTTTGCATATATAGCACAATACGTCTTTGTTTTGTAAAATGGCTAAGTCATAGGTTTTCTAATATTATGGTATTACAAAATTGGCATTGTTGCAAATAAAACAACCCCGCCCCACCAAAAAGTCTAGTAGCATTATTTGCATAAGGTGAGGTATTTGGCTCGCAAGCACGGCTGGTGCTTACCCTCGCCTACTCATAATCTTTTAGGAGAAGACGATGATGATGACGCCTACGAGCCTCTTGACGAGGAGGACGTCCACAAGGATGACGAATAACGGGCTATAGGAGGACTTCAGTTGCTTGCCTCTTTTGGGTTATGGAAGGCATAGCTTCGAAGTGCCGCCCCCTTTTGGCTTCTCCGCTGTATCGGACCCTGTAGTGGGTTCCGCCTTTTGTATTGTAAGATTTGACCTATACAGTGCCCTAGACAAATGGAGCCTTAATGTACTTTGAAAGACAACTATTACCTGTAATAAAGTGCTCTCGTGGGTCTCTTGTATGAAATGATTCAGCTCCTTATAAATTCGTGTTGCGTTAGCAAGATCCTGGTCTAACGCAGACTACACGAAGGTCCTGGATTTCTTTAAAAATTCGGGTCTGACAAATCCGGCGCTGTCCTTGTTGTGACCACTCCCACCCGCACCTGGCCTCGCTGTCGCCGCCCAAATCTACACGATGGGAAGGGAGCAGGAGGATGGCGAGATAGATGGGATCGGGAGAAGAAGGGCAGCGCGATGTGCGGTTGGCTCTATGTCTGCACGAAGCGAGCCTAGCCCGAGAGAAACAACCGATTTGGCCGTATTAGTTGGGCCTTGTCAAATTGGAAAAATACCCGAAATAATCAACAGTTAAATAAAAATTAATAAAATAATCCACTGTAAAAGGAAATTACGAAAATATCCTCGGGTCCCGCTTACTCGGTGGCCTGCCATCGAGACGGCCGCACTTGATTTGCCGCCACCGAGACGACCCATGACTCACCGCCGCCACCGGTGGCCTTGCCCCATTGTCCCTAATTAACCGGACGTTGCATGCACTTAGCGGGAAAAAATATTAAAATAATACTGCAGACAATACGGTCGTAAAAAATATTAAAATAATGTTCCACCGACAAAATAGTGTCGCAAAAAATAATAAAAAATCCTCACCGACAAAATAGTGTCCAAAAATAATAAAATAATTCTCACCGACAAAATAGTGTTGAGTTTTTAATTAATCAAATAGTAATTGCATGATTTACGCTAATTAATCTTGATTAGAGTCACAGTGATCACAAAATTGATTCTATATATATCGCGTCGTGCCGTTCGCCTTCACACACGCAAACACTCTCGCTTTCGATTAATTTCACACACGCTTGAGCTTCACACGCAGAGCGGCCTTCACACACGCACTCTCTCGCTTCGGTTCACACACGCGCGAGCTTCACCGCAGAGCAGCCTTCACACACTCACTCTCTCGCTTCAGTTCATTTCATTCGTTCGATTAAGGTATATTATTCACGATACCTCGGTTGAGGATTCATCAGAGTGTGACTTCGCTAATATTTTATGCTTTCGGCGTGAGGGAATATTTTGGAATTTAAATTTGATGTACTTGCTAAATTAGTGTTATTGCGGTACGTATATGCAAGAGTTAATTTTGACATAATAATATTCTATGCTAATATTATTTGCAGTGTTGTATGCTAATCTTGCCATATTAGTACTTAATATTGTATGTATATATTAATTTGTGAGGGCTATCTGACTATACTGATGTTGGCATAGTATGTTGTTAATGGTAATTAAACTAATCACCATCACGTAATTAATTAATTAATTAAACTAAGCACCAGCACTTAGGTCTTGCTTTTATTTTGTTATTAATTTTGCACCATAGCAACCGTATACGCACCAATTCTATAGAGCAGTGGCGCATGTACCGATTCTGAAGGTAACAAGTACATACGGTGATAGTTTAATATGACCACTTAATTTCGTATATTACGTGTAATTTACACGCTTGTTTTAATTTTTCAGGAACTTTGAACCGATCGATCTTATAACCGTCAGTGCGCATTTTATAGTTAACATAAACTTGTTGTGTTAGGTTAATTTAAAATATGATTAGTGATTAATTAGTTACGTAAGGGAGAAAATGATGTACAAATATAATGGAAATTAGTGAATTTTTATACATGTAATATATGAATGTTTAAATTTTAATTGCACGTCTGGCGCAAAATTATATATAATTAGCGACAAATTAACGCTAGTGTGCGTACTTAAAAGAGTGACTATATTTTTCATGTAGTAATTTTCTTGTTAGCTTAATTAAACATAATAGGAAATGAATCTATATTTTGCATGCAAATAGTAATACAATTGTATGTATTTTAGTGACATTTTACTTAATAATTAGGGTCTTTGGAGTATTAGTGGAGTTGCTATATTGTATGTTCAAACCCTTATTTACACGTATTATGTATTAAACACGTAAGCTAACATTTTATGTAATGTTTGAAATAATAGTTAAATATAAAACAAACTTATATTTAATATTAATATGAATGAACACGTGCATATTCTGACGTAAATGGAGAAAGCACGACTATTTTTACGGAGATGCACCCGTGCCAATGCAAGGGAATTTTGTAAGCATGCACACATGCAGCTATTTGCAGACCACAATAACATTGCCAATAGAGCTGCCAATGCTGGCGAGGGTTATAGCTCGAAATCTCCGTATAAACCGTCATGAATACAAACTTGTTCTACACGGTGTTAGGCCATGTCAGGTTCCAAATAGTTCAATGTACGTATACAACCTGTGGCCACTGAGAAATAAGTCAGCTTGGACGTACTATGTTAATAAGGCAGTAGAAGAGGGGTACCACTTAGGTGTGTACGTGCTGCATGTAGACCAACAATGGGATATAGATGGTTGCATGCGAAGTTGCGATGGCTGAGAGAATTAGTAGACAGGGCGTCTTACACGTGGCTTGTGTCAGACCTAGACCTTCTGGTACATGACCAAGTTACGTGGGAACCATTCTGCCATCTGGCAACCTATGATATTGCCACGGGGGGCTTGCTAGCTAGCACGCGTGTCTCGAGAGTGTAGACTATTGGATGACGACCTGTTATCTAGTCTGCATGAATGCCGTCGAAGGATACTCGCCGGAACACGTTCAACGGCAATTTGGCTATCGGCAAACATTTCCACTTCCACCTGCTCGGCATCCGGGCAACTCCCATGGGTATGCATCATAAGTTAAATATTTCGAATATATTTGTACCACTCATAATATAGCGTACAAGTGTTTTTTCAGGCTTAATTCAACCGGGCGCAACCGTGATTGGGCCTATGTCCACAGCGCCCACATCGAGCGGTGGACTGAGTTAGCTACTGACGAAGTGTGATACCCTGATGGAGCCGCGCACGAGACTGATATTTGGGGGTACATGGAATGGTACCGCCCAAGGACCAGATGTCAGCTTGCGATACCACAGGCAGCAGCAGCACCGCTTCGACAACTAGAGGGTTATGCCCAACGAGTCCATGTTCTGGTACGACGTGCGCTCTCCAATAGTTTCATCTATATTGCGTACTTCATACCTCCTTCTGAATACCATATGACATGGTTGATGCGAACCACGGAGGCGATTCGTTGCATGGCCATGCAACGGAGCTTGTATTGCAAACACAGCGGACCGGCCAATCTTCTTCAAATTCATTGAGGGCCCTCATTAGAAGGGCGGGATCTCGGCTTACGGGAGCGATTAGGGGGGTCGGCGGGCATAGATCGCGCACAGATCGCGAAAGGGATACCCCGATCCGAGAAGAATCTGTGCACCGCATAACCGAGTCACCACCTCCTCCAGTATCTGCTGCTCCTGCGAGATCACAGTCCATGGACGGCGTACACCACGGGTTCGGTTCCACGCCGATAATCTCAACCTCCCGAGCCTCTACATCGACACCCTTCCAACACAGCGCCCACCATTCTTCAACTCCAGCTGGGCCAGGTCACGAGGAGGGGATTGATATTAACGTAGCGCCGTCTTCAGAAACCTACGATGACTATCGCAGCACACAAGATACCCAATTTGATGCAAATTGGGCAAACATGGGAGGATCAATGCTGGATAGTGCATTTGCATCCGACCTTAGCTTTCAAGATAGTGTAATAATGTAATTGATGGACTTATGTTATTATGTGCATTCGGCGGTTTGGCCATGAAATTATTCTCCATACAATTATTAACATTGCATTGACCATTATGGCGATTAGTGACGTTGCATTTACTACTACTTCGCACTTACCACTTGCCGTTAACAAGTCTATGCACGACACGTCTATTCACATGACAAGATTCACTTTACGTGTATTTAATGTTTTTATTTATCTCATAGCTTCTAACTTTACAAAATTTAGTTTGCCGTACAAACGACTATTAACACTTGTTAAAATTTTAAATTTGCAATTTTGTAAAATTACATACAATTTTGAGTTTTAAAATGTATATTCACATGCTTATACATGTATCAAATTTTACTTACCATATATTTATCATATATATTAAAATTATAGGAGAAGCTATCCGTCACATGTGTATATAAATATATCTATATTATACATATATTATAATGTATATATGCCATATGCTATCCGGTCACATGTGTATATAAATATACATACGTACATACAACGTGGCATGGGAGAAGATCTAGGTCATTTGTGGTCTTCGTCTCGGTCGATCAACGGAGCAAATTGAGCGGAAGGTGCAGCGAGAAGCGTGTGCGTGTGTGATCGTGGTTCATGTCATTGTCATCTTACGAGCTCATTTGCTTTGGAAAAATTGTGGGAGGCTTTCTTGAGCGAAACCTACCTCCCAACGTAAATTATTTTAGACATACCATTTTACTAATCAATTATCAATAAAATTACACGCCACCTACTACATATTATCAATAAAATTATCAATAAGGTGCAGCGAGAAGCGTGTGCGTGTGTGATCGTGGTTCATGTCATTGTCATCTTACGAGCTCATCTGATTGAAAAAATTGTGGGAGGCTTTCTTGAGCAAGCGTACCTCCCAACGTAAATTATTTTAAACATGCCATTTTACTAATCAATTATCAATAAAATTACACGCCACCTACTACATATTTTTGGACAACTATAATAATTTAGTATATATTTATCATATATTTATATTAAAATATAATATTAGTAAAATGGGGCGATATACATATTATACATATATAACACATGCATACATATATTATATACATATACATAGCTCATGCAATACGGGAAAATTTGGGCGGTCACGCCACCTGGTGGCGGCGGTGGCTGAAGTCATGTCGTCGGTGGCGGCGGCTCAATGCGGCCGTGCCAGGTGGCGGCGCCACCGGGGTGGCGGGACCGAGATATTTTCGTAATTTCCTTTTACAGTGGATTATTCTATTAATTTTCTATTTTACTGTTGATTATTTCGGGTATTTTTCCAGTCAAATTAGTGTTTTTTGCATGAATAAAGTCTGATTGTAATAGTGCTTTAAAACAACCAAACAAAGAAAATCAGCGCCAGTCGAGCTAGACTGACCATGGTGCAGGCAATCTCTTTAGCTTTTTTTTTTTTTTTTTAATTTCCGTCCATGGCATGACATCCTGGTGCAGCCAATGAATGATTTGGTGGAAAGTGGAAACGGACAAATGTCGGCACCACCATTTGTTCCAATGACCAGAAAAATACCCTGGTTATTTAAAAGTTTGAATCCATGATTTTTATCGCTTTCAGTGGAAAGCATGTAGAGGCCAGCCGATAGTGGCGCGTGGTGGAGCAGACTGATGATAGTTAATTTTCCATGGAATTGGGCAAACAAGTGACAAATGCAATTATATTAACATCGCGCGAAAGGTTTGGACGGACCACATCAACACCGCCAAATAGGTTGGCGGAAGCGCACCAAAAGTTGCATATCGCATAGCAATTACTCGCTAACGACATAGTGATCATTTATTTAAGGGCAGCGCCAGGCGTCACCGCGCTCCGTCAGGACCAGCCCACGCCGTCAGATCGATCCTACCGCGCCAATCTGACGCCGGACGCGGCGACTAGCAAGCGCAAGCCAGCGACTAGCAAAGGCCTGTACGTACGATCATTTTCTCAATTAAATTTCTGATTTTTGCATAAAATTCAAACAGTGTTCAAAATGCTTGGAATAAATTTCATAATTCTTCTAAAATCAAGAGCAACCCATTTTAAATACTTTTTGAATTTTTTTTATGTGAACTACAAGAAGGCACTTATGAAACTTATATCTACACTAGCGAAACTTGGCCGTGTTCTGATGAAACTTGGCCGTGTTCTGATGAAACCTGATGAAACTTCGATGTAACCTGATGAAACTTGGATGAAACCTATTGAAGCTTGATGAAACTTGAATTGACCTGATGAAACTTGAAGAAACTTGAAAAAACTTGGATGGAACCTAATAAAACTTGATAGTTCGGCAAAGTTTTACGAGTATGAAACCCAAGTTTTACTAGGCGAAACTCAAGTTTCAGAAGGCGAACCCCAAGTTTCACCAGATAAGTTTGAAGAGTTATATGGCAAAATATATCTTGTTTTGTTCGTAAAAATACGAGGAACACGTTGGCGCAAACGGCTTTTGGATTGGAGCACCCAGTCAAAAAATATGGTTGTCGAAAGAAAAAAAAAACCGTGGGCCCCACCCCTGCATGTGCACGGTGCCCCTCACCCCCCCGTTTCACAGCAGCACGCTGAGTCCGCAGATCCGGACTCCGGACTCTGATGTTCCGTTTATTTAATCAAGTTTAGATAGAAAGTAAGTGGCACAGTGATGACGAAAAATTCCATATAGAAGGAGCTAGCTGCTCTTATGGTCTTGCATTCAATCCATCACTTTCCACAAACCTTCTGAGGGCACTTACAATAGGGTTTTTACCGACGTTTATTCGTATGCCACATAGGATAAAAAGTTGATGTGGAGCAGAATTAATAAGGAGAGATAAGGAGATGGTTTCTTCCCTAATAAACCATTTCTACGCTCATCCCAAAACTCTAAAATTAATGCGCAGAGAGAAGGTAGCTTTGGAGAAAGAAAAAAGTATTAATGATGAAAACAATGTTAAGATACAATACAATGGAGCCATCTTTTTTTTTTAGTTTTTAGATGACATGTCATCTATAGAAATGATGTTTAAAAACCTTGCATTGGAACTGCCCCCGATAGGTCTAAATTCAGGTAGTTGTGAGTTAATACCAGTAATTAGAGGGTAGTTTAGAATAACTAGGATTAATTAGCTTTGCATGCATAGTTTAAACAGGGTAATTAGTCATAATTATTAGAAATGATTGCTTATTGTGGTGGGAATTAATATTATTATGCATGAATTAATGATAGAAAGAAGTGATTAATTAATCTTAATTAGTACAAATGCTCTCGTAATGTGGTGGTAATAATTAAAATTTAGAAATAGTGTAATAAGCCGTATTAAAGAGAAATGTGCCCTAATTGTAGTGGTAATTCTTGTTACTCCCACCATTATGAAATGATAGTAGTTTTGGACATTGACATGCACGGTCTCCAAAGTATAACTACGACCATAAAAATGTTTAAAAATTTATTTATAATGCATTAAAAATTATGATATTATGAAAGTTCTTTTCAATACGAATCTATCTATATAATTTTTATTTTCTCAAACTAAATAGTTTAAAAGTTATTTATGGATAAAGTTTTAAAACTTTGATTTAGGACAAGTCTAAAATGACTACTATTTCATAGGAGGAGTATTATGCAAGAATTAATAATGAAGTTGGGATAATTAGTCCAGTTGTGGTAATTAGTCCTAATTATCATGAATTAATACTCTGAACATCCTTTGCTTGCTTGCGTTGTTCCTTTTCTTCTCACGAATTACTTTCGCGTGGTTCAGTTCAATTGCAAGACATTTTAATTAGACTATGATGTTAATTGCTCCACATGCGGGCATGTTATGCCCTGTGCTAGATCCATGCGAGTGAGGATATATATTTTTTCCTTTTAACACATATGAAGCATATAATATATGCATGCCACTTTATCACTGTTGATTATTTTACTTAAAAATTCTAATGCATAGAAGATATAATTATAAAGTAGAAAGAATTGACATAAAGTGGCTCTTATTTACAAAAATGCAGATGAAGTCCTGCTACTCTAAGTGTATCGTGCTATTCATCGAAAAACAACATTTAACATAATGAAGAATAAATCAAAACATAAATATTTTTAAACGGTATGTATTGTGCTACTCTATGCATAGGCCATCATTCACTCCGAAATATGGGTGGTGCATAACTGAAGAAGGTTTCATGCTTAAGCAACCTCTGCATGTAAATCACTATAAAAAGAGATGCTCTTTACTCATCAATAGTATGTCTTCCACTGTAAACAGTAAAAAAAAAGTTTATTTTACATTAAGAACTATCGCGCTTCGTCTATATATCCCATAAACTATGAAACTAGATATTTTGTCCCCGCAAAACAAAAAACTGACGCAAATAACTCCGTCACAGTGGCTTTGAATGTGTTTTGCACATATGAATTGCAACGTGACAGTCCAGTCGCAAAAAAAACAACAAAAAATAAAAACATGTGGAACCCAACTGTCATGCACATATTCCTTTTATCCTCTCACTATATATACCCAATTGAAATTCAAACCCAGGGTAGTGAACCAAGAGCTAGCACCAACGACCACCCAGGTAAATGCCCAGCCTACTTCTGTATATAACTTTTGAATGAACGGGTGAATTGGACCGGTGGTCGCGATTGGATGACACGAATGCTTTCTCGAGTAAAGGGGTTCTTTAGCGATTGGGCAGATTTGAGCAGATTTAACTACACCATCTAAAACACACACAACGGTCAGGTTTCTGTTTGTCTCTACGCGCTACAGGGGAGAGAGAGACGACTTTGGAGGAGCAGTGCCTAGCGGCGCGGATCTGACCGGCCCTCGCCGCCGGTGGCCTTCGGGTCACCGAGGTGGGTGGTTGGCGATGGATCCGCGCCGGCTGATGTACATATCTGCTTCTGCTACTTCTAAGGTAGGTTTTTCTATTAGGGTTTAGTTTGTGTGGCTCTTCCCAGATTTGGTGGAGTGCTTGGTGGGGGGGGGGGCGGCGGTGAGGTTCATCCCGTAGTGGCTTTTGTTTCCTCGGCGTCAGTCACGGAGCAGTCATCGGCGACGGTGTGGCTCCTTGCCCTTGTCATCGGAGGTCAAGGTCCTCCATGGGGAAACAAGCGTTGCTTAGGGTCGCCGTGGAGGTCGTTCTTCCTCGTTGTAGTTGGAGCCAATGCTGAGTCCATGGGCTCTAAGCGGCTTTCGGCGATGGTGGATATTTTGTGCCAGATCTGGGAGTGTAGTGTGTGTGTTAGTAGTGTGTGTGCTGAGTTGGGGATGGATGCCCGCCCCTACTGCAGCTTCTCCTTGCGGCGATTCGGCGGCCGGTGGAGACATCGGGGTGGGTGTCTGCTCTCGCCTTCGTCTTCCACGAGTGGAGTGGCGTCGGCTGTTCTGTATCCCTTTGCCTACGGTGAGGTGCCCCTACTCCACAGTTCAGTGATAACCGCGGCGGCGCGGCCGTTGCGCAGTGCCTTCATGCACCCCTCCATCTTCAAAACCCTACGGGGTATCGGCTGGTGGTGGCGTTTTCGGCTGGAGCGCCGGCCACCTCTGTGTCTTCTTCAGGCGGCGCGGCAGTAGTCGTCACTCTGAGAAGCAACGTGTAGTGTTCTTGCAATGATACCCTAGTTCTCATGTTGTATCTTGTACCATGTAAGGGTCCTTGTTGTAAGTTGGGTGTTTTAACCCTGGTGTGTTAATGAAATTGGGTAATGACCCCTTCAAAAAAAAAACGACACCATCTAAACTCCTTTAGGCTTGCACTTCCTTGGCGTTTGGTATGAAAACCAACAATATCGAAGTTGACAGGACGACGTTTAGAATTGAATATTTGAGACTTGATAATAATGCATATTAGATTGGACTTCTACACATTTCATTTTTTTTAGGTATATTTTCCGGTCAATTAGGCCAACAAATCTGTCGTTACTCAATCCACCAGTTTGATGCAGGATGCAATGATGCACCAGACAATGCGCCACTAGTAAACAAAAAACAGATATGTACACTGCTGTGATTTAAATAGATTGCACCATCTTGGCCTATGCAAACTCCGCCTAGAATCGCGCGCTTGTACAACAAAAACCTGTGTAAACAAGGCAGGCACAGCAAAGGACATGGAACCATCAAAAATAACTCAGGGAACTTTGGAACATTCTTGCTTGCTCCAACAAATCACTTCGTTTCCTGATATCTGGTCATAAGCAACATGGGAATGCTATTCTCTTTTGTCCTCCTCGGTCTCGTCTTCCAAGCTAAAAGCGTTGCTAACACCAGTATTTCTATCTTTGTCGATTTTTACCATCCCTACATCACCATCAGTTCCCTTTGTCAGAGACTGGGCTTCCTCATCATCATCATCGGCAGCTTCACCTGAATAGGCATATCTAGGAAAAGGAATAGCATGTTAAAATTTCAGATTTGTTCCTAATCAACCATGTCCTAATGACCTATAAAACAAACCTATATTTATAAATATTCCAAGGCTCCAGACCGTTGAAGAAGCCAAATATTTACCTTTGTGAGCTTTGGGACGGTGCCCACAGATAACATATCACAAGGAGCAAAACAAATGCAAGAACATCCCAGAAGGCTGTTATGATCCAGGCACTCTGCCACCTCTCACTAAAGGGGTCTGTTGCTTTGAAATAGACCTGCAAAGGTAAAGCCACGACAAGAACACAACAGATTATGCAACCTATATAAGGTTCTAAAAACTGAATATTCCTGGAAATTAAATTTAGGTGAATTAAGCCATCTTAAATGATTGATCAGTATCTGCACACACAAAAATTGCAGAACATAATGCAAGTTTGCATCTGTATATCCATGGCAATTTTGGCACACATGCAGGAAAAAGCTGCTAGTAACAGCAACTCAAAATTGGCATATGTTTGACCAGTCTGTTAGCCCATGAACAATGCAAAAACATGCATTGGAATAAAAATGCATTCTGTCCATCAATCTATTTCATGCCTTTGGCACTGGTTGTGATGACCATACGACTCAATTTGAGAAAAAGCTCAGTAATGAAGATACAGTTGAAAAGTTAAAGTGGGTCCACAGCTAAAATCAGATCTTGTTGGAGGTAAGGAAATGACAGAGGAGAGCAGCAGAGAGAGGAATGGGGCTACACTAGAAAGGAAATTGAACTGAACCGGTCAGCCTGTTTCCTTGTGTGTGTGTGTGTGTGTGTGTGAGGACTCTGGAGTCTGGATACTCCTAAGTAAACTTAGCTACTAAATAAAAATATTTAACACAGTTTCATCCATATAGAATAGGAGAGTATGCTAGACTTAACTATCATATTTCAAGACTTAACTATCATATTTCAATCCAACAAAAGAAGCAAGTGATATTCAGATTGTATAGAGATGCTCTGCAAAGAACAGCTGTCCAGAAGTTTTGGCAAATTGATATTCAGACTTCAGACAAGATCTAAGTTCTGTGAAAGTGATGTATCAAAATTTCCCATTAGAGGTGTTGAATCAAGACAGATAGGAAATTGGATTGTAAAAAAAAGACATGTTTATTGCTACAAATGCATTTCATTAAGAAAACATGTAAAATAATCACACAGAACGAACTGTATTTTTTTTAAATTGAAACCATAAAAACCAAATATGTGCCTGCGCATCAACATGAAAAAGAGCCTATTGCCTTATTTCGATTTATCAAAGGCTTTTTTGTAACCTGAAGGTACATTTTGGAAACTTATGGCGACAATGGAGAACTCAAATGTAAATAAAGCTTCTAGAAAGAGGCAGCCGGTTGTTCTCATATAGTTCGAACAAATGCTGCAGATCATTTTCATACAGGCACAATTTTTTCAATATGGAGTATGGATGTAAATAATAAAATTTACACACCTCATAACCAATCCAGGCAACTGAAGCGATCACAGAAATTGCCAACGCATTTGTAAACTTTCTGTATATATCCAACTTCACGGAGCTTCTCCTCGCCTGATGAATGAGAAAAGCAGAAAGTTGAAGTAGCGACAGAAATATTGTACTCTTTTAAGATTCAACAGAGTTGCTAATAAAATTCTAACCACCTCCAAAGCATTCTCTAGTTTCCCTCTTTGTGAGCACAAAGAACACCCATGTACATTCTGCTATCATATTAGGGGTTTCTAGCAAACTAATTGGTAATCATTCCACCATATCAAAATCAGCAATGTTTCTGAAAGAACTGCCGGTGTTTTACTTACATTCACACTAAGACGGCTAACAACGGCAAAGCTAAAAGTTACAATAAACCAAATAGCAGCTATCAGATACTAATATACTTAATAAAATGAAAATCAACAGTCCTTTATAAAAACAGTAATACATGAGAATTTATTAAATGTAGCTTACCTGTAGCTTCTCAAGGGTGCGGGAAAGAGAGGTGAAAATCCAGAGTATGAGAAAAGCATCCAAAAATGCATCAGGAAGGACAAGGAAAAGCCTTGCTTTGCCTGAAATGTCATTGATTGTTCCAACATTTTCTGCGATATCCAGCAATTCAGAAGCTAGGAAATATGTCAGTCCAAGGAGCAACACCTTAGAGGTGAGCCCTCCCAGAGTTGGGCGTACAACACCATATCCCATTGAGATAGAAAGGATCAGTAGACGAGAAACTGTTTTTCTGATGGCACCGACAGTCACCACCCAGGTCGTGATTCCGATTGGTCGTACGCCACTGCTGTTGAAGTTTAAGTATTCAAAGTACCACAGTGTCATCTCAAACAGGCCAAGGGCAATGATTAGTGTGATCCAATTCTGGATTGGCAGTATGTCCCTCCAAAACCTTATATACTGGCTAAACCAAACAACCATGACTAACAGATAAGCCAGTGACATGAACACATAAAATTTCATCAGAGGTGCCATCCGTCCTGGTAGGTACCCACCAGGATTCCTCCAGACTGTCTTCCCACTCATAGTGAGGCCTCTCAGTTTTGGATCGCAAGAAATGAAGAACAAGTTGTACATGCCTGTCTTTGTAATGCGAACTTCCTCATCATCTAACTTCACGAAAATGTGATTGTTACTAAAGTGTGTATCTAGCACCCAAGGCCAATCTGGATCATCAGAGGATGGCCTCCTGATTACTTCTCCTTGCTTGCAGCCCTCCAATTTAGCAAGGTCAGGCGTACAACAAATGGACCTCTGTCCACCGTAGGCAGATCCCCCAATGTTATCTCTGTCAGCTGCTTCAAATAAAATAGCCTGTATCAGACCTGTGCTATGTGCCATTTTTGCATGTGATTCCGCCGATTCTGCAGTTCTCCAGAAAGTAACATTCATGAACCTGGCACGGTAATAAAAATTCAGTCCTAGATAATATGAAACTCAACACAACCACACCTAAGTTTTAAGAAAGGAGCATTACTCAGTCGATAAGTAAATTCACATGTACAAATGTAAGAACAGCTTATAAGCTTATTAGTAAATTTTTTTTGCCAAAGCCTATTTAATTTGAAAAGAAAAAAACAGTAAAGGAATGCAAGGAGACTGAGAAAGGTAAGCACAAAGATAGCATCAACCAGAGTGGTGCTAGGTTGGTCAGGTGCAGCGCCTATCGAAATGATCTCAAATGTAACATTGGCCTCAATTATTCTCCAATTCCATGGCTAATGCTACTGAAAATGATAGTCCTACCGCGAGGGTAGATACGTTGGCAATACCATCACTATTGGGGAAAGGTATCAAACACAAACTACGAACTAATGTAATCATAAAACACACTACAAAACGTGGGTTTGAGCTTGCAGGTATGAGCACTACAAGCTATGCGTATCGATTGAAGCAAGCTAAAATCATATCCTTGACGACCAGTCAAACTGCCGAACAGCACGAGCAATTGTTTCATCAGGAATCACACGCCTGGGAGCGGAGAGCAGCACTCCAACTGATTGCCAGTGAGCAAGCGAAGCAATGGCTAGCGCCGCACCCCCCCGGGCCCGGCCAAGCCCATCCCCATTCCCAGCGTCGAGAGCTAGCCTCCCCCAGGACTCGAACCGGAGCAACCCCGCTGGGCTGCGCGCGCTTCGGGCCCCGCAGATGCTCGCTTCAGAAACAGCAGCCGCTGAGGGTGTCCGAAGAGGAGGAGGCGGGGCTCGGGGCTCGGGGCCGGGCTTACTTGATGAAGGAGGAGGCGGGGGCAGCGGGGTCGGCCCCGTCGGCGACGACGCCCTCGCTGCCGCCGGAGAGGAGGAAGGCGTTCCCCACCTCGCGGAACGGCTCGCGGTCGTAGGTGTGGATGGAGGCCTCCGCGCCGCCGGCCCACCACGCGGCGGCGATCGCGAGCGCGAGGGCAGGCGCGGCGGCCGGCGCGCCGCCAAGGCGGCGGCGGCGGCGGGGGAGGAGGAGGAGATCCATGGGAGCGGGAGCGGGAGGAGATCTCGCGCGAGCGGGTGGTGGGCGGTGGGTGCGGGTAGATCGGTCACTCGCAGTGCGCCGGGATGCGCTTCTTCTCACCGGAAGCGGGGAGGGGGAGGGTGGGGCCGCGGCGCAGTGAGTCTGCGACTGGAGGCAGTGACGGCACAACAGAAGGTAGGGGTGATTAGGCCTGGGCATAATTAACCGAAACCGAAGAACCGAACCGAAAGAACCGGAACCGAAACCGAAGTAACCGAACCGAACGGAACCGATATAAAGTTCGGTTCCTGGTCTGAGATAACCGAACTAACCGAGGGAATTTCGGTTCTGGACCCTAGATAACCGAACTAACCGTAAGAACCGAAATTTGGTGACAGCCCATGAAAAGCCCAATAGCCCAAGCCCAACGGCCAAGCATCCGAAAGGCACGCCAAACCCTATCCTCGACCTCGACCTCGAGTACTGCCGATCGCCCGGTCCCTCACCTCTCGGCCGCCGCCTCCTCCTCTCTCTGTCCTTGCCTCCTCTCTCGTGATCGCGCTTGATCTCGCCCGACGGCCGACGCGGCGGCGCCGCCCGCCATTGTCGCTCTTTGGATAGCCTCACACCGCCACACGACACGCCCCCTCGATGCGGCGGCTCGGCCCTCGACCCCTCGCTCGTCAAGCATCGCCCAAGCGCAGTATGATCTGCGGTCTTGGCCTTGACCGTCGGCCGTCATGGCGTCGCGTGCCCATGTGATACCGGCACAGCCATAAGCGGCGGAGGTCCGGACTCGGAGGACACCACGGTTGCTCACCGCCGCCGCCCTTGATCGCCCGCCGCCTGCCACGGTGACGGCGATTCAAAGAACGAGACGACGTACAAGGACTATTTGGTTCCTTTTGCTTCCTTTTGCTGTAATTCTGGAATGTTAAAGACTATTTGGTTGTTTTGCTTCTGGAATGTTAAAGACTATTGTGATTTAGTGATTTGTGAATTGTGAGTATGGCAGCACTCTTTATGAGGCTTGTTAACTGCAAGTTATCAATTATCAATTATTTGCTCTCTGTTATGCTGTTTTTTGTGCCATGAAAGAGGGGATATGCTGCTGGATTTTTTGGTGCACATCTGCTGCTAAATGCTGATGACTGGTTGGTTCGGTCAGTTCGGTTAGAACCGGAACCGAACCGAAAGAACCGAGAACCGAACTCCTCGGTTCTTGTTTTTGGGAAGGCTATTTCGGTTCCAGTTTTCTGAGAACCGAAGTTTTCAAATAACCGAGGAACCGAACCGAACCGAACCGAGGAACCGAACGCCCAGGCCTAGGGGTGATGAATTGGACAAGAAAAAACGTTGCTTAAAAAAAGCCTTGGGATTTTTTTTTTCATTTGAAAAGAACTGGGCTTTTTTTAAAATGTAGGGAGCGCTTGGGAGAACGGATAATTCGAATAGTTCTTTTCTTTTATACTCCCCTGTCTATGTTTATGGTGCGTCAAAGTCGAGCACTCCGTAAGTTTTCACTCACAATTAATCAAGTTATATGCATCTTTTGTGTTTAAAAGTTGTATCACCATATCTGTTTTTCATATTATTTTTGATACAATGAGCATTTTATTTTATAAAAAATTGGGAATGTTAGTAAAAAAATTTACAATCAAAATTTACCTTCAAACGCTTTCTCAAATCAAAATATGTGATATAAAACAAGGACAAGATAATTGCTACATAGGCGCGCGCTGAGCTTTTCATGGTGACGGAGGAGCATGGGGAGAGGGGAGGAGTCAAAATGGTCATCTCAGCTCTCAAATGAGGGAAAATTAAACAAATTAAAATAGATAAAAAAAAGCCCAAATGGCATACGAAAAACCAATTCGCATGTCCAGTGTCATTAAAATGAAGTTCGATGAAAGTAATATCATATGGACCAAGGCGTGCGAATTGAGTAGCATGGGGTAAATTTCCCTAGGAAGAAATGGGCAAAGATGTCTTTTCAGTGGGCTAGTGAAGGGTTGAAATGTTTGAATTCTCTAAAAAGGGATAAAACGGCGTAATAACAAGGGAGTAAATCTCGAAGGTGGCATTTTAATGAGGCCCATCTGCGGGTTGGCAAATAGGTGAGACCACTTCTTGGGGATAGCGTACAAACAATTTTCTCGGTGCAAATGTTATACTTAGAGTAGGGCTGCAAACAAGTCGAATTGGAGCAGACCTACCTTGTCTTGTCAAGATCGAGCTCGGCAAGGCATAAGCCGAGCTTGAGCCAAGTTTGGTTAACACTCAAACCTAGAGGTAGGCTCGAGCTCCGCTCGAACAATACTTGAGTAGCTCAGTTCTTCTAGGCTCGATGATGCACAACAGCTTGTACAAAAAGCAAGTTTGAGTAGATTCGAACAAAGCTCGGACTCTGTTCGAGTAGATTCGTTCAAATTTTACTTTATGTTAAAAGAAAGTTTGAATGGGCTCGATGAAGGGCTAGTAGGCTCGGACAAAGCACGTGCTCTAGTACACATGTTAAAATATGATTTTATATAAGAAAACCAAAGATTGAAAAAGCTCGACAAAGCTAGAATGGAGCTCAAGTTTGATTCGACAAGGCGAACTTGAGCAGACCTGGCCAACGGGCCGGCCCAGTTCGGCAAGGTTTGGTTCTGGGTCAGCCGTGTTCGTTTGGCTCAGTTCGGTTCTCGGCCCGATTACTATGCGAACCGGGGCAAACGAACCAACGGGCTGAGTCCCCAACCCATGTTCAGTTTGTTGGCTGAACCGAATGAACCAGGTCGACCCGGGTTCGTTTGACTTGGTTGGTGCGGTTTGGCCCGGTCGGCCCGGTTTTCGTGTAATATGCCAAAAACTTTTAAAAATCCGAGAAATTCATAATGTGAACAATAATTCATGTAATTAATTAAAAAATTAAAATATATATAGATAAATATTTAAAATGCATTGCAAAGCAATTTTTATTCATGTGGATTTACATGGCTACCTCGTCAAAAACTTTGCCAAGTAAAAACTCAAATTTGAGAAAACCTTGACAAAAAAAAAAGAGTACAACCTAAAGCTCTACAATAAAAGCATTAAAAATTTTGGGGCCTTCTTCAATCTTCATCAAGTTCTAAACCCCTGAATGTAGCCGCTAACTCTTAATTTTGTCTCTCGGCGACGATGTGTTGCTGGCGTCTTTCGGCTAATGCTCAATCATTTGTACTCAGTAGTATTTCGACCATGTCACTATGAACGGAAGTTCGTCTCTCCTCCAATATTCTCCCAACGAGGCTAAAAGCGGACTCGGAAGAAACTGTGGAGACCGGAGCAGTTAACACATCCCTTGCTAATATGGATAGTATCGGATATGTTCCACTATGATGTTGCCACCATGTAAGAATATTAAACTCTTCTTCTTAAAAGTCGACGACGTCATTTGCTAGATAGGAGGCAAGCTCGCCAAAAGCTCCACGTGATGCCTGTGTAGTCGGGCGAGTTGCACTGCCCGAAGACCTTAAAGTGTCCTTACCCGTGATAGTCTTCCAAAAAGACATCTTTCTCCCTACCTGTTGAACTGGTGGTGGTCGTGGTGGACGAACTCCTGCATACTTTTTTTTTTCATATTTTCTATACAAATCATTAAGTTTACTTCTAACTTTTTGAAAATAATTCGAATAATCTATTCCAGTAGCAGCACCAAGTTGTGTTAGACATTAGTTAATCCAGAAAGTTTAGATCTAGAGTCTAAGAGAAAAGCAAAACAATATAAGAATGGAATAACTCTTCATTATTTTAAATATTTAGTTTTCATATGGTTAACTGTATCAAATAAAATAGGATCATTTTAAAACATTTTAAACTGATTAGCAATGTGATAAATGGATATAATAATAGAACAAGATGTAGGCTCATACACAGTATAAATGCTAACGGTAGCTTCATAAAAAATCTCAAGAAATGAATGTAAATATGTAAGTACCTGCCAAACCTGTGGAGTCAAAAGTGATGTTCCATCTTGAGTTAGATACTGAGTGTTAATAAAAACTTCAAAAATCTTTGTATATGGTAATATATGCTACAACATAAGATAGGTTGAATTCAACCTAATAGGCATGTCTATGCCAAATTTCCTAAACTGAATAGATGATGCATGACAATAGTTTTTCCATGAAGCAATTCTTATATTAAAACTATTTAAAAATGAGATGACATCCCGAATAACTTGAAGATAAGGTTGCAATCTTTTCAATCCACATTTAACAATTAAATTAACAATATGACATGCACAACGCTGATGCATTAAAAAAGATTCAGCATAACGTAGATAACACAGGTTTCAAAATATTCATGGCACTAGTATTAGCAGATGCATTATCCATGGTTATAGCAAAAATTTTATCAGTTATTTCAAATTATTGAACAACATTCATAATGCAATCAACAATATTCTCCCATGTGTGATTAACATCAATAAGGCGAAGAGCAATTATTCTTTTTTCTATCTACCAGTTTTGTTTAACATAATGAGCAACAACAAATAATCTTCTCTAGCCCTACCAGCCTAGATGTCCGAGGTTAACGAAACAGATAATGTGCAGGTTTTAAATTGTTCCTTTAACTTTAACTTGTTGGCAGTATACAATTTTTTCAAATCTCTAGTCGTTGTTTGACGAGAAACACTACTATACCTAGGATTATGAGCGGTTTTAATATATTCTTCGAAAGCAGTAGAATCACCGAAGCCTAAAGGTAAATCTTCAGAATCAATTAGTCGACATAATGCCTCCCTAACTACCTTGGGATTATACTCAATTACTTATTGAACCATCAGGGTTGTAGCTCAACCGTTGTTGTCTCATTTTAACTCCTTTTTTCTTTTAACATGCCGCAGTGTGCCTCTTCAAATGTCCCATACCCGAGCCCGTCGTCGACGATAACTCCTACACTACATGAAACGTCAACAGTTTCGAGTGCCAAAACATCATTCGACGGCCATAAATTCCCCGTCGACACAGTAGACTCTATCTCGACGGCCCAAACAAGACCGTCGATACAGACGACCATGCCACGCTAGTGTCGACGGCTAATAAGAAAACCGTCGAGTCAGTATACCAAGACGTTAAGAAAGTCAAACGGCGTTATCATTATCGACGGCTCATCGTTATACCATCGAGACTATTCTATTTAAATTTACTATTTTCCTCCTATATATTACAGTTTAATTGATATTAATTATTTTTAAAGCAGAAAAATCAATGTAACAATTTTTGCAAGTTACGAAATTTGATAAGTTTTGATTGATATTTGAAATTGTAATTTTTGAAATTAAAGTTTTATGTGTAGTAACTAACGGCAAAACTGAAACCGTACGATAACCTATAACTTAGCCGGAAAACATCCCATTAGAATGTGCTCGTCGTGTTAGATGCTCGGAATTTTTTTTATTTTTTTGCTGCTGATTGTTGTTGATGCACAAACGTCAACGCATTATTTTTGAGGTGAAAAAATTTTTGTTTTGTAATTTTAAAAATCAAATTATGTCTAGTTGACATTGTAGTATCGATTGCCTTTAGGTAACCGTCGAGTTACTGACTACTCAGTGTCGACGGCCACGGTAAAACCGTCGATGAAGATGCTTGCCGGGCACGTAGTGTCGATGGCCAATGTTGAACCGTCGAGTGAGTAGTGGACTGCTTCGACCGCCGAGGCTTAACCGTCGAGTGAAGTGCTGGCAGGCCACGTAGTGTCGACGGCCACGAATTAACCGTCGAGTGAGGCTTGGGTTGTGTCGACGGTTGACCTAGGACCGTCGAGAAAGGTTGGTCTATGTCGACGGTTTATCTTGGCCGTCGATATAGTGTCTATTTTAACCCCCTCCGCGGTGGGACTTAGGCACCCGCGCGCGCCATTGCGCCTTCGCCGCCGCCGCCCCTAGCCGCCACGGTAGCCAGCGCCGCCGCCGCCCACGGCAACCGCCGCCACCGCGCATCGGCCTCGGCCGCCGCCTCGCCGCCGCCGCCGCCGCCGCCCGCCCGCCGCGATCGCCTCGCCGCCCTCCGCCGCCTTGTTGCCGCCGCCGCCCCGCCTCTGCATGCTTGCGCCGCCAAGCCGCCGCCGCCGCCGCCCTCGCCCCTTCGCCTCTGCCTCTACCCTCGGCCCGCACGCCACCGCCGCCTCACTTGCGCCATCGCTTGCTGCCTTTCCTCCATAGCATTTGCATCGCCTTCCGTTGCCTTCTACATATCCGACGCCGTCCCCATCGTTGACCGTCGACGCACTGTAATGATGGTTTTTTTTTTCGTACTTGCTCTGTAGTGTCGACGGCCATGCATCATTAGTCGATACTAACTTAGATTTAATTAATATATTATGGACATAATAAAAATGTAAATAAATTTAGAAAAAATAAATAATATAATTAAATGTATAGTAATTTATTTTTAACTTTTTTAGGTTAATGCAGTGATTAATTTAGGTAGTTATTTAATAAATAAAATGAAATGAAAACAAAATAAATTGTTGTCGTAAATGAGAAAAAATGTGTGAAATACTAAAATTTAATAAAAAATATATTACAAATATTTTATTGCATTTGATTGTTGATTGATTATTAATTAGTAAATGTTATTTATTATCTTTTTTGTTAGGTAATATATTATGCAATCTAATATTATGTCGCGTTAGTATTTTTCGATTGTGACCTAGTCAAATGCGTCATTCGTTCGAAGCGGCACAACTTCGTATGGAATACAAACGGTGATTCGTTTTGTTTCATACGAGATGTGATAAACGTTTCGAATTGTCGATGGACAACCATCGTAGGCGTCGGTGGGCGACCCACGAATGACCGTTCGGCGAAATTCATTGCGATCTTGGTGAGTTCGAGACGTGAATTTCGACGGCATAATCCTAAGAGGTTCTCCTATGCATAACATAAGTGTCCGATGGTTTTAATAACCTTCCTGGGCCATCGTTGCACTGGAGGACCATTAGGGTTATGCCGCCAAAATTTCGTCTCGAACCCACCGGTGTCCAATGAATTTCGCTCGACCGGTCATTCGTGGGTGGGTTTAGAAGCTTTCCTAAGCCCAGTCATGAAACCCTCCCTTGAAATGACACGTGCCTATCATAGATGGAAGAAAAAGAAGTTGGATGCACGATGGATGGCAACCCAACAGACAACACACGGATGAATGGTACGAAAAGACCGATGAATTCGTGACTCATGCTTTCCAGCATGCGTCAGAACTTACTATTAAGGTGATATGTCCTTGTGCTGAGTGTGGAAATTGTCGGAAGAGAACCCGTGACCAGATGGAGCTCGATCTATGTAAACATGGTTACAAAGCCGCGTACCATCGGTGGGTGTATCATGGGGAGAGTCGCCGTGCTGCGTGTGCACCACCCCTACCCGTACCCGATGAAGGTTTTGATGAATCGATCGGGTTAATGAGTTGATGGAAGATTTTGGTCATAATTTCGAGGAGGAGGCATCCAGGTCTATGTCCGATTTTATGGGGCTTGTTGAGTCTGTCAAACAACCGTTGCACGATGGAACCACAGTAGCATTGTTGTCTGTTGTGGCCCGGATGATGGCTATTAAATGCAAGTATAATTTCTCGATTAATTGTTTTGACGAACTCATATCGTTGTGGTCCGATGTTCTTCCTCAAGGTCATAAGATGCCACCTACTTGATATGAATGCAAGAAACTTATAAGTGGATTAGGAATGCCATATGAGAAAATACACTACTGCCCTAATCATTGTATGTTATATTATAAGGAAGATGCCGATAAACGTGCTTGCGATAAATGTGGAGAGTCAAGACATGTGGAGATAGACGACGCCGAAGGAAATAAGAAACAGACAAATGTGGCGAGAAAAGTGCTTCGTTACTTCCCACTGACAAAACGTCTCCAACGATGTTTCTTAAATGAAGAAACGGCGCAATAGATGAGGTGGCACAAAGAGGATAAAAGGACAAAGGGTAATGTCATGGTTCATCCATCGGATGGGGAAGCGTGGAAACATTTTGATCAGAAGCATCCTGTTTTTTGCATTGGAACCAAGAAATGTACGTCTTGCGATCGCGACAGATGGATTCACGCCATTCAATATGAATGCCGCGATGATGCAGGCGATGATGCAGGCGATGCGAGAGAGCCTGAGGACGGCGGAGGAGGCGCGAAAGAGGCAAGAGGAGGAGATGGCTCGACAGCACACGGAGTTAGAGGCAAGGTTCACCTATTTGGAGAACCTATCTCGACTAGCTGGGGTATGTACTTAAATTCTAAATATTCCGTCAGATAGATCTTACCATTCGATTAACAAGTCTTATGCCAAATGTGTTTTAGGCTAGCCCAAGCGGGACTAGTGACGGTCCGGGGTTCTACGGTGGTCCACCACCGTATCGTGGTGGATTCGGGGCACCACCTCCCTACCAGAGCTACTACGGGGGCCCGCCATCTACTCATCACCAAGCTATGTACAGAGGCCCACCCCTCCAGCAGGTGACTACGTGGGCCCAGCTCGCCCACATGGTGGTTACCCGTACGTTCCTGAGGCGGTAAGTCAATCCACTTCGAATTATGTGTTATTACTTTATTTCAACAAATACCATTAACTAATAAGTGTATATTTGTTTTAAGGGTTCGGGTTCTGCTGCCCCAGCAGCAGCTCATGCGCACGAGGGAGGGGACACATCGGGCAGCCAGGAGGCCGACTTCGTCAACAACCTGTTCGATGGCGCTCCCCCGTTGTTTACCCAGCCATCCCTACCCCCTTCAGGCGATCCTCCGCCTAGCGAGCATTAGGTGACTGGCTAGTTGACGATATATACGTTTTGGTTATCGTACGATTGTGATTGCTATGTTGTACATATGTGTATGTCGTGAGGACTGTTTCGATCGTTCGATGGATAATAGATGTGACTTGTGTGCCTTTTATTTATTTGAGTGTATTTGAGCCTATGAATTGTGATCTTGTCGCATGCGTGCGACGAATGGGATATAAATGCAATGTGGGCTTTTGGGTTTGCAGGTGCAGCAGCAGCTGCTACAGTTTTCTGGATTTTTTTACAAATTTAAAACAATTTTTTTTTACTGCACAGTGTACTCTCGACGGTTCTGGATAAAGCCGTTGAGACTATACTACACGGGATAGGATAGTATCGACGGTTTCACTGTTGCCGTCGATTTTAAGGTTGTGTTGTCTCGAAGGTTTAACTGCTGCCGTCGATACCACATCACACGGGAATGTCTGGTCGGTGGGCCCAGTTTTCGCTTTATCTCGACTGTTCGTCTGCGGCCGTCGAGACTAAGCGCGCCCGACAGTAACGGCGTCTGACGCTCTAAAATCGACGGTTCATGCGTTAGCCGTCGACATAAGTTGACTCGACGGCCAAGCCGTCGAGACACTATATCTCTCTCGACGGAGTATTCTCGACGGCCGGCCGTCGAGACAATGTAATCCCGACGGCTTGTTAGCTATGGTCGACGGTTTTGGCACTCGAAACTGTTGACGTTTCCTGTAGTGCTATCCACATATTTTACATTTAGCCGCATACCTCACGAGCCTGCCGTCCACAAGGTGCTTCAACTCGTCATACTCGTTCCACACATCCGACCGGTTAAGTCGAGCCCACTTCGATCCGACGGTATCAGAGTTGGAAACACAAGTTGAACCGGATCCCGAACCATAGGGATGATCCTCGGTTCCTTGAGTTTCCGTTGACCGATTGGTTCGTATTCATCCAGTTCTAATCCAAACTGGATAAGAGAAAATTCGTCGTACGGAGAATGACCATCAGCCATTTCGGGAAGCTATTGTACATGAAATAACAAACAAGCAATTGATTTTAGTTAATTTATATGAAATAAAAAATGAAACATATAAGTACATAACACAAATACGCGTATAGAAATATAAAAACCTCACCGGACACACTTACATATTTGACCAAATTTTTCTGAAATTTTTCAAATTTGCTCAAATTTGCCAAGAATTAGCACAAATTCTAGCTCACAAGTCACAGATCGCAATGCACAGAAAGAACTAAAGAGAATGGGTTTGCAAGTGTGGCTGGCTGATGAGGGGGTTGATGCCTATTTATAGAAAAAAAAAACTAGGATTTTTCGGACTCATTTTCTATTTTTAATGCATTTTTTATGTCTCAAACGGCTATATTCGCAACGGTAATAAAAAACGAACCAACCGAACCGGGCCGCCTGCTTTGCTTATCCTGCCATGCCACGTGTCGTCCTGGGATTGGCCGAACCGGCTGGGCTGGAATGGCGCGGACGTCGCCTGGTTGGGCCACGCGGACGGCCGGGCGGGAAATTGCAGAGCGCCAGGGCCCGTGGGGGTGACACGTGGCTATGGGCCCACGGAGATCTAGGGGGGAGGTCGCAGGTGGCGCTGCGCTGGCCTGCACATGCCGTAGACCCCCGCGACGCGTGGCGGGGCCGGGGCCGGGCGCGGTCAGCGGGTTTGAATTTTACGGGGCGGGATGGAGGGAGCGAGCATAGCACGGTTTAGGATTTGAAATTTGCTACAGTACACCAGGCCAAGCGGACCAAACCGGGTCGGCACAGTTCGCATAGTGACGAACCGGGCTGTCACTATGCGAACCGAACCGTGCCGGGCCGACAGGCCGCAACCCAGGCCCAGGCACAGTTCGGCGGTCCGAACAGGGCCTGCACGATTCGTTTTTCAAACAAACCAAACCGGGCTGGCCTGGTGCACAGTACCGGGCCGCCCGGTTCGGCCCATTTGATTCGGCCCATATGGCCAGCTCTAAACTCGAGGCTAGGCTCGGTTCGAGCTCGTTTGTAGCTTGGTTCGAGCTCGAATTGAGCCTTCAGCGAGGCGAGCTGATGAAACTTGAATCGTTTATGTTAAAACTTGGGGAAACTATTGATGAAACTTAACAATGTCTCGATGAACATGAATATGATGGTGAAACTTGAGGAACTGAAACTTGACAATGTATTAATGAAACACTGGTAAAAACCCAATGAAGCTTGACGACGGAGCTACCAAAACATGGACAAAACATCAGATGAAACATGACAAAAGACATTGTGAAGTATGAAAAAAGACGTGATGAAACTTGGTAAAAGATCTAATGAGCTCGGAACAAAACAAAATTTCACCAGAATCAATTTTGTAAAAAACCACGTCCATACGCAAGATGTTTCACAAGAACAAAAACAAAAACAAAACTTCACTAATCAAACCAAAGTTTCATGCTTATGTGGCTAACATGTCATGGTTAAAATTTGGATGCACCTCCTCCTAACCGTCTTTTTCTCCAAATACGACGAGCTCCTAAGTCATGCTCGCTAGATCCAGCAGTCAAAAGCTCACCAAGTTCATGTCTTACCAGTTACAGGGGAGGGGGAAGAGAGGAAGAAAGATAAGGAAAGAGAGTGCAAAAGAAAGGGGAAGGACATGAGCAGCTGCGCTGCCTAGCAACGACATCTGGCATAAACAAGAGAGAGAGAGGATCAAGGGAGCAGAAGCAAGAGCGAGGGAGCCAGACGTGGACATGAAAAAAATGATTCGCTTCCGTCGGCTCCATGCGTGGCGTCGTGGCGACGTGTCTTACGAGGGCGTTGTACACGCCTCGGCGTTCGATGGAGAGTTCTGCGTCGGACATCATGGTGTAGAGTCTCTGTATTACAAACTTGTGTAAATACTAGCCGCGTGGCGCGCCGCGCGGCACAGCGAGCGAGCTGGGAGCGATGCGAGCGTGGGGAGGCCCACGCGGCGACGAACTGCAGGCGACGCGAGCGTCGGGTGAGCGGCAAGCGAGCGCGGCGTGCGGGGAGGGCCACGTGGCGACGAAACGATGCGAGTTACCGTGTTTGTAATATTTATTGATACTAGACACTCGATCTTGAAATTAATTCAAAACACATCAAGTCCCAGCCAAGCAAATAAAACATGACCTAGACTGGATATTGAACCCTTCTCGACTCTTCGGTCCAAAAACAAAGTCCTCCGCCTTGACACCAACAAAGTTTTCTGACTTGGATTAGAGAGATCCATTATCATAAAAAAAACACAAATGTTCATCGATAACCACCGAGTCTTTGCACCTTACAAATTAATTCATCCAAGATTCTTGTGAAGAGAGAGAAGCTCCATTGCATACCTTGATTCTAGTGAGGAGGAGCACCACCTTGAGAGGGGTTATTAGAGCACCCCAGCAGGGTCTGTTTTGTACTGTTGCTACAGTAAATGGCGCCCAACAAATTAAAAAACCAGACTGCGTGTGTGCATGCTGGCAGCTGCGTGTGAGTGTGCATGCTGGCAGCTGGGCTTGATGCAGGGGCTTGATATAGGGGCTCATGCACATGCTCTTAGTACTTACTAATGATTCTCTAGAGAATGTCCAAGTTTATTTGTATCAATTTTGAGTTTTGATCCAATGTGATCGATCTCACATAAGGTTTGTTATTTATGGAGTTTGATGAATCATAGAAGGGTTGTAAGCGTTGTGCTTGATGAGCTTTTAGGGGCAGGGGTTGTAGAAGCCGCCAAAAGGTTTTGAGCCCACTTTATCGGAGCAGTGAATGAAACAACATGTAAATAGCTTGAGATCTACAACGGGTTGGGCCTAGAGCAATACTCCTGTAGAGAAAGGTGTCGACCATGTAATCTTGAACATTTCTATCATCTTTACTTAATTACTTTTCTGCACTTAAATTTCGTAATTGTCTCTGTTTTATCTTGCTTAACTTTCTCATGGTATGTTCTCGTACAACTTAGTTTAGCGAAAAGGTTTAATATTGTGCACTAAATGAAGATACCATAAAAGAAATAAAGTTGCCTATTTAACCCGTATCCTTTTTCTCTCTCTTTCAGTCTTTTTTTTTTTTTGAGAAATCTTTCAGTCATGTTGAGAGAAGGGCTTTGCTAGAGGATGGGCGATGAATTACACTGGCGTCAACCACGTAGTGCCTGTAGTCTGTAGAGAAGAAAAAAAAATTGAGAATGGTAGAGTAACAAAACAAATTGAGATGGAGAAAATTTGTTGGGTAGGGGCATTTTTAAAATTTTGCAGCTTTGTGGAGGCTCCCATTAGGTTTTCTACTTTTGAACGGCATTTTTAAAAAGTAGCAACTCTGCCATGGTAATCTATCTAGCTAACCAAAAACTTCAGGACGTTAGATGTGGTGTCATACTCACAGTACCCTTTGTTCTCTCAAAAAAGGCAAAATGAAAAGCAAATTTATTTGGATCAACGCGAGAGCACAGGTGCAAACTAGACTACTAGAGGGTTCAAAAGGCAATTTCCAGATTCAGGATGTAAATTGAAAATTTTCTAAAACTAGAATTGTATAAAAAAAAATTAAAGGGTTTATGGGCCTAGGCCCTAGGGCATACTTTCAGTAAAATGAAATCTTAAATTTAATTTGGTTTAGCAACGTGACCCGCTTGTCCAAATATGGAATATGAATTATAAGAACATATTTTGTGCAATCAAGCTTACGGTGCAACAACCGTACAACTAAACTATCGAAAGTTATAAAAATTTCAAAAAAAAATTATAGATATACTTCATTGTTTACTTTACCTATTTATGAAGTTTTAAAAAAAGAAAAAAAACTAACAACTTTCACGAGTTCAAAATTGATAATTTTTTTTTGTAACTTTCAATATAAGATGAATTTGAACTTGAAATTTTATACATAGATAGAGCAGGTTTAAGAGTACATCTACAAGTTTTTTTAGAATTTTTTACAAGTTTAGTTAGTTCGATTGCACGGTGTTGCTCCGTAAACGTGATTGCACAAGATATGTTCTCGTGAATTATTGACCCCATCTACCGTTTCGAACACTAATATCCTGGAATGAAATAGGAATTTTAAGAAATTGACAACCAAAAGGACGATTATTGAGAAAGAACATATAACTCAAAAAAATATGCAAAATCTATAAAACAAGGTTCGGAGGATACCCGATGGTTAATCCATGATACAACAATGCAAATACACAAAAACTGATTTCTCCCTCAAAAGTCACTCAGTTTTTAACTCTAATCTTTCTCGTCATACAGACACAAAACAACAAAATTCAGTATCAATATCATATGCTCTCCTTTATAGCCAGTTCATTGCTGTAGCTGAATAATGCCAGTTATTTATCACATCTGCTGTAGCGGTAGCTTCCAGGTGCCTTTTTCAAAATTTGATGACCTGGAAACCTTGTGGGCAGAAAGCTCTCCAAGAAGATTCTACATCATACCAACAAAAAAAAAAAGGAAACAAAATCACTTGAGGACGTATTCCCTTGCACTTGCAGGAGGTAACAAATAATCAACAGTAGTAGTGGTAACAAAGAATCAACAGTAGCAGTGGTAACAAAGAATCGATAATTGTAGCAACCTGTATTCCCTCGCACTAGTCATCAAGGTAGTAGTAGGATCCTGCAGACTTTTGTTCCCTGTCTTTTGTGGAGTCCAGTTTGTTTATTCGTGGCCTATAGTTAGTTGGGTCTCTCCTAAACGTAATGTCAAGATGCTATCACACAAAAAACGGATAGAAGACAAAATTAGAACAACAAAACATATATGAAGTCAGTAAACAAGGAGCTAGCATAGGAGGAATATCACTGTTAGTGAAAGTGTAAAAGTATCGCATATCTAGTCTAGAATTAATTATCCTACTAAATTAATCTTTACAAAAAGCTGCATAACCAAACCAGAGGCAAGAATTTGAGCTGATATTACTAGTAAATTGTGGATAGCTCCAGGACATTTGTTACTCTGCATTCTGCACTTACCGATAAAAATTTATTCATGCCGGATACCAAAGACTGTGGTGCATTGGCAGTGCAGTCAATAGAAGGTTGCCCCTCATAAACAATAACCTTGTCAGCTAAGTAGGTTGCCATGATGAAATCATGCTCGACAATAAATGCAGTTTTCTTTGCATGAAGGATGAATCTTTTGATAACCTTTGAGGCAACGATACGCTGCTCTGAATCAAGATATGCACTTGGCTCATCAATCAAATAGATATCTGCAGGCTGAACAACCATAATGTTAGTATCAACACACTGATGGTATATAGGTGCTTAGCCTCAATAAATAAACAATGTGATTGACATGATTAAAAAAATGTGCTGCTTGCATGCAGGCATATAGGATTAAATGCATGTATTTGGGTGTCCCAAAAATTCCACCAAAGAAAAAAGAAGTATGAAGTATCACATGTGGATTGTGGTCTATATATTATCTTGTATGCAGCCCTAGAAGGGACAGTTATAAAAAGTCAAAGTGGCAAAAAAGGCATTATAAACACCTAAAAATATAAGAATAAGTCCTGGTCCAAAGTCTTGGATCTTTTTTAAAAAAAACATAGAACATAAAAAAAATTTATACCTTGTTCCCTAAATCATTCTATTTACTGACAAAAATGCAAGCAAAAGAAGGCATAAATCATGTTAAAAGAAACAACATATTTACCTTTCCAAGGCAAAGACATAATGCCACTCTTTGGAGCTCTCCACCTGATAAATTAATAACTTCCTGGTCCATAAGTTGCTCAATTTGTAGTGGTTTCATAACATCAGACACAAACTGCGGATGCATATACGAATCCCGAATTTTCTGATGAAGCAAGTGCCTCACAGTATTCTGGAATTTCGGGCTAATCTTTTGAGGTTTGTAGGACACATTAAATTCAGGAATTTCAATCTCAGTTCCTTCCACAGTATCTGGTTTCAACAACCCAGCCTGTCCAGTCATAACAAACAAGGGGCATAAGATGACAAATACTTCATCTACCAAGTGTAGATTAGATTACTAACATTTTCTTCTTAAAAAATACAGATGAACAGTGCTTATGTTAAAGAATTATGTTCATTACATAAATCAGAAGGAATATACAGCACTAAAGCACAGGGGCATCAGAAAAGCAACTAAGTCCTTAATCTCTTGTTAACAAAATCAAACTTGCACCTTTTTTCGCAAAACTGTGACTTCTACATTACATTTTTGCACTCAGAAATATAGTACAGAAAATTAAACCACAAAACTGAGATCCAACATTAGGTTTCCATCACTACCATATTCAGATTAGTGGAACGGCAGAACTTCTCTACATCAAATGAATCAACAAGAAATAGGTTTTAATGCTGATATGGCACATAGTGCAAATCACTACCATAAGCAAACTGCAAAACATAATGTTGCTAGTGGAAGACCTAAACATAACTTGCATGTGCCTATCATAGTATAGCCCAACAACAATTCTGACTCAGAGTAGTTGATTGGATTTTGAATGGTATTAGGGAATTGCTATAATTTTAAAGTCGCGGAGAAGGCAATACAAGGCAATGCCTGTACTTATAATTCCAGCCTTAATGTGGATCTTCCTTTTAGAAAAAAATACTTAGTGATGTGAAGCTTCTTGTTGTTGGCCCAGAAGCTCACACGAACAACAAGTAAAACTCTCACAAGATCTTACACTAATGTTCACTTAGGAAGCAATTGAAGCTCAATATATTGTAGCTGAACTAGTAGTCAAGCTTGGCTTACAAGTGCTCCTACATGTTCTATTTATAGGCTAAACTGAAGTGACCTTAGCTCAACCCATATATTCAGATGCTAGTAATAGCCAGATGCTTCTAATATCTAGTATCTAGTTCATCTATGAACTAGTAGTAGAACTAAATATTCTAGATGCTTCTAGCATCTCCATATAGCCACCAACTAGCTACTCCTTCTACAATCTTCTAGTAGATGTCAAGATTATATCTAACAGTTGTATCCACATCAAGAACAAAATGTTCCCATTTGTGTCACTTCAAATATTTGTACTATTTACGAGATCTTGATCTTGCAATGGCTTGAAAGATTTACAAGTTTAGTGACAGTGGGAGACAGGCAAGAGGGGTGGAGAGGGATGTACCAGCATTCTGATGAATGTAGTTTTCCCTGTCCCATTCTCACCAAGCATCACAACAATCTGAGAATCAGTGAATTCACCCTCAACGACAGAAAGCTTAAAGTTTCCCTGTGTTTTGCTCATGGTAGGATACTTGTACCGCTGGTACGTCTCAATCTCCTCAGCACTTTCTTGAGTCTCCGCAATCTAAAAAGATAACAAGAACATATGAACAAAATTTCTTCACTGTAAGTGTACAAGAATTCCAAATCCTATGTGCACATGTTAGTATGTTACCTTAAATGTAAGAGATTCATCTCTGAACCGAAGATTTTCTGTTGGAACAAATCCGGCCAGGAATATATTGATACCTTCTCGGACCGAGAATGGCAAAGTAACTACACCGTAAGCACCCGGCTTGCCATATAAGCAGCAAATAAAGTCAGACAAGTAATCTAAGACACTCAAGTCATGTTCCACAACGATCACATAGCTGAAAGAAAATCAGATAGCTCTTAATATTAGATTTATTGAAATTTTTACTTGAATGATTCAAAAGATAATCATTATAACAATTATGTATCACCTGTTGGGTCTAAGCAAGGATCTAACGACTTGTGCCGCTTTAAGCCTCTGTTTAACATCAAGATAACTTGATGGCTCATCAAACATGTAAATTTCCGCATTTTGTACAGCAACAACTGCTATTGCAAATCTCTGGAGTTCACCACCAGAAAGATCTCCCACCCCTCTGTCAATAACTTGGTTCAATTCAAGGTCAACACACAGCTCAGCTTTCATACCCCTTTCATCTTTCTGGTCAAGTACTTGCCCTACATTTCCTTGAACAGCTTTTGGAATGTGATCAACATACTGGGGCTTGATGATTGCCTGCACATATATATATATATATATATATATATATATATATATATATATATATATATATATATATATATATATATCACATAAGGTATCAGAAGTATTCACCAGAAGGGGAAAAATCATATACAGCAACAGACTATTCTAATGTCAGAGTATTCAGTACATAAAAACTCCCAAGACTGAAAAGCGGCAATAAACCTTCAGATTATCCTCTAATATACGTGTAAAGTAGTTCTGAAGTTCGGACCCACGAAAGTATGTCAGGATTTCCTGCCAATCAGGTGGATTCTGCAAAAAAAAAAAAGAAGAAGAAAAGAACCCATGTAAATGTGCAGTTCATATATATGGAACAAAACAAAACATAGCTTTTCCCCAAAACAAACAGAAAAAAAAGCTAGCAGGTAAGGAATAACCTTGAAACGTCCCAAATTAGGTTTCAGCTTGCCAGCCAAAACTTTAAGTGCTGTCGACTTTCCAATTCCATTAGTTCCAACAAGCCCCAAAACTTGACCAGGTCTTGGGACAGGCAACCTGCAAGTGCTAAATCAGTCTCCAAAGGGACAACTCCAAGCCATATTATGAAATATTAAATGACAAATAACATGGCTTTATGCAAAAACAGAACTCTTGATCAAATGAATGTACCTGTGCAATTTGAAGGTATTCGGCCCATAACGATGGGTAGTATCTTTCTCCAAATCTTTTGGAAGGTTGATGATCTCAATGGCATCAAACGGGCATTTCTGCAACATGGATTACAGAAGAATTGCGAAGGTTACATTACAGCACACAGAGTCACAGACCCATACGTCAATAGCTGTATTCAGCTACAAGCTTACCTTAACGCAAATACCACAACCAATGCACAGCTCTTCAGAAATGAATGCAAGCTTCGAAGCTGGACTGACTTCAATGCAAAGCTTCCCTGTACAGCAAACCAGTAAATTGCCATAATCAGAACGAGACCTGAGGCCAGGAAACCCACTAGAGTACAGCACATTAGAGCATCTCCAATGGTTGATGGCTATAACATCTGTGTGGCATCTATGTGGCAAGCCATGTCATCTAAGAGACCAATGTCCCCTTCCAATGGTTTGGCTATAACATTTGTATGGGACCCACAGCATTTATTTCTTCCCTTTCACTCCCGTCATCCTCCTCCATTTTTTCCTCTCTTTCTCCCCCCACGCCGCTCCGCCGGCTTCTCCGGCGGCGCGTGGCACGGCGAGCTAGGCGTCGCGGCAGAGCTGTGCAGCGGGGCTCCTCCAGCGGCGCACGCTGGATCCACCGGCGGCGAAGCCGCGAGATCCGCCGGGCTGCTGGCTCCTCCGCCGGTCGGCGACGAGGACGTTAGTAGGGCACGAGCGGCGTCGTTCCAGCGTTAGCGGCGACGGCGCTGCAGCCCTCTTCTCTCGCCTCCACGCCGGCGACGAGGACGTTGGCGGCGAGGTCGCGTGGCGGCCCTCTTCTCCCTCTCTTGCTTGGGCGGCGCGGGCACGACGACGGCGTCTCGGCATGGGCGGCGCGGCACGAGCGCAAGAGGAGGAGATGCTCGGCGCAAGAGAGGCGGCGCGGGCACGAGCAAGCGGCGCGGGCACGGCGTGGGCGACGCGGGCACCAGCTCATCTCGGGAGCCTCGCTATCGCCGGGCGATATAGATATCGCTAGCGCTTGTGCTCAGCCTTCCCTCTCTCCTCCAGCTCATCTAAAAATCCTAGGTGGAGACCTTATAGCTAGCTGACCTGTCTTCATTGGAGATGCTCTTATAGGCCAGGAAACAGTTCAGTTGCAGCAGGAATAGGGGGGGAATCCCACAGTCCAAACAGGCCCTAAGCATTAGGATTACAGCACATCAGTGGGGTAATAAGGTGTGGAAATGCAGCACACGATCAGAATAAGCACTGCAAAGTGCAAACGTGCATGGACACCACTCGTCACTTAGCATACGAAACACTTGAACAGATAGAACTTTGTAGCATATATCAGAATTAATAGTATCATCAGACAAGTTCGTAGCCACGGTGTAGCCACGGAAATCATCTTTTTAAGCTCTCAAATCTCCCGGATCTTGCAAGGGATACCCACTAACCAATCAGGTTCAATACTCGTATCGAAATCGTCACACGAACAGGTTGCGCAGCGGAGTACACCCCCGCGCCGGGATCTACACCTCGATTCGCCAGTAACCATCCGCGGAGACGGAAGCGCCGCGCGGGAAGGGGGAGGGGGAGGGGGGTTACCGGTCTTGACGACGGGGCAGCTCTTCTTGCACTCCTGCCGGCACTTCTTGGGCTTGCACCTGTCCTCGCTCACGATCGCGACACGCGTCAGCCGATCCGCCATATGCGCGGCGTTCGCACCTCCTCCTCCTCCTCCGCCGCCGCCGTCGCAGTTCGATGGGGGAAGGGGGAAGCTCTCTTCGGCGGCGGCGCTGGAGCTGGATGCGGAGGCTGCGCGGTGGAAGGTACCTGTTGCCCTAGGTTTGGATGCGCCGCGGACAGACACGTGCGCGCGGAGCAGGCACAAAGGCCTTGTTTGTTTCAAATTAACGTTGAGTTGAGTTTTACTGCAGAAAATTTGTGACCCACTCAAAAGACGTTTTAAAAATCAAACCGAAGCAAACCCTAGGCCAGGCACTCCGGTTCTCAAATCACAAGTCACAGCAGCCATGTTGTCCATGTAGATGTAGATGTATTTTGCTTATTTCACATTGATGAGGGACAATATATGACAATTTCATAAACTATCAAGCATTACAATCAAATCTGAATTTTGCTACTAAAAACAAGAAGTTAATTTAAGTTTTACCTCTATGCAACATGCTTTATGAAGGGTTATTTTAGAATAAAAGGATGTGATGTCATTGCATATGTTATTATATTACTAGAGTGTACTTGGCTGTCCTATAAGTTGTGTCCTAGGTGTTGTTGAGTTATGTGTGAGTTGTTATGAGTTATATCCTAATTGTCAATATGGTTGTCATCCAGCTAGCTAGTAGTTGTCATCTTAGTTGTATGTGAGTTGTCTAAAGCTTTGGAGTCTATAAATAGAGGCAATGGCCTCTAGTTTTGTAACTTGACATGTACCCATTACCATATGAATAGAACTTGTTGTTCCTATGATAGATCTTGGATTAGATCTCTTCTTTAAACTTTGGATTAAGCTATTGTCTGTGGATTCAGACAGCATTTAGGGCTTTACCTACTAGCACGTTGAAATTGTTCCTTCAATATTTTGTGCCACTTCTACCTATCAGCACCTTGGAGAGGTTCCTCCAACATAGTGTTGGCATCAGATTGGTATCAGAGTCAGGTTGATCATCTCAAGTTGCTGTTTTCTTTTCAAGAAATCTATAGTAAAAGATGGAGGAATTGGGCAAGAGGATGGATGCTGCAGAGAAACAAATTCAAAACTTGCATGAAGCACTCAATAGGAGGTTTGATCAGCTAGCAGAAATGATTAGAAATTATATCGACTTGGTCTTTGAGAGTTTGGGTCGGGCGGTTAAATTTGGCCCGAACACGGTCCGAAAAATAAGGCACGAAGCTTGGCCCAAAGACGACATTGCAATGGTCAGTCTGCCCTACCAACAAATGCGTCTTGCGTCTTTGTGCCCCAAAATCGCACGCTGCGTCGCCTTGCACATTTCGACGGTGTGGTAGTGCTTGGTAAGACTGACCCAAATGAAGTTCAAATCATTTTTCTAGCTGTCGCCTTAATAGCCTATGAAAGATGACCGTTGGATACATGGATGCATGTATTACCACGGTCAAACATTGCTGTTACAAGTCCCAAAGCCCTCTATGCATGCATGTAAGGAGAACGAGGTGACGGTTGGCATAAAAAAATTACTATCTTTTAACCCGTATGCAGCTCGGAGGAAATGAAGGAGGCTGCTGGCTGCTCAGCTGCTGTCTTCAAAAGCTGCTTTTGACTAGCCAATGAAGGGCTCATGCAACGCTGCAAGCTGCAGCATGCTCGGAGCTAGCGGGAAAATTTATTTTACTACAGCATTCGTGCGGCAGACGGCGAGAAAAAATGTAACAACGAGAATAACTAGCAAATTGGGCCATGCCCGTGCCAGCCCGGCCCAACGAAGGCACGCCGTGCTTTTGGGTCGTGCCGTGCTGTGTTTTTTGATACATGGGCCGCCACGGCCCGGCACGAATTTATTCCATGCCGTGCCTGCTCTGTAAAAATAGGCATGAGGCCCGTCGTGCCTGGGCCGTGCTGGCCCGGCATGGCCTAACTCACAGCACTATCCCAGCTGCTGCCACTCAAGGGAATTCATCAAAAGAGAAGGTGGATGATCAAGAACAACGTAGAAAATCCGCTCTTGAAGCTAAGCTGCAACAAAAACATGCTGCCGAAAATAGAAAACCTTATGATGATGATCTAGAGGGTGAAGACATGAGTGAATTATATAAAGAGGATGATCTTTATGAACAGCCAAGGAGAAATATTGGTTATGCTAAAAATACATATAAGGTAAAAGCTGAAATCTCTATTTTTAATGGAAGTGTTGATATAGAGGATTTTCTTGATTGGTTATATGAAGTTGAGACTTTCTTTGGGATCATGGGTATTAGCCAAGATCGTAAAGTTCCTCTAAATGCATACAAGTTAAAAGGAGGTGCGGGCGCATGGTGGCATCGTCATCAAGAAAAACGCAGGTTGAGGGGAGAGCCTAGCATAAGATATTGACATCAAATGAAAGCACTTTTGAAGGCTAGATTCCTGCCTACTAATTATGAGCAGATCCTTTTCACAGAATTTCAGAACTGTGCTCAAGGAAACAGGTCTGTTTCAGACTACACAGAAGAGTTTTTAAGGTTACAAGTGAGGTGCAACCTTGCTGAAAATGAAGATCAACAAGTTACGAGGTATATTAATGGTCTCAATGAAGTTATTAGAGATAAGCTAGTCATTCAACAAATTTGGTCAATTAATCAAGCACAAGCTCTAGCATTGAAAGTTGAAAAACATGTGAAGACAAAGAAGATAAGCAAGTCTCCTTTACATTCTCACATGTAGTGCTCTTCTGAGGGCTATCCTAGCAAGGTGGAGAGTAAAACTACTCAATCAAAAACAAAACAATCTGAAATCAAGCAAGCAGCAAAGAGGGGTAGGGTAAAGAGAAACCAAACTGTTATCAAATGTGACAAGTGTGGTGAAAAAGGACATATATCCAACAATTGTCATAGGAAGAAAGTTGTCAACACTACACGCTATGAAAGTGAAGATGATGAATATGATGATAATAATAAAGGTGATTATGAAGTTAAAGGTGAGGAAGGACAAGACCTATGTGAAGAGGAAGGATAATAAGTGGTATGTGTAATACAACGTCTCCTATGTTCTACATCACAATCCGACAATACACAACGAAAGAATATATTTGAGAGTAAATGTACAGTGAATGGCAAGGTGTGCAAATTGGTGATTGATAGTTGCAGTTGTGAGAATCTAATTTCTTAAAATCTTGTCAACCATTTGAAACTTTAACACCCATGATTATCCAAATCCCTACACCATTGGGTGGATTAAAAAGGGAGTGACTATGAGGATCACTAAACAATGTAGTTTGCCACTTTCACTAGGCAAATATTATCATTCAAATGTACTATGTGATGTAGTTGACATGCATGCCAGCCATGTTCTTCTTGGAAGGCCATGTCAATTTGATGTGGATGCCACACATAAAGGAAGAGATAATACTTATTCTTTCATGTGGAACAAGAGAAAATCATCATTCTACCAAATCAACTAGATGGCTCTACTCCTAAGGCGGAGGGAAAAAATATGTTGACTATTTCTGACACTCCAAGTGATTTTTGCAAATGACTTGAAGAAAGCAAATGTATGTGCTGCACTTATTGTCAAGGGTGTAGAGCAACCTACTGCTGAAATTCCTGAAATTCCAGTAGAGGTACAAGGCCTACTATCTGAATTTCAAAGTATACTTGGGGAGCCACAACACTTGCCACCAATGAGAGAAATTCAACACCGAATTGATTTCATTCCTGGTGCAAGTCTTCCTAATCTACCACACCACCAAATGAGTCCAAAAGAGCATGCCATATTAAAAGAGAAGGTACAAGAGTTGATGCAGAAAGGACATATCCGTGAGAGCATTAGTTCATGTGTTGTACCAGCTTTGCTCACACCAAAGAAGGATGGTTCTTGGCGTATGTGTGTAGATATTAGAGCAATCAGCAAGATTACTATAAGGTACAGATTTCCTATTTCTCGGTTAGATGATATGTTGGATCAGTTAAGTGGGGCAAAGGTATTCACTAAGTTTGATCTGAGAAGTGGATATCATCAAATTCGTATCAGACCTGGTGATGAATGGAAGACGGCTTTCAAAACAAAGGAGGGGTTGTATGAATGGCTTGTTATGCCATTTGGACTTTCAAATGCACCAAGTACTTTTATGCATTTAACGAACCAAGTCCTTCGATCCTTCTTATCTCAATTTGTTGTGGTTTATTTTGATGACATCTTAATTTATAGCAAAAGTGAAGTTGCATACTTTGATCATGTCCGAAAGGTGTTGGAAGTACTAAAACAAAATAAGCTTTATGTCAATTTGAAAAGGTGCGTTTTCCTACAAAAGCAACTTCTTTTCTTGGTCCTTATCATAACAAGTGAGGGTATTCATATTGATGATTCTAAAGTTGCTGCAATAAGAAATTGGCCAACTCCAAAGACTATTACTGAAGTGAGAAGTTTTCATGGTCTTACTACTTTCTATAAAAGATTTGTGAAGAACTTTAACACTATTATGGCACCAATTATTGAATGTTTGAAGAAGGGGAAGTTCCAATGGAAAGAAACTGCCGAAGCAAGTTTCAAGGAAATTAAGGAGAAGCTATCACAAGCTCCTGTTTTAGTTCTACCAGATTTTAACAAGACTTTTGAACTAGAATGTGATGCAAGTGGAGTGGGCATTGGAGTTGTTCTATCTCAAGAGAGAAAACCCATTGCTTTCTTTAGTGAAAACCTAAGTGATGCAAGACAAAAATGGAGTACCTATCAGCAGGAACTATATGTAGTTTTAGAGCTTTGAAGACTTGGGAAGTGTATTTATTACCTAAAGAGTTTGTTGTCTACACTGACCATCAATCCTTGAAGTATTTTAAAAATCAAAAGCATGTGGATCGCATGTTAGCAAGATGGGCAGCATATTTGAAAAGATTTAACTATATCATTGTTCATAAGTCTAGGGCAACAAATAGAGTGGCCGATGCTTTGAGTCGGCGTGCCTGTCTCTTAACTTTATTTGAAGCAGAACTTCCAGGTATGGATCAAATGAAGGACTTGTATGAGAATGATGATGATTTTGGTCAAATCTGGTTAAAGCATCTACAAGGGCAACCACTAGGTGAAGAATATGTGGTACAAGATGGATATCTCTTCAAGAATGATAAATTGTGTATCCCAAGAAGTTCTCTACGTGACAAGCTAATTAGAGAACTACATTCAAATGATCTTAGTGGCCATGTTGGACGTGATAAGACTATTGTCGGTGTAATAAATACCGAGGTACAAAGAGCCTTAGGGAGGCCAGGAGGGCCCCACGCGTCGGCCAAGCGAGCAGGGCCCAGCGTGGCGAGCCCCTCGAGAAGGCAGGAGGGCCCACGCGTCAAAGGCGAGCAAGGCCCAGCGCATGGGCGAGCCCCTCGAAGGCGGGAGGCCCCAGCGCGTCAAGCGGGCGAGCAAGGCCCAGCGTGGCGAAGCCCCTCGAGAGGCCGGAGGCCCCACGCGTCAGCGGGCGAGCAAGGCCCAGCGCTTGGCGTGCCCTCGAAAGCCAGAGGGCCCCACGCACCAGGCGGGTGCGTGGCGAGCCCCCTGAAGGCAAGGCGGCCCCACGCGCCGCAAAGTGCGTGGGCGAGCCCCTCTCGAGACCAGCGAGGGCCCCGCGCGCCCGGGGGCCAGCTGGCAGAGAGCATTGCGAAGGAGTCTTGGGACGAAGGCTCCCCTCTTCTGAAGGACGAAGCGCATTTAATGAGACACACAGCGGATAGACAGAGGAGAAATGATTACGCTTCTGATGACCCTTGCAGTCCGAAAGGCCATCCTTTATGTGAAGAATTGACCGGCAGAGAGAAGAGTTGCTTGAGGAGGCCGCCCGTGTCAGGAGGAGCAGGCAGGGCCCCACCCGCAGACTCACCGGTGTGACTATGCGGGTCAGAGGCCACTTGCGAAGCACGCGAGGGCGGCGCTGCGCGGCGTGGGCAGCGGCACGTTTTCGTCTCTTCTGTCGTGTCTTGTCGATTATCTTGAGCATCAGATCGCCTACTCCCTCGGCTCTCCCATGACCACGGCTTGTATAAAAGGAGGGGAGAGAGGAGAGGAGAGAGAGAGACAGACAACAGAAGTGTTCGTGCGTTCAAAGCACTTTGTAACCACATTCCCATTCAACCACAATCAGAAAAGAGCTAAGGCTCAGCAGGAGTAGGACTATTACCCGCGAGGGGTCCGAACACAGGTAAATCTGAAGTCGCTCCTTGTTGTGCCCGCGCTCAAATCGGATCGAGCTTGATCGAGTTGGCTAGCATACTAGAAATCGACCAGGTGTGATCCGCAGATGGTTGAGCGGAGAACACGCCGTCGATGGCGCGCTGAGAAGCGCTAGCATCGATTCGAGCTCTTGACCTTTCTTGAGGCGATGGCGGAGCGGCGATCCGCGACGGAGGTGAAGCGGCCGCTAGAGCGCGGCAATGAGTCGGCCGCGGCGATGGCGGTGGATCACCCGGCGGTGGCCGTCCGCCTAGGTTGGAGCCTGGCGAAAGCCGCCTCGGCCAAGCTAGGCGGCGCCTGGCCTTGGAGGAGTGCACTCCAGCACAGAACCTCCACGCGGCCAGGGCCTTGCTGGAAAACCCACCGGTTCCGGTAACTCCGGACTCCCCGGCGGCGCCGTGGTTGGCAACAGGCTACGTCGGCGCCGCCCTTGGGCGTGGTGCAAGTTTGGGCGGGGAACCGGCGTTTCGCGTCCTCCGTTCTTTGTTGCCCTCGCGCTCCTCTCACAGATCTCTGGTGAGGGGGGGCCAAGACGACAAGAGCGGCGACCCTACGGGCTCGGCGGGCGGCGTGTGGTCGCGATCTCGGTCCCATCTGGAGGACCGCCACTTGTCTGCATGGAGAAGACCTGCGTGACAAGCTCCGCGAGGGCGCGACCGAAGGCGATCACATTGCCGCCCGCCGTCTTGGGGACCAGCAAGAGGTTCCACAGAGCGGCCCGCCCGATGAGGGTGGCGCTTCTTGGCGCCGCCTAAGCGACGGGGCGGCGGGCGAGGACCGCGTCCAGAGCAGGAGGCTCCGGCGTTGGTGCCGCGCCTTTTCTAAGGAGCTGCTGGCCGCGTCGATGGCGGAACGGTTTCGTCCGCCCCATCGAAAAGTCGACGGCTCCACCAACCCCGATGAGTTTTTGCAGATCTATCGACGGTAATGTGCCGACGGAGGGTCGGGAAGGTTCTGGCGAACTACTTCCCGCGGTCCTCACCGTGAGCCCGCTCGTGGCTCATGAACCCGCCCGAGTCCGTGGGGTCATGGAAGGAGCTCTCGGAGCTCTTCGTCACCAACTTCGTGGCACCTTGAGCAGCCCGGTAGAAGGCGACCTCCACAGCGTGGAAGCGGAAGAAAGGAGAGTCATTGCGCGACTATATTCGGCGCTTGATCAGTCCGCAACACTATCCCCGACATCTCCATCGTTGCCGTGGTCACGGCGTTCAGAGAGGCGCCGAGACCCCAAGGTCAAAGAGAAGATGGCCACCGCAAGATCAAAACAGCGGAGGAGCTCTTCACCTTGGCGCAAGTCGCCCTTCAAAGTGAGCTCGCATCCGCCCGGCTATATGGCGAAGGGCCAGTGCGGGCGGCGAGGCCGGAACCTCGAGGAACCCCGCGGCAAGGACAAGAAGAAGCGCAAAGCGGCACGAGATCGGGCAGTCATGGCCGCCGAAGCGCGACGACGACGACGACGACGGCGCGACCACCAAGAATGGGCGCGCGGCGTAAAAGAGGAGGAGGTCGCGGCCGGCTGGTACGGTCCGCGGGCGGCCGAGGCGGCGGCTATGGCGATCGCCGTGGCGCGACGGCCCCCGCGCCCATGACGAAAGCGAGATCATCGCCCGTGGATGAGACGGAAGGCCCTCTTGTCCCATTCACCGCAACAACTCCCACGACTTGGCGATTGCCATGTCGTCGACGAAAATGGTGGACAAGCGAGTCCACGAGCGGCAGCAGCAGCGTCCGGCGATGGCAAGGGCAAGAGGCGGCCGCTTGGTTTTTCGGCGGAGCGCGAGGTTGCCGTCATCCACGGCGGTTCGCCACCTATCCGCCCCACGCTAGCTTTAAGCGTGCGATGAGGAGGTGTGAGCCACCGTGCCGGCTTTGGGTCGATGAGGCGGTGGCGTGGTCGGAGCGACCGATCGCGTTGATCAAAGCCGATCACCCAACCAAGATCCGCCGACCAGGCATCTCCGATCGTGGTTGCACCCACGGTCCGGAATGTAAAGCTAGGGCGGTCTTTGGTAGACGGAGGAGTTCCTCAACCTCTGTCCGCCGGGTCGCCCATGGCGCTCCAGATCAAAGCGGGAGCTTCGCCTAACGCCCCATTCTCTCGAAGCGCCTCCTCATCAAAGCGAGCGGAGGAGCTCTTCACCTTGGCGCATAAAGGCGGAGGTGGCGGGCTGCAAGTAGTAGCTCCCAGCCGCGCTCGGCGCGAGCCCGTGTGCAAGACGAAGAGTCGGCGCCCAGGCGGGAGGTTCGCATCGCCCCACGAACATCTCGCAGAGGTGGGCGAAGATGACCGAGGCTATGATCGAGTTAGGAACAAGGCGCGCCGCTGGATCCCGTGAGAAGGCGAGCACCCCGTGAAGAATTGAGTCGGGGGACAAGGCCCGCCAAAGACGCCAGAGAATGTCACGATCTCCCGGCGCGAGGACTCTGGCGATGGTGCGGGCAGGAACGAGGCGGTGATCGGTGCACGAAGACTGAAGCCGCGCCACCGATCCTCATCGACGGTGGAAGCAGCGAGCAGCTCCGAAGATGGTGCGGCATCCCTGGCGGCCTTTCTTTGCGCAGGAGCCATGGAAAATTTGGTGGTGGCGGCGGCAAAAGGCTATGGTAGCAGCGAAGAAGGCGATGGACAACGAAGACTCGGCGTCGCGGAAGGATTGGCGCGGCCGAGAGAAATATTTATAGGCGTGGGCGCGGCGCGACGGTTTGATTCCGCCATGCAGGGCGCCATCATTGCCCAGCGTTTTGGTTTCCAGCAGCGTGGTTCCCAAGGAAGATCGTGTGCGGTGGAGAATCAGCGTCTGGCGGCCACGGTGGTGGGCTCCCCATGACTCGTCTCCGCCGCACAAGAAGCGAGAAATATCGGTATGACGGTTCGCATGTCATGGTGGACCGGCTCTTGTCGGTGTAATAAATACGGGTACAAAGAGCCTTAGGGAGGCGGGAGGGCCCCGTCGTCGGCAGGCGAGCAAGGCCCCCAGTGGCGTGGGCGAGCCCTCGAAGGCCGGAGGGCCCCACGCGTCGGCGGGCGAGTAAGGCCCCGTGGCGTGGCGAGCCCTCGAAAGTCGGGAGGGCCCCGCGTCGGCAGGCGAGCAAAGCCCATGGCGTGGCGAAGCCCCTCGAAGGCCGGAGGGCCCCACGCGTCGGCGGGCGAGCAAGGCCCCCAGCGTGGGCGTGCCCTCGAAGGCGGGGGGCCCCACGCACCCGGCGGGTGCGTGGCGAGCCCCCCGAAGGCAAAGCGAGGCCCCGTCGCGCCAAAGCGGAGTGCGTGGCGAGCCCCTCCGACGGTGAGGCGAGGGCCCAGCGCCCCAGCGGGTGCGTGGGCGAGCCCCTCTGGAGACCAGGGCGAGGCCCCGCGCGCGAGGGGCCAGCCAGCGGGGAGCATTGCGAAGAGTCTTGGGGACGAAGGCTCCCCTCTTCTGAAGGACGAAGCGCATTTAATGAGACACCAGCGGATAGACAGAGGAGAAATGATTACCGCTTCTGATGACCCTTGCAGTCGGCGGTACATCACTTTGTATGCAGAAGAATTGACCGGCAGAGAGAAGAGTTGCTTGAGGAGGCCGCCGTGTCGGGAGGAGCGGCGAGGCCCCACCCGCAGACTCACCGGTGTGACCATGCGGGTCGAGGCCACTTGAAGCACGCGAGGCGGCTATTGCTTGGCGTGGGCGTGAGCATGTTTTCGTCTCTTCTGTCGTGTCTTGTCGATTATCTTGAGAGCATCATCTTGCCTACTCCTCGGCTCTCGCCACTTGACCCACAGCTTGTATAAAAGGAGGGGAGAGAGGAGAGGAGAGAGAGAGACAGATAGTCACAGAAGTGTTCGTGCGTTCAAAGCACTTTGTAACCACATTCCCATTCAACCACAATCAGAAAAGAGCTAAGGCTCAGCAGGAGTAGGACTATTACCCGCGAGGGGGTCCGAACCTGGGTAAATCTGCGAGTCGCTCCTTGTTGTGCCCGACGCTCAAATCGGATCGAGCTTGATCGAGTTGGCTAGCATACTAGAAATCTGACCAGGGGTGTGATCCGCAGTGGTTGAGCGGAGAACACGCCGTCAACTATAGCCAACCTGCGAGCGCGTTATTATGGGCCACAACTCAAAAGAGATGATAGAAAGTTTGTACAGAGGTGTCATGTATGTCAAACCTATAAAGGCCAAATTCAAAACACCGGATCATATATGCCCCTAGCAATACCAAATGCACCATGGGAGGATCTATCAATGGACTTTGTACTTGGCTTACCAAGAACAAGGCGTGAGAATGATGCAATATATGTTGTAGTAGATAGATTTTCTAAGTTGGCTCATTTCATCCCTTGTCGAAAGACAACAGATGTTCATCATGTGGCCAACCTTTTCTTTAGGAAAATAGTTAGACTACACGGTGTTCCAAGATCAATGGTTTCAGACCGTGACAACAAGTTTCTAGCTGCATGTTGGCTTACATTATGGAAGTAATTCAACACAGAGTTGAAGTTTTCAAGCACAGCACATCCACAAATAGATGGCCAAATAGAAGTGGTGAACAAGTTCTTGGGTAACTTAATTAGTTGCATATGTGGTAACAAAAAGGGTCAGTGAGATTTAGCCTTATCTCTTGCTGAATTTGTTTACAATAATTCTAAGCATAGATCTACAGGCAAGAGTCCATTCTCCATTGTTTACACAAAAGTTCCAAGGCATGTGGTTGATTTAATAAAGCTACCCTCAAGGGAAAATTCAAGGTCAGCAATAAGGTTTGCTAACAACTATTCTGATTTGTTTAAAGAAGTTCATGATGTCCTAGAAGCATCAAATCAGAAATATAAACAGTTAGCAGACAAGAGAGGGAGACCAATGTTATTTCAAGTTGTTGATCAAGTAGTGATATATTTTAGAAAAGAAAGATTGCTAGCAGGAGTTCATTTAAAATTAAGGCAAAGGAAAGAAGAAAGCAACAACACTATTTAACCATACGTATTTTTAATTAATATAGCAATTTTGAAAATCCATAAAACTGGGATTCTAGTGAAAGACTGGCCTTGCCCTTGAGCTGAATGGTCTCTTGGAATGTCGGCGGCATCAAGGCAACCTACTTTGTCGCCCATGCAAAACAAGAAAAATCACAATAAATAAATACGACAACATAAAATTATTGTAAAAATTAAGCAAAAAATTATAATAGGTAGATATTAATTAATGAACTTTTGATAACTGGAATCATCTGATTCGAAGGTCGAATGAACCCATGATGAAAAGATGAAGGATTACTAGTCACAGAAAATTGAAAAAAATAAAAAAATTATATAGCAGTGGGCCCTACCTGCAGGGAAATGAGAGGATTGAGTGATTGTATTTATAGATAAGGTGGAGAGAGAGAGAGATATGGAGTGGGAGAAAAACAGGGGAGAGAAAAGGAAGGCAGCGACGGGGCTCCGGTTGGCGTTGGCTGGGGGATGGCTACAGTGAGCGGCACGGTGGCTAGGAGCGATTGGGCCCATGGCAGCGACGCGTGGCGGCAAGCGGTGTGGTGGGGGAAGGAGGAGCGGCGCGGTAGCTCACCTTGTTGATGAGCAGCGGTGATGACATTCCGTAGTGGCAAGGTGATTTGGGGAATTAGGGTTTTGGGGGATTTTGGGGAATTTCTGGTGATTTGGGGATTAATTTTCGGGCTATAGGTTGCGTTATAAAGGGAGTTGGGGGATAGATCGAGTCGGTCTGGAGTTAGGATTATGAAGGGATTTGGATTCGACTCTGGTTGGGTAGAGGTCGGGTTCGGCTTAGGGTTTGGTCCACCGATGCAAAGAGAGAGGAAGAGGGGAAGAGAGAGAAAGGGAAGGAGAGAGAGGAAATTACTTACTTTTTTAATTTTTTTAGGATGTCACAATAATTGAATTATAAAATAAACTAGTTAGGGTGGTTTAAACTTATCTTAAAAACTGGCTTTACACGAATAAAAAACTCCTTCCCTTCTCTTAAATCCTTACCACTAAATGTAATAATAGGGGAGTTAACTGGTCAGTGTTTAGATGGCATTAATCTCACATATTCACACTCTTTTAGATAGAATTCATAAAATGGACCCATATGAATGCCTTGAGGAGGGATGATCCGATCTTCAATGATCGTGATGAGTTTTAGGATTCATCCTAGTCGTTTGTAGAAATGATAGCCATCGAACACTCTTTTGGTTGTCTTTCCACTACACTTCACAAACCTAATTCTGTTGGATGCTATACGGCCTATGGTCGTACTATTTATGAGTCTATGGGTTAAAATAATGTTATATGATATTCAGATTAACATTATTATTATATGTATGAGAAAAAAGAGAATATAGATGATAGGCTCATTACATAAAAAAAAAGAAATGGAAATAGCCATAGCAAAAAAAAAGAAAAAGAAAAAAAGGAGCGTGAGAGCCAAATGAATCGAAAGATTCCTGTTTGGTTTGGGAAGAGATCATAAAAGTTGTAAATTTAATAGCAAGATAATCTACTTTCATTAAAAGATTTACTAGATAATCGAAAACAAAGGATCCTGAGTACCATTTGAAATTCAGAAGAATTACGTAGAGGGACCGTTGAGCAGCTCGAAAAAGCTCGAGTTCGATTATAGAAAGTCGAACTAGAAGCAGATGAGTATCGAATGAATGGATACTCTGAGATAGAACAAGAACAAAAAATTTGATTAATGCTACTTCTATTAGTTTGAAACAATTAGAAAAATCTAAAAATGAAACTCTTTAATACCCAACAATACGCCGAAAAGAAGAGGCTTCGGTATGTGTCACGGCACTGGGTATACTACTGGTTGAGAGAGAGACTGATTCAAGTGCGGCAGGGGCTCAAGTTCAGCAAAAATCGAGGACCTACGCTCACACCCCAAAAATCTCGCCGCCGGCGAGCCACCACCATGTCGGCGGGCGGCCCCATCCCCACGCTGTGGCCAGACGAGCGGGCCGACCTCCTCGCGCTGCTCTCCGCTTCCGCCGCCACGCGCCCGCTGGGCGACGTCGTCGCCGACTTCCTCGCGCGCTTCCCCCGCGAGCGCCGCCTCCGCGTGGGCGCTACCCTCTGCCTACTCCTCGAGGCAAGCCTCGCCCCTGCTTCCCCCTCCCTCCTGTCTCTTCGGTCCTGCTCGCTGGCTCTCTCGCTTCGGTCGGCCGTCAGATTGGGCAGGGGGCCTCAGCGGCGGAATGGATCGCGGCAACGGCGCGGCCTGGCCTGGCCTGGTCGGACTACGGTTCGTCTGGGGAGCTAGATTTGAAGGCTTTGGCGTGTCGAAGTTGCTGGGAGGCTGCTCCGGTTGGTGCTGGCGTGATGACTTTAGGATCATGCGGATGGGTTTCACTCACTGGTTGGGGGTTTGGGCCTCGATGATTTGAGACTCCAAACCATTTCGTGGGGTTTTGGAGGACCTCAGCTCGTTATATTTGCGTTTAGCTGCGATATCTTCTGGTTACGGATTTGTTGATCTTCTAGATTTATTGACATCGTTCAGTCCTGCTTTTTGATGGAGAGGAGCTGCGGAAATTTAGCATTTCGACCTTATTGTATTGTTCTGTTATGTTAATCAGGTTTGAATGGACTCGAAGACGATGAAAAATGTTTAGTCCATCTGAGGACTCCCAAACCAGTTCAAACTTCAAACGCATAGATTCTTAGTGCCTTTCAGGCATGATTTTGTACGGTGGAGGTTTACCATTGCTGCATTGGGTTGTGTTGCAGTGGTATTATTGATTCATAGCAGAGTTAAGCAAACACGCAGTTATTGGCCTTCTTTCTATGATCTGTCTGCTTAGTTGGCTATCTGCAGGATGCCATCAGTGAGCAAATAAGCATGATATTATGTTCCAAGGAACGATAATTTAAGTTATCATTTTTTTTAGTAGGCTGGTAGGGTTCAAGTTCCCAGATCAAGTGAACCAGTTGTTATGTGTGATTAAGTAGCACGATTGCCACTCACCAGTTTTATTTCCATAAGAGTTATTTCTTTATGCATCAAATGGATCAACATATTAGACATACTGTTGCTGTTGCATGAGACGTATCACGTGTGAAATTTCTGGATCTACTGCATCGACATAATGAACTTATAGGTATCATGTTTCATGGTCCCTTGTATGCTAGCTTGCCATAAATTATCCAATACAGCGACTGTGAGACTTCAATGCGTTTTACTATGTAATCATACTTATATGTTGAACTTTCAAATGACATTGAAAATATTTTTTCCCCTTTGAATTATTTCCTATTCTAGTTCAAGAATTTGTATTTTTACAGGTGTAATGAAGTTTGGAATCTGATAGATCATGTTTCTTTTGGATAGGACAAGAATATGCTTTATCCTACTGGTCGTTTAATTGCATTTGCAATTCTACATCAGAGTTATTCCTCGGAGCCAGCAAATCCATATGTTCCTCTGTTATTAAATGTAAGCAGTAAATTTTTAGTTATTTTGTGATACAGATCATCATGCAAGAATGCCATTATTCTGCGCAGACTTGAAGCATCTAAATGTGTGAAGTTGCAAGCTTATTTTCATGGGCTTACAATTTGCTAGGGCACACATGATGAAGTTTGCTTTGTCTCCAGGTTATACAGATGTGACACATTAGCATCAAACACCTAGTCATATTAGTAGTGCTTTTCACATTTGTCTGATTGCGCAATAACTATATTTTTTAATTGCACATGAAGCCTTTGATGAGGATGTTATGTGAATCATCAAAATTTGGTTGCCATCTTTACTGGGAACTCCTTTCTTGGAAAGAGTTATTTTTGTGTTGCACTTTGTCTTTCTTCTAAAGTCTCTTCTAACCTAAAGGAGTTGAACCCTTGTGATTCCAGTTACATGTGACAAGCTGTAATCTACATGCAACATCTATATGTCTGTCATGTTAGACTCAACAAATTATTTCAAGTGTCAGATCAATGTCATTTTGTGCAATTTTGAGGACAGTTTATGTACCCTCCGAACCTTTGGTTCTGGATCACTTGTAGCACCAAAAAGGGTGTTCCAAGCCTCTATCAGTCATGAAGGCGAGGTTCTAGATCTTGTTGAGCTCCTCTTGGGTCAGAACATATAGTATTACCTTGTTTGATTTGCTAGCTTTAGCTCCATATAAACAATCTGATCTTGCCATCTTGGAGCACTATCAATTGTGACTTGTCAAAAAAGTGATCTCTTGGTGCCTTGTGCATGTGTGATGTAATATGTGATTTTGATGATTGTAAATTTCTGTTGATCAGTTACTTCTGCCAGTGATCTTGGCGCATTATTGAACACGGTCTTGCTGTCTTGTACATGAGATGTAACCTGTGTGTGTTTTTTTTTTGAAAAAAATGCAATTTTAAGATCAATAGCTGTTGACAGTGTTATTTTTAATGTTGTTTTTGTCAGTACAAATGCAATGAATTTTTAGCATAGTTAATTTGGTGTAAATAATGTGGGCTCACTAATTTATGTATTTTGCATGGATTTCTATTGCACTTAATAATTAATAATGCATTTACTACTGTTTGGCATACTTTTGTAAGTACATTAGGCTAATTATTTATCATGCTTGAGGTGTTTTTAAATTATCCACAGGCAGCCTGCGATGAAACATCAGACAAAGCAGAAATGGCATTTGTCCAGCTTTTGTTGACTTCGGCCAGTGGAAACAACATCAATGAGGTCTTTTTACTTGCTCTATGACTTGTCTATAGCATATAAACACATGTAGTGGAATTGTGGAAAAGTCTGTTGGGGTGTACGATGGTAATTTCAATGGCTTTATACTGTTGTTGCTTGTTCTGACATAGATACACTGATTGCGGATCCTTGGTCATCCCACTGTCAGAAGGCCTGGAAGCTGTCTCTTGCTTTATCTTTCTTGACAAGTTTATTTAGCATAAACTTCCTATGTTTGGTTATAGACCACATAGGGCTGCATATAAATAAATTGAGATGTGCGCAATGAGCTTTTATTGTTAGGCTGTGCTCACATAAATATGCTGATTGAGGGTCCTTGGGCATCCCACTGTTAAAAAGCCTGGAAGTTGTCTCTTGATTTGTCCTTGTTGGCAAGTTAATTTAACCTATTTATGCTAATTTTGGCAGCACTCTGTGCTTCACAGGTGCTGAAACAGTCAGCTGTAGATTACAAAAATGCATCTACTTCTGCGTCGCAGGTAGACTCTTAACTTTTGATTTTTGTAAAGGAACTGAATGAGTGCAGATGATATAAAATTATATCAAAATCAACGGCCTATTAACTCAGGATTCATCTGTTCGTTTAGGTCTTATTGTCACGGGAACAGCTTGAGAAGCAATGCTGCTGTAATAGTGTACAGTCTCAGCCTCAGAGTAGTAGCTTCAGAGCTGCTACCGTTAGATGTGTCATACCAGATGCGGACGTACTTCAAAGTTGTGCCGTTTCATCAGAGTATGTAGGCGCAGCTACCTCCTTGAAGTTACTGTGGTGCTTTGAATTCATTTACCTTTTTTTCCTTCTTGAATTTTTCTTATGATTTTTTTTAAAAATCTTATTAGGTCTAGCATATCACCGCCTGGAAGCAAACCAAACTCTGCTTCTGATGAACAAGATTCTGCAATTGCTGGTCTACTCCGAGAGAAATCATGGGGAAGGCTGGGCCCTCAATGGATACGGCCCACACCCCCAAGACTTCATATACTTGATGGAGAGGTGACATAGTTATCCAAGAGTCTTATTTTCATATTGGTTCTATTTCTAAACACATCTGCACTTGTGCTGAGCATACAGCTACAGTGGCTGAATCCTGACAACCACCACGAGCTATTATGGGATTATAGCATGTGTGCTGACACAAGTCGAGGGGCTGCTATCCGAGATTTGATTGCAAGAGCCTTAAAAGGTCCACTTGCACCTGCCCAACAGGAGGTTCTCTGTTACATTCTTTTTTTTTTCTCTAGATATAAGTTTTGCCATAAATTGATAGGGACAATGAGTGTGTCATAAGTTTTAGCTATTGAAATTTTTTTGCTTTCCGTTTTCTTTCGCAAGAAATCTGTATTTTTAAGCCTGGGCACTGGATAATTTTATAGAATCAAGTATTTTGGGGTCCTATCTTACGGATACACAAGATTTGTTTGCACACAAAATATTTTCAAATGGTACAAGCCTAATTTATTCGCAGCTTCTCACAGCAAGTCGCAATAGAACTGGCGAAGGACGGTAAGCTAGTGTATCATTGCGGGATGACACCGCAGAAGCTTCCAGTATGTATAATCTTGACAAATTTTTAGTTTTTCACACTTTTCATGCCTTTTATGAACTCTCCTGACATTATCTACGGTTTCAGGACCTTGTTGAGCATAATCCACTTATTGCTGTTGAAGTACTTTCGAAGCTTATGAACTCGCCTGACATTACAGGGTATGTCTGTTTATTTACTCTGGTAGGTATTATCATGATTGTCAGCCTTTTTCTCTGCCTTTGTGCTGATCCTCTTTTTATTACAGTTATTTTGATGTTCTTGTGCACATGGAGATGAGCCTGCATTCTATGGAAGTTGTAAACAGGCTTACTACTGCTGTTGAACTCCCGACAGGATTTGTCCACGAGTACATCTCAAATTGCATTCAATCATGTCAAAACATTAAGGTCTGTTCTTGTTCTTTTGATTCATTCAATTTGAAAAATTGAAATAGATGACCTTGGTTAAAATGTTGCCATTAGAATATGAAACCCCTACTTGCTGGTGTGCACTTCTTCAATTAAGTTGAGATTATCATTCCCATGGGCATAAGCCTTTTGCATGAACTGTCCTGTACTCCTGTGACTCTGAACTTAAGTGTGTGTAGAATTGTCAGCCTTTTCTGGTAAATGCATGTGCAATTGGCTGCTGTTGTTTCATGTTTTGTACTGTTTTAACAGATTTTTCAGGGCTCATGAAACATTATGGTTTGAACAGTTGATATGTACTCATTTTGGTGGGTGAAGTCCTTCTATCAACCAGCATACTCTCTGGGATTGAGGGATTAGCACCTTTATTGTTGACTAACATTTACTATGAAAAAAGCCTCGTATTGTTGAATGACCACTGCATCTAATTTTTTGCTTACACGAGTCATGATAATCTCATTTGGTAAGTGCTCAGTTTTCACAAAATTCCTTATAAACAATCATTTTTGTTTGCAGGATAAGTACATGCAAAACAGACTGGTGAGATTAGTTTGTGTTTTCCTCCAGTCTCTCATCCGAAATAAGATTATAAATGGTGAGTGTGTTGTTGTCTGCTTAACAGCAGACATTGTCTATAAAGTTGTATGTAATTATTTGTCATCATTCAGGTCTCGCATTGATGATTGAATGTTAAATTTCTGCCCTCATGATCCAAAATATTGACGATCCATGATCATGACTAGAAAGTTTTGTGTCTTCCATCTGGCCTTGATTATTTGATATGATTGTATAGCCTGAATTCCCCATTCATGCATGTCTTTGTTAGCATTTGTTTTTGACTTATTTAGCGTGACCACCTATTCATTCAATATTTTGAACATGAACATTTTTTAAGCTACCTGTATGTTTTCTGTGCATAGCAAATAGATGTCTGAATCACTGATGTTATGATAATCACGGATCAAATATCCAAAGAAATATCTAGATAAAAAAATAAAATACCCTAAGGTGTCGACTTGAATTTGGAAACCATGCACGTGCTACTATATCACTGATTTGACCCTTTATTCGCTTGAACGATCATTTCTTGATTTGATAAAATTATTTTCAATGTTTCTTCGCCATTGTTTTTTCATGGAAACTGTTGCCTTGTCGTTGTGGATACACTGAGTTTCTCAACAGCAATCTCACATTTATAATGACAAAATTTTCTTGTTTCACCCCTTCTGGCTGCACTTTGTAATTTGTTGAGATGTCATAGCACATGTTAGTTATGGCCATGCATGTTTTTTTTGGCATGCAGTTCAAGATCTCTTCATTGAGGTACAAGCATTCTGCATCGAGTTCTCACGCATAAGGGAAGCAGCGGGTTTATTCCGGCTGCTCAAATCTTTGGAGTAAAGAAATGAATTGTATGTTGTTATTTCATGTTTATGTATATTAGTGTTATCTCATCATTTTCCTTATTCTGTACATTATCATTCTCATCATCTCAATTAAAGCCTCAAGGACTTAATATAGCATCATATATTCATATTACATGTCTGTCTTTGGAACTTCCTGAGCTGTTGGCATCAAGTGATGGAACTATCTCTGATTTTTTTTTCTCAATTCCAATTGTCAGATAGGCTGGTGGTATCATCATCAAATATTCAGTAATCCTGGTCTGGTTAGTAGCTCTATAGTGTTCAAGATCGGACGACATATATCATTCTTACAGAATGCATGGTACCCTACCTACGACAAGTACAACACACGCCCTTGCGATGATGGATAAGGGTAGAATGCGAAGTGCAGTCAATCACTGTGAAATTTTACGGTGCAAATTTGTATCGTTTGTACATCCATTGTATGGTGAGGTGATAGATGCATGTTTTTGTCTAGTCTTTGATACACATATCGTAGTGTCTTGTATTGTAAACATTACTGCTATTCTTGATGTCTACATGTTTATCGAACATCAAGCGTATAACTACTAGGTGCAAACAAGTTGCAGTGTCTGGTTTTTAGATTGAGGTTTATGCCAGTTTGAATTAGGGATGAGAACGGGCGGCCCGAATCCAGACCATGTGACCTATAATGAAATAGTGGATCTAGGAATTGACCCATAATAATTTCATGCGGGACAAAGCTCGACCACCCGGCCCTAAGGGTCAGACCATCTCTACCAAAAAAAAACAATAAACAAAAAAACAGAATGGTAGAAGATGCAGCAAAAATTCAAATCAGAACAATGAAGCAGAGGGAGATATATCAAAGAATTTCACACTAGACGCGTTCACAGTAGGCGGTGGCAAATGATCTCCCATGAAAGCAAATTGACAAGAAAATTAACCCATCCAATCAGATAATGAATACAGAGAACATGAGATGTGCTTGAATCTTCCACTAGCTAAGGCTGTCTCCAACACCCGTCGCTGTACAACCCCGAACCTAGAAAATAGCGGGACGTGGTTACTGTTTCGTCTCCAACACCACTCCGTATGCGGTGCTCTATCCATTGGGAGAGGAGAGAGAACCAACGTACGTGGGGAACCTCTCTCCACCCAGCATCCATCTAGTGTGGGCGGCGCATGCTAACGATGGAAGGGGCGGGTGGCAAAGAAGCTACCGTTCCTCGGATCTACCTCACCGGCTCCACTTGCTGAACGACCATTGGGTCACTGTCGTTGTTGCCATTGGCCATGCCGTCGCCGCTGCCCTTAGTCCTACTGCCGCCAGGGATTTTTATTTCGCCGAAATTTCGCGAATTTCGTTTGTTTCGGCCCACGACGAGAAAGGCCCATACCGGTCAAATTATTTCGGCCCGATTTGAATTTTTTTTCCACCAGCCGGCCCAGCAAAGCTAGGGCTTCTCCAGGCTGTGCGCATACACCCTACAGGCTCCTTCCTCCCCCTCTCTATTCGTGAATTCCTCGGTGGCGGCTGCCTGCTGGCTGCTGCTCCGGTCCTCCCTTCCGCCTCCCCCGGTCCTCCCTTCTGCCGCCCTTCCTCCGCCGCGCTACCCGGCCGCTCCGCCTCACCTGCCAGCCCGTCGCTACGGCGCCATCCGGCCGCTACGCCGTCGCTACGTCGCTGCCCCTGGTACGCCCCGCCGCCGTTCCCCCTGGCCCCTATTACGTCGCCGCCCGCCTCTGGAGTCCTGACTGAGTCCATACTCCACTACTCCACAGTCCACACCGCCGCGCCACCCCGGTCGCCGCCGCCCCTGCATTGCAATCACAGACAAGGCCTGCATCTTGGGTGGAAACTACATCGCCTTGCATTTTCGGTGACACGGCTTTCTTAAGTTATGGTAAGATATTTGTTCATTAGTAATCAGTCATCTCTGTCAACATACATCTTTTAATTTCTGAACTATAGGATACCTTTGAAGCTTTTGAACAAACATGTCGTCAAGGCTGAATTTTGTTTTATTTAGTTGTGTTTGTTAGGCTCTAATAGTATCTTAGCTGACTTTACCTTTTCGAAAATACAACTTGTAACATAGCATAAGCCTCCTTTAGCACTGTAGTTTCTCTTATTTTGGTAGATTTGGTAGATTTGTGATTGCAATTTGTTATTCTCTTATTTTGTAATCGCAGGTGATGAATACAGTTGGAGGCGATAATAGTGGCACTGGTATTCGATTTCGATCTGGGGTTCATGTTGGTAGTGGGGGAACCGAACCAATTTGTGATGGCAGTGGTACTCGATCGATGCCTATTAATGTCGAAGGAACCGGTGGTGCGATGCCTACATTGGGTAAAATTTTTGAATTGATGTTCAATTGATGAGCACAATAATCAGATTGTCAATTATTGTAATATTTTACCTAATTTGCAGGTGTGCGGGGCCAAGTAAACGATGGGGACACAAAGAATGTGTGGAATTATGGCTTCAAACTAGGCCAAGGCTTCAAGTGTGGGTTCTGTGGGCATGTTCACAAATCTGGTGGTGCGACCCAACTTAGGGAGCATTTGGGTGGTATACCTGGTGATGTGATATATTGTAAGAAGGTTTCAAGTCAAGTTCAGGAAGCAATGAGGATAGCCCACTCTATGGGCAAAAAGAAGAGATTGGAATCAAAGAAACTAAAGTTGCGATTGGAAAATGATCTTGTGGAGGAGATGGGTGGAAATCCAATAAGTGAGTTTGTGCCTAGCGATGAGGAGGGGCAAGTACGACTTGCAATGGAAAGATCGGTAAGAGACCATCGTCATGGTCGTGGATCTACGACTGCAAGTGGTCATGGTAGTTGTTCTCTTGAATCTAGAGAGCATGTATTCATTCAACCTAGGATAGACATAGCTTTGAACAAGGGCACCATGGACAAACTTGGTCAAGCATGGGCAAGATGGTTTCATGCGAATGACATTCCAGGAATTAAAGCAAATTGTCCATATTTTCGAGCAGCCATGAGGTTGACCCAACAACATGGTCCAATAGGAAAATTGTTCACTGGGAGTGACATTGATGACCCACACTTGGAAGAAAATTATAAAGATGTGGAACTCATGATGGAGCAGTTCAAGAAAGATTGGAAGCAATATGGCGTTACACTGATGTGTGACTCATGGATAGGCCCCACCTCAATGAGTATCATCAACTTTATGGTGTATTGCAATGGGCGTATACTGTTCCATAAGGCAGTTGATGCAACCGGTGAAATTCAAAATGCAGGTAATGGGAATAATATATTTAGTATATTGCTGCATATTTTTTAATAAGTATCAATGCATATTTTTTAATAAGTAGCATTGCTCCATGCTTATTCTAATTCATATTGTCTTTGTATGTATTGTAGATTTTTTGCATAGAGAGATTGAGAAGGTGGTTGTAGATGAAATCGGGCACAATTGCATTGTTTAGATTGTCATAGATAATGGGTCAAACTACAAAAAAGCTTGTGCGAAGCTTATTGATGAGTACAGGCATATCATATGGCAACCATGCGCCGCTCACACCATCAACCTTATGTTGAAGGACATAGGAAAATTCTCCGAGGTTGAAGATGTTGTGTCAAGTGCGAAAAGGATTTCCAAATTCTTCTACAACCACAACAGGTTGCATAACGAGATGAAAAAACTATAGGTTGTGAGTTGATTCGACCTAATGCGACACGCTTTGGAACAGTCTTTGTATTCCTTCAGAGATTTTGGGATAGGAAAGACAAGTTTCAATAGTGGATGGTGTCTAAAGAGTGGAGGAATAGTGATTGGAGTAGTGACCCTGACTATGACTATGTTGAAGGTTGCTTGATAAGTACTTGTTGGTGGGATTCACTCAAGAGTGTCTTAGATGTACTTCAGCCACTCTATGTCGTACTAAGATATGCTGATGAAGATAATGGTACACTATCTGGTTTCATGCCCAAGATGATGAGTGCTCTTAAGGACATGGAAAACTATCTCGGTGTTGGATCACAAATGTACAAGAGATACATGCAAAAGGTCACCAAGAGGGTTCGTTACCTTTATAATAACACTCTAATTGTTGCTGGTAAGGAAAAAGCTAGTATATTTTTTAGTTTCTCTCTATTTTACAGCTAATGTAGTCATGTATTTTTCACTGTACTTGCAGCCGCTGTGCTTGATCCAGTAGGTCACTACTATCTTCACTTAAGTGACAATTATGACTACTGTAATTCGTTTCAAGAAGCAATAGAAAGGATTCAAGACTCTGTTGATAGTGGGCTGCAAGCCCTTACTGAATTTGAGTCCTTCAAAAACTTAGGTGGTAAATTTGGAGGTACAATGGCACGGAATGCAGTTAATCGTATGTCACCAAGTAAGTATTTCTAGCTTTCGTATAATTGGATTATGACGTTATGAGCATTATCGATATCTTTTTGTTATCCTACCTTTTGCAGCCTTGTGGTGGACAATGTTTGGAGGAGAAACAAAGGAGCTACAAAAGTATGCTGTTCGCATAGTATCACAATGCATCTCATCTAGTGGTTGTGAGAGGAATTGGAGTGCTTTTGCTTTGGTCCACACGAAGATAAGAAACCGACTAGGTTATGATAAATTGCATAAACTTGTGTATGTCCACTACAATTTAAAGTTACGCCTCAAACATGATGAAAAAGAAAAAGGTAGTCATACTCAAGATTATGAAGTAGATCCATGTGCACTGATGATTAATGCTGCAATGTTTGATGAGTCGAGCCCACTAATGGAGTGGCTCAATAAGTCGACTTTTGAAGAGGACGACATAACACTTGAGCAGTTGTACACTCGAATGATGAGGAGGAAGCACTCTAGTAGTAGTAGAAAGGACAAGTCGAAGAAAGGAAAGATGCCTATGTACGAGGAAGAAGATGAGTTCATGAGTGAAAGTGACACGGGCAGTGAGAATACATGTGATATCCCTTCTTATGCTGAGTTTGATGAGGATAGTGAGCATGGAGAGGATAGTGGAAACCATGAAGAGGAGGGTGGACACCAAGGTAATTACTCAAGCATGTCTTATTTTTTTTCTAAATTTTGAAATATCCAAATTAATTCTCATTTTTGCACATATATATATGCTGCTACAGTGGTTACAAAAGGTTCAAAAAAGAGAAAGCAAAATATGAAGACCAAAGATGTCAATATCCTATCGAAGAAGCAATAATCTCTTGCTGGTATTTTTAACCTACACCTTTCTCTTGCTGGTATTTTTTTATTGTGCACATTACTCTCTTTCGGATTGAGTAGATGGCAACCTCAAATTATAACTGAAAAATAAGGTCACTAGTGAATTTTATCTAATTTTGGAACCTCTAACACAGGCAATAGCCATTTGGAGAAAAATAAAGAATGCTAAAAACAAAAAGGAGTAGCTGAGTATCTAACCATCAAATATTTAATGAGCAGTATAGTATCAAAACATCATTGTGCAATGTCATTCTGCAAAAAGAGAGGTTGCTATCAATTGGTTCATTTACCTAGGAGGTTTTCTGCAAAAAGAGAGGCCATACTAAATAAATGGAGCATCCATCACTAAGCTGCACTAATGAGCAATCATGCAAATTGTGTGTACATTTATGTACTGATGAGCATAACAATAATTAGACTTGCTATTGATTTTCTGATTTGCTAAGTGTTGATGGTGCTCTGATATTTTTCAGGTTTGATGTCTGAGAAAAGAAACAAGGTGTTCTTGCAGTGAGATTATTAGGGATTACAACCTGCTTTTGTGTGTGGGACTGTGGGGTTCATGGCTTCATGCCATGCTTGACATTTGTATCTGGTATTTTGATATTTTAAATAGAACCTGCTGTTGCACTGATTTGAACCATGAGATTATTAAGAACTAGCACGTGCTGTTGTACTAATTTGAACTAGCACCTACTGTTGTACGATGATGCAGATGGCAGGGATGTCTAATTCTTGTGCTGCTGTATTCGGTTAGCAGCCATTCTAATTCTTCTGTTTGTGCTGCTGTATTAAGCGTATTGCAGGGTTGAATTTAAACGTCTGTTTGTGATGCAGTCAAAATGATTAGTAGCCATTCGGTTAGTAGCCATTCTAATTCTTGTGCTGCTGTATTCTACCTGCTGCTGTCAAAACTGTATTCTATTTGTCCCTTACTTAATTACTGAAATGATTAGCAGCAATTAAGCGTATTGCAGGGCTGAATTCAAATGTCAGTCAAAATTTTGTCCGGAATTTTGTCCGAAATTTCGTTATTTTTTTCGTTCAAATTTCGTTAAATTTCGTTCGAATTTCACTCAAACTGCTCTCTGCGTTTGGCGTCAGTTTATCCGAAATTTCGGACGAAATTTATGAATTTCGTGAATTTCGTTTCTTTCGCTGGCGAACGGAAAAAAACAACTGCCGAAATACAAATCCCTAACTGCCGCTGGTCAGCGGTCGTCGTTGGTGGAAGGGGAGGGGAAGGAGAGCGGTAAGGCCAAAAGAGAGGAGAGAAGTCGCGGGATGAGGGGAAGGAAGAGAACATATGGGAGTCTAATGTGTTGACCCTGCAGACGTGTATCTTTTAAATTGGTTGCAAGTACATGCAATGTCACAATGACAAATTTGTCCAAGTGGACAGGCAAGATGGCGGAACCACTCTCAAAGCCATACCTAGAGGTTTATCTACACTTTTTTTCGGTTACATAAAGTAGGATATTTGGTTTCATAGTTTAGGGTATAAGTAGATGAAGCAATTAATATAGTTCACGATATAATATAAACTTTTTTCTTATCATTTTAAAACTTCACACTGTAAAAAGCCCCAAAATTCTTCTCATCGCGACCATTTGAGGCATCAGAGTTACCAATTATTGGCCAATGATCAACATAAGTACAATTGACAGAACCAAGAATGGTGAGACAAATATACATGAAAACACAACGAGCCCGTCTTTGATGTCGTAACATTCGACGAGAACAAATAAGCAATCTGTCAATCGCTAGGCAACACTGGCACTGAATGCATGGCCAGCTGAGCCGTCGAATCAGCAAGCAGCCAAAGCACTCACGAGCTAGCTCATCATCACGACTCACGAGGCAGCCGCGGCGCCGGCGTGGCCGGCGCCGTAGCCGCGGCAGCGCGGGCTCTCGGCGAACACGCGGAGCGGGAAGGACTTGGAGACGGGCCCGACGCGGAAGCTGAGCTGCTCGCCGGCGCGGTCGACCTCGCCGACGGCGACCCAGAGGAAGAGCACCCTCACGGACACGCCCCGCAGCGCCCTGAGCGCGCCGTCCGCCGCCGCGCCGGCGACGCGGGAGTCGTACCGGACCAGCCACTGCCCCGCCAGCAGGAACTCGCACTCCATCGGGAAGTACACCTCGAAGCTGCCGTCCGGCCGGAGCACGTACCCCTTCACCCCCTCCGGCAGGATGCCCCGCGGGAAGTGGTACCGCTCCAGCATCTCGTACGCCGTCGGCGCCGCCGCCGCCGTCCCGTTGCCGGCGGCGGCTGCATTTGCCTCCGCCGCCGCCGACGACGACACGGCGGCCACGGCGGCGCCGAGGAGGAGGAAGGCGAGGTGGTGCTTCGCCTTGGCCGCCATGGAGCGGAGGAGGTGCTCTTGGTTTCTTGCTTCCTTGGCTTGATGTTTCAGCTGAGCTTGATTAATTTATAGACCTAGTAAATTTCCCAAAAAATTAATTGTCAACGAGTGCCTTCTTTCCTAGAGGCTTACACGTTTGACCAATCATTGAAGAAGTTGCAGTTGTTGCATCTCTTGTGTATTTTTCCCACTTAATTAAGGAGCTGCAAATGCGCCGCATCTTTTCTCTGATTGGATTATCCATGTGGGCGCATACAATACCAGCTAGCTTGCTGCAAATTAATCCTTGTTCATGCATGCCGCACCAAGAACAAAAAAAACTGGTGTTATTTTTATGAGAAAAAATTCAATTGAATAAAAAATGTACTGAAAAAAAATTCTTTTTGTGGCGTTAATTAGCCTTGGTCTTGAATGGGTCTGACATGCAGCATGGCATGTAAATGGAACGTAAAGATGCGATCTGTAATTTTATTTAAGAGATGAAGGGCGTGTCTGGTTGGCATCTTTACCAGAGGAGCCTGCACCATGGTATGCAAATACACTGTACCAGCCAGGCTCGGTGGAGACGCCCGGATTGACCGTTTCCCCAGAGCCTGGCTCGTACAATGCGTCGGCCAGAAGGGAAGGGAAGGTGCGGCGGATCCAGCGAGAAGGGAATGCCGGATCGAGTCGGGGGAGGCCGCGACGGCGCCGGAGCGAGGGCCGGGAGGCCGCGGCGGCGCCGGACCAAGGGCGGGGCGGCCGCGCGGCGGGCTTGTTGATGGGGGAGACGCTCAACCAAACAAGAGGCGCAGCGTGATAGGTTTTGTGGTGCAGGCGCCGGTCGCCAAACATCCGCCCTGGTCTACTAGGCTCTGGCGGGCCTGCACGCCGCGCCTAGTCTGAGCTCATACGACAACCAAACACGCTCGAAGAATATCAGAAACAACGCCCAGAAATCTGTCTATGTTTAGCTGGTGATTATAGACTGACTAGCTAATCGGATGGTGAGCAAGGAGAGCGATATGGTTGTGGCAGTCTGGCAGGGAAGATGGAAGAGATATTGCAGGTTCCAAGTACTTCCCATGGAAGATTCTCTCTTGCGATATGCTGTTTTTTTTAAAGATGTTGAATTCGAGTGGTCGGTAGTTACCTGATAGGCCCAATCTCAAATAGCCCGCCACCGTGGTGCAGTGATGCTACGTGACACAGAAATCTTTTTCCTTTTTCTTAGGCCATGTTTGTTTCAGCCGAAAGTTGCTGAAAATTTTAATATGAAAAAGTTATGACCTCTTAAAAAACATTTTAAAATTTTTTAACAATTATGAAAAAAATATTTTATAAACTCCATGAAGAATTATTTAAAAACCTACAAAAATGACTACAAAGTATTACATCATCTGTCTTATACAAAAATAGCAAATTTTTATTTAATTTAATTTAAGCTGAAACAAGCAAGGCCTTAGACTTGAGAAGTTCATGGTGCTTTTTTTTATGGAAAAAAGTATCCAAATAGTCCTAAATTATATTTGATGACCAAATTGATCTTTGAACCAAAATATCAAACTTGACGGCGCACGTCAATGACGCACAAAACACGGCACGGGTCAAAGGTGGAGGCGACCTCGCCAAAGAGCCCCACCCGCACATCTCGTCGACACAGCGGCCGACAAAGTCGTGGAGTGGAGGACGGGGAGTTGCACCCGTCCCCCATAGAAGCAACAGTCGTACCGCTCCAGGAACTCGCCACGCCAACGAAATACGCACTGTGAATATCCACGTTAGGGAAAACCACTCTAAACTAGGTTTGACTAGTCAAAGGATTGTTTCAAGCCTGATCTTGATAGATGAGGGACTAGTAAGTCTAATATTCGGTTTAAGGACCAATTTGGCTTATCAAGCATAGTATAGGGACCATTTCAATACCTTTTCCTTTTTTATAACAAGAAAATATTGTCCAGGTAGTCCATCGTGTATTGTTCTTTACGGTTGAAAAAGCAACACTACATTATAATCTAAAAAATCGAAAGTCGTCACATTATAATCTAAAAAATTGGAAGTCCTAAAAAAGAAAAGACTCATAAAAGAAAAAAATATATAAAATATAATAATTTTTGCGCTTCGAGTAGAACAACTAAAAGGCTTAAAAATAGTAGCAAAGTGCTACATTGTATGGTTTATGCAAAATAAAAAATTTCAAACAGCAGCTTATAATTTTAATTTAAGCAGTAAAGAACAGGGAGATATAATCTAGAAGCAAATTTTAGGCCATATGCAACACCAGCCCTATTTCACTATTTACAACCCCTTGATGACGTCACAAATTGTAAAAGAAAGGAAACAAAGTCCGACAATTCAATTGAGAGGGAGAAAGACCGCGTGCTTAGGTACCTAGATGGGGAACATCTTGGTGATGCCCTTGGTAGGGAGCCTCTCCCTGATCTTTTGCGAGACCCCAAGCTTCGCCACCTCCAACCCCTCCTTTACGGAGTACCGGGCCAATTCGGCGACAACAAGGTCGTCTTTGGCAGGGGTGTGTGGATCGGCCTCCCTTGAGGCCATATAGTGGAGAGGAGACAGCTGGGAAAGAGAAAGCGACACCGGCGGCAGAGGGGACGTGACACTGGTGGGGGAGATGACGCAGCCCTGCCAGAGGGAGGGAAGACAACGACATCAGGAGCGATGATGGCACTGGGCACCAGCTAGAGAAGGGTAGGCGCATGGGGGCAAGGTGGCGGCACAATCCGGAGGAGGGGAGCGGGCGATTGAGGAGATGAGGTAGGAGTCGATTAGGATTGTGGGGTCGCCGGTGCAGATGGAAGAGGGTATATAAAAGATGGCATGGAGAAGTAATTACATTGAACTTCAATGGAAAAATGTGTAGACCTTAATGGTGGAGGGACTATAAGAATCAAGCTCCCATGGCTTGAATATTTGTTTTGGCGATTCATGCATTTAATTCTCAAATAGGGAAATTTCGGTATTCATGGACCCCACAAGCGGTGATTTTCTGGCGTCAACCTCGCTCAAGACTAAGGACTTTATTTTTATATTTCTTCTATGTCTTTGGGTGAGTGGTTGGCTTAACCTAGACGCTTGTGCGGATTCTCTTTCTCTGACTGCAGGGTCCTAGGAGCACTATCTTGTCCTTTACCAGCATAAATTGTGATACGCGAAAATATGTAATTAAATAAATTGCTCATCGCTACACGACCTAAACTGTAGCGCAAAAAAAATGTGTATATAAATAAAGTTGCTCCTGACCATATGAGCCTAAACTATGGTGAAAAAATAAGAGAGAAAATAAAGTGCTCCTCGCTGCACAAGCCTAAACCGTAGAGAAAAAAATTGTGTATATTAGTAAACTCGCTCATGACCATACGAGCCTAAATTGTGGCGCACAAATTTTACTCTTAATCCTTGTGAGCCTAAACTGTAACAAAAAAAATGCAAATAATGAAATTTGCTCTAAAGACTAATTAATGAGTCTAAACTATGGCATGAGATGTAATAAATAAATGGCTCTCAAGTCTAATGGACCCAAATTATGGTTGAAAACCACCCTAAACATGAAGAAGGAGATACAAACTTATGTCGAGGCCTGGATCCGAAAGATGAATATATAAATTTTTTGCATCCACTCCTGGAGGGGGCATTTGTTGACACCAATTTTGTCATATGTATTTAAAATAAATAAATTATAATAACGGCTAAATTTTCGTTGTAAAATAAAATCATGATACATCAGAAGCGGCTTAAAATTAATAATAGATAAGAAAAAATAATACCAAATAAACATGTGGCGTAAAAAATCCAAATATGCATAGTCCTATACATGACTCTACTCATGAATTAGCATGCTAACTAAAAAAATTAGCAAAATGATTGGATTAAGCGATCATTGATTCTTGAACACATGTCAGCTAGGCCCATTAATTAGCTAAGTCCAGACCGAGCGTGGTATTAGCCGAATAAAGAAATAAAAATGCTAACCGCCCGTATCTAGTGGGGTGATTAACCGGATGGGAAAGAATGCAGGCCGACGAGACGTTCGCGGTTCATTGGTTCCGTAGCGGCTAGTGAAATCAGTCAGCTACGGGTCGCTCGAGCAGTTGCAGCACGACGCACGATTAGCCAAGACGAGGGCAGAAACAGGAGACGCTGAAGGCTTTTGGGGCAGAGAACAACAGACACAAAGGCAGGTGGTCAAATTCCATCGTCTCTGCAAACACAAGACAAGAGCGCAGTGAGACTGAGAGCAGACGGTGGTGAGTTCAACGCTGAGAAAGCCAGAGAACTCACGTTGGTGCATGACGAAACGCTGCCAAAAAATCCCACGAGCTGTGCTGCCTGTGCATCAAGGAAGGTAAGAAGGTGAGAATGAATCATAGTCCTTCCTCTTCCGTTTTGGCCTCCTTCTTCATACATTAAATATATATGTTTCTTCGTCAAAACCAAACCTAGCTCCTCCATATGCTTGATTCGTTTCCCCGGTTGAAATCAACGGCCATGTGAGGGTCGCGATTCACAAGTGATCTTTCTCATGTTCTGTTTTGATGCGCGCTGCTGAAAAAAAAAAAAAAAACTCGCGTTGCATCGGCTGGATAGGAGACAATCTGACCGTACATATATACACGCACTGCATGGTCATATCTATCTATATAACAAAGCGCTAGACATTGCTACAGTCCTAGCCTCTTAGGGTGGCCACATCGCCCCGTCGGTTCGCGGCCGTCTGAAGAATCCGGCATGCGCCGCATTTTTTTGCTTATTTTTTCTAGTGCCCATTTATGCAAAACTGCAGGTTGGCTGCCCTTGCTCAGTTGGCTACCACCGCTGGTTGTGGCACAGGAGAGCAGGGTTCGAAGGCTCAGCGAGCCGGCGTGGTTTTTGGCTATGCAATTTTTTTAATCCTTTAATATTTCATTTTTTATAGGTCGCAAAAAAACATAAAAAACTGAAATTTCTCAAAAATTAAACCATGTCTGCATAGAGAACATACATAAAAAATTTGATGTTATTCGAAATTTTTTTGTCCAAAATTTTTTATAGGTCGCAAAAATAAAAAATTGAAAGTTTTAAAAAATTGAACCATGTCTGCACAGAGAACATACATAAAAAATTTGATGTTATTCAAATTTTTTTTGTCCAAATTCATAAAAAGTTAGCTCTTTCTTTATAAGGGCATATTTCTTCTAGATTTTCCACTTCTCGGTTTTATTTATGTTAAGCCGCAGAAAATCATAAAAATCAAAAGTTTCCGAACTATGTTTGCACAGAGAACATCCAAAATTAATTGTTTTTGAAAAATTAAAGTTTTCGTTATGAAGGCTTCGATCTGCGGATTTTATTTTCGTAGGTCGCAAAACATTCATGAAAGCTAAAATTTTTAAAATAAACTATGGCCACACAAAGAACATCCATAAAAAGTTTGATGTTGTTTAAAAGTTTTTGAAGTCCAAATTTTAAGAAAGTTTCCTCTTTCTTATGAAGGGCGTGCTTTTTTCTCGATTTCCTACTTTTCAATTTATTTATGGTAGGTCGTAGAAAAACATTAAAATTAAAAGTTTCCGAACCATGTTTGCACAAAGAACATGAAAAGTTAAAAGTTTTCAAAAATTTAAAGTTTTCATAATGAGGGCTTGGAACTAAGCATTTTTATTTTTGATAGGTCGTAAAAAAATCATGAAAATAGAAAGTTTCCAAAATTTAACCATGGTTGTACAAAGAACATCCATAAAAAGTTTGATGTTATTCAAATTATTTAGAAGTCAAAATTTACAGCTAGTTTGCTCTTTCTTATTTAGGGTATATTCCTTCTTGATTTTCCCACTTTTCAACTGTATTTATGGTAGGTAGCAAAAAAATCTTACAAATTAAAAGTTTCTAAACCATGTCTGCATAAAGAACATATGTGTGTGTGTGCGCGCGCGTGTTGTCTTTCTTGACTGATACTATTTTTTAGTTATAAATATATTTCTTTCGATCACCTTTAAGTGCATCGATGTCTACTTCGGTATCTTCGATTCTTCATTAGGACATTTTTGTGTTCGTCCTGTTTCTACACATACATTCTTTTTTTTTCCTTATATGATATCCTCTTAAAGAATCTAACTATATGCTAATGCTACTTTTCATGTAATAGAATGATAATGCACGTATTTACTAAATCTAAATATTTAAATATGCACGGACGTGCCAATGGCGCGTTAACATTCCTAGTAATACATGTAGGGTAGATATCTTTGTCAATCATTTATTCGTGCAATAAATCGTCAATTGAACTACCAAAAGTTGCAAAAATCTGAAAAAATTTGTACATGTACTCTTCAACTTACTCTATCTTTGGTTAAAATTTCAAGTTCAAATTCATCCTATAGTCAGAGTTATAAAAAGAGAAAAACAGACGCTTTTGATAAGTTCAAAATTGATAGAATTTTCTCTTTTTGTAACGTTCAATATAGGATGAATTTGAACTTGAAATTTTAACCAGAGATAGAGTAAGTTGAAGAGTACATGTACAAATTTTTTTAGAATTTTTTACAACTTTTGTAGTTCGATTGCACGATCAGCATCGAATACTGATTGCACAGCATATCTACCCATACATGTAGGTCTAAATATCTCATACATGTATTAAGAAAGTTTCATCAGCGATCCATACACACACATGAAATTTGTGTTAGCCTCTTAGCCAACCTTAGCGCGGTAGCGCCTGTGTTATACTGATACCGCTCTGTGTGCAAGGTCGATTAATCGGCATCAATTAACGGAACAACAGAAAACTAGTTCGTACTATATTCCAAGGTTCTAAAAATCCCGATTAATCCCCGATTAGTCTCCGATTAATCTCTAGTCGATTGTCCTCTGATTAGGACCGATTACCAATTAATCCAGATTAATTCCGACTAGTGCCGATTTATGTGTCCGATTAATCCCGTTTAACCCTAGTCTCCACCTCGCCGCCCGACTAGTGACTAGCGACTTTTAAAACCTTGCTATATTCTAGCACGTTCAAGCCATAAGGATAGTAAGGTTGCATAGTTTGTATGTGTTGCTTTGCATATACGCGCGCTGCATATATATACGGCCGCATGCATGGTTAACGTCTGCACAAACGTAAAAAGCCAAAGAAGTTTGCATGGGTCAAGGTTTCATTCATGCATTCAGAAAGCTAGCTAGGTGGCCAATTTGCATGGTACGTATATGCATACCCATATACCTGTGCATGCGATATTTGTGCGCTCAAAGAAATTTTGCATGAGCCAAAATCTGATATTTGGTTAATAATGTTGCATAGACATGCATGTTTTTTTTAAAAATAAAATTGCATCATATATTTTTTTGAAAGAGGAGCAGGAGAACTGCCGTCCTATTTCGTTGGATAGCAGGAGAAAATAAAATACAAAGCCCAAACAAACACGGTAGAACCACAGCGCTCTGCTGCAACCCTGGCCAAAGCCAGACACACCTCTTGCCACCGCCGGGAACACCGCCTACAGAGTAGAAAGAAGAATGCAGCCCCACTGCTGCCACCAAGGCCAAAGGCCGAACATGAGAGAGATACAAGGGAGGGAGAAGGGGAAACACCATCAACACTCACACAACAACGAGCGAATCCTAGAGCAGTAGACCCAGCGGAAACCCATAGCGCAAGATGGCGACCACAACGCCTCCAACAAGGTAGCGACGGGGAGAACCCGCTGCCGTCGCAAAACCGCTATGATTTTCGCCCATAGTAGGGAAGGTCTGAAAGGTAATGCCTCCAACAAGAGAACAACACCAAATGTGACGCCAACATCAGCCCGAAAGGACAGGGCTTTCGCTCAAGACCTGACCTACTAGCGCACAAGGCAGGGGCCGCCGAATGTCGATAGCACCAGAAGAACCGAGCCACCGGCCGAAGACACAGAGTCAGAGAGCAAGCACGAACGCCGCCACCCGACGCGGAAGACGCCGCCCATGCCACCCGACACCTCGGAGAAAGGGAGGGTCATGATGGCGGGGACGGGACCGAGCCAAGAGGTAGAGAACGTGGACGTCGCCGGAGAACAGTCGCCAGCCAATGTAGCCGGAGAGGGGCCACCATGCCTGGTGGCCTGCGCACGGGAAGCGAAGGAAGCCAGACGCCGCACCACCCAGGCGGCACAAGCCGAACCCCGCCACTAACCCGACGCCAACCTACGCCACCGAGCACCTCGCAAGGAGGGGAGGGCAAGGAGGCGAGGACGGGACCAAGCTAGAGACAGGGGTCGCCGCGCCGCAGGAAGACGGGCGACGGTCCACCACACCACCATGGGAGGAGCCGAGGAGCCGCTGGACATACGCCCCTGGAGCCCACTTGCTCCGCCCGCTCCGACCACTACCGAAGCGGACCCCCCAAGCGGCCTCCGTTGAGACGGGCTCAGGGGAAGGGGGAAGAAGGAGAAGAAGCCGGTGCCGAGCTCCGCCGAGCTACGAGGCCACCGGACCCACGACCCTGGAGCACACCCACTTCGACCGCTCCGGCCAACACCGCCAGATCCGGGTCTCCTACCTATGGATCCGGCCTCCAACGGAGCGGCCCCCCTAGGCGGTCACTCGAGACGGGCCTAGGAGGAGGGGAGGAAGGAAGAAGGAAAAGGGAAACCATTGACAAGCTCTACCATGATGTGCGAAGGCGGGGGTGAAGGGAAGCCCCACGTCTAACGAGGGATGACGCACGGCGGGCGGACAAGACACGGGAGGGAACGACCCCGCGTCCCTGCGAGAAGGAGGGGACGAGACGAGGCACACACTGCTGGCCGAAGAACAGGGGCGGGGCCCCAAAGCGAACACCGCCCACGATGGGGGGAGAGAGCCGTCGACCACCACCGCCGCCACACCCAGAAGGGCAGCCATTGCCGATCACCCCGACAGCTGCGGGCCGCCAGCCCGCCACCATGGCATGCTACCACCACCCCGGTAGAGAAGGCACCGATGGCCGGAGTGCCCAGGAAGGCGGAGGGCCGGGCCACCGGGCGCCGCCGACCCCGTGCCGAAGCAACGACGGGGAGGCAGGGGCAGCCACCCACGGGAGCCGCCGTACTGAGGTCCGGAGGAAGGGGGCCGCCGCGAGCTCAGATCTAGAGGCGCGCCGCTCCGAGGTGGGGTCGGGGCTCCGCCACTACGCCGCGCCGAGGTGGAGGTCGGAGCTCCGCCGCCTCCGTTATGGCCACGCTGGGGGAAGAGCTAGCGCTGCCGCCTGGACGGACTAGGGAGAGGAGGGCACGACAGCGCCGTAGGAGAGGGAGGATTGACCCGCCCCGCCGTCTCCAGATCTTAGGAGAGGGAGGGCTGGAGAGAAAGGAGATCTCCGCGCCACCGGCCGCCGCCCATGCGACACCTCGAGGAAGGGCACGGTGCGCGGATTAGCGGCGACGTTGAAGAAGGGGCGGCGTTGGGGAGGCAACGCGGCTGCGGGGGGGAACGGGTGTGGGAGCGACGAATCGAGGAAGGGGTTCGGCGAGACGAGCCAACCCCCACTGGATCCGCTCGAGCCCCGCCGGATCCGGCAGCCGGCCGCCGCAACCGGCGCAAGCGCCGCCGCCGGGCAAAGGGAGCTGTGGAGGAGGAGACCGAAGTGGAGGGGTAGTGGAGGGAGGGGAAGAGGAAGGAGAGGGGGGGCCGCCGGCGGCGGCGCTAGGGTTTTGGGGTGGGGGTCGGGGTGGCTGGGACGTGCCGTCACCCCCGAGTCGCCCAAAGAGCGATGCAAGGGCCTCCTCATCCCAATTGCATCATATATGCATATATGTGTTTATTCAACTAGCAAAATCAGCCGTAAGTACATGTGCATGCATGCATGACCGCATGGCTACAGTAGAAAAGGCATTGATTAGAACTATATAGGACATGTTTTGCTAATTAATCCATTAATAAAACTAAACATCAATCAATACATCGCTCATGCATGTTAAAGGTGTGTTGATTAGCACCATGCATGCGCGTTGAAATTAGTTTGTGCATGGTCCGTACTGTTGCGCACAAAAAGAAAAAACATGTGCACACATTGCGCTAATCACCCTGCTTAATACTGTTTGGATGTATATGCCCAAATAAAAAGGCATTGGTCATTCAATGTTTAACATCGATGCATCATGAAAATGCGAGGCATAAAAGAAAGTAACTCGTTGTTCAACCTAAGTTGTAATCTGATTATATCCACATGTACCAATATGCTATGTTCGCAAACCCAAAATAAATTCTTATGCACAACTCCACATATAGAGTAGATTTGCATGGCAAAAACTAATTCTCATGCACAACTCCACATATAGAGTAAATACGTACATGGCTAAAATAAATTCTCGAGAAGGATAAATAAAGTTACATCCCGATCAAAAAGGAAAGGTTGAATGTCTATATGCATGTGTGTAGGCTAACATAAACACGCCTAGTATACACGCATGTAAAGAAAAATGCATCAATGCAAAATTTACCATTATATCGTCATGATAAAATTGGCGCATAGACCAAACTAGGATGCACTCATAAAAGCATCCCAAAATATTTCCCCTGTATGTTGTAGCATCAAACTCAAGTTACGATGCCCCCGTAAAAGCATATAAAGCTACTAGCTATCACGCCGCTAGTAAAATAAAATTAAATCAAACGGAGCCTCCAACGAAGCCTTCGATGTTGACAAGCAGAAGACAGAAGACCACTTTTTTTTCTCTTTTTGTCTTATGTAATTTTGTTATGTTGCCATTGATGTAATAGTTGAATGTTGGAATTCTTAATCAGCGATTTTTACCTTGTGAGATGTAATTAACAGAATTTATATGAAAATGTATGAATTCCGGAAGTTTGTTACTCGTATTCCCGGAAATTTCTTATTATTCTTTAAATTTAAATAAATTTGTATCTAATGGCATGGAACTAGGTTAAAACCCATTTGATGGTGATTCATAAGCGGCCCACCTCGAGATGGGCCAAGAGCTGCACTGTACCGGCCCATAGCAAGTGCGGAGGGCCCAAAAGGCCGCCCCTGGCCATACCAGGGGAAACGTCTAGCCCGCCGGGGACCAGGTCAGACCGCGCCCCAGCGGCGCCGCCCTGGCTATCCTTAGCCCGGGAAAGGGTCCCTCGGGTAGTCCGCCTATTTGAGGGCAGGTGGCGACAACTGTCAAGCCCCACCACACTTTCCCCGGCCTTGACCAGGAAGGACTGTGTCTCCCCGGGAATCCGCAGCTCGGGGAGGTGCCCGCGGACAACCCGCCTTGTCGCTTGCTCCCTTGGGCAGGCGGCGAGTGGTTGTTACGCTACGTGACGCTCCAACGGGTGGCGCGGGGCTGGCTCGGTCCAGTCAATGCCATATTGGGGATAAAGGGAAAGTGCTTTCTCTCTAAAGCATGTTCTTCCCTGAATGGGCGCTCCCGGACGAGCGAGCAGTACTAATCCGACTAGTTTCTCTTTGCAGGCTCCGGACCAGACAGAGCCTCGGAACGAGACAAGGGTACCGCCACTAAAGCAAGAGCGGGCGCGGGGCCCGCCGTATTAGCTCCGGGCGGCTCACTGCGCCTATAAAAGGAGGACCCCTGGCCTCCTGATGAGGGGCGAAAAAACAGAGAAGACAGGCAACCCAAGCAACACACGCATCCGAGGCTTCCTCCGTAGTAAACGTAGTCCTTAGTCTCCATTGTAAGCTCGGGATCGGTGCCTTCAAGCCCGGTCTCGGCACACTTGTACTATTTTCCACCATATAATCAACGAGAGCTGGAGTAGAGCTATTACCCGGTAGTGGGGGCTCGAATCAGGGTAAATCGCTTGTGTCTTCATGGTTTGTATCTCTTGCCTTCTTCCCCTTCTCTCTCTTCCTCTCCGTACGACGGACTTGTACCCGGATTGCCAAATCGCACCAGGCCCTGCCCGGGAAGACCGCGTGGCCTGAGCCCCCGTGAGCTCGGCCGCCGTCCGGGGCTGCTGAGAAGGGTGGTCATTGGGCCTCACACCAACTACGAACTCGTTTGCCGGTCTGTGGACCCGCTGCCCTTCAGGGGCGCGTTTCCCAGACACCGACACCATTAAAATCCAAAAGAAATATTTTTCCCATCGTTCACACCCCAACGTCGAGAACATCCTGACGCTTCATCGTTTTTTGCAATGGTATCCAAGTTGAGAACATTCCAATGCATCTACGGCGTACCGACGGAGAACATGCCAGCAACTGAGAACATTCCAGCACTTCGCCATAAAATCGTGCCAAAATCCCGACATCTCGTCACCTACACTTGATCAGGGAAATATCTGGCACGTTATTAACGATAAAGCTGAGAATATGCCAGCGTGTCCTCGAAGAACAATCTGGAGAACATTCCCACACTTCGTCGACGTCATGGTTGAGAACATCCCAACATGTCGCCAAGAACATTCCGTGCTTCATGGTGGTGATTGTCAAGACTACCTTGCCTTCATCTTATCAAGCTAAGAATATGCCAGCGTGTCTTTGAAGATCAATCTGGAGAACATTTCCATACTTCGTCAACATCCCTGCTAAGAATATCCCAGCACTATATCAAGAACATCCTGGTGTTTCATGGTCCTTCCCGCTAAGAACATGCTAGCGCACCGTGAAGAATGCTCTGAAGCGGCTTGGTCGACAGTTATCGACCACATTCCCCACACTGGGCCATTAAGATATCAGCCGCAATTTCCACACAACTGTTAAAGTATCGACCACATCATTAATTTGGTCGTCAAGTCATCGACCTCGTCGTCCACTGGACTATTGAGATATCAGCCCCATTTATTCTTCTGGACGTTGAGTTGGTCCACCACGTGGTCCACTGGGGTATTGAGATATCATCCTTCCAACCATCTGGTCATTGAGTTATTGACCAACCCCAGCATACTTGCCGCTCCGCCAGGTTGGTCGTTAAGTTATCGACCGAGCTCTACCACCCCATTTTTCTTCTGGGCCGAATTCACAATTCGCCCTAACTAAATCATACATCGATCCGACTCCGATCCCTCCTGCGTCCTTCTCGGAATCGAATTGGTGGGGGCATTTGTTTGATGATAAAAAAAAAATCGATGATGTTGATCAGCCCGTGACCCTGAAATTAATTGCTCTCTCCGTTTCACTATATTGTCCATGACCTCGAAAAAACACGTTTTACAATGTTTGTTAGTTGAGAATATCAAAAGTGTAGTTACTGTGATGTTTCTACTTTTTACCCTTCAATTAAATGCTTAGTAAGAAGAAAAATAGTTGCAACATGCTACTACTACTTTTTCTTTGAACTACTATTTTCTTGGTCAATGCATATGGTGTGCTATGGACAAACAAAGTGAAACGAAGGGAGTATTAATATTTTTCATGAATTAATTAAGCCCCATCATCAGCCTGGCCCAATTTGGCCCATTAACAGGGCAAAACCCTAGTCCATTGATGTAAAATGCTGATATTGGGGAACCCTAAATGGGGGATTCATCCATCAGCTGGCTGCATGGAAGCATCTACTGGCGGCGGCGACGGCGGCGGCTGAAAAGAAAAAAAGGTAAAGGGGGAGAGGGCCTCCACCATCTTTCTCTTTCATCCCTCTCTCTCTCTCGGAATTTTATCCTCTGCCGTTGGGTAGATGAACAGTGCATTTTGCTACGGTACCTTGCATTTTGTCCTGGCTGCTACGGTGCGCCTATGCCTTTACACGCCCAACCACAGAGGATTTGCTTCCCTCTCTCCCTCCACGGGCGACAGGGGCGGCCGGCGCGCCGCTCCTCTTCATCGCGCGGCGGTGGCACGGCCCCCGCTCTCTCCTTCACGGCGCGGCGCAGGCGGCGACGCCCCGGCTTCTTCCTCGGCGCGGGCTGCGGCCTGGCTTTTCCCTCGGCTCGGCGGCGCAGCCGGCCTCCCCTTGCCTCAACGCGGCGGCGGCGCAGCCCCTACATCGGCATGGCGGCGACGACCCTGGCCTCCCCCTCCACGTGCGGCGGCGGCCCGGATCCCCTCCCTCCGGATCGGCGTGGCGACGCCCGAGGCTGGCGGCGTTCGGGCCCCTCTTCCCCGCCTCGGCAGCGGCGGCCGGCGCCCCTCCCTCCGGATCTAAGCGCGGCGGCGCACCTCCATGGCGTGGGTCAGGCCGGCGGTGCCCGGCCTCCTCCTTCACCTCGGCGTGGTGGCGCGCGGCAGCGCCCCCTCCTTCGGCGCGGCCTGGGCCTGCGGCGCCCGGCCCCTTCCTCCAGATCCCCACGCGGCGTCTCCCGGGGACGGCGGCGCTTAGCTGTCCCCCTTCCCTGCTTCGGCGCGAGGCCGGTGGCCCCTCCCTCCAGATCCAGCGCGGATGGCGGCGACCCCGGCCTTACCCTCCACGGCGTGGAGCGGCCTTACTCTCCATGTTAGTCTCTTTTTGCATAAGAATTAAAACAGGATACTTAGTCCCCTTGTGTTTCTGTACCATGGTAAATTGCAAAGTTTCATCGGTACCTTCCTTCCAGTTTGCTGTTGATGCCTGTATCTTACTTAGTGCAGCAACTTGTCACTTATCGGTTCTTATTTGTGCTCTAGATCTTCTGCAAGAAAAAGTGTTAGGAATCCGAAACCTATCTGTATGAGTAATAATGTCATTTTCTCCTATCGTTTTTTACATAATTTTGTGCTCTTGCTGTTTTTTCAATATGCAACAATTATAAACTAATAACCACCTGATGGTGCTCATGTAGATGAATTAAAAAACATCTTGCAAAGATTATAAAGAAGGCATTAGAGTCATCATATGATATTTCCTTCGTAGCGTCAAATGGAATAGGGCGATTTTGTTGTGCAAGGTACTGTTGCCTAGGATTCAGAGATGTCCCACTCTGCTGATGCTGCCTAGAATTCAGAGATGCCTAACTACCTAGAATTCAGAGATGCCTAACTACCTTTTTAGCAAGTTCTGATTTAGCACATACATCAGCTATTCAATTATATGCTGTGTTAACAAGAAACTTAGCAATTAGCAATTAGAAAAATGGTAAATGAAGGCATCATGAGTCTATGACCTAGACTAGTCTCTTTCAGAAAGAGTAGAATATTTTTCGCAATTAAAATAAAAGAACTATTCATGAATGTAAAGAAGTAAGTTATACCTTTTGCTTTTCATATCTTCTATGAAGATCAAGAAAATACTTTGTGAGAGAAGTACCAAATAATGTTCGGTCACAACATTTAGAATATGAGAATTTAGCAATACCAATTATCATTAACTGCATTTTGAACCAATTTTTGATACACCAACTGTTATAGATCACAGATCTCCGCTTGGTGTATAAGAATTGGCCTGTAATAGTTTCAGATTCCAAGTCATCAATACATTGGATATCCTTTTTTAGAAAGAACTGACGGATAATGTTTGCAATGGTCTTCATATCTGCACAGTATGAGCACTTTAATCAAATGGACTTTGGTTCAACGCCATGAACAATCAATCTTCCATATGAGAAAATCATATTCTCTGCAGTGAACTTTCCATTATATGATTTCTCCCTAGAATGAGCTGGCACAGGAACCCTCAATAGAAGTGACAGTAATTTACGTCCAAGATCAGTAAACTCAACCACACTATTCAGTAACCCTAGATGATGTAAGTTTGAAGGAAGTGTGTATTTTTCAGTAAGAATTGCTCGATTATTATTGTTTGTGTGCCATTGATAAAGGAATAGGACGGGAGCATTCCCAAAAGGAAATTTACCTTGTGCGACAATACCCTGATCCCTAGTCTTTGTAAAAAAAGATCTAAAGTGTGTATGATAGCATTTTTATTGATTACTGCATTAATTATTCATGTTTTTCTAACCGTAGGAAAATACGATTTGCTGATCTATTTGTTGGGGAGGTTACTGAAAAATACACACTTCCTTCACACTTACAACATCCAGGGTTACTGAATAGTGTGGTTGAGTTTACTGACCTTGGACGTAAATTACTGTCACTTCTATTGAGGGTTCCCGAGCCAGCTTATTCTAGGGAGAAATCATATAATGGAAAGTTCACTGCGGAGAATCTGATTTTCTCAGATGGAAGATTGATTGTTCACGTTGAACCAAAGTCCATTTGATCAAAGGGCTCATACTGTGTAGATATGAAGACCATTGCAAACATTATCCGTCAGTTCTTTCTAAAAAAGGTTATCCAATGTTCTTGGAGAAGCTACTACACTATATTGATGGCTTAGAATCTGAAACTATTACAGGTCAATTCTTATACTTCAAGTGGAGATCTGTGATCTATAACAGTTGGTATATCAAAAATTGGTTCAAGATGCAGTCAATAATAATTGGCATTGCTGAATTCTCATATCCTAAATGTTGTGACCGAACATCATTTGGTACTTCTCTCACAAAGTATTTTCTTGGTCTTCATAGAAAATATAAAAAACAAAAGGGTATAACTTACTTCTTTACATTTATGAACAGTTCTTTTATTTCTAGTTACAAAAAATATTCTACTCTTTTTGAAAGAGACTAGTCTAGGTGATAGACTCATGATGCCTTCATTTGTCATTTTTCTAATTGCTAAGTTTCTTGTTAACACAGCATATAATTGGGTAGCTAATGTATGTGCTAAATCAGAACTTGTTAAAAAGGTAGTTAATTACAAATCTGAAGACAAACAGCAGAGTGGGGTATCTCTGAATCCTAGACAGCATCAGCAGAGTGGGGCATCTCTGAATTCTAGACAGCAGTACCTTGCACAACAAAATCGCTTTATTCCATTTGACGCTACGAAGGGGAGGTCATATGATGGCTCTAATGTCTTGGCCTTTATAATCTTTGCAAGATGTTTTTTAATTCATCTACATGAGCACCATCAGGTAGTTATTAGTTTATAATTGTTCTTATGTCCTACATTGTATTATTATCATCTATTTTTTTTTGGTAGGTAGCCATGAAGGATGCATTCATTTTGCTCTATGTGTTGGCCAAACACACACTTCATCATACTCTCACTAGTGTTGTGTTCCATGAACGTGGTCAAAAGAAAGACCTCACTGAACTTGACCAAATCTTGGGATTTATGGATCACAAATTTGAAGATAATTTTCTGGAGATGTTCTGTAGGAAAACGTAGTATTGAAGTTATTCAGGTAATTATACTGAACTAAATCTGATACCTGCTTTGTTTCATTTGAACTGCGCATAGCATTATGACATAGCGTTGCTAACACCTATCTGATTTCTAAATTGTTTCATTTGGCAGCAAATGGTGGGCTTGGAGTGAATCATATTGCTACCACGTTTTGCATTGCCGGACCGGGACTTGATCTAGCCATGTTGCTTAGACGCTAGGGTCTTGGGTATCATGTTATGATGGTTGTTTTTGGGCATTGTCTAGTGCTGCCATGGAAGTGAAGGCTCTTTTTTGAACTCAGTGTATGAGTCTGATCTGGTAGTAGAAGGCTCTGTGTTGAACTCAGTTATGAGCTTGTCTGGTAGTTTATTTATGTTGCACTGGCTTACTAAGACTCATGCCACACGTGTCATGTTTTATCTCACAAACTAGTGCCGTGCTTCAGTACTTGTTGATATATCTATTTTGATTTCTGTGCTTCTGTTTATGTTTTTTTCATGTTTTTTTAAGGTGGGATGAAGCTTGATGTAGACTGCTTTAAATTCCAATTTATATGGCTCAGGGTCGGTTTTGTTTCATCCTAAAACTCGTGTCGTACTGTTGGATATAAAAAATAATTAAAATAATATTAATGATCCTTTAATTAATTTTATCCGTAATTAATTAATTAATGATCTAACGTGATAAGGATCTTTTATCCGCGTTCGTCGTCTTTATCTCTTTATTCCTCAATGCTATTTAAATGGACATCTACAACTCATAAAACTCGATCCCAGGAGAAGATACTCTGGCATCCGGTGACCGGTCAGGCAAAACAAGACGATGCACGGGCTGAGATCACGGCAAAGGGAAGATGCAAGACACATCGATGATGATGGAACAACCACGCTTATCAACAAACAATCAGTCAAAAACATATTATGCATGCGGGTGGAATCATGATGATAGATATTAGTTAAGTAATTAATTCTTTCTTTTCTCAGGTTATGGAGGAGCCCCGTTAAGTAATTAATTCTTTCTTTTCTCAGGTTATGGAGGAGCATCGGGGCACTACTGCATGTGCATCCAGTGACCTTGTCCACTCCGAACAATGGCCTCGCTGGACGCACTCTTCGCACTAGCGCGATGCCGCGACCGAGCGCCCGTCGCCGCGTTCCTGCCGTCCTCCTCATGCCAACCTGCTGCCCTGCGCCGTGCGCCCGTGCCAATGTCGCCCAACGCCGCCTGCTTCACCATCAGAACACTTGATGAATCAGAACACGGTGCAACCACGAAAATTGACCTCAGCGACACCCATTTGACGCGTCTCGTTTCAAATGATATTAAATTCGGTAGCCTTGACTTGTATGCCACTGGTCACGCAAATTTATTATCTCAGTGACATTCTTCCTATTTTTCTCCTTGTGTAGTGATGAATATATGTGACGGTTTGAATTTGATGTGATTTTGAAGTGTTTTGAGTAGCATTTGGTGAAACAGGCACGAGTTGAGTGCCTGGTGGACGGTGTCCGATGCCGACTGGACACGTCGAGTTGTGTCGGGTTTTCGTGTTGTTGAGCGAGATCGGACGTTGTCCGGTGGGGTCGTGTCAGGGTGACACGTGTTGATGTTGAGCTTGGTTTTGGATGGATCATATGTTTTGCTAACTTTGCAGAAGAGGTAAGGTGTATGGTTTTGGTATGTGATCACCTCGTGATGCGAGATCCGGTGGTATGCGTCGTGGTCATGGCGAGGACAGCTAGAGGTCGGTATGTTCGAGGAGGCGTCAGTAAGCGGATTCGGTGACCTGGCGGTCACATGAGGTGGTGTACTCGGGAAGCTTCACCTATGTGATGGAGGTATCGGCGGTATGTAGCTGACGCATCGCGGGGACAGCTGGAGGCTGGTGCGTTCGGATGCGTGCAGACGACCGGGTTCGATGACCTGGCGGTCACACGGGTGGTGTACTCGAGAAGCCTCGCCATGTCAAGGAGTCCGAGGCAGCTGGAGGCTGTGGCGTCGGTAACCATGGTGGCGGTGGTCGATCCGGTGGGCCTGTGCATGAAATTTGGTGACCGAGGATGTTGCTTGTGATAGGTTCGGGTTAGCCAGATCAAAACCCTGGTTCGGTTCTGGGTTACCCGGTGGTAAAACCCTGTTCGGTTCTGGGTTATCCGGTGTGTGAGAATCCCTGTCAGGTTCTGGGTTAGCCCGTGGAAAACCCTGGTTCGGTTCTGGGTTATCCGATGTGTGAGAAACCCTGTCAGGTTCTGGGTTAGCCCGTGAAAAACCCTAATTCGGTTCTAGATTAGCCGGTGTGGTTAAAACCCTGGAGGTCACGAGTTAGCCTCTGCGAAAACCGGTCTTGGCCTCGTGGCTCGATGCAGAATATTTCGAATACCTGGAATATTAGGAGAATATTCTCTAGGGTGGCTATATAAGGAGGGGTGGAGACTTAAGGTAAGCCACTCCACCACCATGTAGCCCTAGGTGATAGGTATGAGGTAAGAGGGGGAGAGGGGTCTTCCTATGGTTGTAAGGTGGACACCAAAATCTAAAAATAAATTATCAGAATTCCTGAATATTTTGTGTGTGTGTGTGTTTTAGATTTTGGAGAGATTGAGAGCGATTAGAAGAGAAGATTTAGAGAAAAGAAGAGAGAGAGAGAGGCAGCAGCAGCTAGGGTTCCTCCTACCGCCGTCACCCCAATCCATCGTGCGTGCTCCGAGGAAGAGAGAGATTGAAAGAAAGATTTGTTTTTGTCTCCTGTAGCACACAGCTTGTAGAGAGATCCAAGGAGGGAGTCCGATCCATCTCATGCCCCTGCTCTTCCCTATCCCAAACACTACACACGAAATCAGTGAGAGAAGATTGTGAGCCATGAGAGAGAATCCAGATCGTAGAGAGAGAGAGAAATAAAAAAGGAAAATCGCCAGGAACAGCCGCCCCTATTCTTGTCTTCAGTTACTGTACAGAGATGCATGGCGCTGTGCAATTCCATCTACACCTCCATGTGCGAGCTGAGAGAGTGAGGTAGAGAGCAGATTAAGAGAACAGAAAGATTCATGAGAGAAAGAAAAAGAAAAGAAGGCAGAGGGAGATCGGGTGAGGCTTGATTGATACTGTTCTTCCTGCAGCCCAAATCAGAGAGAGAACGATCAGATCGAGAGGGAGAAAGAGGAAACGGGATCCCCCGTCCATGGATTTGGCCTGCATCCACTAGAGAAGAAGAGAGAGAGGAAGCCGGCTATGTTGCTTCCCCTAGCCCGCCAGCCACCCATTGGAGAGTGAGAGAGCAGGAGAAAGGGAGGCCGGGCTTGTGCGTCGGCCGGCCACCGCAACGGCGCACCGGCCTGTGGCATGGCAGCGGCGTGGACCCTCGGGGAGGCCACAGTCAAGGGGTGGCACGGCAACAGCCAGCCCCCACGGTCGGCCCTGAGAGGAGGCAGTGGCACCGGTCGGCCATGGGAAGGGTGGCGCTGGCTCTGATCAGCGTGACAAGGCAACCTTGTTGGCGGCGAATGCCCTTGCATGGTTGTATGCGTCGACGACCTTGTTGAGACGACGACGAGATGTGAGCCGAGGGCAACCACGATGTGGACAACGACGTGGTGGCCGAGGGCGGCACACACCTGTTGGAGCAGTTGGGCTGCAGGGATGGTTTTTGGTGTGCATGCCATATGTTCGATGAGTTGTCAAAGAGGTCATCGAGGGTGATTTGGTTGGAAAAGAATTGAGCTCCTATTCACCCCCCTCTAGTCGCCGATCTCGGTCCTTCACATGCCCCCGGTGCCCCCAGTGTTGTTGCCGGATCGAGTTTTTCCTCGGATTTGGTTCGTGGTTCGTCTCCAAGTTTTCAACCTTCTCCCTCTACCCAAAATCCTCCATGTGTCGGAGGTCGCCTCCGTGTGTCGGGTGCATCACCTTTGTCCGCCAAAGGTGAGGAAAACCTTCGGTTGGTCCGAGGTCACTCCGTGTGTCGAGGTGATTACCTCTTCGTCCGTCGAAGTGGTGGGTTCGTGAGGAGCTTCCGTGTGTGTGGAAAAACTCGCGATTGTGTGAGGGTTTGGAGCTCACCTGCCATGTGTTGGTGAAGAGCTACCGCTAGTGGATTGAGGGTTAGGGATGAGAGGGTCCCGGCTTCGTTCGTCGGAGTTTCTCAGCGGTGAGTAGGTGTACATCCGTTGTACATCAAACATCAGTAAAAAGCTCAGTTTGCCTTCTTGTTTCTTTTCGTTTACATTTCCGCTTATATACTACTTGTTGTGTGCTAGCCTTCGAACCGTCTTGTGATTCTTTTGGTGTCTTATTTATTACTATTGCTTAGATTGAACAGTCAATTAGGTCAAGTAGCTCGTGTGGTTTATTAATTTGCAAGTTGAATTAAGAAAAAATCAAAAATAGTTAAAATTTGACCTAGCCGATTCACCATTCTCTCGGCCTAGGATCCTTTCAAGCACGGCGCCCGAGCCGAGCTCGAGGAGGCATCGGTTGGGCCGAGCACAGGAAGGCGCCACCTGGGCGTGCAACAACGGGGCCGAGCTTGGGAGCGCGCGACCGGGACGAGCATAGGGAAGAGCCGTCAGGGCTCGCGCAGGTAGTGGCAGGGTGAGCTCGGTGATGGAGAAGATGGCCGGGGTCGGTGATGGAGAAGAGGCAAAACGGTCAAGTCACGCGAGTTAAAAAGGGTAAATCAATAGTATATTTGGAAAAATGGAAAGAATGTCACTGAGATAAGAAATTCGCATGCTCAGTGTCATACGAGTCAAGGCGATCGAACTTGATGTCATTCGAGACGAGGCGTGCGAAATGAGTATCGTTGAGGTCATTCTCCCCCCATGAAGCAAGAACCCTGGCAACCACAACAAAAACTGCGTGGATTAGAAGAAAAGGAAAATCAACATGCAGATAGCATCAAACTTGGCCGTGGCGATCGATTGCATCAGCGGCGATCGACATGACTGCATGTAGTCGAGCTTCGACCGCATGCCTGCTGCTCGACGTCAATTCATCCACCGGTCGACGCCATGTTCACCAACACGGCAGCTGTGGCGCGCGCTCCCCCTTGCCCGGCTTGGCCGGCGGTGGCCTGGCGCCATCTTCTTCAACACAGTGGCGGCATCACGCGCTTCCCCTCCTTCCTCGGCTTGGCCGGCGGTGGCCTGGTCCCTTCTTTGTCCTCCCATACGCAGCCAACGGCGGTCCGGCACGGCCCCCTCTGCACGCGGTGGCAGCGCGACAACTCCCTGCATCTCCTCGGCGAGGGCCTGGGCGGCCAACTCCATCCCTCCTCCTCGGCGCAGCACGGCGGCACTACCTTCCCAACACGGGCTGCGACGGCACCATCTTCTTCAACACGGCGGTGGCAGCGCGCACTTCCCCCCGGCCCGGCGTGGCCGGCGGCGGCTTGGCTTCTCTTCCACACAACGGCGGCGGCGGCCCAACGCTCTGTTACTCCCGATGAAGCATGGCGGCGGCGCTACTCCACGCACAGGCGACGACGGCGGCAACATCTCCCACCACTGCGGCGGCGTCGCGCTCTTCTCCCCGGCCCGGCGTGGCCGGCGGCGACCTGTTTCCCTTCGCCCACACGACGGCGGCGGCGTTCCCGCAGCCGACTCTTCCCCATCTCCGACCGGAGGCGCGGGACTTCTACTGGCGTCTGCGTCCTTCCCAGCGCGGGACTTCCACCGGCGTCCATGTCCTTCCCCAGCGGCGGCAGGCGGCGACCCCTTCCTCCTTCCAAGCGAAGCACCGTCCAGTTCCCTCCCACGATACAACAGCGGTGCGGATCGGGCCAGCAATGACAGCAAACATCTACCCCAACCTTGGCGAGCGGCGGCGGCGCAAGGCGGCCAGACCAACCTTGGCGAGCGGCGCAAGGCGACCAGACCAACTGATGGTGGCGCGGCTGTCAGCGCCTCTTCCATGATCGGATCGACCGGGTTCCGTCTTCCCCATCGGTGGCCGACACGGGATTTGTCTTTCCCTTCTACAGTCGGTGCAGACTTCCTCTTCCTCATCCACGGCTGGCGCTCCCGCGTTTCTTCTCCTCACTCTCGGTGCACCTGTGACCGCCGCTGTTCGCCGGAGGTTCAGCGTCCTCGCCGCCGGCGCATGCTGTGGTGGTGCTCCCTCCCTCTTCTTTGGTACCCATAGGCCACGGGGTGGTTGCCGTGTTGCCGTGCTGCTTCTTCGTGCTCCTCGGCCCTTCTATTTGGCTTGGCCGTGGTGGGGGGTGACGGCATTGTATCTCCGATCCATTTCGTTGGCGGTGCTACGTAGCATGGCGATCTGATTTTTGGGGCAGTGCCTCGTGCACGCTTTACCACTGCTTTGCCGACTCAGATTCGGCGCATCGTATGTGTTCGTGCTCCTCCTTTGTGTGCAGTAGGCCGATTGGGCAGTTGGAGGCCTATTCTCTGAATAGAGGCCGATCCTGTCGGAGATAAAATCACGGCCCATTACCATGGCCCACTCCCTAACGGCCTAACCAGACAGCCTCCTAGGGCCTGGCTCCCTAGAGGGCTCTGTCAGGCCCACGCACGTCTCGCCGAACAACTTCCTGGTTGGTACGGTGTGTAGCGGCCAAGACTCTCTATTCGAGTCCGACTCAAACAGAGTTCTGCACGGCTACGTGAAGACCCGGACGTAGTTTCCCAGATTGGAGCAGACGTCGTGATCCCCAAGAATTGAAGTATACCTTATTTGCCTCGGGATATATTCGAGTCCGTTACGGACGTGCGGCCAGCCCGACCCGTTTATCCCTCGGTAGGTCGGTTGTTCGACACTATATAAACCAGGCCCCTACGGTGTGTACGAAAAGAAGCCAAGTCAAGATCATCAGACTTGAGTAGATCAAATACTTGTTGTAATCTCGCCGAGACCTGTTCGTTTCGCCGGGTTCCCTCTTGTAATCCTCTTTCATATAAAGAAACACTGGATGTAGGGTTATTATCTTTCCGGAGAGGCCCGAACAAGAATAAAAACCCGTTGTCATGGATAGCTGTTCGCCCTGCTCGGCAGAGTCTTCTATCTCCCCTTCTCAAGAACCTTGGTTGGCTTGGGAGTTGTGACCGATATCCCAACCGTCGACAGATCCCAATCAAGGTATATGCACTATTGTTTCGTGGGCTTAATACACTGCTCGATGATGATCACCACGCGAATCACTGAAATTCTCGAAGCCGTCGAGACTGATAACAAAACCGTCGAGACAGATTAATATCGACGGCCGGCCGTCGAGATTTGGCCGTCGAGAAAGACCGGTCGAGAGACAACCTTTATCGACGGCTCGCCGTCGATATTATTATTTATCGACGGCCCTACAAAAGCCGTCGAGATACAAGCACCGGCGTGCGCCGTGATAGGAAACTTTCTCGACGCCGAAGCCGCCGAGATTATTCTTAAGAAGGCCGTGAGGCCACCAAATCACCACTTATTCACGACGCCGAGGCCGCCGAGATCGATTCTACGTTGTAAAGGAAGCGCCGACGGTGGGCGGTGATTTCTTATCGACGGCTCAAGGCGTCGAGATAGATCCACTGCTTATGCATGGCGAGCTCGATCGGCATATGGGCCATGTTACCTTTCTCGACGGCGAGATTTAGCCGTCGAGAATAGATAAAACAAAAAAAAAAAATTTAAAATTTGTAAAAATCACAATAATTTTGCGGCATGCCATCGCACCCAACAACAAAGAAGACAAGCGCAACTCTGCAAACCCAAAATAGTTCCGCATTTAAATTTCCCACAATTTCACAAATATAAATACCACAAACATCGCATCATATAGATCACAAGCGTCGCATCACATACAACGATCACATAGCTCACAAACATCAAATCCACAATCACAAACATCTAATAAACATTCACAAAAATCGTAATGGCAAGTATCAACATCGTGAACACAAAACAAACATCGATCATGGTACGTCGTGGTGGCGCCCAAGATTTGCTCCGCGAGGTTGGCGGCCATGCTCCACGAGCCGTCGTCGCCGCTGCTGCGCGTCGTCCGAGTAGGTGGCACAAGCAGCGGAGGCGTGACATCGCAGAACCCGAACCCTTTGAGATTTTTCAATTAGTAAGTTGACATATATGTACTATGCGATAGTGTATTGATTTTGCATATAAGACTCACATTTGGATCACGGAACCGGGGCGCTCGGCGTTTGGGTAGTTGGGCGTGGGGACGAGGTCGGCTGGGTCCCGAGGTCCCCGGTGGTGCCGTCTCATGCAGGTAGCCGCCCCGCCCAACATAGGAGCACGGAGAAATTTGGATGGCTACCGTACCGCGGCCCCACTGCGCGAGGGACCCTCGGTCCCCACTGGTTCGAGGAGCTGCCCGCAAGTCCCGCTTGACCACTTCGACCGGCCTACACATATATTTGATTTCGTTAGAACAAATGATAAGATTTGCATGTATAAAAGGAATTGAAGTGCGAATCGTTACCCCAATGACGAACGGCTCGAGTGTCGAAGCCTTCGTCGTAGTCCTCTGCAGACTCTCGGACTCTCTGCATCGCCCTTAGCATTTCTCATCATGAGCCCGCTCCTCCTCGTGTCTCTTCTGTTCTTTGCTCCCTCTCCTCTGCAGCGATCCTCGAATGGCGACAGGTCTCACCACTGCTGGCTAGCCCGTACATCGGGCATATACTCAAGACCTACAACATGCATAATATAGCGATCGGTTTGCAATCATAATATACAAGTGTCTGAAAGAGATCTTACCGTAGGTGGTTGCCACCGATCGCCAGCGCCGTGAGCCTTGCCCCCATGTGTTTATGAATGACATGAGGATCGAGGGAGCCTCCTCTGATTGCTCTCCTCCCGTGCTCCTCTCTATAAGCGTCCTTATAACGCTTCTACATGTCGTTGTGATAGTCAAAATCAAACAAATAACCAAGCGGAGATAGTTGTATTCACTAATCCTATCGACACTTACCAAACGGAGATAAGCATGGGGATCTAAGGTCGGTTGCCCACCAAAGCGCGCCTTTTTCGTGTGGGCTCGCTTCCACCGTCCATCGGTGGGCATAACCCCGTCTTCGCCAACTAAATTGTAATATGACCGATATGTGTTAGTTCGAAAATCTAAAGTGAAGACAAGTAAAAACTTTTTATTACCAGTTTCTTCCCCAACTGTGTGCGATCGACTACCTCCAGTGTTTGTTTTGTAATCCTTCACGCCCTGTTCTTCTTTGCCTTCTCGGACTTCCCTTCCACTCGGGCTGTCCCACTTCCTACCTATAGCCTCCCAAAGGCCTCCTCGACACCACTCAGGGCCAGACTGGTTGTACTTTATGGCGATCAAGTACAAGCTGGCGGAACTTTGGGCGGTGAGGTTTTCTTGCTCTGTCTCCTATAAAACAGAAAAATATGGAAATTAGAAGCGAACACATAAAACTTAATTGTATTGTGAGGTTAGGTTACTCACCGTGATACTCTGAACGGCCGAGACACGGGCATTGGACATCATGTCTCAGCCCTCTGCTTCGCCATCACCGCCGATGGCAGAGCGAAGTCCGTCTCTTGAAGTCCCTCTGCGAGCGAACTTCGAGTGAAGTAGGATATAACAGCGAGATATAGTTAGAAGATAAAATAAATAAATGAAGCTGAGTTATTTTGTATCTTACCAAAAACTCATGGATAACTGATCATGGCGATTGCTATCCCATGCGGGGCTAGCTCAGAGTCATCCCAAAGAAGACATTGGTCTTCTTGTCCCATCTCGGGTTATTAGCCCAGATAATATCGCCGCCAGGTGCCAAGCGTATCTGGTGATGTCTCTCGTTGACATCCACCGAGACATGTTGTCGCACATTAAACAATAAATGTAACAGTTTATATAATTAAGTTCAAAATGGTATGTAAGTAATTGGCTACAAAAATATGTACTGTCACCGCTAATCTGGATCGCGGTCGTCCAGATCGCTGAGGCTGTCGGACCCTCACCCTGCTCGGGCCCTCTTCCTCCTACCTCCCTGAGAGGACGACCCTCCCTGGCTATCTCCAGCCCCGGACGCACTAGCTCCACTCTCCTGAGTCAGAGCGAGCTCCTGCCCGGGCTCAGAGGCCTCCTCCTCCTCCTCCTCCGCATGCCGCGGAGGGTTGACGAACCTGCGCGGCGGCATATCCTGCATATGAAAATTAAAGAATAGTTAGTCAAATAAATAATTTAAATCTTGATAAATAATTAAAATTAAGATATTTTAGTACGCACATGTAACCTCGGATATTTATAATATTTAGCGATAATTAAATCGACATCCATAATATCTTCGCTTAACGATCCCACGACATCCGGGTCTTCTTCAACCTCATGTTCTTCTTCTTCTTCGACATCCGGGTCTTCTTCAACCTCAATTTCTTCTTCTTCTTCTTCTTCGACATCCGGGTCTTCAATTGCTTGTAATTCGTCAAGTCCCGACCCAATATCGACTACCATTGTGGTGTTGATCGGTGATTCGTGTTGGACCTCGTAATCATCGGTTGTTGGGTCTAACAATCACCTCGCCGATTTAACCTTAAACACAACCCACCACGACTTCAAATCTTCCTTAACACCGCCTTTTACGTGTTTTTGGCATGGATAGGGAGATAATACACTGATTCACTCGGTTTGCGAGAATGAATGGATCGTATCCTTTAAGTATGGAAGTGTGCTTTACCTCAACCAAGCCAATGTCATGCTTACGCCGGACGCCATCATATGGATCAAACCACGCACAACGAAATAGAACTCTCGAGAGCTCTTTACTTCCTTGAATACCAATTCGATTATACGTAATAATCAACCCCATCCTCCCCGCATAAGACACAATCACATCGATCGCAAATCAGGTCTTGACCGCTCATGTGTGGAGAGCGGAATCGAAAACCGTTTATATCGTGAACGGTTATGAACTTTCACAGATCTTATGCATCCACGTGACATTTGACGAAGATCATTATGTAAACTAGCATCAATAGCAGCTTGTTTCCAAAACCATGCTAAGAAATTCGCCGCCCATGTCCAAAGACCCGTTCGCAAGAGTTGGGTTCTATCACCGCCAGATGGTCGTCGACTCCCTTTCCATTCGACTCGGACAAATTCGTCTCGTCTACCGCCAACTCTTCGATGTTGTCAAATATATATAACAATGCGACAACTCGTTCATCCCCAGATAAGTCTCGGTCGATGCTTACCTACCGCTTGACCTTGCACTGAAAAATTCTTAACTCGGTGAACTCTTCGATCGACCGGGCGGTACCTCGATGTCCTAATATTCACATTTTATCTATTGCCAAGTATTTGTTGGTGAAATTAGTAATCTCTGGACATGGTATGCCTCGGCTATTGAGCCTTCAACTCGTGCTTTGTTTTTCACACTTGCTCTAACATTTTTTAGTCGATGTTCTATAGGATACATCCATCTATATTGTACTGGTCCCCCAAGTTGAGCTTCATAAGGTAGATGCACGAGGAGATGTTGCATTGGATTGAAAAACCGGGAACATAAATCTTTTCTAACTTGCATACGAAAGCACGGCGATATCATCCCCAAGCTTCATCATATCATCCTTATTGATCTCCTTAGCACATAACTTTACGTAAAAGAAACTCGTTCACTAAGCGCTCTCGGACATCTTGGTGCACGTAACCTCGTAATACGGCAGTCACGAGATCTCGCATGAATATGTGAAAGTCGTGGCTTTTCATTCCATTTATCTTTCCTTGAGTGATGTTCACGCCACGCCCAAAGTTCGACGCGATAAGCATCGGAAAACTTTAGACTATTCGAAACCAAAGTAATACCTCCTTCTTCTGCGAGATCATTAACACGCAGCTTTTGGTTTCTTCTTTTCCCCTCCGCCATATTCATTGTCGATTCGATCACATATGTCCCGACAATCTCGCCGTGCTTCGATTATCTTTACTTTTTTCAGCTATATCAAAGTTTGTACCATAGATGGCCTCTCAAGCTCGTTTTCTCTTGATGCATCACATCAATGTTGTGCGGCAAAAGAAGATCGCTTGCATATGGCGTAGAGTATATGCAACACTTGTGTGTCCAATTATGCGAGATACCGTAATCTTCATAGACTCCATTAAGCTATGATTCAATTTGGCATGCCATTCCTTTATGTACATAATACCCACACGACCACGTTTTCTCCTTTTTCTTGTGGTGTTCTTACGGAATGCATTTTTACGCTTTCAAAAGGATGCCCGGTTTCAAAATGCTCGATGACAATCGAACCAACTCGGTTTGCCACCAAATCAGAATCGAATGCCCTCAGATCATCCAAACACACAGACAACTAAGCGCCCATGTGTGCTCCATCCGGGAACATACCGTAAGCGGAAAATCATGTATTGAGTACATGTAGGCAGCCCTCATACGTAAAGATCATTTGTTTTTCTATCATATGTCAGGGCACCCTCTTCCCATAACTCCTTCAGCTCCTCAATCAATGGACTCATAAACAAATCTAGATTTTTTCCAGGATTCTTTGGTCCAGGCACGATTAAAGAAAGAAACATGAACTCTTCTTTCATCAGAATTGAAGGCGGGAGGTTCAGAGGAATGCTAAAAACTGGCCAACATGAGTATGATGCAGCCATCATATTGAAAGGCGTAAAGCCATCAGTGGCAAGTGCGAGCCGCACGTTCCTTGGATCCGCTGCGAACTCCGGATACACCCTATCAAAGTGTTGCCACGCTTCTCCATCAGCCGGATGAACCATCATACCGGGTCTTACACGTTTACCCTCTTTATGCCACCTCATCTGCTGCGCGGTCTCCTCCGTAATGAAACATCTTTGAAGTCGTTTCTTTAACGGAAAGTACCGCAATACTTTTCTCGCCACCTTCGTGCAGATCTTTTCTCGAGCGATCGACTACCTCAATATATCTGGACTCCCACAATGATCACACACATTTTTTGCGCCTCATTTTTATAATACAACATGCAATGGTTGGACAAGAATCTATTTTCTCGTAAGGCATTCCTGCACAAAGAAGAAGTTTTCTACACTGCGTACCAACTTGGGGGCATCTTGTGTCCGTCTCGGAAGAGTATCGCTTAAACATCCTAACAACTCATCAAAACAATTGATAGAGAAGTTATACTTGCATTTTGAGCCATCATCCGTGTTACCATAGAGAGCGTGGTCACGGTGGTTTGATCATGTAAAGGTCTGTTTAGAAGACTCTAACAGGTTAAGAATTCGGTCATAGTGGTAGTTGCCTGCTCATCATCAAAATCATAGCCAAAGTCATCCATCATATCTTGCATTCTGTCAACTTCATCAAATCCTTCGTCGGGAGGAGTAGGGACAGCACGAGCACAACCACTCTCACCATGATAAACCCAACGATGATAACCGGCCTTAAACCCATTTTTACATAAATGCATTCCCATGTCATACCGTGTTCTCTTTCTACAGTTTCCACACTCCGTGTAAAGGCAATGAACGTACGCCGTGTTAGGGTTTGGGGTCGCCTTGAAAGCATTATCTACAAATGCATTGGCCTTCTCATACCATTCATCTGAATGTTGTCCGTTCGATCTCCATCCATCGTACATCCACCTCCTCTCTTCATCCATCGATCTTGACACAGGAAGCTACACGTTAGAGTTTCAGAATAGGCTTAGGAAGGCTTCTAAACCCACTCACGAATAGCCGCTTAGGCGTGTCCCGCTGTGGCATCGATAGGAACGAGACAAAATTTCGGCAGCATAACCCTATAGTTCTCTTAGTGCAGCGATGGCTAAAAAGCTCAAATCCAAATTTTAATAGCACTTATGTTATGCACTAGGAGAACTATATGGTTATCTTGCCGAAATTTTGTCTCATCCCTATCGATGCCACAAATGAACACTGACCAAGCGGTTACTGTGAGTCAGTCCACTGGGACGCCACACATTGGCTGTCCACTGGACAATTGGGTCATTTACAATAAAGCGTAATGAAATGAACGAATCACCGTCAATTTCTTTCTGCGTTGTGTTTTACCTTAACGGGTGACGTCTGGCTAGGTTACTAATCGGTTCGATGTAATACAAATTAAATACAATAAATTAGGCATATCACATAGCAAAGCAAAAATACATATAGGATCATATGACAAAGCATTACAATTGCATTACCTAATTTCGTTATTTTATAAATTTTGTAATTTTTAATTATCACTACAAAACTAATTAACTCAATATTATATTAAAATCTATATATAAATTGCACCTAAAATTAAATGGTAAAACAAAACAATTGCATTATCTATTTTTAATTTTCTAAATTTTATTAATTTTAAATTAATACTAATTACAAGACTAATTAAAATTTCGACGGTTTAAGACCGTCGAGACTACACAACATAATTTTAAAAAAGGCACGAAGAAACAACACGCCTCTCGATGACGGCGTCGGTCATAGTTACTGCTAGACGCGGCGGCGACAGCGGCGGCGGCGGCAACTGGCAGCGGCGGCGGCGGGCGCGGCGGCGGGCGGACGGCGGGGCGCGCGGCGACGGCGGCGGCGGCGGTGGGCGGCAGGCTGGCGGCGATTTTGGCGACGGCGCGGATGACGGCGGCGCGGCGGGTCGGCGATGCGCGATGCCTGGCTGGCTGGCTGGGTGCGAGATGCGGGCGCTGCGGCGTTCTGGCGAGGCGGCGCGGACGCGGCGTTGGCGCGAGAGACGACGGCGGGCGGGTGGGCGGGATCGAGGCGAAATTGCCTAAGTCCGGTAGCCAATTTCTTTATATACACCACTCTTGACGGCTTAAAGCCGTCGATCTGATACCGACCGCAAATTAGCGAATGAACACATGACACGGTGTCGGCGTATCTATGTCGACGCCCAGGCCGTCGAGATAATCGACGCCACGCGTGACCGCGGTCGCCATTTTCTCGGCGGTGGTAGCCGTCGATATAGCTCTCGGTCATCACCAATACAACCACGTGTCACATTGTCACAGGTCGCAATCTATATCGACGGCTACAAACCGTCGAGACAGATCAAAGGGTGACGTGGCCCGTTTGTTCCGTCAATATCGACGGCCTAAAGCCGTCGAGACAGATATGTGTCTGTCGGCTCTTGCTTGCCTATATCTCGACGGCTTGTTATGTGTGGCACGAGAAATGTCTATTTCGACGGCTTTCGTTGACTACCGTCGTCAATTATGCTCTTTATCGACGGCTTTTTACTATGCCGTCGAGAATATGTTCTATCTCGACGGCTAGTGCAGTGCCCCCTTCGATGGTCAACATAGCTTAGTTAATTTTTTTATAAAAATTTAAAAAAACTTTGATGCTTCTTAATGGCTAATATTGTTTACGACATGATAATGTACTATCAAGAAAATTTGTATGCTCAAATTAAATTTGCAAACGGAGTTGCTTATGTAATGGGTTATATCGAGCAGAGTATCAGTGAGCGTTCTATAGAGTTTTATGAATTATAGGTCACAGAGATATCAAAATTTTCAAATAATGCACCATTGAATCGGAAAACCATTATACATAGATCATTTCATTTGGAATGTAATAAAATATTGCATTTTAAAAAGATTTAAATAAATTTATTAGTTTTAAACATATATACATATATTATACCTAACATTAATTATAAATAAAAATTATTTTAAGAATTAGTATGCAAAAAAAAACACGTTGTACCATTATATATTTTTCCCAAAATTTGGGACTGCATCAAATATTTTTTTATTTAAGATCTTTTTATTTAAATTGCTAAATAAGCAAATCTGCAAATTATGAAAAATATTTACAAAATAAAAAAAATTCAATGGCCCAAATTTCAATTGTGGAGCATGAACTATTCTCGACGGCCATACTCTAGCCGTCTAGATTGATTCATTCTGATGGGCCGGCCCATGAAATATTCACGACGGCTGAGTGTGAGCCGTCGAGATAGAGTCTTCCCGCCTTAGCGAAAAACCGAAAAAAACATGCGCGCGGGCCTCAGTGACCTTATCTTGACGGCTTTCGTGTGGCCGTCGATATTAGTTGCACTGTGTCGACGACATGCCCTTGGCCGTCGAGATTAGTTTCTCTGTGTCGACGGCTTATATTTGGCCGTCGAGAATATTTTTGGCCGTCGAGATTTCGCGCGTTTCCTGTAGTGGATTGCGTGAACTGAAAATATATTAATCTATTTAGGCTCTTGTGTAGTTTGATCAGCACTGCTTGTAGCTTTTTTGTCTGAGATTTCATTGACGTTATGTGCTCCTGCCATAATATACTTTGTAGATCAACTAGCTGTGAGTTTCATGTTTAACTAAAAGTTTGGAACTGTTGTAAGCACTGATCTTTGCTGGTTGATTGTTGATTAGTATTGCGCTGTCTTTCAGTGGCATTTCGCCATTGAATTGGGCTGTTTTGGTTCAGCCGAACTGATCATATTGCTGTTCATATATTGGTGGCTGAGTTGCATATTTACTGTACATTGAAATTGAGGTCCTGGTGTTGTTTATACCTGAAGCAGTGCTGTTCATTCTTTGCATAGGCCTAAATTTCAGTTTAATAGTCTGTGATGTTAAGCCATCTTTGATCGTTGGAAGGCTAACTTGATTAGCAACCCGTTAAAGCAATCTGAGAGCAATCCTTTTCAATTAAATCTGAGCTTTATGCTGATTTTGTTGAATTCAGTTGATACCATGTTTATTGGATTCATGTTAATCATGAGTTTATATGCCATTTTGCATAATCTTGGAGAATTCATGATTTTGACGATTATTCATGTTATTGTTATGTCGTTTGTTATATTTAATGTGGTGTGGTTGTTCAATATACTTAAACCGCAATATTTACAACAATCCAGAAATCAGATATTATCTATGGCCTCGGGGAGTAGCAGTGACTTAGTTAAGCCCGAGACATTTGACGGCACCAGCTTTAAACGCTGGCAGGCACGTACAAGACTGTGGTTGACAGATCTAAAGATCTGGGTTATCTCTGATCCTCCGAAAGAGAAGTCTTAACTCTCTGGAGAAGAGAAGACTCGTTGGGAGAATGCCAACCACACAGTCCTAGCGCGATTGTTAGCCGTAGTGTCGAACAGGCTTTCCTGGTTGTCTGTCTATGGCTGTGTGTTGTGGTTCAAAAACTTGTGCACAGTTTAGCTGTTGGGTCCTTGGTTTGTGACTTTGTGTGGCTCAGGTAGTGGTAGCGGATACGTTGTACTCTGGACACTCTGGATATTACTTCCTGTATGATTTCGTCTTCTTCAATGAAAATGGCAGTGGGGGCGGGCTTGGCCCTTTTGATGAAAAAGATCTGCGCAGACAATGGCCGGCGGCGCGAAATCTACAGCGCGCGGCTGCCCACTACTCTTCCCCGCGCGGCGAGGATGGCGGCACGGCGGCCTGCGGCTCGTCTCCGCCACGCATCGACGAGTGGCGCCGCCGCGCCAAGACCGGACCGTCACCCGCTTCCTTCCAGACGACCAGACCTGCACGTCCCTGATGATGGCCCGGCGGCGCGTCCAGCCGCCGCGTCGTTAGGCCCTGTGCAGCCGCTGCACCGTCCGGCCCGGCCCCTTACACTGTCCGGTCCCGCACGACCGGCCGGACTTGCCCCGCTTCGGTTCTGGCCGCCAGCCAACGTCCACGGCCACGCCGCCGACGTGTCGCTTCATGCCACTGTTCGCTGGTGTATCTCGTCGACAGCTGCATCACGCACGTCGCTACGTTGCGCCGTCTTCTGCTTCAACATCCAAACATCACCAACGCTGACCTCATTATTTCATCAAGACGCTGGAGTCAAAGCCTATGGAAGACTAGGAGTATTTGCATGAATATACGTATTTGCATGGTCATGTATGCATGTATGCTCGTACGTATATACGTACGCATGATACATGCATATGCCGAAGTTGAGTACCCGTGCTGTCATGTTCGCTTCGTCGCCGCCAACACTAAAGAGGCTGATGTTCAAGATGAAGTGATTGCGCTGCCAAGCTCGCACTATGAAGAACTTTGTGATACAAGTAACTGATGTGGAGCCAAAACTCAAAGCCGTCAGAAGCATATCCAAGTCAGCACTACTCAGTGGACTCGAGCAGTGGCCACGTCCAACAGATCTTCGGTTTCTTCCTACAACCAATAGCGAGCGAAGAAACTGCCTTAATTTCACATGAAATTGCCTTAATTTCACATGAAATGACGTTTTGTCCTAGCGGAACCATGTTCCGCTGGGAAGAAACATCTCTGAATTGTCCGTGGCTAAAGACAAAGCTGCAAACGATGTCAAATGAAACAATGACGTTCCCTTAGCGGAGTACCACTTCGCTAGGGAAAACCGTCCCGAAACACCCTGCCACTTGTGAAGATACAAACTTCACTCGTCGATAATCCCGCACGCCGCCTCGTCAACAACTTCATCAACTACTCCGTCAATATTGACGGGGTCAAGCATCAAGTTCCTCCAGCGGGATACCATCCTGTTCGGGTGAACAAAACCCCGAAATAGAGCGGAACCTTGAAGACATGGTATCATGCATGGAGATCTCAATTCCATGACACCGACTGATCCTGATGACAAACATTCTGTTAAGGAGATCTTCAACGACATTCTTCTGATGACGAACATCCCATCAAGGGTATAGTGGAGATCTCAATTCCACTATGTCAACATATTCTCCTGAGGATGAACATTTCGTTTAAGAAGAACTTCAACAACAGAGGCCGAGTCCCGAAGGTGAACAAAGCCCTAAGGACTCGACGACTCCATACACTGCTTCGACAATGTCTTCATCAACTACTATACGTCAACATTAACGGGGTACCCTCCCATTCAAACAATAGCAAACCAAGTCCTGAAGGTGAACAAAACCCTAAAGACTCACGATGTCGTGGATATCCCAATTCCACGGTACCGACCGATTCTCCGACGATGAATATCTTGTTGAGAAGAATCCAATAACATCCAATTAGTCTCGAAGGTGAACAAAACCTTGAGGACTGACGATATCGTGGAGATCCCAATTCCACAATACCGACGTATCTCCTAACAACGTTCCGTTAGGGAGGAAGAGCTCCAACAACATCAAGGCGATGGTGATCAAGACTTGTCAACGTCCACATCCAACCCTGGACACGCTGGGACAACCTTGATGATGCCAACAAGCTGTCAACCTCACTCCAAGACAAGTGCTAGCCGTGCACCCCGCTCAAGTACAACAATGTGGCGCCTGACGACACAAGTTCAAACGACACGAGCGGGCACAACCGAACATACAACGGTTGTGCTAGGCACTTCATGGGTCGTGTACCCCATGTATTCTGCCGTCGCCAAACAACAACTACATCCACCACAACATGGTGAAACACAAGATGAAGAGAAGAAGAAGACAGCTCTACGGCTTAATCGGAGGTGTTCCACGTATTCTTGGTTGAAACTTTATTCAGTACGTGACACGAGGTTAACAAAACCTCCCGCTACCATGTTCTAGATAATTCCGCGGTGTCTAACATTACATTGATCAAATTAGTTGGAGTGCGGTTTTTTCTTCTAACAACTTTGTTTGATTGGGGAGAATAAGGAGGCGTACTCTCATAAATTATCCCGTGTTCAACACAGAATAAGTCGAACTCACTAGAGAAATACTCGCCACCATGATCTGACCTAATTCTCTTAATTTTCCTGTCCAATTGATTTTCAGCTTCGGCCTTATAGATTTTAAAGAAATCTAAAGCCTCATCTTTAGTTTTCAACAAATAAACATGGCAATATCCAGAAGAATCATCAATCAAAGTCGAAATATCTCTTTCCACCTTTCGTCAACACGTACACCATTCATCTCACAAATATTGGAATGGATGTGCTCTAGTGGTGTCAAGTCCCTCTTCTCATCAGCCTTATGAGGTTTACGATGTTACTTTGATTGCACACAATTTTGGTACTTATAAACATTTGACAATAGAAATTTTTGGAATCAAATTCATACAGGCAAGCTGAGAGATGCAACCAAAATTTATATGACATAACCGTGAGTGCCAAACATCAGCCTCACTACTATTGACATTGTCACAAATATGGTTAACAAAATTATTCCAGTGATCATAAAAGAAAAGCAGAACAAGTCTCTACACTCATAGCCTTAACCAATAAATAGGCCATATTTAGACAATACTACTTTATTAGACTCAAAACCACATTATATCTATCTTTGCAGACAAGAGACCCGCTAACTAGGTTCTTGTTGATTGAAGGGACATGCTGCACAAATGCACATTCTTCAGTTGGATGATCTTCCCCGAAGTAAACTTTAGATCTACCATGCCAACACCATGAACTGAAACATTGGACCCGTTCACCATCAGTATGATGAAACCTCTTGCGGCTTGGTAAGAAGAGAACAATAAGATATCGGCATAAATATAAAAACATTAGCACTAGTTTCAATCCACCAATTGGTAGACTGATCCACTAAAAGACCAGTAGGTAAATTACCATACCCGCCGACTCCTTTTTCAGTGTTGCCAATGGTCACGTTGACGAACTTTGAGTTCTACCCCTGTTTCGCCTTTTTCCTTACGGTTTGGACACTTTTAAGCTCAGTGCCTAACCTCCCTGCAAATCCAACATGGCATCTCATCCTTGTTCGGCTTCTTTTTCTTAAAATTAGTGGTCTGTTTGACTTTATTTTTTCTTTATTCTTGCCGTGCTATTGGACCACATTAGCATTGGAAGTATCAATTTTCAGTTTTATTAGTTGTATGCCTAAATTAGTTACATGGAGGAGCAAAACATTACCTAAAAACACCCAAATCTCCTAGGTACTTTATTGGAAAGCTATTTTTGTCGGGGATAAAATCACGGCCTATAGCCATGGCCCACTCCTTGATGGCCTAACCGGGCAGCCTCCTAGGGCCTGGCTCCCTAGAGGGCTCTGTCGGGTCGATGCGCATCTCGCCGAACAGCTTCCTGGTTGGCACAGTGCGTAGCGGCCAAGACTTCCTGTTCGAGTCCGACTCGAACAAAGTTCTGCACGGCTACGTGAAGATCCAGACGTAGTTTCCCGGATTGGAGCAGACGTCGTGATCCTCAAGAATTGGAGATATACCTTGTCTACCTCGGGATACATTTGGCATGTGTTCGAGTCCGTTACGGACGTGCGGCCAGCCCGGCCAGTTTATCCCTCGGTAGGTCGGTTGTTCGACACTATATAAACCAAGCCCCTACGATGCGTAGAAAAAAAGGCCAAGATCATCAGATCTGAGTAGATCTAATACTTCTTGTAATCTCGCCGAGACCTGTTCGTCTCGCCGGGTTCCCCCTTGTAATCCTCTTTCATACAAAGAAGCACTGGACGTAGGGTTATCTTCTCGTAGAGGCCCAAACCAGGATAAAAAAACCCTGTGTCTGCTCGTTGCTCGTTGATTGCTGTTTGCCTTGCTCGGCAGTGTCTTCTATCTCCCCTTCTCAAGAACCTTAGTTGACTTGGGACCGATATCCCAATCGTCGACAGTTGGCGCCGTCCGTGGGGAGACCAATAGATCAAGCCTGTTCGAGCATGTCGAACTCTTTTAGCGACCAGGAAACTCAACCTGAGGGCTACGACTCAAAAGGGCAGGATGTCACATCCCCTATCACATCGGATCGATCCCTTCAATCTCGATCGCCTTCAAGATTCGGGACAGAACTCTCTGGCTACGTTCCGGAGATGGTCTTAGATCACGCTCCCGTCATTGACGATGATTACGGAACCGACGATCTTTACGCTGGTTTGGATCTCTCGGATTCCAAGGCCATGTCGGTCGATTCTTCCTGTGGCGACGCAGTGATGACACCGTCTAGTGCGCCAACGCACGGCCGTCGCAGCATCAACATGGCCGGCGCAGAAACCTCAGGGGATGGTGCGCGGGCCACGGCGGCCGATGAGATCGAGCGGGTCAATTCTGCTCAGCGGCAATATGGGGTTGCGTTGGCTGTTCGGGAACAAGAAGTTGTTTCCCGTAGTCTAGATGCCTCAATCAATCAAACCTTGGAGCAGATTCACGATCAGCGCCAGCGAGAACGACGCGACCGGCCTCGCGTACCTCCGCCAAGTTCCCCGGAAGACGTTCTACCTGCTAGGGACGAATCCCCGCGTAACCAGACCCCGGTCGGGCAAAACGCGGAAGCCTCAGGGATCCCAGGACCCCTTTAGTAGAGTCGGGAACGACTTCAGGCCATGGCAACGGTGATTAGATCCACCAACCAGGCCAACCTCGCCCTCATGGGCGACGCTGTTGCTTCTCACCTCGAGCGACTGGCCGAAGGCCTTAAGTCCATAGGTGAAGTTAACACCTCCTCCGGGCAACGCGGTCAGCCTGCCTGGAATGACTCGGACAGCGAACGTTCCGGTCGATCGCGTGACCCTCGTCACCGTCAAAGGGCGACTCGCTACCAGCAAGATACCCGTGGTCGACAATGCTCGCCAAGTCCCCGTGGTCGCCGCGACCACAGAGGCAAGCGAGCGCGCAGCGATCACGGACGATCCCCTCGGGACGAGCACATCGTGGCGACCACAAGGAAGGAGCGCGGAGGGCTGTCTCGGAGAGAGTACTACCAGGCAGAATCTTCCCGTTCAACTAGAGTCCCTCCGAGCAACAGGACTAATATCTTTTCAAGACTAGGTTCTACAGGAGAAGGTGGTCGGGCGTACAGCTTGGGCTGCAAGGTTTTCTCTGACGAGCTCCGCGCTGTCCGGTGGCCTTCCAAGTTCAAACCTGGCCACATGGAGAGGTACAATGGGACCCAAAACCCAGAGGAGTTCCTTTCCATCTACACTACCGCCATCATGACAGCTGGGGGTGACGAGCTAGTCATGGCTAATTACCTTCCATCGTTCTTGAGGTCTTTGCTCGGACGTGGTCATTCAATCGGCGAAAGGTTCCACCGCTCTTGGGACCAACTTTGTGGCGCCTCGATTGCCAATTTCGGAGGCATTACGTGCGTCTGGGCAAGGAGGAGGACCTGCACCAGATGATCCAGATGAACGGGGAGACTCTCCGCAACTTCGTGAAGCGTTTCATTAATATCCGCAACACGATCTCGAACATCTCAGACGAATCAGTTGTCCGCGCCGTCAAAAACGGTGTCCGCGACGAGCGGCTCACCCAGGATCTCGAGATCAATGAGACCTGGACCGCCAATGATCTTTTCAGGGCTATTGATCGCTATGCCAACGCGGCAGAGCGCGTTCAGCATAAGAAGGCGTTCGACAAGGGCGAGCTTCCCGCCCAGCCTGGTGTAGATGAGAAGAAGAAGAACAATACCAATCCTGGTGACAAGAAGTCCCAGAAGAAAAGAACAAAGGTGAGCCGAACAATACCGTTGCGAGAATAGATCGCTCACCTCCTCCTAAGAACGGGCAGAAGAAGCCCGCCAATAACTTCAAGGGTAAGAAGCCTGCCCAGGGAGGCGACCAAGGCAAGAAAGGTCCGAATGACTGATATTGCCAGTTCCACCAGGGCTACGGCCACGACATCCGCCATTGCAGGACATGGGCTGCAAAGGTCGAGGATTTCTACAATGGTAAAGGCCCCATGCCCACCCTACTCGAAAAAGGTGATGCCGGAAAGGCCAAACGCCAAACCGATGATGGTGATCGGGACGACGAGGATGACTATCCTGAGCCCATGAACCATATAGTCGTTATCTTTGGCGGCTCCTCAGCCTATCCCTCTCGGCGCAGCCTCAAGAAAGTTGCCCGGGAGGTCCACAACGTTGAGAAGGGCAAACTACAGCCCGAGCCGATGAAGTGGATCGAGGTTTCCATCTTCTTCTCTAAGGAGGATTGCCCCATTGGGATGACCAAGCCTTAGCGGCTCCCGCCGGTGGTCGCTCCGACCATCAGCAACGCCAGAGTCGGGCGTGTCCTGGTCGACGGCGGGAGTGCGTTGGACTTGCTTTCCGCAAAAGTTTTGGACGAGATGCAGATTCCTCGTTTCAAACTCAAAGAGGTCACGATGCCCTTCTATGGGATGGTACCGGGAGAAGCTGTTCGACCACTGGGGCAGATTGTTTTGCCCGTTACCTTCGGCAGCCCAAGCAACTTTCGGACAGAGTTGATCACGTTTGACGTGGTTGATTTCCCATCTGCCTACAACGCGATCCTGGGCAGGCCATCTCTTGGAAAATTCATGGCCGTGTCCCACCATGCCTACCACTGTGTGACGATTCCGGGCCCCAATGGCGTGATCACGGTCAAGGGCAATTACAAAGCCGCTCTAGATTGCGACAAGTAGGCCCTTGCCCTGGTCGACCAACTTCCCCCGCGTGGTCCCGAAGAGGTGCAGACCATGTTTGTCCGTCCCAAGGTTTCTCTTCAGCTAGGAGGAGAGACTAAGGAAGTTCCACTGTCTCTTGATGACCCTTCCAAGACAGTTCATTTGGGGCCAACCTAGAACCCAAATAGGAAATCGAGCTCGTCGCCTTCCTCCGAGCTAATGCAGACGTGTTTGCCTGGGAGCCGTCTGACATGCCCGGGGTCCCAGGTTATCGAGCACAAACTAGCAGTCCGGCCAGACAAAAAGTCTATTCGCCAGAAGCTTCGTCGCTTTTCGGATTTCAAGCAGGGGATCATCAAGGATCAGCTTGAAAAGCTGCTCGCTGCTGGTTTCATCCGTGAGGTTGATTACACCGAGTGGCTGGCCAACCCTGTGATCGTAAAGAAGAAAGGCGGCAAGTGGAGGATGTGTGTCGATCACAGGGATTTGAACGCGGCTTGTCCTAAGGATAATTTCCCGCTGCCTCACATAGACCAGCTGGTCGACGCGACTGCGGATGCCCAGCTTTTGAGTTTTTTGGATGCTTACTCCGGTTGTCACCAAATAAGCATCTCTCCCGAGGATGAAGAGAAAATTGCCTTCATCACCCCCTTCGGCACTTTCTGCTACACGACCATGTCTTTCGGTCTGCGCAACGCTGGTGCCACCTTCCAGCGCTTAATGGAGAAAACTTTCCCAGGACAGCGCGGAAGGAACCTGGAGGTCTATATTGACGACATAGTAGTAAACAGCAAGTATGCTTAGGATCATGTAAAAGACCTGGCAGAGACATTTCATAATCTCACCAGGCACAAAATTAAATTGAATCCAGAAAAGTGCACTTTTGGTGTCCAATCCGGCATGCTGCTCGGCTATGTGATCGGTTCGCAAGGAATTTCTGCTAACTCTGAAAAAAATCAATGCCATTGAAAATATGCAGGCTCCGACTACCATTAAGGAAGTCCAGAGCCTCACAGGACGGATGGCTGCTCTAAGCAGGTTTATTTCCCGTCAGGGTGAACGCGGGCTGCCCTTTTTAAGGCCCTGTGCAAGCACAATGGCTTCGAATGGACAGAGGAGGCTGACAGATCTTCTAAAGATCTAAAGCAATACCTGTCCAACCCACCTATCTTGACAACCCCGCAATATGGTGAACAGCTTTTGCTGTATCTTGGCTGCACGCCACAAGCAGTGAGCGCAGTCTTGACAGTGGAGAGGGAAGGCATCCAACGGCCAATCTATTACGTGAACGAGGTACTTCATGGATCAAAGGGGCGCTACCCTGAGGTCCAAAAGTTGCTCTACGCCTTGCTCATGTCCTCCAGGAAGCTTAGGCATTATTTCCAGGCGTACCAAATACTGGTCCCGACCAAGTTCCCTTTGGACGAAATCCCACGGAACAAGAAAGCTGGCGGACGCATAGCTAAGTGGGCAATGGAACTAGCAGAGTTCGACATTCTGTTTGTTGTCCGAACTGCTATTAAATCACAGGTCCTGGCTGATTTTGTCGCTGAATGGATTTGCCCGCCCAAATCCCAGGAAGCTCCCGAGCAACCTGAAGAGACCCCCTGGACCATGTTTTTCGACGGCTCGCGCACTGGAAACCCGGGGGCTGGTTTTGTTCTCATCTCCCCTCAAGGGGAGCAACTCCAGTATTCTATCCAATTATACTTTGTGGCAACTAACAACGCCGCGGAGTACAAGGCCCTCCTCACGGGACTAAGAGCGTGTAAGTCGCTCGGCGTCCAACGGCTAACTGTGAAGGGAGATTCACAGTTGGTCATCAATCAGGTAAATATGGAGTATCAGTGCTGCGATGACTCAATGGCGCGATACCTTGTTGAAGTGAGAAAGTTGGAGCGGCACTTTCGATTCTTTGAGGTGCTCTTCGTGTCCAGGAAGGACAACTTCTTGGCCGACCAGCCGTCCAAATTCGAATCCTCACGCGAACCTGTCCCGACATGGGTGCTCGTCGAGCACCTTTATAAGCCCTCTATCACGTCTCCGGACGAGGCAAAAGAGACAGGTGGTGCTGTCTCCGTCATCGAGTAGGTTGTGGACTGGACAACGCCATTTGTCCGGTACCTTGCAGATGGGACCCTGCCAGACGACGAAGCTGAGTGTTCCCGGCTTATAAGGCGTGCTAGTCCATACAAGCTTGTGGATGGGATCCTTTACCGGTAAGGTGCTCTGTGAGTACTCTCCAAGTGTATCTCGCAGCAGGAGGGTGTGTTCCTTCTCAGGGACATACACGAGGGTGCCTGCGGCAACCACGCCTCCTTCAGGACTCTGGTCGGCAAAGCGTTTCGCATGGGTTATTACTGGCCCACAGCGCTACAGGATGCCCAGGATGTGGTAACTAAGTGCAAGGCATGCCAATTTTACGCCCGGAAGGCCCATAAGCCCGCCCAAGAGCTCCAAACGATCCCCCATCATGGCCTTTCTCCACATGGGGTCTGGATCTGCTCAGCCCGTTCCCCAAGGGGTACAAGGGCTGCACGCACTTGCTCGTCGCCATCAACACTTTTGCAAAGTGGATTGAGGCCGAGCCTGTGTCATCTCTTCATGCCAAAACGGCTGTGCGTTTCTTCAAAAGCAATGTGATCACGCGCTTCGGGATTCCCACAAGCTGATCACCGATAACGGTCCCCAGCTCAGAAGCGAGCTATTCCAGGAATACTGCGAACAACTGGGCACCAAGGTCTGCTTCGCCTCTGTGGCACACCCACAGAGCAATGGAGCAGTCAAGCGAGCTAACGGACAGATAGTCCAGGGTATCAAACAGCGGGTGCTCGCAACTCTTAACCAGCACAAAAAAGCCTGGGTCGATGAAGTTCCTTCCATCCTCTGGGCCGTTCGCTCCACAGCCAGCCGGGCAACCGGGGAAACTCCTTTCCAACTGGTCTACGGTGCAGAAGCCATTTTGTCCGCCGAAGTGGTACACGACTCGCCTCGCACGAGTCGGTCAACATGGCTGACACAGAGCAAGAGCGCTTGCTCGAACTCGACCTCTTCGAAGGCACATGTGAACGGGCACAAGTCAGAATGGCGCGCTACCAGGAAGATCTTTGTCAGCACGCTGCCAAATCTGTTCGACCAAGGGCTTTGAAGGCTGGCGACCTCGTTCTGCGCCGCATCCAGAGCCTGTCCAATGCCAACAAGTTAACTCCTGATGGGAGAGCCCGTTCACGATTTTCACGCCGCCCACCCATTACTTTCGCCTGCAATGGAGGATGGGAGAGAGTTGACCAGCACTTGGAACATCGACCAGCTTCATAAGTTCTTTGTGTAGGTCTTTCAGTTGTTTTCCTAGCTCTACGCTTTTTTCAAACTTCGCGTCCTTGTTCGTCCAAGTCTCTCGGGCTGCCATGTAAAGTTCAATCCAGTTAATAGTGAATGCTCGCGGCCCCCTGCGGCCCCTTTTCACACCTTGTCTTCTCAGACTATTCTCTCTGGTAACACTTGATGGCTGCCCGGTCTTGCGAACTTTCGGCCCCGCGATCTTCAGGTTTTCCTGCCCGCATCTAGTTTCAGCAAGTTCCCGAACTCAGGGTTGCGTAACACGGCTTTCTGCCTTGCGGCTAAGTCTGCTATCGTAAGCCCCCCGCGGCAGAGGCACTAACCGCGCTCGGCACAACCACTCGGCAAAGTCTGCTCTCGTAAGGCCCCCGCGGCAGAGGCACTTTCCTTGTCCGGTTACCTTGGAAATCGCCTAACTTACGTCGGTGAGCAGTTCACGGGACGAGTAGATCAGGATGCGGGCGTCGTTCTATATCTCTACGAACGTGCTTGAATTCACAAACTCAGGTATTCAATCATCGTCCGTACCGTGGGCTAGGGTGTCGCTCTTTTGCTTGTGCACCTGTTCGAGTTCGCAAACTCAGGTTTTCGAACAGATGCACAACAGGGGCTGGGAGTTAGGTAGGCGTCCTACCATTTTTCTAAAAACTCTTTAGCGCTGTTTCCCCTTGCTCCTAGTTTCTTGTTCGTTCTTGTCTTTTTACTGCTCTTTTTGCAGGGAAAAGGTAAGGGTTCGTTTCCATTAACAAAATTTTACAGGTATAAAAGGACCTTTCGGGTATTGCCCTATTGCTACTATTTAGAAGCAAGCTGCTCCTTCAGCTCCTCAATCTCTAGTTTGAGGCGCAGGGCTTCCCCTTGGGCTCGGATCCCTTTCTTCGCTTCAGCTCGGAGGCGCTCGGCTTCCTCCTTGCTGACCGTCCTGTGCTTGGCCTGCTCCTTGGCCTCTGCACGAAGGGTTTCGACCTCCTCGGTCTTGGCCCGCAGCTCCTCGGTCAAACTTTCATTCTAACTAAGGCGCTGCTCGACGGTGCTGAGCTGCTCGGCCAGCCCTTCGACCCTTCTTTTCGCGGTGCTCGCCCTCGCGGCCAGCGTGCGAAGCTCCTCGGCCTCTTCCCGGGAGATCCACAGGGTCGACACCTTCTCCTGGAGGGCCACGAAGGACTGCCTCTCCTCGTTCAGCTAGGCCTTGAGCTTCTCCACCTCCGCCGTGAATTGGTTCCGGCTTTCGGCCGCGGCCATGAGCTCCCCCTCGAGCCACCTCATGCAGAGCTAGTCCTGGAAAGCTCCCAAAATGGTGCCGCGCTCAATGGCGACGCCTTTTTCGAGGTTCTCCATGGTGCCCCGCAAGACCTGAGTAAGAGAAGAGCAAGTTTGTTTTACTGAGTTGCTGATAACCTAAACGGACGAGTTTCTGTTCGGGGCTTACCTCACGAAGCCTGTGCTTCAAGTTCCGGCGTAGGCGTTCCCCGAGTCCGTGGGTCGCAAAGCCCCGGCTGCTCGGAGCGGTCGTGGCGCGGCATTCTCTCCGCTGCGCCTTCCCCTTACGGGAGCGCGTCTGCTCGGCGGCAGTGGCGACGGGCGAAGGTTCTTCGCCCTTGAGCTCCTGTCCTTCCTCTTCTTCCTTCGCCCGATCACTCTCGGGCAAGGCAAAAAATTTTATTATTTAATCCTTTTTAAAAAATAATTTTAATTTTAACCCCTCGGAAATTTTTTTTTCAAATCTAACCCTTTTGGCCGCGCCACCGCACCTGGCGCGTCATCCCCACTCTGACACGCCGATGCATGTGGCACGGCAGAGGTGCCACGCTGTCGGCCCCGGTCAATGGCCGCCAGCACGGACTGGCGTGGGTCCCACACCTTGACGCGCCACCCCTCCTGCCGCGTTAAGGACTTATACAGAACGCGCGCGGGATGCCCCTGCTGTTCTTCTTCCCCAGACCACCTCGCCGCCCGCCCGCCCGCCGCGGGCCGCCGCCCACCCGCCCGCCCGTCTCCGGCCATTTGGAGCGGGAAATTGTTCCCCGTCCTCTTGTGAAGGTGATTGTCCAATATTTTTCTTCGATTTGTGCCTCGATTAACCGCATTTCGTAGGATTTGAATAGTTAGGGTTTTAGGGGAAAAACTTGGTTTATGTTGCACTTTGACGTGTTTAGTTCGATCCAAGCACCGTGGCATACGTGTTGCATGTACTGGCTGTGATATTAACGTGTAGAATCCATTGCATGTAGGTGTGCGATATTTTATTTTGGTGTAGATGATGATATTGTATATTAGGTCTAAACGACTTGAATTTGTTATGTTTAATATTGTAGATGGATCGTTTAGTCCGTTTTTTCATGGTGGCACAATCAGAGAAAACGGAGAGTTTGAGAATATGAAGGAAGATGTGGTATTGTTTGATAGGAGCCCAAGCTTTGATGATTTAGTTTCCCGCTGCCGGTCTTTCATTAGCTTTAGGGTTGGTGAGGGTGAACTGTTCTTGCAAGGAAGAATTGATTTTGGGAAGGCTAGAGCTCACTATGTGATGTTGAAGATTTCATCTGAGTCGGATTGGAACTATTACAAGGATGTTGTGAAAAATTCGAACGTCAGTTGTTGGGAGGTGGTGGTTGAGATCGCATGTGCGAGTGGCTCATTAGCGAGACTCGTACAAGCTGTGCAAAGTGTTGATGACGAAGATGAGGCTGTTGAGCATCTGACGCAGGATTTGGGCACAGTTGGAGGAAGGCAGGTCAGAACTGAAGCACGTGTTGCGGAGACGGTGGGAGAGCCGTTTGATAACTTTGATAGCGCCTTTTCATGAATGACTTTGATGATGGAGTTTTTGAGGAGGACGAACGTGATGTGGAAGACGACCAAATTTCTCTAGGATCCGAGGAGAAATCCTATGATGAGGAGAGGGCAGAAGAAGAGGACAAGCAACGTACGCATTGTCGGCTGAGGAGAGGCGGCAGCTTAGGGCAGTTCATGTTGATGTGCCCACGGGGACCACCTTTGAGGATCTTAGCCGAACTCACATGGCAATATGTGAGAGCGGCTTACTGTCAACTGATGTTCTGCTGGATTCTGAGAATCTAGAGATCCGAAAGGGCATGTCATTCGAGTCTCTGCAGCAATTGCAGTACTTCTTGATGGACTATGCGGTTAGGCATCATAGGCCATTCAATGTTACTCATTCGGACGTCAAAGTCAGGCACATGGTGAACTGCAAACAAGGATGCCTGTGGGGTGTGTGGGCTCGGCTGGACAAATATACTGGGAGATGGAAGATTACTCGTGTGAGGCAACCTCACACGTGTGGCCCGTCGAAGACAAAGAAGCTGCATGCTCAAAACATAGCCAAGTACTTAGGGCGCCGTATCGCTGGCATTGTCGTGGCGGATAGCGATGTGTCAGTTGCTTCTTTGATCGAATCCGTATTTGGATTCACTGGGTACCGTGTGAAATACTCGAAGGCTTGGCGGGCAAAGCAACACGCCATGGAGTTGCTATATGGGATTGGAAGGAGGCATACAACATGGTGCCAAGGATGTTGAATGCAATTAAACATTTTAACCCGGGTACAAAGTATTTCACCTACACGGGTTATAGTGGATTGGTCGATGAGAATGGCAAAACGCGCTATGTTCTTGAGCGTGTGTTTTGGTGCTTCAAGCAGTGCGGGGAGTCGTTCGAGCATTGTCGGCCGGTCGTACTAGTCGACGCAACCTTTCTAACCGGCAAATACAAGGGTGTTTTGATGATGGCCGTTGCGGTTGATCCAGAGGATCAATTGATGCCTCTATCATTTGCGATGGCCGAGGGCGAGAACAACATGAGTTGGGCATGGTTCATGGCGCATCTAAGGCGGGAGGTTCTTGGTACTAGCCGGACGGTTTGCATGATTTCCGACCATAATCATGGCCTTCTAAATGCGGCTAAGAAACAAATGGAAGGTTACCCTCCGATTGAGCACCGGTGGTGTATGAGGCACTTTGCGGCCAATATATGGGGTCGACAGAAGAAGAAGGAAGTGGTGTCGAAGCTAAAGGCCGTTTGCTGCACTAGAGAAGAGAGAGATTTTCAGAAAAAGTTAGAAGAGCTGGATAAGATGCTAAACGATCGAGCCAGGGATTGGATTAAGGAGCAGATGGAGAACAAGGACAAGTGGGCTCTTGCTTATGACGAGGGTGGCCATCGTTACGGGATAATGACGACAAATGGCGCCGAGTCGTTGAACAATGTGTTCAAAGGCATTCGTGCCCTGCCAGTATCTGGAATTGTACAATACTCTTTTCAAAAGTGCAACAAGTACTTCGTTCATCGTTGGGGTTTGGCGTCTTCGCCAGAAATTCCACCCCGAAACATTTAGCTAATCATATTTTCTGGTGCCACCATACCTACCTATATGATGGTCCTCCAAAATAAATGATCTATTCCTCAAACTTTTCATAAAGTCCCAAATTTTACAGAGGCATAAAAGAGAAAAGAGACAGAGAGACTAATCACAGGTCTCCCTTCTTATTAAAAAGAGAAAAAAAGAGAGTGAGAAAAGAAAGAAAAAGAGAGAGAGAGAGAGAGAGAGAGAGAGAGAGAGAGAGAGAGAATATCTCTTTAGGCCTCCTTTATCTCTTTTAAAAAGGGACGAAAATTTCAAAAGTGGATTTTAAGGAGGAGACCATCATTCCCAAAATACAAGATAGATGTGTTGGACTCATTAGTACCACACATCCTTGCACTTGTGTTTCTTTTTATTCCTTTGGCGTGAGTTCATTCTCTCCCTCACCCATGGATATCATTTCTTATATGATTGGAAATTAGATTAACATTATCTTCATTAGGATCTTGTTTTAACTTGATAAAAGTGTGTATCATAACTACCACAATATCCTACCTTGGGCTCCACATAAACCTTAGATGTAGATAAAGGCTGCACCTACCTTGGTGAGGAATATAAACATCGCTTGAGTGATTTGAGAGTATGGCTATAGGAATAATCATGAGCTGGTCATTTATTTTCTAAAATGGATAAAAAAAACTCATAGTAGGCCTATTAATGAGATTTTCTCTCTCGTCAAGCTGTTCCATTTGTCAACTACTAAAGGTAAGACCTGTAGACACATCAAAAACTCACAAGTCTTGAGGAATATTTTAGAATAGTAATCATGCCGGTTAAATATATTACAGCGTTGTTATTCAAAAATTCCTGACTTTGGACTTGTACCCATGGTTCGAAATTCTAACCTTTTCTCAGGACGAGCAAAGATCTAGCGTTGTGGACTATATGGGCCCCGGGTATCCTCTAGAAGGCCCATGAGGGAGCAGATAGGGGGCGATCCAAGTCGGCTGATCAAGGATAGAGACCACTCGGGTTACATGCGCCTTAAGCTCCAAGGAAGTTCCCGAGGATATAATCTATCTCCATGTAATTAGCAGATCAACACATGCATGACATGTAATAGCATAACAGAATTAGCTATCGTATACCACGTGCTATCCTGTAACTCTATCTCCCCTACACTATATAAAGGGAGGGGGTAGAGGCCATCAGCACGAATCGTCATAGACATATAGCATCATATTGCATCTAGCATCTTGATCCACCATATAATCCCAGAACACAGGAAGTAGGGTGTTACCTCCTCCGTTGAGGGCCTGAACCTGTCTAACCCTGTCTTGTGTTACCATCTGGCTTAGTTCTTGATTAGCGTCCCCCCGTACAAATTCATTGCCGGCGGTGACCCCCAGTTAGTCACCTGCCGACAGTTGGTGCGCCAGGTAGGGGGTAGCGTCAAGATCATCTCTCAAGTTAGATGGCTTCTTCGAGATCGCCGTACGTCGCCATGAGGCTGGGAGAGTCTCTTCGTTTCGGCATCCTGGACTTCATCGCTGACGGCATCGGCAATCTTCACCTCTCTACCCCTGAGAGATTCCTTCGCAAGGAGGCGCACGCAATCATTGTGACCCATTGCCCTTTGGCTAGGAGAATTTAGCGAGCGCCTTCCACGGATTGACCCCCTCGCTATTCGCCTTCGCACCTCCTCCCAAGGAAGACGAAAAAGGACTCGGCGGGCTCGTCGACATGGGAGTGGATTGTATTCTGCCCACCATCAACATAGTGCCTTCGGCAGGATTTCCATCCGGACTCGAGAGCTTCGCTGCAGCCTCCGCACGGATCTCATCTGAGATTTGGATGAGAGACAGCCAGCCGGCGAGCACACCAGATCCACTCGGATCAGATCCATCTATGTTCGTGGGTGTCATCAATGGTGGCCAACCCATTGGACAGAGTGAACAAGTTAGCCTCTCCGTTTTTGACACCGAGTCTGACGGGAGCGCTGAGATTCGTAACTACCGAGAGGTTTTCGTCCTAGGCGCGGATGATCACCACTCTACCACTCCGCTTGTCGCGTACGCTGAAACAGACACCGGCGCAGCAAACCCTGCGGAGAACCAAGATCGCATACGTCAACTTCGAGTTCGCGGCCGCGACGTCCAGAAGTAGCTTCGCACGGTGAAGCTAAGGGATCAGGAGGTCTACACAACTTCCCAGGCAAACATCATCGCCTCGAAGACTCTTCTCGAGACCTTTGCACCGCAACTTCCAGAAGACAGCCCGTTCGCCCAGACCCTCGCTCGAGCGACGGCCATCGTGGAGATGGCTGCCATACAACAAAACGAGGCAATCCCCGCTCCGACCGCATCGGCTCGCAGTCGTTCTACGCGCAATAGGAACCGGGCTTGAGCCTCCGCGGCCGGCGATTCCCACCAATCGCCTACCCACGACCTTCGTCAAGACATTGAAGCCAAGCGGCGAGAGCGCAGTAACGGCGAGCAAAACTTTCGTGGCCATCATAGCCGTCTTGATGATGACCAAGCCGAGAGCACCGCCAGTCGGCGCGACCACCGTCAGGAGCAGCGCCAAGGCCCACGGCGGGGGCGTCGAAGTAGATCCCCAACGCGGAGGCGGCCACGACCGTTGGAGGGGATTCGGGCCTTCACCCAGGATCTTCGCCGAGTGGTTTGGCCGTATGGTTTCAACCTCAAAGGCATCGACAAGTTCGATGGCGAGAGGACAAAGAAGCGGCTGCAGTTTACGCTTTAGCGATCGGTAGCGGCAGAGGTGATCGAGCGTCATGGTAAACTACTTGCTGTCGCTTTGACCCCAACCGCCTGAGACACGCTAACGGACTCGGAGAATTCTATCGAGTCTTGGGACGACCTCCAGGAGCAGTTCATCGCCAATTTCCAAGGGACCTATGAAAGGCCCGCTTGGAGGTGGGAGATTGGACAGCTACATAGGCGCAAGAACGAGACTCTTCGTGAGTTCATCAAGCGCTTCACGAAGAAGAAGAACGAGATCCGGGACGTTTCGGAACAAACAGTCATCGACGCCTTCTTCGCCAGGTGCAAATCCGAGGAGTTAATCAAGCAGATGACCCGGGATCCTACGCGTAATCTCAAGGCTATGCTCACAATAGCGGACCAGGAGGCCGAAGCCGAGGAGGCCATCGCGAATCATCGCGGAGGCAACGACGGAGGCTCCAAGAAGAAGCCTAATGATGAGCAAGGCAAACCAAAGGACAAGAAGCGAAAAGGGGACGAGATGGTCGCCAACATGGAGCGCAACCAACCTAAGCCCCAACGACAACGACTACAAAAAAGTGATGGATTCGGCATGTCCCTTCCATCCACGAGGAAAGCACTCTGCCAAAGACTGCCTTATTCTGCAGAAGTTCACCGAGAATTCAAACCAATCGGCTAAGGGCGGTCAAGACAAGAAACCCGATGGAGATTACCAGGACGCTGAGCGCGAGATCAGCTACATCTTCGGGGGCTCTGATGCGTATGAGTCCAAGCGGAAGCAAAAGCTTACCACTCGGGAGATCAACGCTATCATGCCAGCGACGCCTAAATACTTGCGCTGGTCCGAGGTGCCTATCACCTTCGACCGATCGGACCACCCGGATCGGGTTGCCTTACCTGGGAGGTATCCTCTGGTGGTGGACCCGGTCGTGCGAGGAAGCAAATTGAAGATGTTTCTAGTCGATGGCGGGAGCGGGATGAATGTCCTTTTCGTCAAGACCCTGGACCAGATGAATATTCCACGTTCTGAGCTACGGCAAGGATCATCTCCTTTCCACGGGGTAATCCTCGGGACGTCCGCGATACCACTCGGACAGATCTCTTTGCCCTTCACGTTCGGGACTAAGGACAACTATCGGACTGAGAGTCTGAGCTTCGAAGTGTGAAGGATCGGGATGCCGCCTAGAGGGGGTGAATAGGCGTTACAAATTTTTGATCTTTTAAAGCACAGCGGAAAATAATATCGGATGTTCTGATGATGATATCGGATAGTCCGATATGGATACCTGTACCAAAATCAAATCCACAACACAAGAGAGAGTAATATCACACGATGGTGCTAGCCAACAACAAGTATAACCACGAATCAAAGTAGATCAAGTTAGAGAGCAAGGGGAAACCAAGAGTGAAGTGGAGACTCGAAGATTTGTTCCCGAAGTTCGGATCCTTGAGGGGATCCTATGTCTCCAATAAGGTAGGCTTGGTCACACTTGAGCCCGGGTCTCTTTCAACCCTTCCCTCACCGAGGTCGCACCAAGACCCCCTGGTTTCACTCCTTGATTCCTTCCCTTCCGGAGATGGAATCGGCCTTCACAAACTCGCACGGCTCACCACACAAAGTACCGGTGGCTCGTGGTCGACTCCTAGCCGTCTAGGAGTTCTCAACCTCCAAGAGTAACAAATACACACAAAGAATGAACTCGGAGATGAACTCAAGTGCTCAAAGATCGACTTCTTCTCACTTAGCACTCACACCCTCTCCCAACTCTTCTCACAAAGAGGATCACTTAGATCTAGAGTGGAGAGGGCAAGAAGCCCTAGGTTGCTTGTAAGTTCTGCTCAAAAATGGTGTGAAAGGCAACCCTTTCCGTGGGGAAGAGGGAGGCCCTAAATAGCCTCACACAGAAACTAGATGTTGGAAGCTGACAGATATCGGATAGTCCGATGTTAACATCGGAATGTTCCGATATTTCCGCAACGAGACAGAGAGGGGTCAATCGGAGCAAATATCGGATTTTTCCGGTCCATATCGGAATGTTCCGGACCAACATCGGAATGTTCTGATATTTTTGTGACTGGAGACAGAGAGGGGTCAATCGGAACATTCTGATCCATATCGGAACATTCCGATCCGACATCGGAACATTCCGATACACAGTACACAGCCAAGACGGAAACGGGCATAACTTTTGACTCCGAACTCCGATTTCGGTGATCTTGGGCTCTACAGAAAGCTAAGAACAAGGGCTACACAAACCACAAGGTCTCACTGCCTAAAACCCAAAGGATAGGAGCAGCAACCACAAAGGAAGCAACGAAAGATCTAAATCTCTCACTTTTCGACACCACCAACACTCCTCTCCCTTGATCTCTCTCAAAGATTGATCACTTGAGCACCTGAGATATATCTAAGCCATTCAACGTTGCATCCCTCTTAATAGTACGACATTCCTTAGACTCAACTTATAAATAAAGCCATACAACCTTTAGGATAAACCACTTGCCGTCTTCTTTCTTTATTTTGAGGTTCAACGATATTGTTAATCTTGAGCACTCTTGGTGTATTGTGTATGATGACCTTTATTAAATATTGATAACGTCTTCGTCTTGTCAACCTTGACTTGATTCACCTCATGAGACTCTCGTCCTATTCGACTTTGCCTCGATCATCCTCCTCGATGATCATCCCGCCAAATTGACCTTGACTTAGTACTCAACTCTTGGTGACATCGTCGTCTTGTTGACCTTGACTTAACCGTCATCCTTCAACGTTCCTTGGTCATCACACAAACTCATAGGACCTAATTCTTTTCAAATAACTCGTGAAATACATTAGTCAAAAAGCTCAATAAATATGGATCAATTTGATATTCGTGAGCGATTAAGTGTCCAAGTGTTTCATGTAAAGAAGCACAATACAAGTGTAAACACTTGGCACAAGAAAGACCTCTACTAAGTGCGTCCTGATAAATATGTGTTTGATCTATATGCACTATAGAGATGATTTAGCAATCACAACTTCACTTAATGATGCACATGGAAATATATTCATTACTCACACATGTGCAAATTCATATTTGAAGTAAGAGAGAAGTTGTGAACCAATCTAGATTAATCTTTACTAAATTAAATGCATGTGTGAATATTCATGGAAAGCCTACATGCACAAAGCCATTTAAACACGGTGAAGTTTATCTAATGCACCGACTAGATGATCGCTAATACATGGCATATAATATAAAACATCTTGTCGAGTAAGCAACATGTTCATAATATATTTATGCTCAAATAAGTACGACAAGATATGATAAGCATAAATCTAATCAACCAACAACATGTGCTTACGCAAAGTAGTTGTATACCTTAATTAGAAATCCATTTTATTTTCATAAATGAGACTATGAAAGATAAGCAATCAAGTGTGTTAGTCTCATTGGAATGATTAGCATAAGACGTACCTTTTAGAATGAATAGCTGTCCACTCGACATATACGATTTTCCTCTAAATAGGATGAGACTAAGGCCCTGTTCTTTTGAGCTGATCTGAATGGTTGATTAGCTGAACGGCTGAAATGAGTGAACTTCGAGAGCTTCTCGAGGTAGTCTCGAGATTTGGATATATTTTGTTTGACTTGCTTTTTAAAGCGTTAGGACCCACCTTCAAAATAACGAAAAAACGAACTCAAAAAACTCAAAGCATATGTGTTTTCAAAACGTATATAAGTCGTTAAGCTGTTAAGCCGTTAAGCTGTTAAGCTGAAAAGAACTGAGCCTAAAACAATCTTGACAATAAACATATTAGTCTCATAGCAATAAACATATTCGAGGTGTGACATTAAATAAGCATTAAACCAAGCATTGTCATTAAATGTGTTTGTCATTAATCACCAAAATCACATAAGATTACTTGCACTTACAATCTCCCCCTTTTTGGTGATTTATGACAAACCTATTATCAATTGTAACTGATGACAATAAGACAATAAAAATCATTAATGCTTATAACAATTTTTCTTCTAAACAAAAGCACAACACATATGGGGCAATTGATAATACAACATTACTCCCCCTTTTGGCATTAATCATCCAAAAATTGAACAATATTTAAATTATTAAATTCTCCCATTTCCATAATTATCACAAATTATTTGGGAGGGCAAGGCATATCATGAAAGGAGCAAATAATAGATATTCAATGATAAGCTCCCCCTAAATCTAGGCAAGATATGAAATTAATAATATTCAAGATTTAGGCAAAAGTATAAACCAATCTCATTAAGCATTCATGTCATATCTCAAGAGTATAAGTGAGGATCAAGCAAGACATAACAATGCTATCAATTCGAAATAATCAAGATCATGTAGCAAAAAGATATAAGTGATGTCCAAGCACATGATCAAATTGTATAAGCGATGAACAAGGGTATACCTCTTGGCAATATGAGTTCAAAATTACATTTCTTTCTTTTCGCAAAGTGTCATCCATATCAATCATTATATAGCTAAGCTTGCAATGTAACTCACAAGACATGTTAGATGACACTTGAAGAATATGTAAATTGAAATTTAGAGGATACCACTTGTAAAAGAGATTATGCCACTTAAAAAGGTATGACTAGAAATATTAAAGTGGCTAGATGCCATGAGAACATAACACCACTTGAACTTACAATGAATTAATAATTGATCGTTCAAAATTATTAAAAGATAACAATGAGTAGCAAAATCAATTATGAAGAGCACATGAATATAGAGAAGCTTTAAACATTAGTATATTATGCAAGAGCTCCCCTTAAGACATTTAAACGTATGAAGGTGCAAAGACATTTAAAGATATAGTGTCGAAAGAATGAATCCATCAGGGTTCTGATCCACGGGTTCCGCAACTCTACAAGGTGCGCATCCCACTCAGGGACGCATGCACTGGCTACAGCTCTCCTCGCCGACGGGTGGTTCTGAAGTGCCTTCAGCAGGCGCTTCACGTTCCCGCCGGGAGGATTTCTCTTTCTTTTGCTCCTCCGCGAGCCAGCGACGAGCCTTAGCTCAATGTGCTGCGCCGCGGAATTACGTAATCAGGCCTAAGAGCCTTTTAATGAAAATCTTTTGGGGAATCCGCATGTCTTCATTCAATTTCTTGCTTCAATCTTGAATCCACAACAACATTGCCTCAAACGAGTAGTTAGGACGGCACGCTCCCAGACCGGCGCCAAACGCATACGCGGACCTCCCAGGAGAAATCACTCGGCCACCCGAGTGGTTATCCGAGGAACAGGGGAACAAAATCGGTTCACCTCGCCCACTTTTTGCGCCAGTCTTCTAATCCTTCCCAGCGAACTCCACTGCTAGGGTTCTTCTCCGTCGCAACCTCCGCCGCCACCATCTCCGATGCGCAATGGCTCCCCCATCTCCCGCTGCCCCAAAGGTAGCCAAGAGCGGCAAGGAGTGGATGAAGTCGATCACGACCGAACAGAAGCTTCAGAAGCTTGTCTCCATCGGCGTACTCCCCAGCGAAGAATTCATCGCATGGCGCCCTGCCGCCGGCGGGTCTTGCCCCACCCCTCGCTCCGACGAGGTAGTGGTCTTCGAATCCTTCTGCCTCCGCGGCTTCGGCCTCCCTTGCTCTCCTTTCTTCCTGGGATTGCTGCATTTTTACGGGATCGAGGTCTCTCATCTGAACCCCAATTCCATCTTTCAAATTGCAATTTTGTCTATATCTGTGAGGCTTATCTTGAGATCGCCCCTCACTTAGATCTCTTTAGATAACTTTATCTCCTCAAACCTTTTCCCAACAAGAACTTTCCCAACGCCGGCGGTGGCCCGGGATTTCAATTGCGGGAAGGGGCCAGGAAATTTTATTTCGACCGTCCTCTTAGAACCTCCAACAAGGGTTGGCACTCAAAGTGGTTTTACTGTATCAATTCTCCTCCAGTCCTCCCTTCATTCTCCGGGAGAGTGCCCCACGGTTCACCCCTCCTGGTTTTCTCCTCTCGCCGATGGCGAAGGAAGCCAAGTAAAGGAGCTCCTCGTTCTCCTCCACAGACTGAAGTCTACTGGGCTGACCGGCAATGGTGTGGTCTGGAACTACACCCAGCGCCATATCCAGTCCATCAAAGAAAGGGTGCATCTCGCATTCGATTATTCGGGACCCCAAGATGCCACTCGGGAAACTGAAGACCCAATTTCGCAGAAGGAAATTGTCTGCCGAATGACTGAGCGCTTCGCCCCGAGCTTAGAAATAGTCAACTCAGACTGCACGAGCGCCTATCGCTTGTCTTATCCTCCTCCAACGGTAAGCGAAAGATTCTCCTCAACTTAACCGTGGTTTTCCGGAACGTAATCATAGTCATGTCGATCTGGTCCTTGTGCAGGGGCGCGCGGCGTTCTTCTCCACCTATCCAGTCCCAGAAGCCCCAAGCCATAAGGAAGCACCGTGCAAGCGTCCTGCAAAGGACTCGGCTGATGTTCCTCCCGCCAAAAAAAGGCAAAGGGGTCGCTCCCTGGGACTCGGATGAAGACGACTATGAGGACAACGTGCCACTCCTACAACGCCGCCGCCCAACACCGAGGCCGTCTCTGGCTCAGGCTGAGAGGCCACCAAGCCCTCCGTCTCCCCAATCTGCTAGCCCAGGGGCCGCATCGGGGGCGAAGAAGCCTTCCAGCTCCTACCTGAGTAATTCGGGCATCCGGATTGGATTCAAATTTATGTCATCACAAAGGTATTCCCTCATAATTCCATCCCTTCATAATTTGCAAAAGAGGCAATGTCTTGAAAAGTCTCCAAATGTTTGTAGGAAACCCGTCACGGATAATGCGCCGAGCGATCCTGGCGCAAAGACGTCCGCTCCGGTACCTTCAAGGTCTGATTACCAAGCCGAGCCCCAATCAGCAGAGGACTCAACTCGGCGCGCCTCACCTCACCAAGACTCCGGTCTGTCTCCAGCTACTCGCCAATCCTCACTAGCGAAGGGGAAAATCCCAGCCCCAGCTCCAGAGAGCTCAGAACTAGAAATCGAGGAAATCCCTTGCCCCTCCGCCAAAGCTCACACTCCACTCCTCCGACTGAAGTGGAGGAAGAATGGGAAGTGTTGGAAAACATGGCAATAGCTCAAGCTGAGATGTACAGGGTAAAGCCCTTTTTACGCCTTGAATCCCTACTTTGCATAAGGGAATCCCACTAATCTCCCTCCCTTTTCGGTGTAGCGCATGAAAGCGAGGTCAAGGCAAAAGACCCAATGCATGCAGAGGACAGCGGGCGAGCTAAAGTCTCACGATGAGTTTGACAATGCACTATATGCGGTTAAATCACAATACCGTGGCTGGATCGAAAAGCTTCAACAAGAAAATACTGAACTCCGATTCCGCCACGTAGAAGAGTCCAACACCATCCAAGGTATAGATCCTGAACAGTGCTAAACCTTTATAGAAAGAATACTCCTTAGATAATAGTCTCTAATGGTTGCCTTTGATTATAGCTTTGGAGGCAAGGCAGAAGGCCATGGAGGATGAAGTCTTCCAATCCAGAACTCAAGCCGAGAAGTTGGCCAAAGAGCTGGAAGGTAACTTTTCGCCACTGACTCTCCCTGGCTCAGCCTCACTGATGTCCGAGTGATTTGTAATGTCCGACTGATTGTGCAGAGTACCGGGAGAAAACCAGGGCACAATTCCAAGTCCTCGATGAGAAAGTAAAGTCTACCAATGAACTCCGCAACCGTGCTCTAGTAGGAATAGCTCCGACGCTCCGGTACCTTTACCCTGAAGAAGAACTGCCGTTAGACGGCGACATCCTCGTAGCCCGCCTCGATGATATGCCTGCGCGAATCAAGGTCTTCTCGCAAGAGGCGGCGATGACATGTACCAGCCAGGGCCTCGCAATTGCAAAGTCGAACTTCCCCCGCCTAGACTTTGAGGCTGTGAAAGAAGGATTTGCATGCACCGAAGAGAAGGCCCGCACTTTACTGGAAGAAGTTCGCCCAACTGCTGCTCATCTGGTCAAACACTTAGACTTGTAGATATGTTTGATGTCCAAACGCTTGGTTGATCCTCGATACTTGTGATCTTATTTATCCGAGTATTTAGCTTTTATCCTTTTTCATGAAATGTATCTGCCGACTGGTCCAGCCCCCGAGTGCTAGGAATTAGCACTTGGCTTTCTCCCTATGCACCAACAGAGTGGCTGAACGTTGTCTTCGGCAAGTACGATCGCCATTACTCAAGAATTTTCATAATACCCAAATTTAACCAGCATATGTAAAGAGAAAACAACTTTTATTGATAAGATAGGGTGCGGTTGACTCCGCACACTATTTAGTGTAGCCCCCGACTTACTGCTTAGCCGTTTGACGGCCAAGTAGCAAGTCAGAAAAAGGAGACTAATTACAAAATGCTTGAATACATGATTCTAAGAGTAAAAACGACGTAGCTGCTCTATGTTTCAGGTATTAGACACTTCCGATCCGTCCTCGCGCTTTAGCCGGTAAGCCCCCGGGCGAGTCACTTCGTCGATCACATATGGGCCTTCCCAAAGTGGGGAGAGTTTATACTCGTGCTTCTGATTCCTTCGGAGAACCAGATCTCCCTTGGGGAACGCACGGCCCCGTACGTTGCGCTGATGATAGCGACGTAGGCCCTGTTGGTACTTTGCCGACTGGATCATTGCTATTTCCCTGGCTTCCTCGAGCCGATCGAGATCTTCGTGTCTTGTCTCATCCGACTGATTATCGTCGAAACCGGCAACCTGAAGGGACCGGAACTTCAATTCAGTCGGGGGGACCGCCTCTGAGCCATAGACTAGGAAAAATGGTGTCTACCTGGTCGCTCGGCTTGGTGTTGTTCTGAGCCCCCAGAGCACCGAAGGCAACTCCTTTACCCAGCGAGTAGCATACGGCTTTAGGCGATCAAAAATTCGAGCTTTAAGCCCTTGTAGCACCAATCCGTTGGCACGCTCAACCTGCCTGTTGCTCCTTGGATGGGCCACCGAAGCGTAGTAGATCTTGATGCCCAACTCCTCGCCCCAATCTTGAAATTCGCTGTTTTTGAACTTAACGCCATTGTCGGTGATGATACGATTGGGTCCACCAAAACGTACAACGATATAGCGGAAGAACTCGCGTGCTTTGGCCGCCGTGATTACAACAACCGGTTTGGCTTCAATCCATTTGGTAAACTTGTCGATGGCGATGAAGAGATGAGTGAATCAACCTTGCGCTCGCTTGAGGGGGCTCACCATGTCTAGATTCAGACGGCGAAAGGCCAAGAGATTGGAATAGTTTGTCGATCCTGAGCCGGCATGTGAATCTGCCGTGCAAAGAATTGACACCCATCGCATCGCGTACTATATCTTCCGCGTCTGAGACGGCAGTCGGCCAGAAGAATCCCTACCGATAGGCTTTTTCTACAAGAGTGCTGGCCACTGCGTGGTGCCCACACTCTCCCGAGTGGATATCATTCAGTAGATCCTTGCCCTCTTGCTCGTATATGCAATGCCTTAGTACTCCGGAACTGCTTTTTCTAAAAAGCTCGTCCTCGACTACCTTATAGCTCTTGCTTTGGCGTGTAAGGCACTCGGCGAGGCTTCAATCCTCAGGCAGCTCATCACGAAGAAGATAATCTAAGTAAGGCTACGTCCACCCGAGGTTAATTGTTAATACCTCTGTATCAGGCTCTGGCTGCTTTTCTTGATCTTCTTCCGGTGCAGGCGGTAACTTGATGGACGGCTTGCGCAACTCCTGGATGAAAACACCAGTCGGGACTTCAGCTCGAGTGGATCCCATCCGCGCCATCTCATCCGCTGCTTCATTGTCTCAGCGGAGCACGTGAGTCAGCTCCAGTCCGTCGAATTTATCTTTCAGCTTTCGTACCTCCTGACAGTAAGCCGCCATGTTGTCGCCAATACAAGACCACTCCTTTTGAACTTGGTTAACCACAAGCTGGGAATCCCCGCGTACCATTAACCGCCTGATACCAAGCGATATGGCGACGCGTAGCCCGTGGATGAGTGCCTCGTACTCGGTGGCGTTGTTGCTAACGGGAAACAATATCTGAAGGACGTAGCGTAGCTTCTGGCAGGTCGGCGATATGAGCAAAATTTCAGCCCCCGCGTCGCTGAGCATGAGGGTACCATCAAAATACATTATCCAGTACTCGAGATTCTTCTTTGCTGCTGGGGTCTGGGCCTCTGTCCATTCTGCGACGAAATAGGCCAATGTTTGAGATTTGATGGCTAGTCGAGGCCTGAACTTTATTTCAAAGGCTCCAATCTCAACTGCCCACTTTGCAATCCTCCCAGTGGCTTCCTGATTATGAAGTATGTCTCCAAGTGGGAAAGAAGTGACCATCGAAATTTCATGCTCTTGAAAATAATGCTTAAGCTTCCATGATGTAAGTAACACAGCGTACAGAAACTTTTGAACTTGTGGGTACCTTATTTTGGAATCTCCCAATACCTCACTGACGAAGTAGACCGGATGCTGTACCTTCTAGAGGGAGCCTTGCTCGTCACGTTCAACCACCAAGGCGCTGCTTATGACGTGAGTCGTGGCGCCGATGGAGAGTAAGAGGGGCTCCTGGGGTATGGGAGGGACCAACACCGGAGGTGTGGTGAGAAACCTCTTTAGATCTTGAAGGCTTTCTGTGCTTCTGTTGACCACTGAAAATCATCTTGTCGGTGTAAGAGCCTAAAGAATGGCATGCCTCGCTCCCCGAGTTGGGAAACGAATCGGCTGAGTGCCACGATGCATCCAGTGAGCTTCTGCACATCCTTCTGATTGGTCGGGGGCTTCATCTTGATGATGGTTGACCTTCTTTGGATTGGCTTCGATCCCCCGATGAGAGATGATGAATCCGAGTAGTTTACCAGACAGAACCCCAAAAATGCACTTCTCGGGATTTAGCTTCATCCGATATGCCCTTAGGCTCTCGAACGTCTCGGTCAGATCTGTTATGAGATCCCATCTGGATTTTGTTTTTATGACAATGTCATCGACATAGGCCTCCACGTTGCACCCGAGCTGAGTGTGAAAACACCGCTGTATGGTGCGCTGATAAGTCGCGCCAGCATTTTTCAGTCCGAATGGCATTGTGATATAGCAGAAAGCACCGAAAGGCGTAATAAACGACGTCTTGATGCAATCTTCCTCCTTCAGACTAATCTGATGATAGCCTGAGTAGGCGTCCAGAAAACTCAAGAGCTCGCACCCGGCGGTGGAATCCACCACTTGGTCGATGCGGGGGAGCCCAAAAGGATTCTTAGGACAAGCTTTGTTGAGGTCGGTGTAGTCGACACACACCTGCCATGTTTTGTTCTTTTTCTGCACCAGGACCGGGTTCGCAAGCCACTCAGGATGATACACCTCCTTGATGAACCGAGCTGCCAGCAGTTTGGTGATCTCTTCCCGTATGGCGTCTTTCCGATCCGGTGCAAATCTTCGTAGGCGCCGCATAATTGGCTTCGCCTTTTCGTCGACGAGGAGAGAGTGCTCGATCACTTCCCTCGGAACACCAGGCATGTCCGAAGGTTTCCAAGCGAACACATCCTGGTTTGTCCGGAGGAAAGTGAAGAGCGCGTCTTCCTATTTGCTGTCGAGCCCGGTCCCAATCACGGCTGTGTTGGCCGGATCAGACGGGTCCAACGAAATCTTCTTGGTTTCTTCGGCTGCTTGGATGGACGTTTTGGCCTGTTTTTTGGCGGGGACGTCCCCTTCCTCATGAAGGGATGCGACCTCCAGTCGGATCTTTTCCATCTCAGCAGATGAGTCCAGTGTCTGTGCCATCTCACAACTTTCATTGTCATAGAGCAGGGACTTTTTAACGTCACCAGGGAGGGTGATTACACCATTGGGACCTGGCATCTTTAAGACAAGATAAGTGTAGTTGGGAACAGCCATGAATTTGGCAATCCCCGGCCTTCCCAAAATGGCATGATATGCCGTCTCGAAATCAGCCACTTCAAAACTCAGACTCTCGGTCCAATAGTTGTCCTTAGTCCCGAACGTGACGGGCAAAGAGATCTGTTCGAGTGGTATTGCGGACGTCCCGGGGATTACCCAGTGGAACGGAGATGATCCCTACCGTAGCTCAGAACGGGGAATATTCATTTGGTTCAGGGTCTTGATGAAAAGGACGTTAATCCCGCTCCCACCGTCGACCAGAACCCACTTCAATTTACTCCCCCGAACGACCGGATCCAGAACCTGCGGGTACCTCCCAGGGAAGGCAATCCGATCTGGGTGGTCCGATCGATCAAAGGTGATGGGCACTTCAAACCAGCGCGAGTACTTGGGGCTACATGCATGATCGCATTGATCTCCCGAGTGGTAAGCTTTTGCATCCGCTTGGACTCGTATGCGTCAGAGCCCCCAAATATGTAGCTAATCTCACGCTCAGCATCCTGATAGTCTTCGTCGGGCTTCTTGCCTTGACCGCCCTTGGCCGCCGACTGCTTCGAGTTCTCGGTGAATTTCTGTAAAATGAGGCAGTCCTCGGCAGAGTGCTTTCCTCGTGGGTGAAAGGGACATACCGAGTCCATAACCTTGTTGTAGTCGTTGTCGTTGGGGGGCTTAGGCCGATTGCTCTCCATATTGGCGACCATCTCGTCCCCCTTGCGCTTCTTATCCTTGGGCTTGCCCTGTTCGTCATTAGGTTTCTTCTTGGGGCCTCCGTCGTTGCCACCGCGCTGATTCGCGATGGCCTCCTCGGCTTCGGCCTCCTGGTCCGCCATTGTGAACATGGCCTTGAGATTACGCGGGGTCCCGAGTCATCTACCTGATCAACTCCTCGGATTTGCATCCGGCGAAGAAGGCATCAATGACTGTTTGCTCCGAAATGTCCCGGATCTCGTTCTTCTTCTTGGTAAAGCGCTTGATGAACTCACGAAGAGTTTCGTTCTTGCGCCGATGTAGCTGTCCAATCTCCCATCTCCCCGCAGGCCATTGATAAGTCTCTTGAAAATTGGCGATGAACTGTTCCTGGAGGTCGTCCCAAGACTCGATTGAGTTCTCCGGGAGTCCCGTTAGCCAGGTCTGGGCAGTTGGGGTCAAAGCGACTGGCAAGTAGTTTGCCATGACGTTCTGATCACCTCTGCCTTGTTGTTGCGCTGGCGTGACCTCGACCCGATTCTTTGGGTCCTTCTCGCCATCGAACTTGTCGATGCCTTTGAGGTTAAAACCATCCGGCCAAACCACTCGGCGAAGATCCGGAGTAAAGGCCCGAATCCCCTCCAAAGGTCGTGGCCGCCTCCGCCTCGGGAATCTGCTACGATTCTCTCGGCGCGGGTCTTGGCGACGCTCGTGACGGTGGTCGCGCTAACTGGCGGTGCTCTCGGCCTGATCATCAACACGGCGGCTGTGATGGCTATGAGAGTTTCGCTAGCCGTCAATGCGCTCCCGCCGTTTAGCTTCTATGTCTTAACGAAGATCATGGGCAGGCGACTGGCGGGAATCGCCAGCCGCGGTGGCTCGAGCCCTGTTTCGATTGCGTGTAGAACGACTACGAGTCGAAGCGGTCGGAGCGGGACGTGCCTCGTTTTGTTGAATGGCAGCCATCTGTACCATGGCCATCGCTCGAGCGAGGGTCTGGGCGAGCGGACTATCTTCGGGAAGTTGCGGTGCGATTGTCTCAAGAAAAGTCTTCGAAGCGACGATGTTTGCCTGGGGAGTCGTGTAAGCATCTTGGTCCCTTAGCTTCACCGAGCGAAGCTCGTTCTGGACGTCTCGACCGCGTGCACGAAGATGTCGTATACGATCTCGGTCCTCCTCTCGGCGCGTGTCCGGGTCCACCACGCCAGTGGCGGTTTCGTCGTATCCGACAAGTGGAGAAGCTGACTGGTGATCTTCCGCGCGAAGAACAAAAACTTGTCAGTAATTACGGACCTCAGCGCTCTCGTCAGACTCAGAGTCAGAAACAGAGAGGCTGACTTGCTCGCTCTGTCAAATGGGTTGGCCAGCATTTATGACTCCCACGAACATAGTTGGATCTGATCGGACTAACCCAACTGGATCCGTTGCACTCGCCGACTGGTTATCTCCTGTCCAAATCTCAGAGGAGATCCATGCAGAGGTCGCAACGGAGTTCTCGAGTCCGGAGGGAAATCCAGCCGAAGGCATTGAATCGTTGCTGGACGGAATAGAATCCATGCCCATGCGGTCGAGCCCGCCAAGTCCTTTTTCGTCTTTCTCAGGGAGAGGTGCGAAGGCGAACAGCGAGCGGGTCAATCCGCTGAAGGTACTTGCTAAATTCTTCAAGCCAAAGGGCAATGGGTCATATTGATTGCGCGCACCTTCTTGCGAAGAGATCTCTCTAGGAGGAGAGAGATGAAGATTGCCAACGCTGTCGGCGATGAAGTCCTGGGTACCGAAACGAAGAGTCTCCCCCAGCTTCATGGCGACGTGCGGCGATCTGGAAGAAGCCATCTAGCTTGAGAGATGATCTTGACGCTGCCCCCTACCTAGCGCGCCAACTGTCGACTGGTGACTAACTGGGGGTCACCGCCGGCAATAAATTTGTACGAGGGGACGCTAATCAAGAACCAAACCAGATGGTAGCACAAGACCGGGTTATACAGGTTTAGGCCCTCAGCACCAAGGTAATACCCTACTTCCTGTGCTCTGGGATTATGATTGATCAAGATGCGGGATGCAAGATGACCAAGGCGATTACAGCATATGCTCTATGAGATGATTCCTATGCCTATGGCCTCCACCCCCTCCCTTTGTATAGTGTAGGGGGAGATAGAGTTACAAGGTAGCACGTGATATACGGCACCTGATTCCGTTATGCTGTTACATGCCATACATGTGCTGATCTCCTAATTACATGGAGATTTATCTTATCCTCGGGAACTTCCTTGGAGCTCAAGGCGCGTGTGACCCGAGTGGTCTCTATCCCTAATCAGCCAACTTGGGCCGTCCCCCATCTGCTCCCTTATGGGCCTTCTAGAGGATACCTAGGGCCCATGTAGTCCACAGTAGGGTTAAAGTTGTTATCAAACTAATCTTAGTCTAACAAGGGTTATGACAATCGAGGCAGTCATAAAGGCTAAACAATTCAAGGGCAGACATGTATAAGTATTACATGGTTAACAATTAGGCAGGTTAATAAGCATGCAGTTTTATAGTAAACAATATAGTTTCGAGAAAAGTGGGTAATAGACAATGAATATTTCAATGTTAGTCCGCACTAGGCAAAGTCGCAATCCTCCCCTAATAGGGTAAACATCTATAAGAGTAAGTGTTAACTCGCCTTGCTAGGGTGGAAGGTCCTCCTCAGCGTCTCCGAACCTTCCCTCGGGATCGCCTACATCTAATAACACATACAATCCAGTAATTACTTATTGAAGCAAATCAGAAAACATGATGCATGCACGACCTAGACTTTACTCTCGGCACTAATATATAAGATGTAATGTTGCTAAGTTACGTTACGATATGCAATGCACGCACTATTATTAGCAATATCCTTGCCTAATAGTCTATCTATACCCAAAATACGCTTTCGTACGATGAGGGAGTAATTGAGCGTTTAGGGTTTTAAAACGACATACGATGACGGCACGTCGTGATATGGCCTACATACGGAGTTAAGTTTTATCGGTGTTAGCATTTTCTAAGTTTTTCCTAAATTTATAGTGTAACCCTAAATTATAGGTTATATTAATGCATTTTCTAAAATTAGCTCCTATTTTAACTAATAACGGGTTTACTAATTATTTGTTGGTTTTTAGCAATTAATTTTCTTTAAGGAATACCTTGGGCAAGCATGTCATTTTTAATGTTCTATATCTGTTATTGCATTTATCTACCCACTTTATTTTCTAATGAATTTTTAGGGTCAGATTCATTATTTAATAAAACTAAAGTCACCCTAGATATAGTTTAACCATTTTCTATATAGGAAATCTACTCATTTAAGGAAACAGTGTCATTCCTCCATTACAATGGTTGTTTTCATATTTTTATAAAATCAGAAATGGCCTAATGTATTTATCCAAATTTTTCTATAACTTTTGGGAGCCTCTAGCTACTTTAGATAAATCAATATCTATTTCTAGATTTAAGTAATCGATTAAATCGGTGAAAATTGGTTAAATCCCTTTGGGCCGAACCAGCGAACGAGCCGGCCGAATTACAGATTCGCCCCATGGCCCAAGCCCGTGCATGCCCGCGCCAGTCGGCGGTGGATACGCCGAAGGCGTATTTTCGCGGGGCACAAGCGTGAGAAGGCGCCCTAATCAGCGGTGCCTACACTAAAACTTCCTGGTGGGGCCTAGGCCCACATGTCAGAGACACCGCACCACTGATATGATCCCCCAGGCGCAGGGGGTCTCCTGGAAGCTGGGGCCCACACGTAAGCGTCTCTAAGCGCTCCGATCCGTATGAATCTCGGCTCAAATCTAACGGCCCTTGGCTTTCGTCTATCTCTGGACAGGCGACGTGGCCGACGGCGACAGCGCAAGCCGTGGCGGCGCTTCCGCCCATTTCCGACCAAGAGCATGTACGCTACCGCACTTACGGCCTCCTATGGTCCTAACGAAGCTCGCACCGGGGCCGGAGACGACCGGACTAGAGCAACTGAGCTTAGCTTCGGATCTACAAGCTACGGAAATGGACGGGGAGCATGCGAGGGTCATGGGAGTGCTTACCGAGCTCAAGGAGGAGAGCGCGGCGGAGCGGAGACGGCGGGCGACGAGGGGCTCGACGGCGGCCGAAACAGGGGCTCCGTGGGCACGGCTCCTCTGGGCAGCTCCCCTAAAATTGGGTGAGGGGAAAGGATTAGGGCAAGGTTTAGTAGCTCGGGACGAAAGGAATTTGCCTTAGGCTTACGGAATTGATGGGATTTCCTCAGCGACGGCGCAGGGAAGATTTGGTGAAAACGGGAAAGGCGTTGCCAGCGGGGACGCTCTCGGCTTTATAGGTGCGGGGCAAGGAAGCCAGCCCGAAGGCGCATTCGGTGGCACGGAGGAGCGAGCGGCGCGGCGATGGGACGTGGCGTGTCGAGGCCAAACGCGCGCGCGACGCGACGGTAATGGCTTCGATGATGATGGCGCGAGTGGCGACGGCGTGGCAGAGACAGGCGCGGCGCGCGGCGGTCAAAGCGGCAAAGCAGAGCAGAGCCGAGCGGCAGTAGGGCCACACAACAGAGAGAGAAGGAGAGAGAGAGAGAGGTGGCCACATGTCAGCGCGAAATTCAAGCGAATTTGAATTCAAACAAGTTTTGAATTTGACCGAAAATTGGGTTGTTGTAGAGGTCGGATTGAAACATCAAGTGCATATTAACAAAAAAAGATTGACTAAATCAATCTATTACCTACAAATTAATAATTCGGGCGACTGGACCTGTATAAACGAAAAAAAATTGGACTCTGAAGTCAATGGGTCTGCATCTTATCAATTAGGTTGAAATTGTCTGTCAGAGGTGAACCTTGATATTTCCATGGCTATCACATCTCCTTGGACTTCGTGAGATCCAGCTTTTAGTACGGGTTAGGATTGGAGTTGTAGGGACATAATCCAGACACGATCCACAAAGCAAGAGGGGTTTCCATGACACTATAAGCGGGTTTCGTCGTTACCAACACCGGCTAAATTCAGTCCATTAGAGACTCCAAGAGATCTAAACAAAACACAAAAATATTATTAATGCATATAAACCGTATGCCATCATATGTAAGATGTAAAATGATATTTCAACCACTCAAAAACAAGCTCTGAAATATTGTGAAACAATATAACAATGTGTTTTACTTCTTTTTTTTTTTTGAATCAATGTGTTTTACTTTTCTCCAGACAATGATTGTGTCTCGCAAGAAAAAAGAAGATAACGACAGTGAAGTTGACTGATGAAGAATATACCAAAATTTGAATCATCATTTTTATACCCATATGCGCACTTATAGCTCGCAAGTCGTAGCTCATAATTATTATATCACTAACTCTGAAATTTGATAATGCTCTGGGCATATGAAATTGTGATATTTGGAACAATAAAACCCTAAAAAGACAATTATAAAAAGTAGCATAGTAAAAGGTGTTTTCCATCTAGATGACATGACGAAACCTTTTGAGTATAAAATTGAATTGATCAACCGTTATTTTCTCAAAAAATAACAAAATATCTCTGCTTGATAAAAATTTTAATTGCTCAATACCATTATCCAGATCTTTCCTGACCAAAATTTTCCTTAAGGTACTCACCGCTCTGAAATAAATGCTGGACGCCTCTTCGACTTTGGATGATTTTGACTTATTTAGCTACAATCACGTTAACATCGACTTTTCAGTATTAAGTCACTTTCTGATTCCTCTAGCAGGGCCACATGAACATGAAACTAATATGAACTCTTGTCTCAGCCACAGAAGTTCAGATTCCCCGCTGTCATGCCAGCACGATGTAGCATATCATTCAAACCATGTCCTTATGTATGGAGCATTCAGTGGTTAAGTACTTTGTCGGCAAATAATGAAGCCACAGTTGCAAATTTCTATGCCTTAAATATCAAGGTTTAAATCTCCGGCGCTACAGCGGTTTGAGCAGGGTTCAGCTATGAAAAAAGTATAGATTACCCCCTGAACTATTGCAAAAGTATAGAATACCCCCCTGAACTTTAAAACGGATAAAATACACCCTCCAACTATTAAAAAGGGTTAAAAAAGAACCCTAAACTTTTATGAGGTATAGATTACCCCCCTGGAACAAGTAAAGGTGGTATTTCAACTAAAGAAAATCTATAAAAAATCTAAAAAAACCAGAAAAAATCTTAAATATTCAAAATAATCTTAAAATCCAGAAAATCATTGAAAAATCATAAAAAAGCTTAAAAGTTCAAAAAACTTGGAAAAATCATAAAAATTCAAAAAAAACATTAAAAACTTGGAAAATAATTTTTTTATGATTTTAAGGATGAAAGATTTTTTCTGGTTTTTTCATAATAAAAAGGAAAAAGTAATATATTATGATTATTTTTGAATTTATTATTTAAGATTTTTATGATCTTTAGGATTATTTTGAATATTTTAAGTTTTTTTTTTAGATTTTTCCTAGATTTTTTTGGTTGAAATACCACCTTTACTTGTTCCAGGGGGGTAATCTATACCTCATAAAAGTTTAGGGTCCTTTTCTATCCGGTATTAATAGTTGGAGGGTGTATTTTATCCGTTTTAGAGTTCAGGGGGGTATTCTATACTTTTGCAATAGTTCAGGGGGGTAATCTATACTTTTTCCTTCAGCTATTGAAAAAAGTCAGCTATATCATGCTATTAGCGGGCTATCACTACAGGAATCCGTTTTAATTTCGTCGGCCATAAACCGACGAAAATAGGGGTAAAACCGACAAAATTAATATAATTTCGTCGGTTTGCCGATGAAATTAACCCGACGAAATGTGCTAGATGAAATTGTTGCCATATTTTCATCGGTTTTTTAACCGACGAAATTACTATTGGCCGACAAAGACACTTCGTTTTCATGTAGTGTATAGCATCATTTAGCCGGCTGTAGCTGGTTTGGATATTTAAAACACTGTTAAATATACGCTGGCCATCCAGCAAGCGTACGTAAACCGTAGACCAGACCAGCTCCACCTCCTCTTGCGTGCTCAACAATGTCGATCAGGACATGGCAACTCTGCATGCTCGCTCTTCTCGCCCAGGGCCTCCTCTTGCTCAAATCCAACTCTCACTCTACCAATGGCAGCACTGACCTCGCGGTGCTCCTCTCGTTCAAATCCCACATAACCAACGATCCAACACAGGCGCTGTCCTCGTGGGACGCCGGCGGCGACGGCACCAGCACGGCGGTGCCTGACTTCTGCCGGTGGAACGGCGTGGCCTGCAGCGACCGCCGGCGCCCCGGCCGTGTCACTGCCATAGTCCTGCATGGGTTAGGACTCGTCGGCACCATCTCCCCGCAGCTCGGCAACCTCACCCGCCTCCGCTTCATTGATCTTTCGAATAACAGCTTGATTGGGGTGATCCCATCATCTGTCAGTGGTTGTTCGAAGCTTCATGCCCTCAACCTGAGCATGAACCATCTGTCCGGTACCATCCCTGCTTCTCTTTCTCGCTTATCTAGTCTCACCGTTTTCAAGATCGGACAAAACAATATCAGTGATGAGATTCCTGTGGCATTGTCCAATCTTTCGGCCCTGACAGAGTTCAGCGTCGGGCGGAACTACTTGCATGGCCGAATCCCCAGCTGGCTGGGCAACCTGACCTCGTTGATAGTATTAGATCTTTCACAAAATAGCTTCGATGGGAGTATCCCCGGAGCTCTAGGTAAAGTTTCGAAAGTTAAAAATTTAAATCTCCAAAGTAACGAACTGGAAGGTCCTGTTCCTCCAGGACTCTTCAACTTTTCTTTCATTGAACAGTTGGGTCTTGGTTTTAACCAGCTGTCAGGTTCACTGCCTCTCGATAATGGCTTTAACCTTCCTAAGCTAAAGGTCTTTGCCACCATGAATAATCGATTCGAGGGCCCAATCCCGGCATCTTTGTCGAATGCATCTGCACTTGAATATTTTATGATTCGTGGAAATAGGCATCATGGTCAGATTCCACCGGATATTGGCATCCATGGTCGTTTAAGATCATTTTCATTAGGGTACAATGTGTTTGTAGCCAGAGAGCCTAGGGATTGGGAGTTCCTCACATCTTTAACCAACTGTAGCAACCTGTGGGTACTAGACCTTGTACAGAACAACCTCGTAGGTACTATGCCAATCAGTATCGCCAATCTAACTAAAGATATTGGACATATTGAACTTAGCAGAAACCAAATAGTTGGCACTATACCTGCAGAGTTAGGGATGTTTCACAAACTTGAAGTTCTCAACCTGGCCCATAACCTCTTCGCAGGAGCCTTATCTGAGGATATTGGTCGGCTTTCTAACCTGCACTACATTGACCTATCACACAACCAATTCCATGGTCAGATCCCACAATCACTAGGCAATATTACACAGCTGGAAACTCTCATTCTGTCTAATAATACACTGGAAGGCAACATTCCAACGAGATTTGGTAATCTTACAAATCTCAAAACCATCGATCTTTCCTGGAACAACCTGAGGGGCCAAATTCCACAAGAGATATTTAGTATTTACTCCTTGTCCATGCTTCTCAATTTCTCCAACAATGCTCTAGGTGGCTCAATCTCATCCCAGATAGGGCACCTGATCAACCTTGGCACGATTGACCTCTCAGTCAATAAGCTCTCTGGTGAAATTCCAAGTGCTATCGGTAGCTGTGTTGCATTGCAATTCCTTTACATCCAAGGAAATCTTTTGCAAGGAGAAATCCCAGAAGACTTAAAAACTTTGAGAGGCCTCCAAGACTTGGATCTCTCCAATAATAACTTATCAGGCCCCATACCCACCTTCATTGCAAGCTTCAATTTTCTAACTCATCTAAACCTCTCCTTCAACAAACTATTTGGTCCAGTGCCAATAACAGGGTTCTTTAGTAATCCCACTATAATGTCGCTCACCGGTAATACCATGTTATGCGGTGGTCCTCCCTCCTTGCAACTCCATTCGTGCCCATCTATAGGTTATCACAAGACTTCACATCATCTTCTCCATATCATAATCTATTGCATTGTTGGGATTTTTGTATTCTTCACATGCTCTCTTACAGCATATTGCATCAAAAAAAAGAGGAACAAACAGGATGTAACAGATCAAAGGAGTCTATTTCTTAGTGAGATGCATGAGAGGATATCCTATGCCGACCTGCACGCAGCAACAGACTCATTTGCATCAGGAAATTTGATTGGTTCTGGAAGCTTTGGCAATGTATACATCGGAACTTTAATTCTTCATGAGAATTTACTTCCTTTAGCAATTAAGGTTCTCAATCTTGGCCAACGAGGAGCTAGTAGAAGCTTCTTGGCCGAGTGTGATGCCCTAAGGAGGATTCGACATAGAAAACTGGTCAAGGTGATCACAGTATGCTGTGGCTTAGACCATAATGGTGACAAATTCAAGGCACTTGTCCTAGAATATATTTGTAATGGAAATTTAGATGAGTGGCTGCATCCAGAAACAGAAATGAACAACATGACCTATAGAAGGCTAACTTTGATGAAAAGGTTTTACATCGCTCTTGACATTGCAGAGGCATTACAATACCTTCACCATCATATTGAGCCACCCATAGTTCACTGTGATATCAAACCAAGCAACATTCTTCTTGATGATGACATGGTTGCACATGTCACAGACTTTGGTCTAGCAAAGATAATGTACGCCGAAGAATTGAAGCAAAAACATGGTGGAACTGAAAGCAGCTCACTTGTACTTAAAGGAACAATTGGATATGTGGCACCAGGTAAGAAATATTTTATTTAATTGAAAGTATCATTGATACATATCTCAATAATTTTATCGTTCTCATTTCGTTGGTTGACAATATGATGTTTTTATATACGCGAAGAGGCAAGAAAGGGCATACATTTAGGAAACTTTTTTTGTTGAGTGAAACCTAAATATTCTCTCTCTAATTATGTCATCTACAAAACCTTCATCTATATATGTTTTCAGAGTATGCATCTGGATCTGAAGTCTCCATGGAGGGTGACATATATAGTTATGGGGTGCTGTTATTGGAAATGTTTACTGGAAGAAGGCCAACTGACAATTTTATCAATGGTGTCACAAGCCTAGTCAACTACGTCAAGATGGCCTATCCAAATAGATTACATGACGTATTGGATGTTAGTGCAACCTACAGTGGAAATACCCAAGATATCATGGAATTATTCGTTCATCCTATATTTCGACTTGCTCTAGCATGCTGCAATGACTCCCCAAGACAAAGAAAGAAGATGGAATATGTAATTGAGGAATTGAATGCCATAAAGAAGGCATGCTTTGTTCATATGCCTGTTCATGAATTTCGAGGAACGACCTAATTTAGGCTAGCAACCAAGTGCTAAATCCACTCTTACACGTCCTCTAACGAGGCCTTAAGGTTACAAAGGCTTTTTGTTATGTGATTTTGAAGCCAGTCACTTTGTTCTATCTCATCGCTTGTTTAATTCCTTTTCCTATTTGTAACATAAAAGTAAAAATTTCTCTCAAAACAAAACAAAGAAGGTATCCTTGTTGGTGTCATGTAACCAATAATACATCCCCACCAATTTAGTCTGCTGGTGCAACGGAATCCATTTTTCACTTGAGTGGTTAGTTTATCCTAATCAACAGCAAAATCCAAACTACTAGTGAAAGCACTTTAATACCCCATAGGTTGGCTATAAAAGAAAAGGTTTAAATTGGTTGTGCAGATAAGGAAGGAGGAGTTTGAATCCTCTTAATAGAAGAGTTTGAGTCAGTTTAGTCTAGATATATTGGAAAATAATATATTGTAACACGAATATACATAAATATGTATTTTAGTTGGTCTAGATTAGAAGTACTATAAATATGAGCACCCTAGGGCGTGTAAAGGGTCTTGGAACAAATCAATCAAATCTACTTTTACATGTCCTTTGTTTTTCATATACCTTTATCACAATAGGTCTAATTTGAAGTAGTTTCACCGTATTTTGATCTTGATCAACTTAATGCACATCGTCTTTTTTATCAACTACTCAATACAACCCTAGGTGAGTACTGTCTCGGTTATGTCCGACCTTCTTGGTTCGTTTATCAACATATCCTTTTCTTAAATAGTTATAGGTTCCATCAAGAATCAAGGCTAATCAAGCCTTGGGGTAGAAACCAAGTCATGCAGTGGAAACCTAGTTTGTACAATAGCACACATATCCTAATGGAAATGCCATGAGGATTTTTTCTGAGGTGTTTCTGCTTATTAGGAACGCAGCAAAAAAAGAATCAAGTCAGAATCTATTTTAGAAAAATAAATAATTCAAACAAACTCAGTTGCTTTATAAAAAAGTAGAAGCGTTGATGGAAATCTCAAAGAATAGTGGTTTCTCTTTTTCCAAGGACTCGACTCAATTTTTTCTATTTATTTGAACAACATATGGAGTCAGGAACATGCCCAATAAAGATATCCTCAAGATCAGGAGTACAAAAAATATGGCAAGAATAGCAAATATATCAACTTAAAATTTCAGATAAATCACTTGAGACTCAATGAAAACTTCGTAGCACCTAAACAGTGACTCCCATGAAATTTCCCTTTGGAGGTGTCATAGATATGTAAGTCACACAAGTTCTCCAACAAGAATCAACTCAAAACATGTCGAATGATTTCTTCAAGAATTAAACAAGCACTACTTCTCAAGGAACCCAAACTTGCACACAAAAAAAAGTAAAATACTAGAGATTAACCTCGGTGTTCTTGGTGAGTTGCAAGATGGTATAGAAGATCATGAAACAAGGAGAAGGAGAGCAGGCAAAGAAACTTATCGCAAACAAAGAAAGAAAGAATACAAGATCAAGAACACATGAATAATAAACGAAGAACATGGAAAGAACTTTTTAAGGAACTAAATTTATATTACTTAGGGTTTTCTTTCAGCCACACCATGGTGGGAAAATTAGTGCCTTAGGAGCATAATACAAGCACCAAAAACCTTAGCCAAGTATTATAGTGCTGGCATCCCTCCATCCCTCCTTATAGAGGGCAACCAGATGAACCTCCACGATTTATGAGTTCTTCAAAATCTAAACTATTCTATCAAGGGACAAGATTCACTCACCCTACTCACTCTATAACCAGCCACAAACTTGGGCTTTACATGGCAACACAGGCCATGCATGGGTTTTACACAAAACCCATCAACTCATCGCAATGGGCCTTCATCCACCGAACTTGACCGCTCCGTTTCCTTGCATTTAATCCTCCAGCCCCAACAGAAACCCTTGGGCCATCTCAAGTCCTTCTTCACAGTGTCCTCATGAGCCCCAAGCATGAGCCCAACCATCTCACGATATCCTCACCATTCTAGACCACAACCCTCCAGACCTACTCCCGGTACCATCACCGACCACGATTGTCTCTAAATCTACACTCACAAGGGCCAAACCAATTTGTGCATTACTGTAACATCCTCAATTTTATGGAAAATAAAAATCATGCATGGCATTTGCATCAATTAAAAATTTGTGCATAAAAATTTAAAAGCATCAAAAAAAGTATGTTACTTTAAAAATAAAAGGTAGTTCAATTTTTATTTATGAACAAAGGCTTTTGTATTTGTAAAAATTAAAATCATATTTGGATGCTTTCCTAAATATAATATTTAAATAATTTATTTGATAATTATTTCCCTACAACTGTGCAACACTAGGTTACATGTGTTGACTTTTGTAAAACCGGGGGTTATCATCGGCAACGAATTATATAGGGTTATGCGCTTCAATCTCGATGGTAACTGAAGACAAGGGGTTATACAGGTTTAGGCCTTCACGGTGGAGGTAATACCCTAGTCCTATGCTCTGGATTATGATGATCTGGTACCCTGTGGAGAGATTAAGATGTTGATGCCGATCCAGGGGCTCCCTGCCCGCCTTATATAGTGGGGGCAGGGTTACAAGGTAGAGTCATGATCGGTCATAAGGTAGGATTTGTAGTTCTATCCTTGAGCTAGATACGTAGTTATCCGGGATTACAATTGAGCGAGGTTCCAGGCTTCCCCACCAAAACCGATGTTTGCATCCCTCTCTTCCAGGGTACGCTCCGCGCGTGTCCAGGGACTGATTCACTCCACCCGCGTATGATTTCTCGCCTTTGCCCGGCACTGACCTTCACAGTTCGTCTAAGTCAAGGTATTGCGCCACCAACGGAATCCTGCCCACCGTAAACCGATTCTCATCGCAACGGGCACTCCAAGCGTCGGCTCTGCACTTGCCAAGACAACGCTAACACTGCGCAAGGAATACGTCATGGGTAAAGCGTTGATTTCACACGTTCTCTTGCGGCTCTGACTGCATCGGGTTGTGATTCACCTCGCACCGGGCAGTTCTTCGCCCGGAGCGCGCATCTGGTCCCCGCGACGAGCTCCGTACTCGGGGGCTGGATCACCTCGCACCAGCGACTCTTCGCCGGAGCGCTGGCTCCTACCGCACGCGTCTTCGCCTGGTTGCACTTTCTGGTTCCTTTAACGAGCTCCGTGCTCGGGGACTAGATCTCCTTACTTGATTCCTTTGGCGAGCTCTACGCTCGGGGACTGGGTCATCTTCTCCCTCGTATGCATTGTCTGCTTCTGGCACACGATCTACGTTTAGGGGCACATCACCTTCGCTCCTGAGCGCGACATTCGCTCGAGAGCGCAATCTCTATTTTCTCGGGCAAGCTCTAGCCCGAGAGGTGGATCCCCTATCTTTTCCTAGGCATCTGAATGCCTGGATGCAGCAGCACGAGTCCATCTCGCGACTTGCTATGTTTATTCTCCCGGAAGATCTGATCTTACCGGATGCGGTGGTACGCTCTTCACTACTAAGAATCCAATCCCTCCTTGATGACGTTCAGTCTCAAGGAGATGATTCATCTCACTTCTTCCGATTTTTGTATCGAGGGCTGTGTACTCTGCTCGGACAGATGTCGTTCCCTGTTCGACGCAACAGAGTTGCTCGGCGCCGGGCGGGTTTGTTCGGTCCCGAACAAGTATTGTTCGGTTGAACCATAACCTGTTTGGTCGCCTGTTGCATGTCTTTGTAGTAGGAAAAATACCCTCTTCGTGACTTAGAGTCTCAAGAGGAAGACCCCACTCTAGTGAGTCCTTCCACTTGAGTCTCGGGGGCTAGCTGTCGGGGATAAAATCACGGTCCATTGCCATGCCCCACTCCCTGACGGCCCATTCGAACAGCCTACTAGGGCCCAGCTCCCTAGAAGGTTCTATCAGGCCCATGTGCATCCTGCCGAACAGCTTCCTGGCTGGCACGGTGCGTAATGGCCTAGGATTCGTGTTTGAGTCCGACTCGAACAGAGTTCTGCACGGCTACGTGAAGACCCGGACGTGGTTTCCCGGATTGGAGTAGGAGCCGTGATCCTCAAGAATTGGAGTATGCCTTATCTATCTCGGGATATATTTGGCATGTCGAGTTCGTTACGATCTCGTAGTTAGCCCGGCCCGATTATCCCTCGGTGGGTCGGTTTGCTCAGCACTATATAAACAGAGCCCCTACGGCGTGTAGAGGGCACGAGTTAGGTCAAGCCATCACCTGATCTTTGCATCATAGCACATTGCTTCCTGTACACCATAATCTCGCCGAGACTTGTTCGTCTCGCCGAGCCTCCTCTTGTAACCATCTTTGATATAAGAAAGGCTGGACGTAGGATTATTATCTCTCTCGAGAGGCCCGAACCAGGATAAAAACCCCTGTCTCTTTGTTCGTTGTGGTTCGTTCTGTTCGGCGTGTCTCCTATCTCACTCTTGAAGAACCTTAGTTGACTTGGGTCAATATCCCAACTGTCGACAGCAGGAATTATGTGAAACACCTCCTTTATTTTCCTATGAATTGTTTCACCTCTACGTTGGAAAGTTGTTTGGAGATCCCTGTTAGTGGCGTTGTGAGATATCATGTACATGAACATACCCAGCTGCTCCTCAATAGTGACATCACGTGTGTCAGACAGGAGACCCTCTCTTCGAAGATAGCTCGCGGTAGCTCTAAATATCTCTGGCTCCATCCTAAACTGAGCTAAACACCAACTCTCATGGCCTTCTAAGATTTCCTTGATTTTTTTAGGACCGGTAAGAGAAGACGTGTGTATTGGTCTTTTTTCAGCATAAAGCGAAGAAATCAAGGCCGGAATGAAGACAAGAAAGAGTTCGTCATCTTCCTCTTCTAATTCGAGCATGAACTTGTGAACTAGCTCCATTCTATTGGCCATTAGCTAGTATTAAGTACAAGGAAAAAAATACAATTCAGAAATTATCAGAAATTATCAGATATTCAGAAATTTAACCACTAGGTTCAATGAAAAAATTATATATTTTTGGCACCAGAAATTTAACCATCAGATATTCAGATATTCAGAAAAGAGCATCAGATATTCAGATATTTAACCATCAGAAATTTAACCACCAGAAATTTAACCGCCATAAATGTAACCATCAGATATTCAGAAAAGAGCATGAATTGTGCAAGTTGGGAGGACTGAGATGAGATAGTTAATTGTGTGTATCAGGTTCAACCACCAGATTCAATAAAAAAATTATATATTTTTGGCACAATGTGTGTATGAAGTCGGGCAGAATCAGATTACTCTACCCGAGTAAAATTTCAGCACTACTCTCATGTACTCATCTACATCATGATCTATAAGTTAGGAGGCAAACTAGTGAATGACTAAGAGGCAGAGATCCTTGCCAGTAGCATGTACATATGCTTCTGAAAAGATCAATGCTCCCTTATCTTTGCGCCTTACACTATCTTACATACACCTGAACCATCATCTGTTCCGATTAGTAGCATACTAGCATGAAACTAGAAGCTGATTAACCATAAACAGAAGGGCATGAAGAGGCTTAACCAATGCCTTAGCCTTAGCACAGCATTAACCAAGAAACTAGAAGCTGATTAACCACGTTCTTGTCACATTGCAGCATGGCACAGCAATCAATGCCTTAGCCTCGAAACAAGATTTTGCAGGGTAGGGGACATGAGATTGATGAACGGACCTTTACTAGCCGGCGGTGTCCCAGATTTGTGGCTTGACAACCTTGTCGTCGACATGGATGCCGTGGGTTCCGCCTCCTAGATTTGCGCCTCGACTCCTCTGCACACCGTGTTCCGCCTCCCTCAGCCCGGCGTCACCTCCACTGCCCATGCACCCACACCACCCACCCACCACGTCACATACGGATCAAGAACTCACAAGAACCTTGCGGAAGAGAACATATCGGGTCAGATCCGAGGAGGATGGTACCTTGCGGACGAGCCCTTGCTTGTGCCGGAGACGACGATGGTCGGAGGCGGAGACCTGAGGACAACGGCGGAGGCGACGCGTGTGGGAGACGGTGAGAGGAGGGGGTCGCGCAGAATGAGTGAGGCGGCGGACGACGGACGGCGAACGGCGGAGGCGGCGAGATGTGGCGGCGACCCGTGTGGATTGGGGTATCGCGAGACTCGCCCGTCGTCGCTCGCTCGGGAAATATATCGCGGCTGTGAAGGCGTTTTTTTTTCCGTGGAAACGAGGGGTTCGAACGGGGAAACGCACGGGGGAAGGGGCTTCCAAATAGTACATCGATTTTGCCCGGGGAACATTCCCACACAGGGGAGACAAGGGGGATTTGGGCCGGGATCCCGGCGGGGTTCCGGGCTTCCAAACAAGCCCTAAATAGAACTAGGTCACCCCTTCCCTACGTCCGGAGTGGAGCCACAACCATCATCCATGGCGCCGCCGCCGCCAGATTCCTGGGTCGTAATGGACCTCGACGTGTCCATCTACTCCGACGTGCCGCCCATCCCGGACGCTTCGATCTGGACAGCCGTGAGATGGAGGTACATCAACGCCTACGGCTGCGGGCCCGACGGCGACGAGCTGGTGAGGGGCCTGACGCTCTTCGCGCGCTTCGAGCCCCCGCCGGGCCTCTCCGCCCTGCACATCGAGGTGAGCGAAGCCGTGCTCGACAAGAGAGCGTCCTGTCTGGGCGCCAGCTTGCTCACCACCGACAAGGGCCTCGCCATCATCGATCTGGACATCGGCGGTGTCCACTGTCCAGTACTACCTCATCTGCGACGCCGTTGCCTCGTCGCTCACCTTGATCCCCGCCCTTAAGCAAGCTTTTCCGGACCTTGCGTGGGTGCGGCCATGGTCCTCATGTTCATTGAGGCCTATCCCCATGAAGCGTGGCGGTGGCGGCGGATGGCAAGCGCTGGTCACCTTGGGGTCATACGAAGATGACGACCATGGCACGAAGCATGTCGTCTTCATCTGGCCGCTCTCGCCGCCCTCGAGCGGCTGGCAGCGCAAGACGCTCAAATTCCCCCCGCTTCGGCAGCCGCCGGCGCATCTTGATGTAGATTGCTTCTCGGCTGGCGACGCGTTCTCCTTTCAAGGCAGGTGCTTCTGGGTCGATCTGGTGCAGGGCGCCCTGTGGTGCAGCCACGACGAACTCTACGGCGACAACAAAGATGTGCATTTCCGCCACATCGATCTCCCGCCGGGATGCCGGCGAGACTTGGATGACTCCACCGATGTCTCGGTGTACACGCCCCGCTACTTCCGCACCATGGCCTGCGCTGGGGGCTTCATCAAGTTCGTCGCCGTCGGTGATGTTTACATGAGCAAAACCGTCAGGGACAGCACTGATCCTGCGGCAGACCGTACGGTAACTTGCTGGACGCTCATGTCGGTTGAATCCCAGCAGTGGGAGAAAGCAGGCGAGTTCTATGTTGACCACATCTGTGGGCTCGAGCAATCTGACACGCCGGATCTTTTTTTTTGTTGAACGAACGGGGCAGGCGCTCTGCCATTTCATTAAGTAGAAGAGAATCAGACATCAGATAAGCGACTCAGCACGGTAGGAAAACAGAAAGAGATTACATTGGAACGACAAGGAGCCCCATGCTCCGCCCCCTCACCTCCTCCAAGATTCTATCAACTAGCGCCCTAGAAGGAAGATTTTTATGCTGAAAAATGCGTCTATTCCTTTCCTTCCAAAGATTCCAAATAGTGTAGACTATGAGACCATTTAGGGCCTTCTTGGTAGCTTTGTCGACTGTTTGGAAAGAGGTTGCGATCCACCAGTCGCAGAAACTCATGTTGTTTGTCCATCTAGGCGTTTGAGGGTATTGATTGAGAACCTCATTCCAAACTCTTACAGAGTACGAACAATGAAGAGCCAAGTGATTGATGGTTTCCGGATAATTTTGACATAAAGAACAGATGGGCTGGTGAGGCTAACCTTTTCGAGCCAGGACGTCAGCCGTATGTATGCGCCCATGGGCGAGAGACCAGGCAAAAAATTTGCATTTGTTTTTTGTCTGCGCTTTCCATATGGTGTCTCCAAGGGACCAACCCGTACTGCCCAGAAATTGGAGTCGATAAGCCGACCTAGTGGAGAACCGACCATCCGAGCTTGGAGTCCAAATGATCTCATCAGCTGCATGTGTGAGCGTCACACCACGAAGTTGGCTCCAAAGGTGGAGGTAATCCTGAAGCTGCTCCACCGTGTTGAGATGTCGCACCATGACTATCCATCTATCATTGGGAAACAAATCTGCGACGGTATAATCCTTTGGGTGCCTTTGCTTCGTGGGGAACCCTATCCTGAGCGCGGAGGATCCACAGCACCTCTACCTAGCGAGCGTGAGCTTGACAGGCTACTACACTGTCTGGAAGCAATTCATTATTTGCATTGACATGCTGGATGGGTGTATCCAGTCGAGCTACCAGTTCTCTCCTGATATCCTAGTTCTTTCGGCCAGGCTTACTGGCTCCAGTTTCTTCCAGGGAGGTGCAGGTCGGTCTCTTGCCCCTCTCAAGAGGAAGTTGGATGCTTAAACTAACTAACCCCTGACAGGGACACAGGGAGCTGTTCAGGTAATTTTACTGCACTGCATCTGATCCTTGGTAATTTTACTGCACTGCATCTGATCCTTTTGCTTTGTTTCATTTGCACTGTGCAGCTAATCCAGACTGTTTGATGTGTAGCAATATGACACAGGGCTACCACCATCCATCTGATTTCTAAGTTGTTTTTTGTTTGACATCAAATGGTTGGGACCGGAGTGGATCATGTGGAGAGACGACGTAAGCTATTAGGTCTTGCATTGCCGAACCGGCAGTCTGTATTCATCTAGCCATGATGCTTATTTGTTAGGGTCTTGGGTATCATGTTATGATGATTGTTTTTGAGCATTATCTAGTGCTGTCATGGAAGCTGAAGGCGCTTTGTTTGAACTCAGTTTATGAGCTTTGTTGATTTGGTAGTTTATTTATGTTGCGCTACCTTTAATCGTTACTAAAACTTATGCCATATTGTGATGTTTTACCTTATAAACTAGTGTATCTGTCCTGTGTGTGCGAGCTGTTATATCGATTCTGCTTTCTTTGCTTCCATTCATGTTCTAATCTAGAGTTGGATGAGGCTTGATCTTAGACTGCATAAAATTCAAATTTATATGGTTCCTGGTCAGCAAACTTTGTTTCATCTCATTAAAATTCATGCCCTGTGATCTTCTACATCACAATCTTAGTCTATCTGTTGCTGTGTTTGCTGATATATGAATTCTGGTTGCTGTGTGCTTCCGATCATGTTTTTTTTTCTAGGGTGGCATGAAGCCTGATAATCAGCTGTGCTGGAAATTTGGTTTGGTGGAACTCTTTTTTCTATCTTGGTATGGTTACACGGGGTCAGATATATTCAACATTTCAGTGCAATACAGAATTACATAGCTCTGGGCAGCATGAAATTAAAACTGGTTGGGGTTAAATCTTTCCAAAATTAATGGTGTACACATAACACTGCTCTATTTAATTTCCATACCTTTGCATTAATGAACAATTCTTTCATTTCCATTTGCGATTTTTTTTTTTGAAAGAGACTGAGGTAGGACATAGACGCGTGGTGCCTTCAATTGTTTCCTTGCATTTGTAAGCGTGGTGCCTTCAATTGTTTCCTTGCATTTGTATTGATGACTGCTATTAACTGGAATATTGTGTGGTGTGCTGATATATGAATTTGGAATTGCAAATTGATTAAGGTCTGCTTTTGATTATGCTCTGCTTTTGTTGGATTTTGCTTGCCACTGAATGGTCTTTGGTTTAATGTACAACGAGTATCATGGCTTCCTCTCGCTCTGCCACCCGGCTTCCTTCTTAAGCCCAGAGAATCCGGTTTAATTATCTAAACCCTAAATCCAATGGCAGCGACGGCCGGAGAAGGAAGATGATGACAGCGTTTATGAGTAAAATCGATTGAGATTCTTGTAAATATTTAGGCGACTGAAGAATATAAGAATCGATATGGGATTCATCTTAACAACGAATAGTCCTTAGTTTAATGCAAAATCAACATCTTACTGGTGGAATATGTCCGCCTCTCCAGGGCCTATTCGATCTTCACATCTTGGGTATCTCTCTGCCCTGTCAAGCCTACCATTTTCTTTATTGTCAATCATGTTGCTAAACTAAACGGATCATGCCCGGTTGATTAATTCCTCTTACCGGTTTTTTCTTAGCTCGGTGAAAAATTGAATTATCAAAACACTTACATTGTATGGTAGCCTAGCTAGATCTAGTCATCCAACAGTAAGAAAGGAAAAAGTCTACTTTACCTCCCTCAACTATTACCTCGGTTTGGTTTTCCTCCCTCTACTCCAAAACCGGGTAAATTACCTCCCTCTACTTTTCATACCACGCAAATTACCTCCCTCTACTTTTTATACTGGACAAATTACCTCCCTCATTTGAAACCACTCCGGTTTTGAGTGATTTGGCGTTCTAATCAACTGGTTTTTGACTAATTAAATTTTTTTTAAAAATACAAAACTTAGAAAAATAAATAAAAACATTTTAAGTATATAAAAATATGTAAAATTCAAAAGAGAAATAAAAATATGATATTTGTGTACAAACCTATATTCTATTTTTTAGTTTTCTTTAGTTTTCTAGAATTTATTTTCTCAACAAAAAAACGGAGTTTTGTTGATGTGACATCATAATCTTGAGGAAATAGATTATAGAAAATTATAGAAAACTCGGAGAAACAGAATAAAAGTATGAAAAATCTAAATATTTAATAAAGTGGTGATTGCATATAAACATACATGCTAAAAATTATATACATGTTTGAGATTTTTTTTATTAAAAATACCTCCAATCATAAATATGAATTTTGGCTTATAGGTTTGTACAAGAATATCATATTTTTAATGCATGTTTGGATTTTACATTTTTTATAGGTTTAAAATATTCTAATTTATTTTTTCTAGATTTTCCTATGATTTTTTAGAATTTAATTAGTCAAAAACCAGTTGATTAGGACGCCACATCACCCAAAACCGGAGTGGTTTCAAGTGAGGGAGGTAATTTGCACGGTATGGAAAGTAGAGGGAGGTAATTTACCCGGTTTTGGAGTAGAGGGAGGAAAACCAAACCGAGGCAATAATAGAGGGAGGTAAAATAGACTTTTTCCTATAAGAAACATGTAATTTGTATGCAATCAATTGATACATCTTTGTAACAATAGAATCCTACTCAGTTATTTTATCAAATTTAAGATGTAACATAGAATTCTACTCAGCTATTTATCAAATTTAATTGAGCTACTTCTCTCTTTTTTTTAGAAACTGAAATTTGGCTACTTGTCAGCCATGTCATGTTATCTTCTTCTTTTTAACAAGAGATGGTCTCCGTCCTACAATTAAGGAAACCAAATAAGCAAAAATAGATTTGGGTTATAGGTCTCAAATAGAAAGAAATGAAAGAAGAGAAATTAATTGTTGTATGTAGTGCATTGTGAGGGTTGTATCTGTAGTTTTTTCTATATGATGTGGCAGATGTAACAACAACTAGACGAAACTATGCATTTTAGTGCTTTTACTATTAGGGGTGGACCAATTTAGGGGCATTCAGATGGATACCCACAACTTTGTTAACCATATTAAGTATATACATATGTTTACATGAGATAGGTCAAATCCATATATCCCTTGTTAAAATGGCCCACAAACAAGAAAAAGCCCAGCTGCCCCAGCTGGGCCTATTGAGATGCGAGACACATGTGGCCATGTGATTGGTAGTGATGTAATAGTACCACCTTGCTTGTATGGAGAGAGTTATACTAGTATATAATGCCAGTTGGACCCACACACCCGATTAATCCTTTTGGGCAAAGTGAGGCTGAAAACCCAAAAGTGATGCTATGCATGTGTGGGCTAGCCCTATAGATGGGCTGGGCTCTAAGCGAATTTGGGTTAAGGTGTTATAGATGGTACCAGCGCATTAACCCTCGTTGTGCGAACGTGTGTGGGCCTAGTGTGTGGGCCTAGTGGCGGAGGCATATGGCACATGGGCCTAGAGTGGTCACATGACATAGCATATGAACCAGCATTAGACTCACGGTCGCATACCGAGGGGCAATTCTGGACATTAATTGCAAATGCAGTGTGCTAATGAAGGCATCATCTCATTAAGGGGTTGAATGTACACATGATCCATTGAGATGTGAGGCCCGTGGGGACCATGTGATTGGTAGGATTGGAATAGTACCATCTTGCTAGTCGGCAGCGTAGGCAGCGAGCTAGGCGGCCAATGACGCCCCCATGTAACCGTGCCGATGCGCCTCTCTGGCCCTCTGGCCTTAGATGGCGCCCATCCGCCAATCCACGGTGAGTCTGGCACCATGCATCTAGACTCGACAGGCAGTGGTTCAACCAATAGAGGTGAAAATTCCTTATTCTCCATTCTTCAATTCCTCGATCCCTTATTTTCCAGTGCTCTTGTTAATTGATAATTGGTGAATAATGTGTGTTGTCTGACTGAGACATGGTGTAGATTGTAGAATTTTGAACAACAAAGAAGAAACGATGGATTTGAAATCCTTATGGAAAAAGGCAAGTAAGGCGCAGAAGGTAGGTTTCTCGTCGGAACCAAATCTCATAATTGTGGAGACTCATTTGGAATTGTTGAGGAGGATTATTGTCCATGGCTCTAGTTGATGATACCTCACCAAAACTGCCCTATTCATCGATGGATTATTGTGGCCTCCTCCTACCGGTGCTTATTTAAGTTGCCCTTTCTTCAACAATCTGTGTGCTCGACTCCAGTTCACGAGCCTACTACTGCGCCAGCTCTTCTCCTCTGCCTACTCCAGTCTCACAAGCCATGCCTGCAGTTGTGTGGATGTTCTGTTCCTCTCTAAACCATAGCCCCAGTGGTAGTGGTAGCGGCAGCGGGAGAAGGGGATGGCAACGGCTAGAAAGGAAGAACATGATGGTAGCATAGGTAAGTAAAATCGACCGAGACTACAAGTTTTTAGTCTTGATAAATAGCAAAAACCGATATAGGATTATTTTAATGATGATAGTTCTTAGTTTAATGCAAAATCAACGTCTTACCAGTGCATACTCTTCTAGATTATGCCCGCCTCTCCAAGGCCTGTTCCATTTTCACATCTTAGCTTATCCATCTCTGCACTCTGAAGCCTACCATTTTCTTTATTGTTAATCATGCTGCTATACTAAACGCATATGTAAACTACTGTGCATTGTTGCAGCCATTTGGTCTTGGCTCACGAAGCTAAAGATCATGCCCGGTTGATTAATTTTTTACCGATTTTTTCGTAGTTTATAGAAAAATGAAATTACCGAAACACTTAATTACATTGTACAGTAGCCTAGCTAGATGTAGGCATCCAGCAGTATGACATACATGTGATTTATATGCCGTCAACTGATACATCTTTGCAGCAATGGGATTCAACTCAGTTATTTTATCGAATGTACGTATTTGTGCTACTTGTCACTTTTTTTTTTGAAACAGAAATTTGGCTACTTATCAGCCATATCATGTTGTCTTTCTTTTTACAAAGGACTGCTGCCCCATAGTCAGTCCTTGAATAACCACACCTAACTGCTTGATAAACTCTTGTGCTCACGCTAATTCACAGTGCATCTGCATGTCTGCTCTCCCAAACAGACGCATAAATGGCCAAAAAAATAACACTTTAATACCCTATATTTCGCTCCCTGCATAATGCCTGTACTGGCGCATATATTTCTTTTGCAGGCTAGCTGTAACTTGCTGATTCACATGAGTAAAAGCATTGCCAGCAGTAGCATTTCACTGTTGCTCTTTGTAGCGTTTCAGCAGAGTCTGTATCTCGATCTCTTAATTCACACTTCCTCTTCCCGTCTTTATATTTGGGGATTATCTCTCCAATCTCTATATACAGAGATCCAGCTAGAGAGGATAAAAATATAAAAAGTAAATAGTGGTTTGTGGTTTAGAGATGGGATATAGAGATGCTGCTGGCGATGCTCTAATTGAAGAAACACCGATGCTCTAATTGAAGAAACACCACGCAACAACCTACAGTTCCCCCATGACGCATCAATCCTCACATAGCGACGCCGAAGCATCTGAAGATACAGGATGACATGATATTGTACTTGGCATTAGTTTCAAACTCCTTTCGTCCAGCTTATTATTGTCATAATGGTGCACTTAAACTTTACAATTTGAAGCACACATAACTGCTCTAAAAAAATGCATTCCATTCTATCTTTTTCTAGTAGAAACAGCCCTGCAAATCTCAAGACAGTTTGCTGCTCAACCAAGTTGCCAAGCTGTTGCATCTTACCATACATTCAGCCTACACAATATACGCTAACCATGTCAGGCAGAGGCTTCATAAAAATGGAAACACCATGTTACCACTAATATATCCACAGATCCAAAAATATTTTATGGAGATATAGCAGGTGGCTCTGAAAATGCATTGGAGGTGGTTGCTGAAACCACTTTGATTCATCTTCAGCAAAAAGGGCAAACATAAGAAAAGGATATCAACGACGCTCCTCTTATGAATGTGAACAAATGCTTGCCATTGAGCAGCCTTGGGCAAAACTATTTCAAGATTTGGTGACCACAAAAATAAATGCCAGATGTGCTCCTTCTTGGAATAATTTTCGTAGGTGTTCGAAACATGGCATACCTTCCACTTCGCGTAGCAGGATGGGAATGTCATGTCCACATACATGATGGGGTTTCCTACGGTGTACCAAGGAAAAAATCAACCCTGCAGACTTAAAAGGAAATACGGGCCTGATCGGTTACACAAGGATAAAAGAGTTTGGGTCGGCTTAAAAAGAAAGAGTTCGTGTCGAAATCATATAGATATTGCAACATAGACAAAATAAAAAGAAAATGGCACGAGTTTGTGAATGAATATGAAACCCAGAGTTATAGATGGATGCGTCAGACGTGCATCCGTATAAATATGAGATCCCTGGATATGTAAAGCTCCCTGAACAATCAATTAGATCTACTTTTATCTGGTCATTATTTTTCATCAAATTTAGTATAGTCTAGTCTAAAATAGCTGTATTTTGTTCTTCATTGACTTGTTGTGCATCGTATTCTTGATCGACTACGCGATACAACCCTAGACGAGTACTTTTTCAATTAAGTTCCACTACACCAAAAACCCTTATATATACCGGTTTATTTGTGCCGGTTCATTACGAACCAGCCCATATGACCTCATTTGTGCCAGTTCATAAAGGGTGAGGAGGGACAAACACATCTACGATGGTTCTAGTCACAAACCGACACAAATAATTTGAATTTTTTGTGTCGGTTCGTGGCTACAACTGGCACGGATGTACCTATGTCAGTTCATGGCTAGAGCCAACATACATACTCACTGGAACATGCATACTCACTGGAACCGACATATATACTCACTCATCTATGTCGTTCTAGCCACGAACCACCACAAATGTGTATTTTTCAAGCATTCTAGATCTTTGACATTTTATAGCTTTTCCATATGAGCTCATATGAAAATAAACTTTATATGTAAATTGTAGCTCTCGAGGAGATCTACAACTTTCTAGTTGACATTCTTTTTATTTGAAGCAATATATGCCTAAATAACCAAAAACCCTAGGATGGGGAGGCCACGGCGGCGCTAGTGAGAAGCACGCCGTGTTTGTCCATATCTAGGATGGGGGAGGAGATGCAGAGGAAGAGAGAGAGAGAGAGAGAGAGAGAGAGAGAGAGAGGAAGAAAAGGATAGGGGTTGACATGTGGGACCAACATTCAAATAATATTTTTGAGAAAAGAAATTGCCATGTGTCTTAGTCTACATGGCAATACCTCTCCACCTAGGCCGCCACGGTGGCAAAACCGCCCTAAAAACCATTTGCAGGGGTATTTGCACCACTTGACGTACTTCAGGGAACAGATACCCGAACTCCCAGGCCAGGGGTCAATCGTCTTTCTTAACATATACTATGATTGAACACATAAAAATGAGATATATTTTAGATAATGGAAGAAACTTCCGGCCTCTGCACCAACTAGGGATGCATACGGCCATTACAAATGCATAATAAAAAGCTTAAAACCAATGCGAAATGACAAACAATTGTCACACTAAGGCAAGCAACATGAAGAAAACAAAAAAAAGATTCCGCCACATAACGACCAGACGACCAAAATATCTTGAAGGTTGTAATTCTGAGCATCCTTACATAAAAGATGATCATTGACCTTCATGAGATTTTTCTGCGATTTCGTAAGAGCAGCAAAGTTCAAAATCTTCTCACAGCACCAAAAATGATTTGGCGAAAAAGAGAACAACAATCGAAACAACTAGTCTTGAGTAGCAATGCTAACCAATCGAAACCAAGTGTAATAACTCAAATTACATCACACAATCGCCCATTCAATTAATGAGCCAAGATGCAATCATGCAAGAAGAACCATGCCCCTCAATGGCGCTTGTAACAAGGTAACGATGCTCATGAGCATCACCGCCGCTGAATCTAGCTAAAAAAACCAAAAAATGAGATTTCTCTCGAGATCGGCACTTCAACACCTTTTTGTAACTCACTGTTGTTGCAGGGCCCACCACCATAGGTCACTGTCCGACTGCCATCGGAGAATCGCCAATGGATCTAAATTCGGTTGTCTCTACTCAATACCATTTGCACTCACATCAAATCTTGCAACCTTGACCATGACAACGGCACGCCGACAAAGGACGCCCACCGAAACTTCATGGCTCATAGGCGCAGAGATCTAGCACACCCCTATGGACGAAACACTCCCAAAGGAAAAACCAACCAAGCGCAGACTCCCAATTTGTGGAGGTTCCCACCGGCCGCCGATCGGCCGTCCTCTTCCTCCCGGCGCCAAAAGGACACCATAGTCGCAAGGTACAGCCGGATCTAGATCAGCCAGATCTAGATCTGCATCTGAGGTATTATGTTTGGTGGATCAAAGGAGGATGGAGAAAGAAGGGAAAGAGGTGGTAAAGGAGCACGGCAAAGGGAAGGGACCAAGGGAGAGACAGAAAGAGCTCGAAGGAGGACGTATGTGATCTGATAACCTTAGCGAAGAGGAGAGATCATGGGCCAAACGTATTATAAAAATTAATATAATGTTGTTATGATTCATGAATTTATTCTGTCATAGAAAAACATGTTTAATTTAGAGCATTCCCTTGTGACTAGACAGAGAAGTGCTTTTACAACTCATGTTGACCATCTGCGCTTTCCGTTCCGAGCGTAATCCATGCAAGCTAGCTCTTCGGAAGGCAGGCTTTACCATACAACAAAAAAAAAAAAAAATACAATCTCTGCATATAGATCTCTCTACCTCACCTCAAAAAAATTTAGTAATTTATGATACATGCATGTACAGCACAATCGAAGTGAAAACAAAATAATAGTATGAAACAAAAACACTTGAATAACCAGCTAACTAATTAACACGCTCTAGCTTCCAATATCAGCTCGATCCTTTTCCGAGCTTAGACCATGTTGATGCATGCGTGCACACCGCTGGATGGATCGATCGATTGATCTATCGCAGGAACGGCCGCAGATCCACGGCCATGACCGTGATGTCGTCCCTGCTCCCCCGGCTCCGCGCCATGGCCACCAGCTCCTTGCACGACTCCATGGACACGCCGCCGCCGCCGCCGCCGCCGCTCCGGGAGAAGACGACGTCGACGGCCTCCTGGTTGGAGACCTTGCTCCAGAGGCCGTCGGAGGCGAGGACGAGGAAGCGGCAGTCGCCGGTGAGCCTGTGCCGGCTGATCTCCGGCTCGCAGGTCACCCACGGCTTCATGTCGGCGTCGCCGAACGCGCGCGACACGGCCAGGCAGCCCTGCACGCGCCACACGCCGCCGCCGCCGCCGCCGCCGCCGCCGCAGCTCACGTACCCGCCCTGCACGTACACGCACGCATGCATTCATCAGTACGTATACAGTATACTATATGTAAATATATTGAGCTCGATGATGATTAATCATGGAGCCATGGAGGTAGGTAGCTTAATTATGCACTGGTTACTGTGATTCCTGTTAATTTGCTTAATCATATAGGTATATTACCGAGGCCTCGATGCGGCTGCGCTCGTCGTGGCGGCCGGGGGTGTGGTCGGCGGTGAGAGCGATGGCGGCGCCGCCGCGGCTGCCGAGGACGGCGCGACAGTCGCCCACGTTGGCGACGTAGAGCTCGTTGTCCTTCACCAGGGCCGTCGCCGCGCATGCACCGCCTCGTGCGCCCTGCGTGGAGGAGGAAGCCAGAATATTTAGTTTATGATCACAACAAATCTAATTAAGTGACTGAATTAATGTCTGTATTAGCACGCAGAGGACAAATCCTATAGCCGCAAGCGTCGTTACAATGTGTCAATGTTTATGCAAACTCGCAATTTCTCGAGTCCAAACCTAAGCATGATGTTGATGGTGAAGAACTGAAGATCATTAAGGCATGTGTAACTGTGTAAGCGTGCATGCATCAACCCAAACTTTTTCTAGTCCCAGCGCTTTCACTGTAGTACAATATAATCAAGTTTGTTTCCGGTTAGATTAATTAATATTGAACTAATAAATTTATCCGGTAAGAGTACGTAGTTTAACCATTTCCTGTGCGGTAATAATATTATGGATTTGCTAAATAGAAACAGTCGACTACTATTTTCAGTTTGTTTACACATTTTTTACATAGTTTGATTGTGGAAATTTAGTTTCGGATTAGAAAAATGTTTACTTACATAAGATGGCATAATATTATTTTAAGAATTTTCATTGATTGACTGATGTTTATTGTTAATTTCGCCATAAATTTGGTTTGTATGGTTTTTTTGGGAGGGGGAGGATGGGCTAAATACATGATATATTTTGTAACTTCCATATAATTTTATAGGCATATATGTACTTATTATCTTTTACTATATATGTTCACTAGGTTTATATAGATGACTAAATATATCTAAAAAGAAACCACCTGCCACTAAGTCGGTCCCATAATATTATTCATCTAGGCATATCGTTGTGTTGCATTAATTAGCGGGATAACTTATCCCACCTATTTAGTGGATCGAGTTAATTATGTTAAATCCATGGATGGTATTTGGCGTGCTACACCCCTTATCGGAAAAAAATTAGGGTGTTTTTACAACTTATATCTTATTGATTATTTGAGATCATGAAAAGATGAGACCCAAAAGGAACTTAGAAAGATGAGACCCAAAAAGAACTTGGATCAAAAGCAAATTGAAAGTAATGACGTACTCACCGGGAACCAATTCAAGAGATGATGAATAGTGGGAACTGAACCAGCTTGTTTTTTTTTTGTAAATTCTAATAATAGGTTAATATGATTGGTGTCGTGGTGTGGATCGAATTGGAGTATCCGGCCTAACACACTATGCATTCGGACTATAATATGTGCCAAAAGACATGTTTTCTTGTGTTTGTGGGATGGACTAGCTAGTCCCATAGGATCTCTCAAGTCTCGAGACCCATTTTAAGAGCCTTATATGATGGCCTATAGGTCGCACCACCAACACGTGGCTGCTTGATCATAAGTACTCCCTCTGTCCCAATATAGAGGGTGTATAAAAAATTTTCACAAAAACCAAGAGATGGTGTTTAAAGAAGTAAATCATATATCTTTAATTATCTCGTTGCTCGAAGCATCAGCGCGTTCATAAAGAATAAATAGAATACATGCAGCCTAATCCCTCGTTACTTTTTTTCTCCCGCGCATGCATGGAGCTGGCAAGCTAGCATAAAACATTCTTTTTCCTCCCACACACGCACAGGTTCTTGCATGAGCAGTTAATTGCTCAGGCTAGCGGTTAATTGCTCTTGCTTTTTCTAAGAGAGTAACGAGGAGACGCCTTGTATTATGATACAACTCAAAAAAAAATTATGCGTCCTCTGTACCGGAACGAAGAAGGGAGTACTTCTATTCATAATTAAAGAAAGTGGAAAACATGCATGTTTGGGCTTAATTACACGCTAAGCTAGCTGCCTATCTGTGACGTGCATGCATGGGGATGCAGCTATGTCGGCTAGCTAACGACCTGGCCGCGACGTGTGCCCGCCGCCAGAAGCAACACGGCGAAGCAACCGTCGATCTTAATTAATTAAAGCAGATCGATGTGTGTGATTCAACGACGAAATTAATGAATTATCCATCAACTTCCATGACAAGAACGTCCACAGGATGAGAGAGAGAGAGAGAGAGAGAGAGAGAGAGAGGAGTTGAAGCATTCAAAAGGCGCCCATGCATGAGGGGCATGACCAAGTCCAATGAAAGCGCAGCGCAACTGGTACAGTTGCTGCTGCCTGTTGCATCGCATGTGGTTTAACTACAATTAATTAATGTCGACGCGCATGCGATGATGTGCCTGTGCTAATTATATTCTGTTATTTGTTAAACTGCTATTTTTTTCTTGTGGTTTTTCTAATATAAAAAACGAACATTCATTTCGACCACAGATATCGATCATTGTGTTGGTTACCTTGGTCAGGAACTCGCTGTCCGTGGTCAGGTACCCGGCCCTGATCGCCGCCATGACATGGAGCTGATCATCTTTCCCTTGTTGCGACGATGAAGATGAAGATGAAGATGATCCTGCAGGTTGTCGTCTGCTCTCTGCTGCTGCCGTGGATGTCGGTGTGTTGGCGAGTGCGGCGAGGATGTTCTTGCCGAGCCTGTCCACGATGAAGTCCACGGCCGCCCTGCCGCCATGACCGTCGTACACACCGTAGAATGCCTGCAAATTCAAGAAAAAACACGCGAAGTTTGAAAACTGTTGAGGATTTGTGCTCCCTTATTGTACTAGTATTGACTAAGCGTACGTGCAAATCTAGGTACTGTTTTGAAGAAATGTTTTTCTATTTTTTGGTAGTTTTCCCAGCTAAGCAATGGACCGGGTATTGTTTCTTCGCTTCTTGTGTACACAGTTCAGTTGTACTAGATCATATAGCTAGCCTGGGTTGCATTCTCTCTCTCTCTCTCTCTCTCTCTCAAATTTAGTAAAGATGGCCGGATGATTAATCTTACAATATATTATTCAAGGCTATCATAAAATAAATAGAACTGCTCATATTATTTTCAACATGTATTACATCTTTCTGCGGCTGGGTTTATTTGCTTGAAATTCGTTCTTTTCATATTAATATCTAGTGCATGTATGGATCAACAAAGCCTGCTCCCATTTACTTTAATTTTTGTGCATCAATTTCTTACTTAAAAATTAATGAATTATTTAACAATTTCGAACAGATACTTTGCACAATTAAACAATAATTAATCGTATTATAGTTCCATCCGCACAACAAATTTGGGATAATTTGGATTTCCAGATATCTTTTTGCAAAGAATCTTCGATACATTTTTTCAAACTCCAGTGGAATGTTTCTTCCAATTAATGGCTTCAGATTTCATTCGAAAGCCAACCAATTTAATTAGAACCATCGATCTAAAGTTTCCACTTTTGGTTGAAGATCAATCAATTTCTGGTTCTAATGAAATGCACTATTTAATTAGAACCATCCAAAGTTTCCACTTTTTGTTGAAGATCACTCAATCTCTGGTTCTAATGAAATGCACTATTTAATTAGAACCATCTAAAGTTTCCACTTTTGGTTGAAGATTAATCAATTTCTGGTTCTAACGAAATGCGTACTTATTCCATTTGTAACCATCTATCCAAGTTTGCTGAGATTCAAATTGGAGCACCACTATTTTGGAGCTTTTTTTTTTTTGAGAAATTTTGGAGCTAACTAATCAACCAATGAGATGTTTGCTTGAATTGAATAGCTGCTATATATCTTAGCTCGCTGTATACATGTAGAATTAATCATCTATCGGAATTCGCTGAGATCAAAATTGAGGCTCAAATTTGGATGTAATTTGTGGAATGCATTTACCAATCGGGAGCCGCCGCCGCCGCCGCCGCCGGCTGCGTCGGTGATGACCCCGTACCCGTCCTCCATGGCGTGCCTCACCCCTCTCCTGCTCGCGACGCAGAACCCCTCGCCGCGCGCCTCCACCTCCGTCGCCGCCACGTCCGTCTCCCGCCCTCCCGCCCCGCCGAACGGGTCGGCGCCGGCGCGGGCCACCGCCGGCGGCGGAATGATCAGCCTCGACGGCCTCCCTCTCGCCGGCTTCGCCGCCGCCGGCGCCGCCGCCGCCGGCGGCGGAGGGAGCAGCTGGTGGCTCTCGCGAGCCTCCGGCGCGGGCTGCGGCGGGTGCGCCTTCCTGGCCGCCCACGGCGGCGGCGCGAGCGCGCCCACCTGCACCTGCACGGCCGACGTCCTCGGGGAGCAGCGGGGCATGATGAGCGCCGCCTTGCCGACCAAGACGTGCGCCACGAGGCGGGCCAAGGCGGCGACGACGGAGCACAGGAACTCGACGCCGTGTAGCATCGCCTCGCCGGTGAGTGACCAGAACTCACGTCGATCGATAGGCGTCACCGCGTCAGCGACGGCCGGCCGGCGGCGCGAGGTCTCGACTCTCGACGATCGATGGCCAACGGCGGTTAGGTTTCTTCACTTTCTTGGATCATGAGATGGATCATGAGATGAGGAGGTGGCTTGCGCGGTTGGGCTCGGTATATATATAGGTGACGGGGGAAGAAGAAGGGGTCGCGAGGATGACCGGTCAAAGCTAGTTGGCCTTCTTGCGCAGCGACGGTGGTGGAGTTTAATTTGTCGCTGCCTCTTTGCATGCATCCGTAATTGTTTTTGTTTTGTTTCCACCGGTGAGAAGGGTTCGAGGGATACACACGCACGGTTGGTCTTTCTTTCCTATATCCTACTCCCTCCGTTATTTTTTAATTATCGTTGTTAACTTTTATACATGCACTAAGATAACATATCCTGCAATCAGTTTGGTCTGAACTATCATCGCAAATTAACTATCAAAATTTAAAAAATTTTAAAAAAATAGACGATGTACTCTTCAACCTACTCTACCTCTGTATAAAATTTCAAGTTCAAATTAATTGTATATTGAAAGTTACAAAAAAGATAATTTTCTATCAATTTTTAACTCATCAAAGCCGTCAGGTTTTTTAGCTTATATAAAATGAATTTTGTTTTGAAACTTCATACATAGGTAGAGTAAACAATAAACTACATCTATAATTTTTTTAAATTTTACAACTTTTAATAGTTCAGTTGCATGATGATTGCACCGTAAGATTGATTGCACATGATATGTTCCTTTTTTGAATAAGATAAATGGTTAAAGGGTATGTCTAAAAGTCAATGGTGACAAATAAAAAAAAAAGCACACAGAGTATAATTAACAGTTGATACAACAACATTATCATTTTTTTATCATAAAACCTATATATTATAAGAATATATTGGTTGAAAACAAAGTTTAAATCTTAAAATCTGTGGACACTTTTAAATCAAACTGGCTAGCTAAAAAAGCTTTACCACGTGTACAGGAGAAAAAAGTGGAATGGGAAATGCAGAGGATGGAGAATTAATGGGGTGATTTCTTGGAGCGTAAGAACTTTGACGCATGTATGAAGAAGTCATCATTTAGATATATAGGCATGATAAAAAAAAAGGACGCAATAGTATGAATGCTGCTGGCTTGAGTGATATCTCTATAAAGGTATAACATGTTCGACACACACAGAAAAATTAACCAATTATACAGAGGAAAACTACTGAAGCTTCCTTTCTAAGGAACAATGGGGCTAGCTTAACTAATCCTCAGTAATTAGAACTAAACTACAATTTAATCAGCATGCAGTGATGGATTCAGATTGATCGGTGATCAGGTCAGGTGTGAAATCTATTTGCCAGATCCGGCGCCGGCGCCAAAAACTATCGGCCTTGGGTTAAAAAGTGCAGGAAACTTGGAATTGTTCAACTCTGCGTGGTCGGCAGCAGCATCAGGAGCACGCACGCAGCAGAAGCAGCTGCTGCGTGCAGAAGAGGTCGTCCATATATGGCCAGCCAACGTGGCCTAACTTGCTGACGTGGCGTGCCGTCCTAAGCCAGCTGGCGCCCGTGCACGTGCTGAGGTGGCACGGCGGCGCTGCCCTGGCTTGTCGTACGTGCATGGCCATGGCCGGCGTGCGGATCACGTACGGCGTCATGCATGCATGCTATGGCATCGCTAGCTGCTGACAACTGTGTACGTACGCGTGAATGCTGACCACTGTGTACGTACTGGCCCCTGGCTGGCCGGCGTATACGAATCCAAATATGAATCCGGATAATTTCTGATGATATCCAAAATATATATGAATCCGAGCCATTCATCGGATACCAAATTCATTATCATATTTGCTAGTTTTCAAATTCGGTATGTAGGCCGATATCCAATATTCGATTACACTCCTATCTTGATATATCAAAGAATATGAGTTAAAAAAACTTTAAAAAACTAAAATAGAAATATGCAAGTTCGAGGCTGACCCGCGCCCACATGTAGGGGGAATTCCTCCCCTGATCCTCCCTTTAAAAAATCACATAAAACAAAAAAATAACAAAAAAAATAGTTATCCAATAAATATGCATGTTCTTATGGTTTATCTTATAGTTGTTGACTAATATATTTATAATATATATGACGTTAACTTGTTAAGTGTCTCTTAACTTTTCGTGTGATATAACGCTTTTACTGATTTGTAACTTCTTTTAAGGTTTATATTATCTATTAAGTTATTTGTGTTAAGAAACTAACCTTCGTGATTCTGTTGTATCAGATAACGTTAGTTTAGCTACTTAGGCCCAGTTCTTTTCAGCTTATCAGCTTAACGGCTTAACAGCTTAACGACTTATCTACGTTTTAAAAAGACATATGCTTTGAGTTTTTTTAGTCAGTTTTTTTTGTTGTTTTGAAGATGGGTCCTAATACTTTAAAAAGCAAGTTAAACGAAATGGATTCGAATCTCGAGACTACCTCGACAAGCTCTCGAAATTCAGTCATTTCAGCCGTTCAGCTGTTCAGATCAGCTCAAAAGAACAGGACCTTAGTTTGATGCTTATCTCTTGTAACTAATGTAACAATACTCCGTGTAAATCTCTTGTATTTGGTTATATATATGAAGAGGCAGAGCAGGTGGGTTGTGTGCGGCAAATCATCTCTTCGTTTCAGTTTCTTTACATGGTATCAGAGCCACAGCTTGATCTAATGACGACTGTTTCGTACTCTTCCTCATCTTCTCCTTCCACCGGCTCAATCACCGCCGCCACCACACCATCCCTTATCTCCACCATGGTTGGGCTGTCTTCCAGCAGCTCATCCACCATGCCTACACCCGCGTTCAATCAGTACGTGACCGTACGCCTGACACGGGAGAATTTTCTCTTGTGGAAGGCGCAGATGGTGCCCTATCTTCGGAGCCAGCAGCTCTTAGGCTTCGTCGACGGCACGTTGAAGGCTCCGGATCAGTTCATCACCACTACGGATGATGCTGGTACTGGCGCGACATAGGTGGTCAATCCAGCGTATACCAGCTGGTGCTCAGTGCCCTCCTTTCATCTATGACGGAAGAGATCTTGGGGCACGTCCTCTTCATGACGTCGTCAGCTGAGGTCTGGGTGGCGCTCGAAGGGATGTTTGCATCGCGTTCTAAAGCGCGACAGATACAGATCCGCTTCCAGCTAGCGAATTTGAGGAAGAAGGAGCTCTCTGCCACAGCATACTTTCACAAGATGAAGGCGTTGGCGGATACAATGGCCGCCATCGCCCATCCTCTGCGAGAAGAAGAAGTCACCTCCTACATCCTAGCGGGCCTCGGCGACGAATATGACGCATTCGTCACTGCCATGACTACCAGGTCCGAGGATCTTACACTTCCTGACCTCTATTCCCATATGCTTAGTTATGAGATGAGGAAGGAGCATCAGCTCAGAGGAGAAGTGGTCGCCAACACCGCGTTCCGAGGCGGACACAATGGAGGACGTGGTCATGGAGGTCGTGGAGGCCGGGGTGGCTCTGGAGGTCATCCCAACAACCATGTTGGCAGAGGTCGCGGTGCTCCTGATGGTGGCTTCCACGGTTTTGGTGGTCCACCAGGGCACGGTGGTCACAGAGGTGCAGGTGGTCATCCTGGCCATCCGAACACTTCGCGACCCACATGCCAGATCTGTGGCAAGGGCGGCCATGACGCGCTGCGTTGTTATCAACGCTTCAACCATGCTTATCAAGCAGAAGGCTCCCACAGCGCAGCCGCAACATCCTCAGGGCAAGGTGGACAGTACCAGATCGACCCAAATTAGTATATGGACAGCGGGGCGACGGACCATATCACCAGCGACCTTGATCGGCTCACCATCAGAGATCGATACAAGGGCAATGATCAGGTCACCGTAGCATCAGGTGCAGGTTTGTCGATTGCTCATACTAGTTATTCCTTTGTGAATGGTCATGGTCGTACTTTACATCTCAATAATGTTCTTCATGTTCCCCACATAAACAAACACCTTCTGTCAGTTCATAGGTTTGCCAGGGACAATGATGCCTTTTTTGAGTTTCATCCAAACTTCTTTTGTGTCAAGGATCAGGTCTCGAGGAAGGTTCTTCTTCGAGGCAAATGTGAGCGAGGCCTGTACACGCTTGCATCCACATCACCTCCATCCACCGCGCAAGCTCTTTCCTGCATCAAGTTGTCATCTGATCATTGGCATCGTCGCCTCGGCCATCCATCTTCGAGCATAGTTCAGTCAGTTCTTAGTGGAAATAAAATCTCTTGTAATTCGAACAAGATCGATCATGTTTGTGACGCCTGTCAGCAGGCGAAGAGTCATCAGCTACCCTTCAGTTCGTCTAGTCGTGTAACCACTTCACCTCTTGAACTTGTGCACTCCGATGTCTAGGGACCTGCTCCCGTGTCTGTCAATGGCTATAAGTACTATGTTAGTTTCTTAGATGATTATAGTCGATTCTCTTGGATTTATCTAATAAAGCACAAGTCCGAAGTGGAGACAATCTTTCATCAGTTCCAAAAACATGTTGAATTGCTTCTTGGCTGAAAAATTCAATCCCTACAATCTGATTGGGGAGGTGAATACCGACGGCTCAATTCTTACATTGCATCGTGTGGCATATCACATAGAGTGTCCTGCCCACACACGCACCAACAGAACGGTGTGGCAGAGAGAAAACATCGTCATATCGTTGAGGTTGGGCTTGCTTTGTTGGCGCAGGCATCCATGCCAATTCGCTTCTGGGATGAAGCCTTTCTCACAGCCACGTATCTTATAAACCGACTCCCAAGCCAATCCATACACAAAGAAGTGCCTATTACTCGTCTGTTGCATGTCCAACCTGATTACAACATGCTCAAGATTTTCGGTTGTGCTTGTTGGCCGAACTTGCGCCCATATAACACTCGCAAGCTAGCTTTTCGATCCACAAAGTGCGTGTTCTTAGGTTATAGCAATCAACACAAGGGATACAAATGCCTGAATCGCACCTCTGGTCGAGACCACATCTCGAGAGATGTGGTCTTTGATGAGCACTTGTTCCCTTTCTCTTCTGACCAACCAACGATGCAATCTCCACATGAGTCATCCACCCATACTGTTCTTCCTCCTATTCTGCCTTCAGATCATCAAAGTACGCATGCACCAAACACAGAACAACCAGTTCGAGTAATAGCCGAGCCCGATACTAATGCCACTGACCAAGAAACTCAGCTTATGCAGGAACAAGATCATGCACGAGCTTCATATTATCAGGTGTCACCTGAACCAGAGCAACCTGAACCAGAGCAGCAGCCCAAGCAAAGAATGATGACACGGCTTCAGAATCGCATTCTGCGCCCTAAGGTGTTCACCGATGGGACAGTGCCCAACTCTGTACATCGACGAGCATTTCATGTGTCGGTGGTTGAACCTACAGATTTTCGTCTAGCAATGGGGGAACCCAAATGGCGTACTGCCATGGATGATGAGTATGAAGCCTTGATGCGGAACCACACATGGAGTTTGGTACCACCTCAACCAGGGCGGAATGTGATAGATGCAAAGTGGGTGTTCAAATTGAAATATAAGCCTGATGGAACTGTGGACCGACACAAAGCTCGATTGGTCGCAAAAGGGTATAAACAGAGGTATGGTTTTGATTATAGTGAAACGTTCAGTCCGGTAGTTAAACCTACCACTGTTCGGTTGATTCTTTCAATAGCTGTGACTAGAAACTGGCACCTTTGACAAATAGATGTCAATAATGCTTTCCTGCACGGCACGTTGGAAGAAGAAGTGTTCATGCGCCAGCCACCCGATTATGAAGATCCCAGATACCCACAGCATCTATGCAAACTTGACAAGTCTATTTATGGACTCAAACAGTCACCTAGAGCGTGGTATTCAAAATTGAGTACAAAGCTTGAGCAGCTGAGGTTCGAGGCATCGAAGGCAGACACATCCTTGTTCATCTATGGCCACAATGGTGTGACAATATATATGTTAGTGTATGTAGATGACATCGTGATTGCTAGCTCATTTGAACAAGCAGCGAACGCTCTGGTGGCTCAACTTTCTTCAGAGTTTTCACTCAAGGACTTGGGGAATCTGAATTATTTCCTGGGAATTGAAGTGCGAACAGAAAAGGATGGCCTGGTGTTGAGTCAGAGAAAGTATGCTGAAGATTTGCTTAAACGCAATAACATGAGCAAGTGCAAGCCAATATCTACTCCTTTAGCTGTTAGCAAGTTATCTCAAGAAGGCAGTGAAGCAATGTCAGAGGAAGAAGCGAGTAGATACAGAAGTACAGTAGGAGCACTTCAGTATTTGACTCTCACTTGGCCTGATTTGTCATATGCGGTTAATAAAGTTTGTCAATATCTGCATAGCCCGACCTATGATCATTGGGCTGCAGTGAAACGAGTGCTCAGATATGTTAAAGCCACCACTGAATTGGGGCTAAGGATCAGAAGAGATACTTCAGCAGTACTCAATGTATTCACCGATGCAGATTGGGTAGGATGTCCAGATGATCAGAGGTCACAAAATGGGTTCGTGGTGTTCTTAGGCTCAAATCTAATATCATGGAGTTCTAAGAAACAACAGACCGTGTCAAGGTCGAGCACAGAAGTGGAGTACAAAGCCATTGCAAATGCGACAGCAGAAGTCGTCTGGATTCAGTCGCTGTTAAAGGAACTTCGAGTATTCCTGCCTCGGCCACCTGTGCTCTGGTGTGATAATTTGGGGGCAACATACCTCACTTCAAACCCAATTTTTCATGCACGAACAAAACACATAGAAGTGGATTTCCATTTTGTTAGAGAGAGAGTGGCAGCCAAGTTACTGGAGGTAAGATTTGTATCCACAAAAGATCAACCAGCTGATATGTTTACAAAACCTCTCGCTCGAAATGGTTTTGACAGATTGCGATCACATCTAAACTTGGAGGTTCTCGGCTGTGATCGAAGGGGAGTGTTAAGAAACTAACCTTCGTGATTCTGTTGTATCAGATCACGTTAGTTTAGCTACTTAGTTTGATGCTTATCTCTTGTAACTAATGTAACAATACTCCGTGTAAATCTCTTGTATTTGGTTATATATATGAAGAGGCAGAGCCGGTGGGTTGTGTGCGGCAAATCATCTCTTCGTTTCAGTTTCTTTACAATTTGTAACCGATCTGAGGCCGATGCATATCAGTCATGTATGCGGTATGCCTACTACCTACCCGAATAATCAGTATTGGTGTTTAGTATCTAATAAAAAAAAATGGTTAAGATACGAGAGAGAACCATAATCCAGTCATTTCCTACCCCTGGACTCCTACCTAGTGGTGGGAATTGGTCCGTGCCGTGCCGGCCCAGCCTGGGCCCGTCGTGCCTCGGGCCGGTGCAAAACGGGCCAGCACGGGCTGGCACGGAGTGCCAAAATATAGGCCCGGCAAGGTCCGAAGCCTGCCCGAGCACGGCCCAAGTAACAAAAGAGCAGGAAAAATAATTTTTAAAAATTCATATGTTGCTCAAATAAAAAAGTTGTTTATACAAAAAAGATACTTGTCGAAATTGTCTACAACTTTTGTGTTCAACCAAAATTCATTTGAGCAACATAAAACCTCCAAAATGGTGAATTACCGAGGTCGGGGCCGTCGGCCCAAAAGCAGGCAGCGACAAAAATAATTTTTATAAAATTATACGTTGCTCAAATGAAAAACTTGTCTACATAAAAAAGATGTGTCTCAACATTATCTACAACTTTTGTATTGAACAGAAATTCATCCGAGCAATAGAAGTCTACAAAAAAACATAAAATACTGACTCGGGCCTCTTTTCGGGCCGGGCCGGGCGGCACGTCGTGCCTTGTTTCCAGGCCCGGTCTAGCACGCTATTTCGGGCCGTGCCGGGCCGGCCCATCAAATCTCCATGCCATGCCGAGCAACGGACCTGTTTTTTCGGGCCGTGCCCAGGCTGGCCCGTTTGGCACGAACCGTTTCCCCAACACTACTCCTGCCGTAGTCCAAGAATTTTTTTTTTCACTAAATGCACCAGTCAAATGAAGTGAAAATTAGGTTGTCCATTGAAAATACAAACCATTAATGTATTTATTTTAGAAATATGAGGTAGTTTTAATCAATGAACACTTTTATTTGTCATGCTATATAAAATAATCTCAGGTCAATTATACCATCCACAAAGGCCATTAAGACAATTCAGGTCGAGGGTAGAGGATGAAAGGAAAATGCAAGCACAAACAAGCATGCCATTAATGTCAAAACTCTAATCGGAGCCGGCAGCGACGAGATTGACATGGTGGCGATGAGCAGACCGATTGCAATGTCATGTGATTCGAAGATGGATGAAAATTTGAGACAACCAAATTTACCCCTAAAACTTAATAGAAGAAAATAATAAAATACTCTCATAAAATGAATGGTGTTCTACTGCATGGTATGTGTGTCGCAAGAGCTCTATTGCTAATCTAATGCTTGTTGATCTTGCAGCTCCAGTAAAGACGTTCCATGTATACATCCCATTTCATGATGCAACTTAATTAATCACTCTTAAACCTTTTTGTGATGCAACTGCGAAAGGGAAAGCTACCTGCAACCATGTCTTAATACTCGTTTTTATGATGCAACTTAATACTCCTTTGCAAATCCTGGATTACCTACCCTCGTCTCTCTGTTTTCATTCTTAATTTTAGAACTAATACCCAGATTTTATAAACTTGCTATCTCCCGCACTTCAAATTTATTTAGACCATTCATTTAAAAATTCCAAAGGAGCAAACCAGGCCAAATTTTGCCTTTTTGATATGAAAATCGGAACCGAATGCGTCCTATCTTGCGCATAATTGTATTTCGATGCATTACCTGATCAAAGTTTAATTTAACCTTTTTAGGGCTGCTTCAAATTAAAGTCAATATTAAAACTTTTCTACTCCTAAACATACACAAAGATAAATAGCATCAGCAATCAAGTGCAAGTCATGCTAGAGAAGTAAATAGCATAAAGAACAAGAGGGAGTCAAAGGGTTCTTTCCTGAGGTACGGAAGATATTTTCTCTTTCCCTACTTCTCACGGAAGCATTCCTCACATAGAAGATATAGCTTCAATTTATTTGTGACAACCCTTCACTTTTCTTGTAGGTAGACTCTGACCTTCAGACAAACTTGATGCTCTCACAAACTCTTCGTTGAGAGGGGTCATCAAGCTCAATCTTCCTAAACAATAAACCCGAATAATAAGACGTAGATGACCTGATCTTGCTAGATCTAGTCTCAATGAAGCACTAAAGAAGGCCTCTCTCTAGGGCTTGTTCTTTTCAGCGTATCGTACCATTGCGTATTACTGTAGCAAATTTTGTTATTTTTGTACAGCCTATATGTAGTGATAATTTGTAACGATTTTTTTTGTGGCTTTTAGTAGTCCTTCTAAAGATGCTAAAACTATGTTTTAATTATATTTTTATAATCTTTATACCTCTTTTTGAGGGCTCTCAAACTTGCTACAGTAATACACCAATGCTAGGGATGGCAAAAATACCCATGGGTTCGGGTACCCGCGGGTACCCGACCCGATGGGCATGGGTACGTATGGGTCTCAACCTATACACATGGGTTTTTCGGGTTCGGGTACCCGCGGGTTTCGGGTTCGGGTACGGGTTCCATTCTGTACCCGTGGATGACCCATGGGTTACCCGAATCCCTTGACCGGTGGGCCATGTATCAAATACACAGGCCACTGCCAGCCCCCACACCACAAATCCCGCTGGCCGCTGGCCACTGCATGAGGCACTGAGGCTTTGCTCTCCCAGCCCCCACACCACAAATCCCTAAACCTAACCCTCATCCCCCATCCCGCATCGGCCGCCACCGCCATCACCGACGCTGAGCCACCTCCTGGCATGGCCCCCCATCGGGTCGCCGTCGTCGAGCCGCACCGGGCCGCCGCTGCCGCCGTCACCGACGCTGAGCCGCCTCCTGCAATGGCTCCCCATCGGGTCGCCGTCGTCACTGACGCAGAGCCGCCTCCTGCCATGGCCCCCCATTGGGCCGCCGTGGCCCTCCTCTCTCTCCCCCCCGCCCTTGGTCTCTCTGCAACGGGCCGCCGTCGCAGCCGCCATTGCCGATGCCGAGCCACCTCCTACTGTGGCCTCCCATCAGCCGCCATCGCCGTCGCCGCTGAGCCAGCTCCTGCCGTGCCCCCCCTCTCTCCTCCCTCTCCCTAACTGTGTGCTTGACTGCTTGTATTCTTTCTTTCGTGTATGGGTACCCGTCGGGTTCGGGTATGGGCGCGGGTATATACCCGTAGGTATTTTCGGGTTCGGGTATGGGTGGAGTCTTCGGGTTTCGGGTTCAGGTATATCAGAGGTGTACTTGAAGATACCCGCCCAATTGCCATCCCTAACCAACGCAACGATACGCTGAAAAGAACAGGGCCAGCTCTCCTCTCACTCTCTTCCAAACCATATATAATTCTAGGTGGCTGACTTTGAAATATGCTCAAAGCTATCTACGATTGAAACAACAACCCCAGAGAGAGGCACCCTCAGGTTTAAATAGCCAAACTCTAGAAAGTAGTTTTAGGAAAAAGCCATGTTGTCATTGGACCATCCAACGGCAATAGCCTCTCGGATAGTCCCAACTCGTCGAACCTTCCAGTGCACCAACAGGTGAACAAAAACCCTTTCTCGACAAAACATTCCGACGCATACTGGACTTTCTGTTGGCTCGGAGCCCCGTGTGCACCCTCTTTAGACACATTCAGTGCACGCTAGACCATCCGACAACCCAGAATCACATATGCACCCTCTTTGAACAAAACATCATGGACAGCCCGACAAACAGTTTGGCGGCAACAAAGCAACCCCCAACAACTCTCCAAACTACTCCCACCATCCAAAAATATAAGACGCACACACATTTCAAAATTCAAACTTCTTAATCTTTGGTCAATAATTTATCCAACAATATGTAGATTTTGCAATACACAAATAACATCGTCAGATTGAATTTGGAAGTATTTTCTATTGATCATAATTTTGTTATGATAAGAGAAATTCAGCATTAAAGTATAGTTTGAAGGATGTGCCAAGTCAAAGGACGTCTTAAATTTTTGAATGGAGAGAGTATATATGTACCCCCAACAAAAGACTAAACCAGACCTACCTTAGGTACGTGCTCCATGGACACAAACATAATCCAATTACATCAAGTTCATCCAAAACCCATCTAGTTCAAGCCAACCAAAAAAACACGACCTAAACTACACATTGAACTCTTCTCGACACACATGTTTAAAGTTCATCGTCTTGAAGTAACAAATATTCACCAATAAATCAGTAGAGAGATCTGTCATCTTCAGCAAAGTAACAAATATTCACCAATAAATCCGTAGGGATTTTTGCACCTTACAAGGGGAGACAAAAAAGAGATATAGGTTCGTGGTTATTGGTGATCATTCTCCACTTGAGGCAGTGTTCTCCTTAACTTATTTTATTTTACTTATTTATTTTTTTTCAACTTATCCGTTCGGAGGTGTCTTTTTTTATTGAAATGTTTTTTAGAAATTTTATACATACTTGCAAGATAGAAAGAGACATATTAAAAAAGTCCAATCATTTGCATTATAGTGAAGATAAAAAGAAGCATATAAATGAAATAAGCTGTAAACAACAAAGCCTTTAATTTTCTCTTTGAGAGCAAACAGTCCATTGTTTCGCTAAGCCAACTCTATAGTACTAACGAAGTCGATTATCGGAGCGTAATCTGATTCCAGCAGAAATTGAAGCTCTACCAAACAAGCCCCGTTATTATCTTTCGAAGACACGATTATTATTCCCCCAAATTTGAACGTGATAACCACCTGTAAATATAATTTTTTTTAAAAAAAAAGACTCAACAGTCACCAGCAATATTTTAGTGGAACCGGTTAAGGTTCTTGTAGCTAACCAGATTTTACGTACATAAATAATAACTGTCCCTAAGCGAGACACAAATCGGCTAAATCCAAATCAACTGAAAATTTAGACCAGGCCAATGCATGGCCGACGCAGAACACTTCAGAGTTCAGACGTGGGTAGCAAAAGATGTGGCCAAGCTATGCATATAGCTGTCAGTGCACTGAGTCTTAAGAGTGAGTTAATTAAGCATACTGTGCCATTAAGAACAAAGAGAGGGAAAATAAAATAGAGCAATGACCAAACCCCCTTGAGCAGAACTAGTCCAGTGTAAGCAACACATGCATCTGCCTGCAAATACAGATGGCTCCAGGTAGGTGAGTCCAAGTAGATGTTTGGGCGTTTATACCTTTCCCAAACTACATGGATACGTACGGTAACCTAAATCCATGGAATGTTTCAGAAAGGGTCATTTAGCAGGTTATTCTAATTGTTTAATAGGAGATAAGTGCCATGTCAAAGGAGTAATAAGCCAAGAGGAAGAACATAAGCAGAGTAGGTACATGTTATTGGCTGAGCCATGTCAATTGCATGCTTGACATGCATACAGTATGAACAGATTTGAAGAGTTCAGTGGCCTGGTGACTAGGCTTACTACTACTGCCTGCTAGCTCAAGACAACAAACTTGATAGAATAAATCAAAGGACCTCAGCAAGACCATACAAGAAGCAACACAACAAGAGCAGGTTAAGAAAAGACACTGTCTACAATTCTAGCTAGCTTAGCTACTCTCCTACCTGAAGAAATCATTAAAAATAACTAAAGCTTTTGCAAACCATCGCCATTGGAGTGACTTCATCAAAACTGGTCGCTCGGCAAAACTACAAGAACTCACAATATTATGAAAACACACCAATTAAAGAACAGGTCTCTGTGATTTGGGAGTTCAGCTTTAGCGCTCACTATCCCAAGACTTTTTGATGCATGCCTTCATCAGCCTCCGGAGTTCAAGAAGAAATGAAGAATTTTGTATTATTTTTCGTGCGCCGGCTCCAGAAGATTGATTGGCCAGATGAAGTTGACATGCATTCGAAAGAATCAGCGTTGGAGAAAATGCTGCGGATGTGCATCTTTGTTGCAGTTCTTGGCCGGTTCATCCGATCGATTACTGAATTGGTACTCGATGGTGTGCGCCGTAGCACGTCAAATATTTCAGGGATAGCAGGAGATTAGTATACAGATTGGTAATTTTATTTGTTGCAATGGTGACAGTGCCGTTTACAAGTATTAGCTGTTAGCTTCCTATAGAGAAAAGTATTAGCTGTCACCTTCTGAAATCATACTTTGTACTGTTGTTTTCTTTGGAGGAGAAAACTAGGCTAGCTAGAAAATATTTTAAGCACCGCACGCAAACCTTACCTTCTCAGGAGTTAGGTTTGATTTGCACTTTTTAACCAATAACCAATGGCGGAATCAGGCCCGTCGACCTTAAGCTCCTGTCCGGGCTCCCGACCCGCTAATCTATTGAGCCCCGTATAATTGCATAAAAAAATTAGCTCATGCTCTGGACGCGGATAGTCCAAAATGAACAAAACTAAGGGCGTCAATTAGGCTTATGCCTATACTCCTCGAAATTTTTGGCTTCGCCATTGCCAATAACTACCACAAAATTTTATTGAATTGGCTAGATTTGACATCTTGGTTAACTACACAAAAAAAATTTACTCTTCTATTTACGTTGGCATATTAGCTATGTTCTGCTAAGAGAAAATCGAATCGTAGCCTTTGGAACTTGTAACCAATTGCACGAAATTCTCCAAACTTTGAAATTATGTTTTCCTCTCCTTGGTGCCGTTAGCACAAAATCCCCCGCGCAATCTATCCGGCCGTCATGTGATGACTTGGGGCGTGTGGATCGTACATGGCACGGTGAAAACAAAAAAAAAACATAAAAATTTGAAAATTTAAATTTTAAAAAAAAATACAGAAAAATCAGAAAATTGATAAAAAAAAAATCCAAAAAAAAATATGTCACAAAAAAATGTTGTGATCCGAGATCAAGGATGCAGTCAGTCGGCTCTGGCCCCACCGCCATCCTCGCAGGCTAGGTGCGGCGCCAAATCGATCAGTCTAGCACCCCGCTCACAACGCTCCCGCTCTACCCCGCTCTACCGTCGTTGCCTCTGAGGCCCCGTAGCGCAGTTGGCGCCGCTGACCCCCCAGCTTAGTGTTGTACAGCTGTCAAGAAAACATAGAAAATTGTTAGAAAAAGTGTTGTGATTTGGGTTTTTTTCTATATTTTAACTTTTTTGAATTTATCTGTATTTTAAGATTTTTTCTTTTTTTTTTTGAAATTTTCCAATTTTCTGTACTTTTTTATTCCCACCATACCACTTACAGTCCATATAAGCGGCACGTGAACGAGCTTGGCCCTATCAGCGGGCCAAGTCATCAGTTTTTTTTTTTTGAACAAGAGCAACCGCCCCACCTCCATTTCATTCATTGAAACGAAAGCCACCACAAAACAGTCTCTAGATATTATAGGGACTACAGCCAGCTCAAGAGGAGGTGAAAGCACCAGGCTCTTTTGCTTAACCAAAATTACATGACCAGCTGCAAACAAACAGTTTCAGAGCCAACGTAATTTTCAACAACCCATAAGCTGAGGTTACAAGACAAAAAGAGAGTAATGGAGATTAGCATTTTGACATCACAAAACAAAAAACCCTCCTTAGAGACCTGCCATCATCATGCTACTTTTGCAGATCATTCACAGCCTTGAAGATCCCTTCTATCCCCATCTCCATCAATTCCTTGTCATCCGCTTTCATCAGCCCTGCCCAGTATTTCAGAAATGAACAGGTTATGTATATTACATTAAGAGGGTTCTTCTCCTGTCTCTTCTCAAAACAAGAGTGATTTCTTATCATCCAAATTGACCAGCATACTGCCGCTAACCCTACGGAGTTCATTTTTTTATGAGATTGAATAATCAACTTCTCCCATTTTCTGTACCTCCTCAGATTATTGGGAATCCATCCTATTTCAAAACATTTTGCTAGGATACTCCAGGTTAGTTGAGCCAGATGACAACTGAAAAACAAATGCTTTGTCGTTTCTATTTCATCACAAAATTCACAAGTGGGGTTACCCATCCATCCTCTTCTTCTCAGATTACATTTGGACAACAAAGCATCTTCCTTTAGTAACCACACAAAGATTTTGATTTTCAGTGGAATATTTGCTTTCCAGAAACCCTCCACTTTTTGAATTGGCTCATTTTTGTGACAAAATTGATACACAGATTTCACATTGAAAATTCCTTTATTATTCAAAAGCCAATTTACAAAGTCTTCCTCATTACTTATATGAAACCTCCTGGTTATCACCCTTAATTCCTCCCACTCTTTGTTTTGTGAGTCAGATAACCATCTTCTAAAATCAAGGTTCCAATCTCTTTCAGCACACCAAGCCACTGACACAAATTGGTTACTGCAGATATTAAAGATACTAGGATATTTTTCTGCCAAAGGAGAATCCAATAGCCACTTGTCCAACCAGAAACTTGTGTTCCTACCATTACCCACCTTCTTATGCCTGTTCATAGTATAGAATTCTTTAACCTTCAGCAAATCACTCCAAATAGCTGAATCTGCTTGTTTTTACTACAGCTAGCTAACAGGCCATCTTTTATATATTTGGCTTTAACAATTCTTTGCCATAAGCCATCATCCATTTCAAGTTTCCACCACCATTTACAGATTAAGCTCACATTCATAATTATGAGATTAATCACACCCAAACCACCATTTTGTTTAGGTTTTGTAACCTTCACCCATCTTACAAGGTGGTATCTTCTTCTATCCTTGCAAGATCCCCATAAAAAGGCTCTCCTAATTTTGTCAATTTTCTCAATTACCATCTTGGGTAGTAAAAACATTGACATTGTATACAGGGGTATGCTAGATAAACATGCATTCATTAGAGTTAACCTCCCACCTCTGGATAAGCTTTTACTCTTCTAGGCACTGAGCCTATTTTTAACTTTTTGAATCATTTCTTCCCAATCCTTACTCAGATTCCTTTTGTAGCTAACTGGGACCCCCAAGTATTTGATTGGGAACTTTCCAATTTGGCAATGAAAGAAATCAGCTATTTGACTTGCTCTATCATCATTACCATTAATCAGAACAATTTCACTTTTGGAAAAATTAATTTTCAAACCTGACATCATCTCAAATAGATGAAGCAGCAGTTTTGCATGAAAAAGGCTCCCATGATCATCTCTTATAGTTACAATGGTATCATCTGCATACTGCAGAATAGCAATCCCCTCATCAACTATATCTCCAATAAGTCCCAAAATAGCTTTTCTCTCCTGAGCTTTCTGAAACATTTTATTTAAACAGTCCACCGCAATATTGAAGAGATATGGTGATAGGGGATCTCCCTGTCTCACCCCTCTTTTACTTTGAAACAACTTCCCTTGCTTATCATTTATACAAACGTTCAAGGTACCATCAGAAATTACTTTCCACATCCAAGCACACCATTTGTCAGAAAATCCTCTCCATTTTAAGCATCTCATAAGGAAATTCCAGTCAACCATATCATAGGCTTTCTCAAAGTCCAGCTTTAACACCACCCCAGGCTGTTTCATATTCTTTGTGTGGTGCAGAATTTCATGTAAGGATAAAACCGCATCCATAATATTTCTACCGGGAAGGAAAGCATTTTGATTTTTATTAATTATTCTGCAAACCACACTTTCTAACCTCAAAGTTAAGGTTTTGGTGATCCATTTATAGATGCTATTTAGAAGACAAATAGGTCTGTATTGTTTCAGATTATTTGCATCCTCTTTTTTTGGCAATAATATAATCATACCATAGTTCAATCTGCTAATTTTCAGATCACCTTTATGGAAGCACTCAAATATCTTCAAAACGTCCATTTTAATAATGTCCCAACATACTTGATAAAATTCAATTGGCAGGCTGTCAGGACCAGAGGCCTTGTTTGTGCTCATACTAAACAGAGCTGATTTCACTTCAGATAAACTAAAAGGTTTAGTTAGCAATTCATTTTCCTCCTTTTTCACCTTCTCATTTTCCCCCCACAACTTTCCTTGCATTCTGAAACTGCCTCCATCTCCTCTCCCAAACAATTTCTTATGATAATCAGTTGCATGAGAGAGAAGACAGTCATCCCCTTGGATTTCTTTATCCCCATCATACAGTGAATCTATAATTTTTTTCCTTTTTTTGCCATTGGCAATCAAGTGAAAATACTTGGTGTTATTGTCTCCCCACAATAACCAATTACTTTTGGAATTTTGATGCCAAATAGATTCTTCTTCTTCCAAAATTCTGATAAGCTCAACAGAGCATTCCATCTTGCATCTCTGATCTTCAATATTTATAATGCCATTATCATCTTTGTTTTCAAAACCTTTAATTTGGTTTAACAATTTTTCTTTCTGTTTTTTCCTCAGCCCATACATGTGACCACCCCATCCTTTTAGAACTCTCTTTACTTTTCTAATCTTAATGAGAAAATTATCAAGAGGATCTAAGTTTCGAATTGGTTCCTTCCAAATTCGATTCACAATAGGCAAAAAATCATCATTTTTCAACCATCCATTATGAAATTTAAATCTTTATTTATTTATTTTTTCACCTATCCCTGCCTTGACAACCAAAGGATTATGATCAGATAACAGTCTTGCAATCTTCTGAATTCTGGCAACTGGGAATAGGGCTTCCCAATCTGTGCTAATCAGTACCCTATCAAGTTTCTCTTTGGTAGGGACCACATGATTATTTGACCAAGTATATGGACTTCCTGTATTTTTGAGCTCCTTCAAAGCAAACCCCTCGATGATTTGATTTAAACAATCAGAAAATCTATTTATTTTTTGATTCCTGTTTTTATCCTCAATATTTTTTAAAATATTAAAGTCACCATCCAACACCAAAGGAGATTCAGTCTGCTTGCAGAACTCAAATAACTCTAGAAGGAAATCATCTTTCTCATTCTGTTGAGCGGGGCCATATACCCCTATCACAGTCCATTTCTTTTTAATTCTTTTGTCCCATACATTCATCATAATCATGTATCTCCCTTTCTTGCAACTGAGGATATCAAAATCCCTTTCTTTAATACCAAACAGGATACCCTCTGCTTTCCCCCTAGATGGGATCCAATTCCACACAAAAGCCTTATTGAAGTCAAATTTATTAAAGAAATTCATATCATACTGTGTTTTTTGAGTTTCACATAGACAAACCATGCCCAAATCATGGTCATATATTATATCTCTAATATATGCACCTGATCCCTTCTTACTAACCCCTCTACAGTTACAGAATATTATATGGGCCTTACTCATCATCATCTTGATTTATATTATTTTTGCCTTTTTTGATCCTAGGCCCCATTTGATAGCCTGGTCTCAAGCATTTCAAATGGTTATTACCGGCTAGAACTCTAAGCTGAGCTTTCTTAAAATTCTTAACCTTTCTACTAATAACAGGAGAAAAACCATCCTGGGCAACTTCATGTTGATTACCCCATTCCAGGTTCATTTCTACCTCTGAACCCATGTCTATATTATTCACATCTAAACCAGTATCATCCATGTTCACTTCCTTATCCTCACTGTTTTTATTTTTTTTGATAACATATTTCTGGATTTTTCAAGAGCTCTGAGGATGTCTATTTTCTCCTTTTCTTTTTTGTTAATTTTAACTCCAACATTTTTAGCCACTTTAATAAGATCATCATTATCAAGAACAGAAAAGGAATTAGAGGATTGAATGATACCTTCCAAATTCTTTTTCTTTGCCAGCTTGGAAGCTCTTTCCAATATATGCACATTTGCATCCTTCAACCTTGAACTTCTCCTAACAGGAACAATAGATTTAATCATTCCAAACTTTTCCTAACCTTTGTCACCATCTGCATTGACTTCCTTAACATTTTCAGATTGTCTTCCTTCATCATTCTTGTTTAAGCTTGATAACTCCTCAATTACCACCTTTGATTGCTTATTCAGGAAAGATCCATACTCATAAATCTGCTCCTTCTGACTGCCAATCAAATTACCCAGATTGTTGCATTTCATCATCCACAAGCATTTCTTGTGCATGTCCACTTTAGGGCCATCTTTTCTAGTCAATACTTTTGAAACCTCCAATACTTTTTGAATTAGCAATTCTTCATCTCCCATGCTTTCAGATTCCTGAGAGTTATCAAAACTTATATCAAAGTTTTCCTCTGCTTCCTTTACTTCCTTTCCTTTTCGAGCACTGTATTTTGGAGGTGCAGACCTAGACTCCTTGTCTTCTTGACCCAGGTCATCAAGCTTACTATCTTTCATATTTGTGTCATGTTTTGGCCTTTTATTGGTCTCATTCTCATCTTCATTTATCACCTTGGAGCTATCATCTGGTGGTCCCCTCTTCATGAAGCCTTGAGGCCATTCCACTTCAAATGAAAAATCATACAGCAACAAGCCTATTGCTCCCTCCACAAAATCAGGGATTTCTTCTATGTCTCTACAAGCAGCTTTTACTCTCACAAATTCCATTTTGAAAAGAGTTGATATATCTAACTCCAAAGGTTCCCCTGCCAGATGAGAGACACTGTAGACAGTTTCTTTTGACCTCTTGTCCATGGGTATGTTTCCAATTTTGACCCATACTTCTTGCGGTTTACCTTTAACCCCCACATCAGGTTTCCATTGTTCCACCCGAAAGGCTGCATCCACCAATCTCATATTCATTGTTCCCAATGAGCTAACCTCCTCAATCTTTTTAACAGTAGGGAATCTCATCATGAACTGACCTTCTTTAATTGGTCTAGCAGTGCATCTTCAGACATTTGAACCCATAAGGGTGCTGATATCTAATTCCACATCTTTTGCAGTGGCAACCCCCCTCACAATCTTGATTATAGCCGTGCAGTTCTATTCCCTACTATTTGCCTCAGAGGACACATTTGCAATGGCAAAGAAACCTTGCCCTTTACTTGCAAAACCACAGAGTTTTGGAGCATGATCTGTTCTTATCTTTATCATACACCACTTGGCAGTATGACCCCCAAGACCACATCGCCCACAATCTTTGGAACTGTGACAATTAACAGCTATATGCCCCATCTTTTTACACTTAAAGCATGGACCAATCTGTTTGTCACCACCAGATCCACTCGAGTTCATCTCTTCTCTGTTTAGCCCCCATTTTTCCTCATTGATGGATAATTCCTTCTCATCTTCTGGTCTTACTATTCTTTTCCCCATCCAAACACTTTCGCGCTCCTTGGCCATTTCCTCTCTGTGCCCCCACATGATCCTCCTCCACATAATTTTTTCCAAGGACACGAGATTGCCGATCTCGGCGATCATCGTTCTCTGGGTTCAAAGACTGCGGAACCAAAGAAACAGGATCTATACCAAGATTTACCTCCCTCCCTGTACCTTTATCCACTGTAGTCTCTTTAGGGTTTACCTTCCAAGAACCTTCTCTTGGGATCTCCTGGGCCAGCATACCATGCGCGGCCGAAGAGCTTTGCTCAGCATCCTTAGGCAAGATTCTTGACCAAGAAAACCTACCGCGGTCTCCTCTTCCCCGGCCCCAACTCCCACGAAATCCTCCTCTTCCATCCCTCTGCGACTCCTTCCCTCTCCCTCTTTCTCCTCCCCCCCCCACATTTTCTTGCACGGTTGTGGATCTCTCACCACCGTCGCGAACGATTTGGCCTCAAGAAACCCAGATCCGCCTCCCAGAACCCTAGCTTCTCTCTGTTTTTTGGGGAACCAGAGGTGAGAGACGAGGCTATCAATGTCTGAGAAACAACCACCAACCTCCCCCACTTCCAAATTTCTCGTCTCTCCCATGGGCAATCTCGGAAATGCGCATTCCCAAACTCTCACCGGAGACGCGTCTTCAGATCCCCGTCTCTAGACCATCGATGTGTCCTCACGCCTGCCGTTCGCCATGGATGCGGGAGGGGACCACCCCAGCGGGCCCTCGTACACACGCCAACGCCTAGGCTTCCGCCCCACCATCTCCTGGCTGAAGGATAGCGCAGAAGGCGATCCGATCGTCGACGACGCCGCCACCTCATTCCGACCGCACATCGCCGGCGAAGTCGCCAAAGCCATCTTCTCCTGAGAAGTTTAATTCCTTTGAATCTTTGATACTAGTCAAATTGCTCCCAGTCATCAGATGACGGTCGGATACACAACACAGAGATTTTGTGCTAACGAGTTACATAAGCAGAAAACTCAATTTCAAAGTTTAAGAGTTTTCGTTCAATTGGCTACAAGTTGCGGGAGGTTACAGTGCAATTTTCTCTTCTACTAATCTTGAAGCCTATGCCTATCAATCTTTGTTCAAACTTCGGTAGATTTGCCCAGTTGAGAATGCAAATCATGGTACTATTAAATCATGCCAAAGAGAATTAGTTATTCATTCCTAACACTACATGTTTCTGCATGTATGTTTTCCATATTCAGATTCCGCTCTAAAATTTTTGCACTACCACTATGTGTTTTTGCAAAAAAAAAAAACCTACAACTCATTTCAAAAGTAATCAGGTCGTCTTCTTCCTCTCTCTACCTCACTCGCACCCCGGCCCATTCCAACGAGCGTAATGGTATGATGGCCCCGATGCCAACGACCTCCTCCCCATCCAATGTGTGACCTCCCCGATGCACAGAGGAGCTAGCCGAGCCATGGCGCCAACGCGATGACTTCAGCGTCGACGACCACCACTGCCCCGAGATGCAAAGTAGCCGGCGTGGCAGCGATGGCGGCTTGCCCTGGCGCGGGTAGCTCCGCCATGGTTCAACATTTCACAGATGGGAAGTGCACCGGCACCCCAGGCGTCGGTGTGGTCGTCAACGTCAGAGCCGCCTTGCCATGGCCGGCTTGGCTAGTCGAGAGGCAGGAAGAGAGAGAAAGAATAGGAAGACCCGATTGTTTTTTAAAGTTTTAGAATTTTTTTTTGGCAAAAATTTAGGTGGATCGGGCGACCATTTTGAGACACATCCGACGACAAAGAAAATGTATGTAGAAACATGTAGTGGTAGCAAGCTACTGTCAGAAGAGAACTATTGCCACAACCTGGTCCTACTGCACATATGATATACTAGGAAGGTAATTGCGCCCATGTCGCGGTGCGCTCTACAATGCTCTGTGTTGTTCATATATATGAAGTAAAAGGTATCACGTGTTTTGTGTTAGGCAACAGGCATGAGCAAGGGCTATAAAAGGAAAGCAACATTAGAAATAAGAAAAGAGCATAGAAAATGAACATAGAAATTTAAAAAGACTGAAAAATTGTGTTACACGTAATTGTATAGCTTTTGCTTAAAAGTTGAAAACTTAAAAACTATTGTTGTTCCCTTTAATTCGATGGAGTGGAAAATGCACAAACCATCGAGAACCCCAAATCTTATATTACATGAACATAAGATCTTTCTTGAAAACAACAACGTGGAAGAGGCGGGCACTTATTTTTTTGTTGTAGATCGTGGAGGATCTTCAGCATTCAAGCAGTGATAAAAACAAACATGTCTAAATTAACGCATGTATGTGCAATAGGCGTATTTTTTATCACTTTTTAAAAATAAAAAGTATCATATGGGAAACGACCACCGTAAGAGAATTAAGGCCTTGTTTGTTTCAGATTAATGTTGAGTTGCATTTTACTGTAGCAAATTTGTGATCCACTCGAAATACATTTTAAAAATTCAAAAAATTATGAAAAAAAAATATTTTGCAAACTTTAAGAAGAACTATTTAAAACCCCACAAAAATAACTACAAAATATTACAACATTTGGCCTATACAAAAATAACAAATTTTCATTTAATTTAATTTAATCTGAAACAAACAAGGCCTAAATTACCAAAATAGCTACGTACAAGTATTTATGTAAAGAGGTTAAAATAAGGAATATATTTAGGAATGAATAAAACGAACTAGACTATCATGTGCATGATACTATTATGATACAAAAAACATAGAACAAACACAAAGGCTAATTTTAAATTTATTTTTGAATTAAACCCTAGACTTCTTAGAAATTGCTAGCTCTTTTGTGTACCCTTACCATTATACTATGTCTGCTTATTATTTTTTCTGTTTTTCTGTGGCGAACTAAAAAAAGTGTAAAAAACTTAGCAAAATAGAACAACAATTTCTAATTTCGTCGGGCACAAGTGTATTTTAGTTTTTTTAAAAACAATTTATTGGATTTTTATTTTTTTAGATTTTTAAAATTTTTCTATTATTTTTAATTTATTTTATAGGAGTCAACAAATTCTAACGGCTAGATTCATTTATAGCCCTCACCATGTTTTTTGTTGCATTTTACTTTTGTTTAGATTCCTTTTCTTTTTTTGTAATTTTTTGGGATTTTTTTACCGTGACGTGGAAGTGCATTTTAGATTTTTTTTGAAAGGTTTTAAAGCTTTCCTATATTTTTTAAAAGACATTTCTGAGTTTTTTCTATTATTTCTCGATTCATTTTATAAAAGTCAACAATTCTAATGGCTAAATTCATTTATGGAACCTCACCATGTTTTTTGGTTGCATTTGGGTTTTGGTAAGATTTTTTGTATATTAACAATTTTTGGGTTTTTTCCCAGCGGCGTGGAAGTGCATTTTAGATTTCATTTTAAAGTCTTTAAGCATTTCCTAGGATATTTTTCAAATTGTTCTCAAATTGTTCTATTATTTCTTAATTTATTTTATTAAATTCAACAATTCTAATGCTTAAATTCATTTATGGACTTTTACCATAAATTTGGTGTTGTAATTTGTTTTTTTTTGTCGAGGGTGGCGCGACGCACCCTGGTTATGCCACGTGCTGCAAACAGGGAGCGCCGTGTGGATATCGAGGCGGGAAAAAGGATGACAAAATGGGTGAGGATTCATTTATGAAACCTCATCATGTTTTTTTGTAGCATTTGGATTTTGTTAATTTTTTTTGTATCTTCACGATTTTTGGGATTTTTTTTCGGTGGCATGGAAGTGCACTTTAGATTTCTTTTTAAGGCTTTAAAAGTTTTTCTAGGATATTTTTGAATTTCTTCTCAAGTATTCTATTATTTCTTAATTTATTTTATTAAATTAAATAATCCTAATGCTTAAATTCATTTATGAACCTTTACCATGAATTTGTTATTGTATTTTGTTTTCTTCATGAAGGGTGACGTGGTGCACCGCCGCAAGCTGGGAGCGCCACGTGGAAACCAAGGCGGAAAAAAGGGCTAGTAAAATGGGTGAGGAGGCCGGGAAACAAACCCACGATCTTCCCCTTCACATAGTGGCAAGAGACCAACTGATCTATGAATTACTTGTGGAGGTTATGATCCAGGAATGGAGGATAAGAGAGAAGAAGTGGGATGTGGGAGAGAGAAAAGGCTAGGAAAATAGGGGGCGATGGGACTCGATCTTGTGACCCGTGACCCGCAATTGAGTTCTATCGCCGTAAACAATCGAACCAAACGGCCCGCATTGTTGCAACTTGTACCAAAATTTTGGCTTTATATGTATGTTTTAAATGGACGGTCGGATTGAGTTGTGGCCACCATCGTGCGCAATAGGACGGACGTGGCGCGCTTGGACCTGTAGAGACTACATACGTGTTGCCTTGGGAGCGCTGTGTCTACCGCTTTGTATCATAGTAGATAGATACGGGTCTGGTCCGAAAAAGAAGTGTCATATTTAACTTGTGTCTAATGAGGGACCAAATACAACTTGGTCAAACCTCCGTTCGGGACTTGTGCCTCGTGGCAAACTGTACAACCTTTGGCTTCCAAACAAACAGCGTTAAATCCATCACAGTATGTAATGTACCGAAGACTTGATGTTTAGGAATAGCTTCAGGCATAAGTCCATACTGGAATAGCGTCAGGTTCAGGGTGATAAGGCACTCCATTTTCAAGTTTCAGCTTCAACTCAGTTCCCTGCATATCTTTACCTGATAATAAAGAGAATAGAGTTTTCACTTTTTTTTTCGTTAGTCTTCTTCGTATCTCGTCCGTCACACATATCCACCGTCGGATGGAGCACCACCGTCCGATCTTCTTTCGCTCGTGATCGAAAACCCTAGCCCCCTCTCGGCCGCGCCCGCCCCCAGCCCCCTTGCCCCCAACCTAGCCACGCCGTCTCCCCCTCTCTGCGCCCCCCTCACCCCTGGCCTTCTCGACGCCGCCGCCTCCCCACCCCTCCTCCGCCACCCTCACCCCTGGCCTCCTCCACGCCGCCACCACACAGCATGGTGCCACCACCGCCTCCCTCACCCCTAGCGCCGCCGCCTCTCGCCTCCGCTCTCCACCGCCACCGCCACCGCCCTCTCCTTTCTGCTCTCGACCCAACCAAAGTTCCCCGCCGCCAGGCGCCGGGTCCTGCTTCCCCGAACGCCGCCTCCACCGGGTCCGGCTTCCCCGACCGCCGGCGCTGCCGGCTCCGGCTTCTTCGTCCACCGCCGCCACCGGATCCGACGACCTCGAGAGCCACCGCCATCAAATCCGGTGAGCCCGACCACCACCGACACCGAACATGGCTCCCCCGTCCCTCCTCTCCTCTCCACGGCTCGGCCGCTGCTCCGCTCCTCCCTGACCTCCGGATCGAGCGCAAGTCCAAGAAGTCGCGAGGAGGAAAGAGTAGAACGCTGCCTCGCCGCCATGGCCTTCCGTTATTTCTGTTCCAGCTTCGCTTCTTCCCCCTGTCCTCGGCTAGCTCCGGCGAGACGCAGCGAGCGTTGAGGCTGCCTGTACTCGTGACGTTGAACTAAAAAATTACATATATTATGCATATTGATTTCTACAGGTGGCTACCATATCAAATGCAATATATGGCATATGAGCGAAATAACATATGCAAATTGACGGGTCTGGCCACTCAGAATTTTTCATGTGGTTGACTGTTCCATTTATTTTGCTAGCTAGATGATACCCATATTAATGAAATGTGTCTATTAATGAAGTACATCGGATGAATTTTTTTTTGTCTCTTTTCTTCCCATGACAGGTCGGCCTTCACTGGAGGAAATTTTGGCGTCCTAAAAATAACTGGTTAGTTCGCATTACTGAGTTCATATCTTCTTCCAGTAACTTTCTATGACAATCGTAAATTTATTTTGAGTGAATAAATATAGCAATAGCTTGAGGTTGCTGACAACATTGTCTTTGCACGGGGGAATTCAAAGATAACAAAGCATGCAAGATGTGAGCAGCAAAGCGTTGGTCTGTTCTGAACTTTAAATGCCTATTTCACATCTAGGATTCTAGGTATGCTTGGATAGGTGCACACATATATAGCTACTTTCTCTATATATACATAGCATATATGGTCACATGTGAGTATTTGACATACTTTTTTCTCAGGCATTCCGACTATGCTGATTTTGGTATACGTATGCTTTTACTTTTATAGTATCTAAGATTGGGCATCAAAGCCTGAAATTTGGCATTTTCTCCTTCTATGAAGACTTGTTTTGATTCCAGATTCACAAGGTCTGAATTTTTTATTTGGTTCCAGTTTCACATGTGCTCGGAATATTCGACAGCCATCCATATTTAGCAGTTAACGCAATGCTTTTATTTTCCTTATGAGCACAAGTATAGATATTTGCAAACTTTGGTCTATATACCCTGTAAAAAGTTTGATCCATAGTTGGATGCCTATAGGAGGAGCACATGGTTTCCGCATGATCTTACATAGAGCAAATTATAGGAGTTAATCTAAATGAAAATTCAGGTTGTTTGGTAATGCACTTCATAACGTCCAACTTTGCAATAACCTACAATTTTGCAATAACCTACAACTTTGCAGGACATGGAGAGAGATGAAAGCCACAATAGTTAGATCTCCTTTTATTTGCGATCCGGTGTTGCATGGTACTGCTACGCGTGAGAGGAAACTCCTAATAAGTGTTTAGAAAAAAGAAGGGTTGACTAATTAATGTCATCGACTGCTCGAGGAGATCTAGCGTTCAGTTGCTTCTCGGGCTGTTTCTTTGTGCTTCGTTGGTTACATGGTTGATGTCCAGGGTTCACCGGTTTTGGGCTGGGTGGTGCACGGATGGTGTACAAGCTAAAAGACCAAAAGGTCCCGGTGTCATGCTACATCGGGTGGCCAAATTTGATCCGCCCCCATTCTCATAGATTTTAAAATTTTAGCTTTGATAAAATAATAGATAATTGACACATTACATTGAGTGATATTTATATTTATAAAATATAAAGTAGTAACCAAGAGACGTGCTTTGCTAAATAAAATAAAATAAAATAAACTTTTGAAATGATAACAACTTTCATTAAGACAGAAAAATGCTGTTCTCTTCTACCTTAGTCTGTCACTTTTGGTCTCTAATGACATTCTAATCTTTCTAGGTCCATAGAGCTATGGCTGAACGACAAATCCAAAAATGAAACAAAAATGACATATAAATCAAGTAAATGCTCATTTTTGCATTATTAGTATTTCATGTAAGGTAGGTCTTTTTTTATGAGGTTTTAAATTAGGAATCAAGTAAATGTGTTTGGAAGGAGAAACAGACTCAATGCTTTTTATGTTGACTGTAAAATGACAAAGGTGCCTGGTAACTCTTCATGTTGTTGACCATAAAAGGATAAAATTTTAAAATTGCCGAATTGGTGGTGCTCAACGTAAACAGTGTTTTGGGAGTTTGTTCCAAATTGGCTTTAAAATGTTTTGGTGTGTTCCATAAAGATTGTAATCGCTGTATTGAAAAGAAATTTCAAAAAATACGTTATGGGGTTCACTGGTACATTTGTGTAAATCATGCTTATTATGACTTGGCAATCTCCCTATTGTTTGATGCTTGATTGCTTGTAGAGAAACGTTGAAACTAATACATGAATGTAAATTTGCAAAACTTACTGTGGGGTAATACTGACTGATGTTATTTTTCTTCTTGGAGTCCTTGAACTTGGATTCATGCAAGGTTGGAGATGAAGGTCTATTACATCTGAAAGGTGCCATTTCCTTCAGGCTATTACATCATTTATGACAATTAGATTATATATATGAAGTTGTTAGGTTATGTATTTTTGTCAGGTATCTGTCTTTGCACCTTAATCAACAATCCAACATTGGTTGGCTGCCTTAAATGATGAGCTTATTCGAAAAGGTATTGTAATATTTCCAAATGAATCTTTTTTGTCATAGTTACTCTGATAGGGTTGTTCTGCTTTGCGACTGCTGTCCTCCAGTACTGAACATTGCCCATGCCGGCTTCACCGCCGTCTCGCTCGTCCGCTTCGGGGACAGCCAGGACGGCAGCACCAGGACGCGCATGGAGGAGGCGTGGAACATCGAAGAGGTTGACTTCAACATCTGGGGCCTCTCCATGGACTGCTTCCTGCCGCCCAGCGACTTCGGGGAGGGCAAGGAGTCCCAGGACGTCGCCGTCGTCAAGCCGGCGCGGCCGCCGCCGATAAGGATACCGGCCGTGGCCGTCCGCGTCGGGCCCTCGCAGGTGGCCGCCGTCAACATGGACGACTCGGACTCGCTCATTGCAAGGTCATGACAACCATGCACCCCGTGCAGTGGTTGTAGCAAGAGAGACTGTGTGTATGTGAAGCCGGTTACTTTCAGATCACTTGTGATAAGATCTGTAAATATATAAGGTGTGTCTTTAGTGCCATCAATTGTTAAGACTTTAAATGTTCTGCCAAGATGCTTTCTGCGTAGTATGTAATGATCCATGAGTGGTCTTTTGTTCAGTACTCTTGTACTCTCTTATGATGATTTGCCGGAGAAATATCTTGTATATATTTTTTGTTGTACTTTCGGCAAAATGGTGTGAGTTCACTTGATCACTCGTTTAACTTAAAACTTGTGTAATCCACAGTTTTAATTGTTTGCTGACCTCCTTTCCCCCATTTTAGTGTAGTTTCAATTTAGTTCATCTTTTTCCCTCCATTGATTACTATGACGTGTTTATCATCCTTACATTGTACAATGACATTATATTCAAGTGCTAGCTATATTGTATTACTGGTGCGCTCCTGCTTGTGGGTTAGAATGCATGCGGATATGACGGGCATGGAATATATCATTTCTGTCAATAAATACACTATGCTACAAAAAATTGTCAATGTCATTAAAATTATGAAGAACTCATACTGATACATTCCAAGTCATGTTATTCCTTTTGAACTAAGGGTATTAACACCCCATCCTTTTACTTAAATATCCATCCCTGTGACTTCAAAAGTGAAATTATGTAGCTGATCATTGTGCTCTCTATATTGTGAACCACACCAATTTATGACTTCATTATTGATGAGCCTGTGATTGACAAAACAAGTTTACTATTTTCAACTTTATCTATCCAGTTGACACTACAATTTTTTACTCTCTCCTCACTGTCTAAGACACATATCACGCCTGATTCATCTCTCGTGAAAAAAAAACACTTGGTGAGCATTTTTGTATTTAACGAATTTGTTGCTTTGCCATTGAGAGCAAATCTACTACCTAATCTACTATTATACCATGTGATTCTTACTCCAATGCAATGAAGACGACAAAAAATGAGATGTAAATTCACACCTTCTGCAATGAGACACATGAAATTTTTTTTCGCCTCCCGTTGCAGCGCACGGATACCTTACTAGTTTTTTTTAAAAAAAGAAAAAAATCACTGTGGCAAATTGAACGGAATCTAGCCTCACAGTTCCGCAGAGACAACAGATATAGTACCCTCACTTGCATACAGCAAAAATGCAACAGAAATAATTTAAGTTCTTCTGGTGGTTCTAAAATTTTGAAAATCAAATTTGCGTTGTATTCACATTTTCACCATATGTTCCTGTTATAGTACCCTCACTTGCATACAGCAAAAATGCTCAGGTCATGGTACTCTGGCATGACAACATTACATTAGGCTATAGGCTACAGGCGGTCAGGTACAACAGATCATCGACGGAAACATCGGCTACAAATAACCATTAATCATGAGCATGGAACAAACATTTCTCAAACAGATGTTATTTGGATTTGAGATAGGATGAGATCTCTACCAAAAAAAAAGTGATATAAAAAAGGAAGAGCTGCTGATGTACAAATTTCAAAAGCAATCCCTCAGTTGCTAAGTTTTTGCTCTAAAAAAGAACAAGCCCAGACTTTAGAGGATATCCTGACCAGTATAGAAGTCATTTTCATTTTTATAGGAGTCCTTTCCAAATACTTCTTCTATGACATTGTTCGTAGAGAGAAATTCATCTTTCTCTCGCCCGCTCATAAAACCAATATCCCATACTTTTGGATCACAATGGCCACTGAAGTATCCATGATCTACAACACCACCAAAGCCATCATTCCTGTAGTAGTCTTCAGCAATATCAGTGGGCGCTCCATTTGCAATACCAACCTGCTGAGTCTCAAATGATGTGCATGAGTCATCTTGAACATATGTGCCAAATCGGAAGGTCTGCTCAGTATGGTCCACAAATGACCCTACAAGACGACCTTTCGACACCGCATCTCCCTCCACACCGCAATTTTCTTGAGTATCCCCACTAGCACAGTCAAACTGATCTTCCTCATTAGACTCTTCATGAATATTTCCCACACGATACACGTGATTGCATGCACCATCGTCTTGATCAGTAAGAGACTCAAGTGGTAAATCATCATCAGTCCTTTCTGTCATCTCAAACTCGTTATCATCACTTCCCTGCCATTCATCGTTGTCACTGTCAACATTCATTGGATCAAACCTGTTTTGCTCGGCCCTCTTCCGCATCATGAAGACATTGAAATAGTAGCTCACCAACTCTTTGCTAGTCTTGGATGGAAAGGCAAGCGGGAGTTCATCCCAAAAGTTCCTACCCAAAGAGGCAGGATTTGATGATACTACTTCCTGGAACAAATGCTCCTCCTCATTCGTCCACCTCAAGGCTACCTCCTCTCCCATATCACAGAATCCCAATGCATCAAAGGTGTTTGGACCAAGGGCACCCTTGAGTCTTTCTCTTGCTTCCCTCACATGTTTCTTGACACACTCAATCGAATCTTCGACAAAACAATCACAGTCTTCCTTACAGTAAACAGGTTTCAGTGTTGAAGATAATTCATTGAAACTGGGCATTGGAATGACACAGTTTCTAAGCCATTTGTCATTCTCTTCTTCAGTTCCATCACACATGTGAGAAGGTGACGAGAGATCACCAAAATCATGAACACAGCTGCTCCTTTCACCAGACGTACATTCTGGTAATTCAGCCTGATAAATTGGACCAATAGGAATGCGCTTCCTTATGGGGCAAAGGCCCATAGACGAGAAAATGTCTCCCCTTTGGTGAAAACTGGCAGGCCGTAGGTAATCTTCAACATAAGTATGATCTACTGAAAAATGAACAGGTAAATCCACACCCTCATCTTCGCTTTCCTCACTCTCATATGTTAGTGAGTCAACTCTTGTCTCAAATGTATTGTATGCTTTATGCTCAGGAACATCTACATCAACATCTTTCATATGGATTTCTTTCTCAGAAATAACTGAAATGGAAAAGATATGAACCCAATTAAAAATTGCTTTTATTTACCAATAAAGACAACAATGCACATGTAAGAAAAGGATGCAATTTAACTATGTTCTTACTTTTATCTTCCTCCTTTATCTGCTTGCACTCCACACCGTCAGGCATGTCAATGCACACAGGTTTCTTATTATGGTTGGCATTCACTTCTTTAACCCCACTTGCCACCAATGATGACGAAATGTCAAAATGGTAGTATTGACTGGACAAACTGTGGTATTCCATTCTGAAAAACCAACATGAGGCAGCAGCTCTTCATCAAATTGGGCAGCTTTATCATCCTTTTGACAGACATCTAAAACATTGTATAAGAAGAATCTAGGCGATCATGTCTATGGCAAAGGACACGTGGTCAGCCATTATCTGTTGCGATATGGTATTTCTCAGGGAGGAAGCTTCAGCAACCATCATCCATTCCCCTTAAGTTGCGGCATGCAAGCTGCTCAGAGTGGTGCGTCACAAAAAAAAAAACTCACTGTTCTCTTGATGCAACATGATGCTCCTAAGAAAGAAAACTATTACACAAGAATATTGTTGCTGATAGATAAAACTAAATGGTGTCAATAAATGATCACTGCAGAATACTATTAATGTTTAAAACCACCCATCTAGAAGGGGGAAATCATATGGTGCTGGCTATACTGGCTGTGCATGGATTTGCCTAATCAAATTTAATATGGAGGAAATTATATCCATGAATCAATTGACCAACTTCAATCATGGATTTGCCTACCCTACCAAGTGAATCAGTCCAATATTACTCCCGATGGATCAAAAAGGGTTGACCGATCTGGATCTGTCTCGCTCTGATGCAAGGAATCAAAAATCGAGGGAAGGAGAAAACTACCTACTGCCAAGACGGGGAGTGGTGGCCGCCGATCAGGAAAGCCCGCGCAGGAAGGGGACGGACGAAACCCTAGCAACAAATCCGACACAAAATTTAAGCAAGAATTGGAGCCCAAACACACATCCAATCACAGATCCGTCGGTCAGACGAGAAATCCCACCCAGATCAAGCAGATCGGGGCCCGATTTACACGCCTCAAAACCCTAACCTCGGGAGCCCGAAAGATCGACGGGACGGGGCAAAACTGGTACCGATGCAGAGATCTCGGCGAGGGAGGAGCGGATCTGGGGTCAAATTTGGGATCCGGCGAAGGAGCGCAGAGGAATCAAGATGGGGACAGAGGATTTTGGCGGGGGAAAGGGGGGAATTTGGGGGAAGTTCGATTTACACGGCCACGAGGGCCGTGCCCCTTTTGGTAATTATATTTATAAGATATGGGTGAATACAATAAATAACTTGTTCTTTTCAGCTTAAATTAAATTAAAATTTAGCTTGTTATTTTTTAAGTCAAATGATATAATGTTTGGTTTACACAACCATTTTATAGGAAAAAATGGCTATGGTGTGGAGTCCGTAAACCATGGTTTTATCACGGTTTGGTGCATGAACCCGAATTTGAATTTTGACAAAATTTGTCCTGGTTAGCCGTTGTTTTTGGCGGTTAGCATTTTATAACACAAAATTATGTTTAAGCCAACGTGCTTAGAATAATTAATACTATTTTAAGGAATTTTATACAATTTTAAAATCCAAATTTCATTTAGATGAATTTCGTTCGGTTCAAACCGTTGGTCTATCGAACTGTTCGGCAACGGAGTCGTGTCTTGCCGTGCTTTGGACCTTCAAAATCAGACCGTGCGTGCTTGAGCTGGCCTAAAAAAGCACGGCCCAATTTCCATTACTATGGCCTAGGATGCCTCTGTGCATGCCGGTTCCACTACGATGGATGCATGCATGCAATAGTGGCTAGGATAGGGGAATTAAATACTGTTCTAATTTTATTTCAATTTGAAATTAAAAAAATAATTTTAAATTAAAAAATAGCCCTCCAGCACCGGACCATCAGGCGCTATACATGAACCGCCTGTTGGACGAGCACCATATATGAACAACCCGTTTGGACATATATGAACCGCCCGTTGAACATTTTGTCGAGGAGTACTCACCGCATAGGGTGATGTGTTAGTTCGGGCTCCTACAACAGTTTTTCAAAGTTCGTACGACTTTCTCAATCGACATGGATCCCCGCACAAACAAATCGGCGCATGTACGCCATACGGGATATCGGTTCGTGATAGCGACCAGACACGCATGCGCAAATAATGTATTCTCACTGTTCGTGCAAGAGACTCATCTGGCATGCGCCGTCTTCGCTGCGTAATAATTGACGATTACTGTTCGTGAAATTGACCAGTCACATCAGCATTGTCTCTCTGCTTCACAAAAGGACGACCAGCTCCATGATTCAACCCATCATGCATGCTCGCTCGGGGGTGGCTGCCAATGATATCACTTTTCACTGTTCCAATAATCGACGTTGCTGCATGTGCTATTCAGTGATATTCATACGTACGCATCGTTTTCCCCTCTCCATCCGCTCCCTATATAAGTGAGGCCGTGCTATTCACTGATATTCATACCTACGCATCGTTTTTCCTCTCCATCTGCTGAAACCATCGTAGTAGGATGGCCGAACAACGGTCCACGGGGTCGACACGATCATGCAGATTTTTTATCGTGTTGCAGATGGTTTTACGGGCGTAGGTTTTACAGATGTGCCATGTTTGAGATGCGTATACCATAAAAAATAATCTTATTACGTTACAAAAAGGTTATTGATAATATACTCGAATGTTCGCAGGCACAAGATTGTGGCTTTACAAAATGGATGGATGATCCATACCCAATGGCAGCATCGACTTACATAGACTCTCTGCACGGAAGAATACAACGGTTAAAGCACAGAGTAAATGGTCTACTGCGTGCATAAGAGACAGAGTGGCAGCGAAGACGATTAGTTCTTGACCTACAATATGAGGTGAACCCCCATGCACCAATTATACATGCCTTTGTGGATGTCACTACCCCGACAGTCCGAACGAACTAGTATGCTACAGGCGAAATAAATTTTGACAGGAGTACGGACACATCGAAGACCCAAATTTCGAACAAAACCATTCATGCAGTACTCGATGGTGCATTTGTCTATGTCATTTTTCAGATCGAATGCCTTAAATGCACGTGTACTTGTATTCCGATCGAAGTCATAAAGAACAAAGTGTCATTTTACCTTCTCCTATCATTTCCGATAGTCACCGTCAAATTTTATGGTTTTTTTAGAACTGATGATTAAATATTAAAATAAATTGATTAACATGATACAAGTCATGGTACGTATGACACATAAAACAATTTATCATATTAACGTATCATAACTAAACCTACATGCATTAGGAGATTTCAAAACATAGTTGTTCCACACGATAATCATTCTACTGGGTACAGCGGGTATTTTTCCTTCGCAAACGCGCTAGGTCCTGCTTCCCTAACTCTAGCAGCCCTCTCGCGCTTTCTGGCACGATCCGCCTCACTTTCATTCAACTGCCGCTGCCAGTCTGCTTCGCGCTGTGCTTGAAACTCTTCTCTCGCAACCTTGTTTCTTTCTTCCCTGAGGGTGTCTTGCCTCCGTTCCTCGGCCATAGCACGCACCTCGCCGCCTCTCTTTGTATTTTTCGCTCTTGATCGGGAGTCTGCTCCGCGTCCAAATATTGGACAAACTCGTAGAATGGAGGCTAATAACATTGAAGTTTGCTTTTGCGTTTATATGTTCCTTATGAAATAAAGAAGTAAGAAGTCACTTACAGGGTACTTTGCCTTTCTCTCCATCTCAGGTGTTCGGTCATACGCATAGTTTGCGCAGTTCCAATACCGTCTCCCTTAAGTGTAAGACTAGTCTTAATACGTGTATTGAGATATTCTTAAAATGCAAAGACTGCCGCAAAGGCACATAGGCGACTGAACATCTCTTGGGACAGATTGATGAACAGACTCCCTTGTTGGCGATGGGAACTCCATGTCACTCTACTCGTGAACAGAGGTTGTTTCTAAAGTGAAGTGTTTCCAACACTCTGCTCGTCTGAATACCTTGCATGCTGCTCCTCTTTTTATAGCCGAGCGTGTGTCAATTAAATTATCAAAATTATCTAATTAATTCATCCCTAATTATTAATTTATTAGCAAAACATGTTACGACAAATGTCTAGTTGCGAGTGTGGCAGGCTGGAAGTGATGGCGCAGTAGTGTCAGCATCTGTAGGAATCCGAAGTGTGAGTACATATATGGCAGGCAGGAAGTGATGGCGCAACAGTGTGAGCAGGTAGCAGGAATACGAAGTGAGAGTGGCAGACAAGAAGTGATGGCGCAGCAGTTCACCTGCAGGAATCCAAAGTGAAAGCACATGGCAGGCAGGAATCCGATGAAAAAACACTGCGGACAAAAAATACGATCAAAGCGATGACAACAGGCCCATCGATCAAAAACGCCTATCAATCAGGCGACTTATATTCAATACCGTTGGTCAAAGGATGGCCTAATCGCCGCGGCGTTATTTAAATAATGCCCAATGGACGGACGTTTTATAAATAGCGCCCAGTCAGTAGGCGCTGGGTGGCTATTTTTAATTTTTTAAACGGGAAATTATTTTTAAATTTTGAATTAAATTAAAGCCACTATGGTAAGTGCATGGGTTCATGCAGTCCAGCCCATATCCTGCAGTTTGGTACGGCGGGAAGGACCTTAATGCACATCTCGCCATATGAAACACGGTTTAGTTTGATCCGCCATGCGGGACGACAGGTAATCCTTCTCACCATTTGCGACGGCGGTTCAAATTTGACCGCCATTTCGGCCTTGTACATTTCAGCTTAGTGTAGCGTATCGTAGCGTTTTAGCAAAATTATCTTTTTATATAGCCTATTTGGTGTAATAATTTGCAATGATTTTCTCAGGTTTTTAGTAGTTCTCATAAAGATCTTAAAACCATTTTTAAATTATTTTTTATAATATTTAAACCACTTTTTAAGTACTCTCAAATTTTATTGAAACGCTATGCTAACATGAAATTAGGGGTGGAAACGAGCCGAGCCGAGCCCGAGCCGGCCTGCTATTTTAACGAGCCTCAAAAGTAGGCTTGGCTCGAGCCGTTTAGAGGTCCGAGCCGAGCCGAGCCAAATTCGTCCGAGCCCGAGCCGAGCCGAGCCACGAGCCACAGGAGTTTTTGCGTTCAAAATATGTAAACGAGCCGAACCGAGCCGAGCCAGGTCAGAAACGAGCCGAGCCCGAGCCGGCTCACTATTTTAACGAGCCCCAAAACTAGGCTTGGCTCGAGCCATTTAGATGTTCGAGCCGAGCCCGAGCCGAGCCAAATTTGTTCGAGCCCGAGCCGAGCTACGAGCCACGAGCTATTTTTCCAGCCCTACCTGAAATGCACAAGGCCTTCATATGCCGGTAGGCTATTTTAAATTTTATTGAATAGAAAATCATTTTTTATTTTGAAATAAAATAAATATAAATATTAAAATTCAATTTTATTAAATACTCATGCTAGCCTCACCCGCCTTGCAACCAGCCACCCCAATCAGGTTTTGAAAAGCTTTTTTTATTCTGATAGTTCACCATATCGAGTAACCTTTTTAAAAACATGACGACTACAATCAACATTTAAAATAACATCAAAACAACATATATGCAACAACTTATCATAAGTATGATAAAAGGGTTCCAAGCATTCTTAGCATCATGCATCACCTAGATTTTGAGCGCGACAATATAAATAAGTGGTAAATAATAACCTATGATGACAAAGAAAATTTTAATATGAATAATAATATTGAATAGGTGTTGTTAAACTAACTAATTAGCATTTTTAGTTTTTAACATATCATGATTTTCAATAAATTTACAAAACAACTTTACAAGCATGGGTATCAAAGGTTCAACACTTGCCTTATTGAGGACAACGGACACCCTTCTCCGAAACATCAACAAACTTCCTTTTGGTACTCGAATCCATCAATGCGGAAAAATGAAATAATAAACACACTACAAAAAATATTAAAAATAATATGAGTGCACATGTGTGTGGACCCGGATGACATAACCGTGCCTTTCTGTGTAGTACCGCACTAGTCCCAAGGATCAGTGCTAGTACACACAATATTGAAGCACAATATTACTTTGTCATTATTTAAGGTTTGAATACATAGGGTTGGAGCATGAAAATAGTACAACCAAGCCATCACGCAGGCCGACGCATTACACAATACGATAAACACAAATACTCGTACTCGCTAAGGTATGATCTTAAATCATGGGATTTATTTAATTTGCAGTCTTCAAGCCACAAGCACAATAGGTAGTAGGACATAGCCTTAAGCTCCAGGGTACTACTCGTAATTAGACCTGCTCATTTGTCGGGCCAGGCCTAGAAAAGCCTGGTCCCAAAAACTTCTACCGGCATCGGCTCAAAACCGGCCCGAGCCCAGATGAAGTCCGACAACTACCGACCGCGCTTAATCGACAAAATCTGGGCCGAGTCTGCCTACCGACCACCGGCTTGAAATGAGGCCGAGCGACCCGTCTGCCGGTCGGGCCGGCCGGGCCGGGCTTTTTCGGTAGGGCTTCCAGCTAACAGTCTACTCAGAATCCCGACCAGAGAACTCCTTGCTTCCCTGGAACGGTTCTCCAACTAAAGTCTAAGGAAATTATGCAATGTAAAGCTCAATACAAAGGACAGTTTTTTTGGGGTTTTCTTAAAACTTCTGTCACAAAGACTTTCTAAAGTATACAAAATTCCATTTGGAGAAATCATCAAAGTGTAGGTAGGAAACCATTTCTTTCTAAGTAAATGTTTTTTGTCTCCTTAGATTACTAACCCATTTTGTCTTTTGAAAGGGGTGAGAAGTATATGAACAGTCACCAATCGTGTTCATAACTGAGAGCATGGCTATCATGATAGTTTATATAATATTCTACAGAGTGTGTACACTTTACCCTCGACTGCTAGTATGTGCTTGTCAGAGTATCGGGGATACAAGCCAAAGACGCACATTACAAAGCCAGTTATTCCGAGAAATCTACTGGAAACTATTCATCATTAAATATGGAGCAAGCGTGACCAACTCTGGTCATTCCGCTGTTCAAAATTTATCATGTCGAGGTGACCACCCGAATGAACAGATACTGGGGCTACAAGGATCGGCCCGAGTTCCCATTCGTTGGTGTCTCGATTTCAAATCGGAATAGTTTCCGGTAGCTTCCTATTCTTACTTAGCTAAGCTCGTCCCCATAGACAAGTTTCGATGTCGTACAATATGAGCCTGGTTCATAGATCCACAGGAAAACAGTCCTTAGACTGATTAAGGGTCGGATTTCGTTTTACTAGGTAACCTCGTACCCTAACGGTAGTCGTTCTTCCTTCTCAGTCAAATATGTGTTTATAGTCTATTAGTACCGAATTCTTTGTTTCATCATGAAATTCTTATTTATCATTTTACCATCTCTAGTGATATCAAAAACCCAACATAGAGTCCCATCAATAATCCAATGAAATAATGTGACTTGGCAAAGTGGCCATTATTTCATGTGCTCATCTACTTGCTATTATCAAGATTCACCATTAAACATGATTCGATACAGATTGTACCCATTTACCATTCATATCTCTAGGGTTGAAAAAAAATAATATCAAGGAAAATTATTTTTTGTTTTTTTGGTTATAACTATCTTTCCCAAATTACCATTTAATCAAAGTAATCATGCATCTTTAATTCCAAGCATTTCACAAACAAACATCAGACATAGAATATGCGTCAAGGGAACTTGCCTTCAAACGTAGTGTCGGAAAGTACGCCGAGATCAAAATCCAGTCCAGGGACACCGGCGTCTATAATTGAAAATATGTCTAATTAATACATCTTGTGAAAAATGAATTTTTCAAAAAAAGTGAAAATAGGTTATTTGGAAAATTGGGATTTTTATGAACTTAATGAAATTTATTTGGTATTTCATTGGATCGCCTGTCGCTGGTCGTCGACGCAGTCCGGCTGTCGCTGGCTCTAGGCGATCCTCGAGGCAAAGACGATCAAACAAACGGCGACTTCTTCGGTGAGGGCGAGCGGTTCGGGAGTATGCCACGATTGTGTGTGTCCACCGGCGAAGGAGAAATGGGAAGGTTACCGTGTGGAATCGAGCCCACGGTAGCGGAGGCGGCTTGGCCGGAGATGGCAATGGCGATAAGGCATTTTCGGTGGTGGCGAGGTCCAATAGAGTGAGGCGAAACAAAGAGGAGGGTGCGGTAGTGCTACTGGAGTGGTTAAGGGATTGAGGAATAGAGGGGCACGGCGGCTCAATGCGGCGATGCTCATCGTCCTCGGCACCAGTGGGTGATGAGGGAGATGCGGCGGTTTGGCACTTATAGCTGAAGTTTAATGCGGGTGGTTGGCACAGGCTAGGGGCGGCGCTTGAGCGGTCACGGCGGCATAGTCCGACGGAGGACACGGAGATCATAGCTACGACGTGGCGTGGCTCCGGAGGGGGGTAGGCACGCGGTGGCGGAGGGAGACTTCAGGACACGGCGACGACTGAGAAAGAGGAGGGGGTTTTAATGGCGCGGAACCGCTTTGCCGGAATTGATCAAGCTCGGCGGCGGCACTGCTCCGTGGTGGAGAAATGGGGCACGGAGGTCCAAGACGACGGCTGCGTGCGACGACGAGGACGTCAGCGTAGACGCACCCTGGATGGAGACCAGAGGGGAGAGAGGAGCGATGGAGAGGGGAGGAGGTTGAAGATAGGAGGAAGGAGCCGACATGCGGACCCTGCCAATCAGAGAGAGAAAAAGATGGGAGGCTGATCGGTGGGTCCGTCTGGTCAGTGAAATGGTGGCGCTACTGGCTGGACTAGGTTAGTGCGGCATTCTGGACCCTTCGCTGGAGCTGGGCCGAGTGCGCGGGGAAGAAAAAAGGAAAGGCTAGACCCTTTGCATATCCTTTTTCATTTCTTATTCATGTTAAATGAGTGTTTTATTGGGAAATTATTTTTGCAAAATTTAGTAAAGCTAGATGAGTGCTTAGAGCATCCCCATCTCACCCCCCAAATCCCCCTCTATTTCAAAAACTTTCAAATGCAGCAGGAGGGAACTTGATGTATGTGAGAGGGAATTTGCACTGTAGCGATTACTGTAGCATTTACTGTAGCGATAGAGGGAAATTTGGAGGCCCTGCTGGGGATGCTCTTAGAAATACAGCTCATGTTTATTTTTGTATATTTGCTTGGCCAAAATATATATAGTTTCATATGCTTCCATCAATATAGATTAGAGAATAATTTAATTGAAGCTTTAATAAAATTTTATCATAATTTATTAAATAATTATAACTCAAAATATTTTTTTTGAAACTTATGCTTTTAAAAATTGAGGATGTTTCAACATGCATACACAAAATTATAGTAAATAGAGTTAAATTTTGAAATATTAAAAATTAGTTTCACCATGCAAAAAATGAATTTAATACTATTTTGTTAAATCGATGAATTATTACAAATATAAAATATTTTATAAAATTGCAAAACTGCACAGTAAAATATAGAAAAAGGTCTATATTATGCCCTGAACTATCGCTGTTCGTCTACTTAGGCCCTCGAACTATGAAACCAGGTATTCTAGCCCGAAAAACTAGGAGAAAGGTGCAAATAACCCCTTGGGGGTGGTTTTGCCACTTGGCTGTCCACCTGGGTCAATTTGCCACGATGTCATCACATGTGGCATAGCCACCCCAACGGTCCCACACGTTTTGCTCTCTCTCCTCTCATATCTTTATTTTTTCTTCTTTCTTCAACCTCTCATCGACGAGGCATGGCAAGGTCAGATCTAGGGGTTGTGACTAAGCCAGGAGCGGCGGCGGCGGTTGGTGGAGCCTGGAACAGCACGGCCAAGGAGGAAGAGCCATCTGACCTGAGGGGCTTGCTTCTATCTCCATCTATCTCCCTCTCTCTCTCTCTCTCTCTCTCTCTCTCTCTCCATCTCCCTCCTCCCTCTCTCCTCTCTTTAGGCACGAGCAGCAGGGGCAGTCGGCGTGCCACCCCCTCTTCTTCGACAGTGCAAGCGGCCACGCGCGTCTCCTTCCCGCCTCCAAATCACCGCCGCCTCAACTCCTCCACCTCGGCCCGACGACTGTTGGTGCTCGACTCGTCATGCTCGAGGTGGCGCAGCCTCCCCGCGGCTCGACCAGTTCCTTTGCTGGGAAACGGGTAGGCTACGCAAGCGCAAAATCAAAATTTTCTACCACGGATCACCCAAGAGCACATGCAAGTAGATGATCACAGATCGTTACCTTTGACGCGCAGGTACAGCGGAAGCAGTTTCTCACGCATAGAGGAAGTAGACGTACACGTCCCGATCACCACCGAGTGCTCGTCGGTGCTCGCCGAGTGCTCGCTGACAATCCAACCGAACAGCGCGTCCGCGTACGGCAGCGCCTCTAATGGTATCCATACGTACTGAGCAGGAACGCCTCACGGGGTGTGCTAGCACCTCGCTGTGCATCTAGGGTTTCTGGAGAGCAGGAGGGGCGTGTGACAGCTAGGCGTGGTGAAGGCTCTACTCATCTTCTAACGCCACCCCTATGCCTCTCCTTATATAGTCACGCTAGTGGGCTTTGGCCAGCTAGGGTTCTATATCCTATGTAGATCATATCCACGTACAAACCCGTTAAATAGTTCCAACCTATTAAGTGTGTGACCCATTACGTTCAGTGCAAGTCGGCCGGGTATCCGGAAACTCGTTTCCAATCCACCGATCAACAGCGGCACCTAGCAGTACGTATTGACCCCCGAATGCACAGAATCAATATTTGGCTAAACCTTAATACACTCACATACCGATCCCTTTGCCACCCGATACCATCAAGCTCAAGGAGAGATGCGCGCCACCCTTATTGATAGCTCGACCACTTCACTCGGCTGTGTAATGGATACATAACATAACTAACTCCTTAATCATATTAGCACGACTGTGCGCTTTACCTATTCATCCACACAAGGGGCCCAGAGGTATCTCTCCAGTTATCGAGGAGGGGCAAATTCCATCTTGATTATCACACCCCTGGCTATGTATCGTGGCATGCCCAGTAGTCACCTTTATAACTACCATGTTACGTTGTAGCATTTGATGATACCAAAGCATACGAGTCAACATACTGGGCATCCATGACAATCTCAGGTCTATGAACCATATAGGTGTACCACTCGAGACTACACGCTGATGGCGCTATAAAAGATAACAACTCACAGCGTCTTGGAGTAGGTCTGTCCGACTGCTCATGTTTTTCAACATGCGTCCATACTATTAGTTTGATATCTCTATATCTATGGTATGTGAAACATTACCATCAACCAATGTGTGACCTCCCCGTAATGATAACCGCTCCTCGTAATGATATGGATCAGGGACCCATTTAGAATAATATCACTTAACAATGTGTTTCACAATCAAGTCGTACCCAATGGACAAAGTCATGATATTTATTCAAGGAACCGATAAACAACATTATCATATGTCAACCGCCGTGAACTATGATTAATAAACAACTAAAACTGGTTCACATCGTGTGCGTTAGAATTCGATTATGCGTCTAACTTGTTTTTGCAGGGTTTGTTGTGGACAGTATGGACCCTTGTGTATGTGATGCATTGTTGTAATTTTGATGACTTGCGCGCCATGGTTAATTGCAGCTGAAGGCTGTCCATTGTTGTTTAATGGCCTGTGTGCCGACATATGATGTTTTGAATCCTCATGTATTTTTGTCACTAGCTACTAATTGAAGTAGGGTAGTGCAATGTCATGGTGGACTTAACCCTAGATGGCCTGGAGGACAAGGATGGTCGTGGAGATGAAGATCGCCGCGTCATGGGCCATACTAGTTCACATTTTAATATGATTATCTGTGTTGATTGGCTATTCTTTCACGTCATATGTGGTGAATATGATTAACCTGACTGAATAGTTTTCCTCAGAAAAATTAAGAGTAGATGCCTTTTTACCAATAGCTGCACCTATTGTCTCGTAGGTTGGCGGGTTAGGTCTTGACAATTCAAGAACGTCGTCTTCTTTCTTGTATAATGGGGTGGGTGTAGCCTAACCCTGCATCCACACGCATAGTATTGGTTTACTTAACGGAGATCCAAATAGGATTTGGGACTTCGGGGCGTCAGGGTTGGGAGCCGGGGCATATGATGCCATCCCGACAAGCAAGAGTCACATACGATGTGATTGGCAATGCGTTGCCTACCTATGTCGTGGGTTCAAGTGGTATTGATAAATTATTAACCGAACCACGGTGACCATGGATCTTGTCTCACGGAGATTACAGAGGGAAAGTGATCTTAGTGGGAGTATCTTTTATTAAATTTTGTTAAATAGAAGATTAACATGAACATAGTGCTAAGACTTTGCTTATTTATTTCTGTTGTAGATGTCGCCTGTTGTTGCAAACAATGGTTTTAATTTGCGATCCATTCTGGAGAGAGAGAAACTCTTCGGAACAAATTTTATTGATTGATATGGAAACTTGAGAATTGTTCTCAAGCAAGAGAAAAAGGAATACGTTCTAGAGGATCCCTATCCTGAAGAACTCAGCGATAATGCTACTGCCGCAGATCGCAGAGCTTATGATAAGCACTGCAATGATTCACTTGATGCTAGCTGTCTCATGCTTGCTACCATGAACTCTGAGCTTCAGAGGAAATATGAGGAAGCGTATGCTTACGATATGATCGTGGATCTCCGTAGCATGTTTGAGAACCAAGCAAGAGCCGAGAGATACTCGATCTCGAAAGCCTTGTTTGTGTGCAAGCTGGCTGAAGGTAATCCGGTGAGCCCTCATGTGATCAAGATGATTGGTTACATTGAGAACTTAGAGAAACTAGGTTTTCCTCTAAGCGAAGAGCTCGCTACTGATGTGATTCTTCAGTCCTTCTTGCAAGTTTTGAGTCTTTCATCATGAACTTTCATATGAATGGCATGGAGAAAAGCATGGCTGAATTGCATGGGATGCTAAAGACAGCCGAGGAGAGTATCAAGAAAAGCAATAAACAAGTTATGGTGGTTCAAAAGGAATGGGGGTAAGAAGAGGAAGCGTGGGGGCAAGGCCAAGGGTGAGGATACGATCCAAGACCCCAAACCTAAATCTGATGGTAAGACCAAAAGGAATGGCCCCACTTCTTCTGACAAGTGTCATTATAGCAAGGCAAATGGGTATTGGAAGAGGAACTGTCCAAAGTTCCTGGAAGATAAGAAGAATGAAAAGGTTCCACCTTCTAATTCAAGTATTAACGTTTTAGAAGTTAATCTTGCAACTTGTCCTATTGAATTCAGGGTATTTGATACCGGTGCAATGATTCATACTTGCAAATCGTTGCAGGGGCTAAGAAGGGCTAGAGATTGTAAAAGAGGCGTGTCGACGGTTGGGATATTGGCCCAAGTCAACTAAGGTTCTTGAGAAAAGGGAGATAGAAGACCCGCTTAAGCTATGCGAACAGCGATCAAGGACGAGCAGGGAGACACAGGGTTTTTATCCTGGTTCAGGCCTCTCGAAGAGATAATAGCCCTACGTCCAGCCTTCCTTTATAATCGAAGAGGATTACAAGAGGATGCCCGACAAGACGAACAAGTCTCGGCGAGGTTATGAGTGTACAAGTGCGTAATATGCTATGATGCGAAGATCAGGTGCCCCTCTACACGCCATAGGGGCTCTGTTTATATAGTGTTGGTGAACCGACCTACCGAGAGATAATCGAGTCAGGCTGACCACGAGTACGTAACGAACTTGATACATGCCAAATATATCCCGAAGTAGATAAGGAATACTCCAATTCTTGGGGATCACCACGTCTGTTCCAATCCGGGAAACCACGTCCGGGTCTTCACGTAGCCGTGCAGAACTCTTGTTCGAGTCGGACTCAAACACGAAGTCTCGGACGCCACGGATCACACCGTCGAGGTCGTTTGATCTGGCCTTTATGGGTTCGATAGAACCTTCCAGGGGGAAGGTCCTAGGAGGTTGCTCGATTGGGCCGTCAGGGAGTGGGCCATGGCAATGGGCCGTGATTTTACCCCCTACAGCTAGCCCCCGAGACTCAAGTGGAATAACTCACTAGAGTGGGGTCTTCCTCTTGAGACTCAAAGTCAAGAAGAGGTAAATTATGCTGCTACAAGGACGTGCAATAGATGACCGAACAGGTTGTGGTTCTACCGAACAGAACTTGCCCGGGATCGAACAAACCCGATCAGTGCCGAGCAACTCTGTTGTGTCAAACAGGAAAACACATCTATCCGAACAGAGTACCCAGCCTTCAATGCAGACGCTGGAAAAGTAGCCGTTGGTAGATCTCAACGATAACTTACGCTGCGCAGTGAAAACAGACGACCGTTTTTACTTAGCCGTTGCGGTAAAAACTAGTTGTTTAGTGGCAAAGAACCGTTGCAGAGCTGCTCGTTTTGGGCTATAAAGGGCACCCAAGCTGCTCCTTCCAAACCGCGCTAAGCACCAACAGTCACAACCCATCTCCAAAGCTGCTCGTCCAAACCTGGGTATTGCTATGGCCAAGTTCTCAGGCTCTAGCATGACCGAGGAGGATTTGAGGATCTTAGAGGAGGAAGGACACATCGACGCGGACAGCTGGAGGCTGCCCGGGGAGGAGGAATCACTGGAGCCGCTCGAGGACGAGTTCGTCAACTTCGAGCAGTTCGCGATGTTTGGACTTAGGACTCCGAAAGCGACTTCGTGGAGGCCTTTCTGAACATCAGCGGATTGGAGGTGGCGAACCTCAATCCGAACTCTTTCCTGCAGATGGCCGTCTTCACACACCTGTGCGAGGGCTACCTGGGAGTAGATCCATCGGTGGGGCTGTTCCTCCACTACTACACCGTGACGAGGAGCAGCTCTGCCGCTTCGGCGCTTGGGTGTTACTACCTCAAGCTCCGGGCCACCGCCGACGACGCGCCCAATCCTCGTCTGCCGTGGTGGATGAGGTGGTTTTACACCAGAAGGGGCGGCAATAGCAAGCTCGTCTTCACCGGGAAGACGCCGGCGAAGGGAACCCCAATGCGGCCTGAGCCGAGCGGCGAGGAGTGGTACCTCACCCGGAAGATCGCCTCTCTCGTGGGCCTCGGGCTCATAGGCAGGGAGATAATTTGGGACTTCGTAGCGAACATAATCTGTCCGCTGCGGAAGAGGTCCTATCCTTTCTACAATATAGAAGGATGGGAAGATATCACCAGGTAGAGCACGGGTAAGTTACTTAAACACTTAACCGTTCTTTGATGATTCATTGACAGGATCTATGACTTTCTTCATTGGGCGGTGAAAGAAGCCAACCGACGCATGGGTGACCGAGCAGGTCGACGCCATGCTGAAGGCTGCCAGGAAGGACGGCGAGGTCACCGGCGAGGTGGCCTACACATGTCCGCGCAACGTGCTCTTCTGCACAGACAAGGTAAGTCACTTGAACCCCGTTTGCTGAACTCACATTGTTGTAAATACTAACATTCGCTTTCCAAACAAGCAGGAGGACCAGCTGATGCTTGGAGGGATCGTGGAGGAGCTCTCTGAGTCCGAGGGAGCGAGAAAGGGCAAGGCCAAGATGGAGGAGAAGCCCAAGCTAGTGGCCACAGTGCCGACGCGGAGCTCCCCGCGCCGCAGCGGCCGCCAACCATCTCTGAAGCCCCTATGGCGAAGAAGCGCACCGGGCAACAAAAGCGCAAGCGCGGCCAGCCGAGGGGAGAACGCCCAAGTCCATCCCTCCTCGCCGAGCAAAGCGACGAAGTGGTACGAAACCTGTCCCTTTGGCTGAAGCGCTTTACATAAGCTCATCCGGACCGTGTGGAACGGCTGCAACAGATCACCGAGCAGAGGAGGCTCGAGGAGGAGGTCGCGCGCAAGGAGAAGCTTATTGCGTTGCGCCAAAAGAGCGCTCAGCTCAGTAAGGAGCTGAGCTTGTCGCCGCAAGCTCCTGGAGGCTAGGGCGAAGAAGCCGAGGAGCCCCCGAGCAAAAAGCACAAGCTCCATCGAGGAGTGAAGAAGAAGGTTCGATTCCCTGCGGCAGGTAAGTAACAGAATAGCTCTTCCCTTTGGTTATACCAAACCGCGCAGAACCTAAGTCCTTTCTTTTTCACCAGCTGCCCAGAAGGAGGTCGACACGGACTACGTGTACGCGGCGGTCGAGCGGTCCTTGCTGCCTGAGCACCTACACGGTGCCTCTCGAGTATAATGCAATGAGGCTCGCCACTGAAGTACAAGCCGACAACAGGCTTTGCTCCCATCCGCTCAATGATCGAATTGACGCCTTGAAGGGCGCGATCAACAGGCTGGAAGCCCAAGAAGCGGAGCATGGAGCCACGAAGAGCGGAGCCAAGGTCTTGGCTCTGCCGGCTGCCCAAGGCGGGACTAAGCAGACGGCCCTGCCGGACACTTCGTCGCAGGGGGAGATCGTCCCTGCAGAGACGGCAACCTTCAGCGAGCAAGGAGAAGCCCCTGCCGCCGGGGAGCAAGAAGAAGATCGCGGACAGGGGGCTCAAGTCACCCTATCCGTTACCCCATCGGCGTCTCCGGTCAGAGAGGCGCCGGTCTTGCCCGAAGGCGAATGGGCAGAAGAGCAAGAAGAAGGGCAGGAGCATGAGGGCGACACTCCTTCGCCCGTCGCAGCTGCCCCAAGGCGGGCACGCGCCCGCAAGGGAGAGACTAAACAGAGAGATCGGCGCGTGGGTCTCATCCCGAATAGACGAGGATTCATGACCCACTGCCTTGAAGATCGCCTGCGCCAGGGTCTTGAACGCCTGCTTGGAGAGGTAAACTCCCAAACCAAATCTTGTCTGCTCGAACTACCGGCAATCCGAAGCAACTGACTTGGTCTTCCCTGACTCAGGTCTTGAAGGGCACCATGGAGGACCTCGAGGAAAGCGTCACCGTCGAACGCAGCGCAGTTCTGGCGGCCTTCTAGGAGCAGCTCCGGACGAGGGGGCTCGAGGGGGAGCGCTCTGCATCAGCCAAGAGCCGGAGCAGGCTGAAGGCGAAGGTGAAAAAGCTCAAGGCCCACCTGACCGAGGAGAGGCAGACTTCCGCGGCTCTCCAGGAGAAGATCTCCGCGCTGTGGATTTCGCAGGAGGAGGCCAAGGAGATACGCGGTCTTGCCGCGAGGGCGAACACCGCGGGAGAAGGGTCAAGGAGCTGGAAGAGCAACTCAAGACCGCCGAAAGCAAATGAGCTAGTCGAGCGAGGATCGACCGAAAGCATTGCAAGGCCAAGACCGAAGAGGTCAAGGCTCTCTGTGCAGAACGCAACTATTGACGGTTGGGATATTGACCCAAGTCAACTAAGGTTCTTGAGAAAAGGGAGATAGAAGACCCGTTTAAGCTATGCGAACAGCGATCAAGGACGAGCAGGGAGACACAGGATTTTTATCCTGGTTCAGGCCTCTCGAAGAGATAATAGCCCTACGTCCAGCCTTCCTTTATAATCGAAGAGGATTACAAGAGGATGCCCGACGAGACGAACAAGTCTCGGCGAGGTTATGAGTGTACAAGTGCGTAATATGCTATGACGCGAAGATCAGGTGCCCCTCTACACGCCGTAGGGGCTCTGTTTATATAGTGTTGGTGAACCGACCTACCGAGGGATAATCGGGCCGGCTAACCACGAGTACGTAACGAACTCGATACATGCCAAATATATCCCGAGGTAGATAAGGAATACTCCAATTCTTGGGGATCACGACGTCTGTTCCAATCCGGGAAACCACGTCCGGGTCTTCACGTGACCGTGCAGAACTCTTGTTCGAGTCGGACTCAAACACGAAGTCTCGGACGCCACGGATCACACCGATCAGGAGACTGTTCGGTACGATGCACATGGGCCTGATAGAACCTTCCAGGGGGCAGGCCCTAGGAGGTTGCTCGATTGGGCCGTCAGGGAGTGGGCCATGGCAATGGACCGTGATTTTACCCCCGACAAGGCGAGTTAGAGATTCACGTCGGCAATGGAGCAAAAGGTTGCTGCGAAGGCCGTCGGCGTCTATCCCTTGTCGTTACCTTTAGGTTTAGTCATGGAATTAAATTATTATTATTACATTCCTATCTCGAGTAAGAACATTATCTCTTCTTCATGTTTGAAAAAAGATGGTTTATGACTTTGTAATAAAGAATAAATGTTGTTCAATTTATTTCAGTGGTTTGCTCTTTGGTAACTGTCCATTGGTGAATGGACTGTATGTGCTAGATCTTGGTAATGCTACTATTAGTAATGTTAATACAAAAAGACTCAAAAGAAATGATTTAGATTTCACTTATTTATGGCATTGTCGCTTGTGCCATATAAACAACAGACTCATGGAGAAGCTTAATAAAGATGGTCTTCTCGACTCATTTGATTTTGAATCTTTTAAACATGCAAACCTTGTTTATTTGGCAAGATGACAAAGGCACTTTTTTCTGATTCGAGTGAGAGGATGTGTGAGTTATTGGCTCTCGTGCATAATGATGTATGTGAACCAATGAGTTCCAAGGCCAGAGGTGGTTATCAATACTTAATTACTTTTACCGATGACTTTAATAGATATGGCTATATCTATCTAATGAGGCACAAGTCTGAATCTTTTGAAAAGTTCAAGGAGTTTCAAAATGAAGTACAAAATCATTTGGGCAAGAAAAGTAAATTTCTACGGTCTGACCGTGGAGATGAGTATTTGAGCCAAGAGTTTAGTGATCATCTAAAGAGTTGTGGAATTGTTCCACAATTGACTCCGCCCGGTACCACCTCAATGGAATGGTGTATCCAAACGGAGGAACCAGACTTTTTTGGACATGGTACGGTTTATGATGAGTCAAGTAGATCTTTCATTGTCATTTTAGGGCACGCTCTAGAAACAGTTGCGTTCACATTGAACAGGGTTCCATCTAAATCCGTTGATAAGACACCATATAAGATATGGAAAAGGGAAACGCCCTAATTTGTCTTGTCTTAGAATTTGGGGCTGTGAGGCTTATGTAAAACGTATGATGTCTGATAAGCTACACGCTAAATCGGATAAGCGCTTGTTTGTGGGGTACCCAAGGGAAATCGAAGTGTATTATTTTTATAACCGGGAAGAAGGCAAAGTGTTTGTCGTCTGAACTGGTGTCTTTTTAGAGAAAGAGTTTTCCAAAAGGTCTAGTGGGAGTAAGGTGCAATTCGAAGAGATTCGAGAAACATCTGAAGATGTTTCAGCTCCAGCTAGCACTCGACAGGATGAGCAAGGTGTTGATGAACCTGTTGAGGAGATACTAGCCCTATGGAGGTCCACGCGGGCAAGCCGCGCTCCCGAGAGGTTTATGTTCCTCACGGCGGGGCAACGCAATGTGTTATTACTGGAAAATGACGAGCTCAAGTACTATGAGGAAGCGATGGTGGGCCCGAACTTTGAGAAATGGCTAGAAGCCATGAGATCCAATATAAAGTCCATGTATGATTATCAAATTTGGAATTTGGTTGATCATCCTAATGGTGTAAAAATCATAGAGTGCAAATGTTTCTTTAAGAAAAAGATAGACACCGATGAAAATGTTCACATTTTTAAGACACAATTGGTGGCGAAAGGGTACAAGCAGATTCAAGGTGTCGACTATGATGAAACTTATTCATCTGTCGCCATGGTCAAGTCTATCCGGATCATGCTAGCAATTGCCGCATATCATGACTATGAGATTCGGTAAATGGATGTCAAAACGGCTTTTCTGAATGAAAAGCTAAGTGAGGACGTGTACATGGTACAGCCCAAAGGTTTTGTTGATCTGACTGATGCTGGCAAGGTATGCAATCTTAGAAAGTCCATTTATGAACTGAAGCAAGCATCTCGGAGTTGGAATCTTTGTTTTGATGAAGTGGTCAAAGAGTTTGGCTTCATCAAGAATGAAGAAGAGCTTTATATTTAAAAGAAGGCTAGTGGGAGCACACTAATATTTCTGGTCTTGTATGTTGATGACATACTGTTGATCGGAAATGATATTCCAATGTTAGAAGCTGTACAAGCCTATCTAAGAAAGAGTTTCTCGATGAAAAATTTAGGGAGATGCAGCTTATATCTTGGGCTTAAAGATCTATGGAGATAGATCAAAAAGGTTAATTGAATTAAGTTAGAGTACGCACATTGAAAAGGTGCTGAAATGGTTCAACATGCATGATTCCAAGAAGAGTTTCTTGCCATTGTCACATGGTGTAAATCTTAGCAAGACTCAGTGTGCTTCAACACCTTGTGAGCATCGTTGAGCCCTAATTCGTTTAGTGGCATTGATGACGTATGCTTTTACGCTAGGGGTTCTTGGACTTTTCATGGAACCCTAGCGAGGCCTCAGCGACCAATTGAGCTGCTTCAAGACAATCTAAGCATGACCGGGCGAGCGAAGAGGTCATGTGTAGGGTTAGGAGTAGCTAGGTCTCTATTTTGTCGCCCATGCTTCAAGAGGGGTCTAAACGTTTCGATCGTGCCAAGTTTATCCTTGTCCTAGCCCTCAAGACATCCACAAAGAGTTAAAGATCCAAACCCATTGAAATTCCCCTGAACCGAGCCTGTTCTGTGCTCTTCGGACCGGGTCCGATCGCCATCGGACTGGGTCTGGCGATCCAAACCCTAGAACTCCTTTTATGCTGCCTGTCGGACTGAGTCCGGTGACGTCAGACCGGGTCCGGCCCCACTGGACCGAGTCCGACAGTGACTATGCTCCTGCGCTAAAGCTCCGTCGGACCGGGTCTGGCCACCGTCGGACCGGGTCCAATAGTGTGTGTGTCAGCCATGTTTGAGGTCTGGTTGCAGCCATCGGACCCGGTTCGATGACCATCGGACCGAGTCCGACGGTACTGTAACGGCTAGTTTTTGGAGTCCTCCTGAGCTCCAACGGCTAGCTCCTCTCCCAGGGTTATTTATTGTCGTGGGTAGGCTGCCTTAACTGAGGTTTGTTGCTCTACTTCACCTATAGCCATCATCTACTCATTCTAGGTCCATTCCTCCACCAATCAATCCACCACCTACCTTTCCCCAAACCGAGCTTCATGGAAGTCCTTCCATTTGGCATGATCGAGGCGATTCGGGCTTACTACTCTTGAAGACGGTGTTCTTCTTGGAGGTGTGGGCTAGGGAGTAGGCCTTGGCGTGTGGCTACTCTCAAGTCGGTGTAAAGTGACGGAGTCCACCTCGCCGGAGTGGCGGAACGACTACCGGGAGTAAACGAGGCGTGTGGCTCAAGAGGGAGCCGGTCCTTGAGCAAAATAGGAGTAAAATCCCTTCAAAAGCATTAAGATTCAAATTCTATTTTGGGTCAAGCCCGTCCGGCCTCTCGGATGAAGTTCGACGTTGATTGGCTAGATTTCGACGGATTTTTCAATCCGTCGGACCCAGTCCGACCATCACCAGACCCAGTCCGATGGGTTGGCCGGTCAGACAGTTGTTAGCCTCTCTGTCGGACCCGGTCCGAAGGTCTTCGAACCATGTCCGATGGACTCATCCTGTTTTGGCTAAGTACCCGCCTGCAACGCCACTGTCGGACCCAGTCCGACGACCTTCGGACCCAGTCCGATGGAGTGTACTGTTCACTTTTTCTGCGCGCAGTGGCTCTGTCGGACCCGGTCCGATGGCTGGATCGCGGCCCTATCTTTTGAACCTGTACCTCTCTGTCTTCCTCTCTCTCTTCATTTGCTCTTTGCCTCTTTTCCTCAACCAAGGCCACCGCCCCTTCTCTCTTCAACGGCGCGGCTCCTCCGGCGATCTCCGGCAACCACCCTCTCCATCTCCGGCCTCCCCTCGTCTTCCTCTTCGATTCCCACCGCGGGGATCCTCGAGGGGCGACTTGATCTGTGCGTGGCGCCTCTCTCAAGCTCCTCTCCTCTTCCCTACCGGAAGAGGCCTTGAGGACTCATCTGCACGCACGGCGGGGTTGGTTTCGGTCTAGAATCGGTAAGACGCGCTGTAAGGCCCTCGATTCACTCCTTCTCTTCCCTTTTCTTAGTGTTAGGTTTTGAATCATGTTTTTCCCACGCTTGTGTATTAGGCTTTGTGGAGTGGTTGGAGAACCCGGGTCATCAAGTTCAACGGAGCGGAATCATGTCTCGGCGTCTCAGGAATTTGGGAAGGTCAATTGCAAGAGCAATGGGAACTGGGGGCAGTGGCAGTCAGGACGGCAGAGGTGATAGAGATGATATCGCGTCAGGCGGTTTGCACCTCCTCGCACTAGGAGGGCACCCAAGAAGAAGGCAAAGAACGGCGAGATGCCGTGGATTGGACTCAGCGACTTGCAGGGGAGTCCTTTATGACAATAGATGACGACAGTGGCGAAGATTATGCCGATGAGGCTGAACAAGAGGAAGATTATGTCGATGAGACTTTGGTCCCTGAGGATGAGCTTGTGGATGACAATGTGTTTCTCCTGAGCATGGAAGTGTTGAGAAGGAAGCGGGCGGTCACTCAAGACAGATGGTTCCCTAAGAATAGAGAGGACACCAATGATTTCTGATTCCACACCAAATTCCAGAAGCAGCTCTTCCTATGCTTCTCCAGACCGCAGAAGAGTTCACGGGACCCACATTATATTGATTGGCATGAGATCACCACTTTCATGAGGCCCAGTATCTACAACTTTTTCAACACTACTCTCGGTCTGGCAGATCTTCTATCCAACACTCAGCTGACTTGGGGAGAGGACAGGCACTATGAGTTCTTTCCTACTATGTTGCCTGCAAATGATCAGTTAGAGTTTAGTTATTATCATTCCATCGACGGTAGGGTTCACGGTTTATCTTTTTTCTGAGATGAACTATGCTCTTGGGACACCTGACAATGGAGCTAATCTGCATGGCTTAGCTTTTGATACTGGTATGTGGTCTGCTCGGTATCCACCAGAGGAGGACATCCGCTTTATGTATCTGGACCCAGAGGCAGATGACTACAGCATTGAGAAATCAAATCAATTGAGGGCAGAACCAGCCTTGATGAATGCCATACTAAGACGCACACTATTTGTGCGAGGGGGAAACAGAGATCGGGTTCTCCCTATTATTAGCTGGTTTATGTTATATCTATTTCGGGGCAGTCTAATCTACATTGGAGCCACCTTGTTTGGAGAATTTGATGATGCCATTTACAGGGAGGTTAACAGGGCATTGCCACTTGGACCTTACATTGGACTTCTGCTTTCGAAGACTGGCAGAGTGCCTGAGAAGGAAATTGGTTAGTGGGATAAGAAGATTAGGAAACACCAAATGAAACAGTTCTTAACCGCTCTTGTCAGCAGGCCAAAGGTTGGTGGGCCTGTTCCTCCGGACTCCCCTCCGGCACCGGCCCCTACTTATGCACCTCCGCCTGCTCCTGCTCCTGCAGATGTTCCTATGAGGGATGCTCCTACTGCTTTAGGTGCCCACATGGGAGGATATGTCTACCCCGCAGCTCCACCACCATGGTTTGATTTGAGTCCCTTGCTACATGAAGTACAAGCCCTTCGAGCTGATCAAAGCAACTATCAGAGGGAAATGAGAGCGGATATGACTGCATTCCGAACTGATATCACCGTGGAGATTGCTGCCACCAGACAACATCTGGACACTATGGTGGATCAGGAAACTTATTTGCAGGAAGAGCTTGGAGTGATGAAGTCGGCAATGATGCATATGGGCACTCACTTTATGCCCTATACTCAAGGGACAAACCCTTACAACTGGTACACTGATGCTCAGCAAGACTATCAAGAATACTTGAGAGAGACTCATCAGGTTCCTCAGCCGGGTTTTGCTCCATCCTCAGCTTCAGCTCCTCCTCCTGTCGGTGGTTCTCCATCCCGCTCCGCTAGGTCAAAGTCCAAGAGAGCGCGCTCCTCTCCGTCTAGCAGTCTGGGTGGTCATGATCGTCAAGGCGGCGAGCATGAAGATTAGCGAGCTTTTCCCTATGTGTCACTTGTTGACAAAGGGGAGAAGAATAGAGCTCTTGGTTTCTGGCTTACTTGGTTTCTGGCTTAGTTTGTTGGTGTTGGTTAAACTATTTGGCTTTGGCTTGTTTCTTTTCCTATGCACGAACTAAGGAGGAGTATTATCTCTGTTATGCACGCTACATTGTCGAGCTGTGGTTTTTAAATTTAATATTATGCTTTCATGTGCCTTTTTGTGTTGTGTATGTCTTCTTTTGCCCGTTTGCACTAACCCTTTTGCAGCTCAAAATATAAGATATCTATTGAGTTGTCATCAAGTGCTACAAAGGGGGAGATTGTGAGCATCGTTGAGCCCTAATTCGTTTAGCGGCATTGATGACGTATGCTTTTGCGCTAGGGGTTCTTGGACTTTTCATGGAACCCTAGCAAGGCCTCGGCGACCAATTGAGATGCTTCAAGACAATCTAAGCATGACCGGGCGAGCGAAGAGGTCATATGCAGGGTTAGGAGTAGCTAGGTCTCTATTTTGTCGCCCATGCTTCAAGAGGGGTCTAAACGTTTCGATCGTGCCAAGTTTATCCTTGTCCTAGCCCTCAAGACATCCACAAAGAGTTAAAGATCCAAACCCGTTGAAATTCCCCTGAACCGAGCCTGTTCTGTGCTCTTCGGACCGGGTCCGGTCGCCATAGGACTGGGTCTGGCGATCCAAACCCTAAAACTCCTTTTGCTCCCGGAGTGGCGGAACGACTACCGGGAGTAAGCAAGGCGTGTGGCTCAAGAGGGAGCCGGTCCTTGTGCGCAAGGGCTAGCCTCAACGGAGAGTAGGAGTGGTGACTTCGAACTTCGGTGAACCAAATACCGTGTCACCTCTCTTGTCTCTTTTACTTCCACATTTACTTCTCGTTTGAATTGTTTGTCTGTTTTGGTGAAATTAAATAGATTGTTAGTGCGTGCCGTTTAATTTGCTTCCGCTTAATAGGGCACTAGAATCTAGAATTGGGTCACTCTTAATCTTGTTGCTTAATCAAGTATAACCCAAAGAATTTAAAAATTGCCTATTCACCCCCCTCTAGGCCGCAAAGTTCCTTTCACACTTGATGATGAAGAGAGAATGAGTCGGATTCTGTACGTTTCGGCTATTGGATCCATCATGTACGCTATGCTATGTATGCGAGTCAGATGTGTCATATGCTCTGAGTGTCGCGAGCAGATACCAATCGAATTCTGGTGACAGTCACTAGATGGCTGTAAAGAACATTCTTAAATACTTGCGAAGGACCAAGGAGATGTTCTTAGTCTTTGGAGGAGAGGAGGAGCTCATCGTAGAGGGTTACGCCAACGCCAGCTTCCAAACCGACAAAGACGATTCAAAATCGCAGTCCGGGTTTGTATTCTATCTCAATGGTGGGGCAGTGAGCTGGAAGAGCTCGAAGTAAGAAACAGTAGCAGATTCCACGACGGAGGCCGAGTACATAGCTACTTCTGAAGCAACAAAGGAGGCTGTTTGGATCAGAAAATTTGTTTCGGAGTTGGGCGCTAGTGCATCCTGTCCAGTAGACCTTTATTGTGACAATAGTGGTGCCATTGCACAAGTAAAGGAGTCTAGATCTCACCAAAAATCCAAGCATATACTCAGACGATACCATCTGATCCGGAAGATCATTGAGAGAGGTGATGTGAAAGTTTGCAAAGTGCATACGGATCTAAACGTGGCTGATCCATTGACCAAACCCCTTCCACAACCAAAGCATGAGGCGCACACAAGAGCAATGTGTATTCTATTCTTGTATGATTGACTCTAGTGTAAGTGGGAGATTGAAAGGGATATGCCCTAGATCAATCATAGTGATGATTGTACCACGTCTTTGTTTATGTACATGTGATAACGTTGTTTGTCGTTTCTCTGAATAAATGTCATAATTTTGTCCATTAGGTACGACTTAATTGTGAAACACATTGTTATATGACTTTATTCTAAACGGGTCCCTGATCCATATCATTATGAGGAGCGGTTATGATTTGATCAGTATACGTATTGGTTGATGGTAATGTTTCACATACTATAGATATAGAGATATCAAACCAATCGGATGGACGCATGTTAGAGAACATGGGCAGTCAGATAGACCTACTTCGAGACTCTATGAGTTGTTATCTCTTATAGTGCCATCAGTGTATAGTCTCGAGTGGTATACCTATATGGTCCTTAGACCTAAGATTGTCATGGATGCCTATCATGTTAACTCGTATACTTTGGTATCATCAAACGTTACACCGTAACAGGGTAGTTATAAAGGTGACTACTAGGTATGTCACGGTACATAGCTAGGGGTGTGATAATCAAGATGGAATTTGCCCCTCCTAGATAACAGGAGAGATTCCTCTGGGCCTCTCATGTGGATGGATCGGAAAAGCGCACGGCCGTGCTAATATGACTAAGGAGTTAATCATGAAATGTATCCATCCACTAACGAGTGAAGTGGTCAAGCCATCAACAAAGGTGGCGCATCTCGCCTTGAGCTTGACTGGTATCGGGTGGCAAAAGGATCAGTATGTGAGTGTATCAAGATTCAGCCGAATAATGATTTTGTGCATTCGGGGGTCAATACGTACTGCTAGATACCGCTTTTGATCGGTGGATTAGAAACGAGTTTTTGGATCCATGGCTGACTTGCACTGAACCTAACGGGTCACACACTTAACGGATTGGAACTGTTTAATGAGTTTGTACGTGGATATGATTTACGTAAGAGATGAAAACCTTAGCGGGCCGAAGCTCACTAGCGTGACTATATAAGGAGAGGTATAGAGACGGCGTTCAGTGATAAGATTAGAGCCCTCACCATGCCTAGCCATCGCGCGTCCCTCCTGCTCTTCAGAAACCCTAGCCGCATGGTGAGGTGCTAGCAAACCCCGTGAGGCATTCCTGCTCGGTACGTGTGAATACCGCTAGAGACGCTGCCGTTCGCGGACGAGATGTTCGGTTGGATCGTCAGCGAATACAGGTGAGACGTTGGCAAGCAGTCGGCAACCACTCGGGGACCACTCGGCGAACACCTGTAATCACTCGGCGAGCACGGGCAAGCACTCGGTGGTGATCTGGACAGGTACGTCTACTTCCTCTATGTGTAAGAAATTGCTTCCGCTGCATCTGCGCGTTATGGGTAACGATCTGTGATCCTCTGCTTGCATGTGCTCCTGGGTGATTCGTGGTAGAAAAATTTGTTTTTACGCTCGCGTAGCCTAATTTTTTTCTTTCTACAAGAACTGTGAAGACAGAACAGGACACAAGCACTAGTTAAGAAGGTGAAATCCATTCCTCCAACAGCATCGCAATCGTTCGTGATTTAGCGCTCTCAAGCACCTAAAGCTTCGGCCCAACAACCCCGATCAATCGGCGGCGCGCCGAACGATGAAAGGGAGGGCAAAGATGTTGCGCCTCACCTAGGTGGAGATTGAAATGGATTTGGGGGTTTGGGTAAGTGGGTACCGGCAGCGATGGCGGCACCTACCTTAAGCAACCACTGTGGAGAGGAGGCTGGAGGCGCAACCGGTTCTTGCTGTTTGCATAGCCGCTGTTGAAGTCCGCCACCCACCGGACGGACAGTGACTGCCGCCGCCGCTCGATCTGTCCTCCCTTTGTCTCGCGAGTAGGGAGGAGTGAGGACTCCACTTCGTTGCCTCGTTGTTGTCGATGGTAGCTAGGGTTGACTCTAAGGGCCGAGAGGGTCGAGTACCCATTTGAAGCCAGTTTTTTTAGTTCGGTCCAAACACCATTTGTGACTGAAAAAGAGGGACGGGCCAGAGGGGCAAGTCAGTCGACCCGCCCCCTTCACATCCCTGAGTGCAACTTTAAAGTGATATACTCCTATGGAGAAATTTTTTTTTTGCAGACGTCACATTATTAGCAACTCTGTAAATAAAAAGCGGGTACGTCAGTGTGTGCCATAATGGCTCTCCGCAGAGGATGCGCGCTCCGCGGAAGGCAGAACTTTGCCATGGAGGAATAAGGGAAGAGGGCCTGATCTGCGTGCCCCGGCAGGCCAGCACACCCACCACACGGGCGGCGGCGCGGCGGCGATGGCCGACGACGTGCGCGAGCTCCTCCTTTCCACCACCGCCGCCTCGGATCCCTCCACCCCGCTCTCCGCGCCCGACCTCCGCCTCCTCATCGACCGCCTCCGCCTCCGCTCCGACCGCCTCCACTCCTCCGCCCTCTCCTTCGCCTCCTCCCACCGCGCGCCCCTCGCCTCCGCGCTCGTCCGCGCGGCCGACTCCGCGGCCTCGTCAGCGTCCCTCCAGTCCTCCCTCGCATCGGCCCTCGCCCCGCTCTCCTCCTCCCCCGACCTCTCCGATCTCAGGTCCCTCGCCGATCGCCTCGCCGCCGCCCGCCGCGAGCTCTCCGAGCGCCAGGAGCACCTCGCCGCGGCCTCCTCCGTCGCGGCCCTCGCCGCCCGTCTCAGCGCCGCTCGCGCGTCAGTCAACCCCCTCGAGGCTGCCACCGCCGCCGCTGAGCTCAAGCCCCTTCTGGCACACCCTGAGGGATCTGGATCCAGTTTGGACGAGCCGGTTGTGTTTGGGCTTCTCCGGAGTGAGTGGGAGCAGCTCGTCGACGAGGTGAAAGGTGTTCTGGTTTGGGAGTGCTCCAGCTTGTCTTATGATTTGTTTCTGCCCTAACTGTTGTACCGGTGGTCTCCGGTGATGATGTAGCTGCAAGCGGGGCTTGTGAAGAACGTGGCGGAGTTCGTGGAGTTTGCACCGGAGGGAAGGAAGGTGGTGGTGAGGGCTTCGCCAGGAGGCAGTTTAAGTGGGACGCATGGTGTTGAGCTCTGTGTGGCGCTGCAGGCATTGGAGGTGAGGTCTGCTGAGGAAATCCGGCTAGTTCCATTAGTTATCATTAACCATATCATGAAAAAATAAGTATGGTTGGGAGATAATGTAGAATTTGGTGATCAAGAAACAATATTTTCCTTAGAATAACAAGTTCAGAAAGAGCATATTTTGAGCCTTTTAATGCTTATGGATAGTATCAAGGATCATGATTCAGTTGCTAAAACAATGCGTTCACTGGCGAAAGCAACTCTAAGCTCACAAAATTTTAACGAAAATTTCCTCTTTTTTCTGCATGTTTTGCTGTTTTGCCTTGGGCTGGAAACACCAGAACCAGCAAAATTTCGCCAGAATTTTTACTCATAGCTAGTATCACAATCCATCTGATGCAAACGGCTCGTGGGGTTTAGTTTTGATGGAGGGCGCTTCTATGGCATCGCACCGGGGGGTCACTGTTGGATCTACCATATATGGGTCCACCTGTATTCATCTGCCTTACCCCTTGGATGTGACTATGTGAGAGATCATTGGGCCATCAAGTAAAATGAATGACTCACGATAGTTTGGTGCATCTTAATAATCCTTTGTTGTTAAGCTTTACAATTGCTTATGATGAACAAGAATGCCATGAAAGATGGCTGTTGGCCAAGGGTTTGTGAATTTGTGGACTGTAGGAGTGGAAAATGATGATATAATGTATACAGTGGTGAGCATCTTCTTAGCTTTGAAAAAGAGAGAAATCTCACCAGATTCTTCTCATGTTCTTCACCAAGGCTACTTGTTTGCCTTTTTATACCCACCAAAACTTAGCTGGTAAAATTCTAGGGCTGTAGCCTATTCTAGATCAATATGTTCTACAAAAGGTAGTGAATGCCTATATGGTACAGTAACCAGACCAAACCAGTTTCCATATGCAGTTGGGCTCTTTCAATATATCAGGAAGTTCAGCTAGCAACTGTTTTTGTATCTTATTGTCTTCTGATAATTGTGGCACGAGCTTGTCCAAATGTACCACTTTGTCATTTCTTTGTGTTGTTGGATATGTAGATAGTTGATGCCCTGGATTATGGGATGGCCAAAATAGCAGACTTGATGATAAAACATATCCTGATTCCAGCAATCAGTATCGTTGCAGTTTCTGTAGAAGTGCTCGAGAAAGGTGGTCCTGAAGCCCCTACATCAGTTTTGAGCATAGTCCCTTCAGAGGAACTACAGGTAGGCGTTTTATAATATTTCTTTGTTCATCAAGACTATCTGTTAAAAAAATTATATGAATTTGTTCTTTTAAATGTCTGCCTGCTTGATTAAGTGTCACCTTCCTCATTATATGAATCGTGCACTTAGTATTCTTTCAGATTATTACCCAAATATTATGAACATGAAATGAACTGAAGATGCAAATCCTTCTGGTGAAACAATTCAAAAGAGTAAACCATTTTGGCTGTCAACTTGTTTTTTTACTGAAGATAAATAAAATCTTTGCACATATGAAATTATGAACCCACAAGCAACTACTATGGTTTATTGACAGATTACTGCCAAGTAAACTTAATTCTTGTTTTCTTTTTCTGATTGTCTTGGACGATCATGTAACTGGTGGTTATTGTTCAAGGGCTACAAAGATGGTTCAGCTCTTTATTCAAGAATAATTGATGTCATCAAGTTTGTGTGCAAGTTCATTTGTGTGGAAAATATCACATGGATACAGTCCTTTGCAAAGCTAACATGGTCAAGAATTTCTGATCTGGTTATTACACATTTTCTCTCCAAGGTATGCTTTTTACTTATTTATATGTGATAAGCAAATGCTCGGCAACTTCTTGTTTCAATCTTTTTTTCCTCATGAGCAATCCTTTAGGTTATACATGTGCTTCTCTTTATTCAAATACTAAAGCATGGTTGTTCATTGTGATTGAAGTTGCTAGTTGTCCATAATGCTTGCCCTGGGCAGCCGTCTAGCCTATCAAGATGCTAGGCCCTGGCCTCCAGCCTTGGACCCCCTAGGGGATTTTTCCCACTTAAGCGGGTTAGATGCTAGTCACCAGTCAGCTGCCCAGCTTACCAGCTAGCGCCTAGGGAAATGCATTGCTAGGCAAAATCTGCATCTTAACTTTCATACATTCTTCATGCGAGATAAATTTTTTTCCCTAATCATACTGGAATATCTGTGCAAATGTAGTTAATCCATTCCCTCTTTGATTAGAGCCCATTGATTTGGTATTCTTTTTTGTGGATTTCCATGAGTTATACTATTATTCTTTGGACCTCCATGAACTATGATTGAATTGATTTGCAGAAAATGCCCTTTATATACTAGTAGAAACATAATTTAATATCAAAAGTGGCACTGAGAAGATAAAAAAATTAGCATATGGTTTACCTCTAATTTGGATGCCACGGTATGAAATTGTTTTCCCAAGTGAACAAATCAATAAATGACTCAAAGATTGATCTTTCTGGTCCCATGCTGGAAACAAATTATTAATATTTTTTTAAAAAAATAAACGATCAAACTTTATCTTATATCACTTATCCTTACAACTCTAAGCAACCTTGGGTTATATCTCCTTTTTTCCAATGTTCTCATTTGTGGACATGTGCATGTTAAATACTGTTTGTACAGAAGAGAAGGATGCCATCAAATCTAAAGATTCCTTGAAGATATTGTTGTTATTTATATTCTGATTAATTGGACTAATCCAATCATGCTTTCAGGCTGTTCCTAATGAGGCATCCAAGCTAATTGAATTTCAAGATGTTGTACGAAGTACAAATGAATTTGAGAACGCCCTTAGGAGCATGATGTTTATTTCACCTGACAGAAAGGATGGCAGATTGACCCAATTTGTTGATGACGTCGAAGTTCATTTTGCTATGAGGAAAAGAAATGAAATCTTGGTGAAAGCAAGAAACGTTGTTGTACATTATGATTACAATAATCCTCTTGTGAGTTGCTTTAGTTAGGTCTATGTTTTTTACAGCCAAATTACTGGGCAGGATAATGTGGTGTTCATCTAGGACACATATTAAAGATGCTTGTTGTTTCAGGCGTCAGATGGCCGAGGGGATTCTGTTGTTGATTTACTTTTCCAGCCAGAGAAGTGTTTTATATCTAAATCAGCACGTCAGTTAATGAAGTTGGTTCATGAAGCCCTCAAGGTATGCTTGACCCCACATTCTTTCTGTTGTTTGTCTAGATCTAGTAGGTTAATTGCTCTCTGCTAGCCCTGATGTGACTTGTGCTGATTATTGGCTGTTTATCTCAACTACCTTTTTGTGCAAATATTGTCTCACATTTCTAGTATATAGATGCCAGCAAAAATTTCTTGAGCGAGGATTTGATGTACATCCATTCTGCTGTTGAATAACCAGTGCAGGATGCTTGTTTGTCATCTGCAAGAGTTGCAAAGGAGTTCAACTATGCTGCTAGGGATGCCTTACTATTGTATAAGGCTATTGTACCAGTTCAGGTCTGTGCATATGCAAATTTACATGATAGTTATAACATTATATATTATGTTATGTAATTGTTAAACCAAATCTCCAGTGATGATAAGTTGATACCATCTATCATTCAACCATATGTATTCAATGCCATGTAGGACAATCCTGAGAGAAATATCAACCCATGTGCATTCTATTTGGAAATGTTAACTAATGACTAGGTACCATAATTTTATTTTAGTTCTGCTTGCGACTAAGGAATTATTCTTCGGAGTTCAGATAAATATGTGATGATTCCAATTCCATTTTCCGCATGATGTTATAATAGTATTTTGATATCAAGGGGGCTATACTTTTTATCATACTTAGTTTGTAGGGAAAGGTAAAATTACTGGAAATAAAGTTCACTTTATAAGATATATCTAGATGATTTTCTAGTGTGTGCTGGTTACTTTAAACTACACCACTTATATATGAGATTGCAGAAGAAACAGTTCTTAGTTTTTTTTAGTGCAACGTTGCACCAATAGGAGCCTCCCTTACTCTCCTGGTTTTCATGCAATCATGAATGGTGTTATGATTGTATATTGTACCTACTGTGGTCCTATAAGATAACACTAACAAGGCCCTAGTTTGCATAAACTCATCCCAGCATCTTGGACATATCACTGAAGCATGTTAAAACTGTTTCCAGTTATTTTTGTTGTTCCTTTGCATTGTGGCACTCCCTTATTAATGTGGTTATTACAAGTTGAAACATATTCTGTTATTCAGCCTTTTGTTCCAGCAACTATTATTCTACCCTAATACCATGGAAATTGAACTTTACCATATTTTTTTTCTGAAGCTAGAGAAGCAGCTTGATACTATCAGTCAGGTTGCCGCCATTATTCACAATGATTTCTACTATTTGTCCCAAGAAATTCTTGCGCTTGCATTTGAGGTTTGTATATCCTAGTCTTTGCTGCTTGTTATAACTGATTTTGGGACATGTTGATTTATGTGTATATTTTTTCAGAAGCAGGAATCCTTCCTGCAAAATACACACATTTGCCACATGAACTATGTATTTTCTCCTCCATGCATGATTTAAGTTTGTCCACTACTCTTGTATGGAAACACTTTTTATACATTTGCCTTATTTGTTGTTGAAACCACTGTTTGCATAAGTAACCTAAGATATGTGTGCTTTCCTAGATTGATGCTCCTGACTTCCTGTATGATTTAGCCCCTAAAGTAAATAAATATTCTGCTACATGTCCTTGCACTTCCAATACATTTTACTTACCTTTCTGGATGCTTTTGTCCAGTACCGTGCAGATTTTCCTAGTGGTCAACAGAAACTAGTTGTTTTTGTGGATTTAGCTCCGATCTTCTCCCAGATGGCAGATGGTGTACTGAGAAGACAGATACAGCTTGCTACTGCTAACTTAAATGAGGTATTTGTTGACCTTTTTGTTGAAATTATCTAATTCTGAAAGTTTCTTCACCCACTCTTCTGACATCTTCACATGCACAACCACACTTGTTTGTGGTTATTCGAGAATATTTCTTTAATGTTTTCAGTCTGTTGTATTATTTTTCAGGCTATAGATGGTGCTGATGGTTATCAGAACACACACCAACCTCAGCATTATGAATCAGCAAAATTTAGTATTGAGCAGGTATGTAGTGTGCCAGACCCTCAATGGTGAGCAACTTCAAGCTAGTCAATTAAATGCCTTGTTTTTCTTTCTTTTTTTCATTACATTGGAGCTACATATTATAATTTATATGTCATCAAGGTTATCAATACGTAATACGAGGTCGATACGACAGGCCACCGTATTACAGTATATATGATAATACGAGTATTAATACGACGTATTAAGCACATAATAATACGGCTAGGTCCAGAAATATTAGGTAAATAACATAGGTCCACATGAGTGACAAGTCCATAAATAAGGAAATAACACAGGTCCACATAATTGACCCCAAGCTTCGGTTGCGCTAGCTGCTGCACTTCCACTTCCACTGGGAGTAGCACTTGCCATTTCCTCTACGGCTCTACCTAAGGATATATGCAAAGATACACAGCCATGAGAGCAGAGCAGCGAGTGCAGTGCAGACTACAGAGCAGAGGAGAGACATGAGATCAGGAGGAGAGGGTAAGGGAGGGAGGAAGATACCTAGTGGAGCTGCCAGCAGAGGGGTGCTCACGGCGACATGGCGGAGCGAGTTGCCGGCGGCTCGGAGGAGAGCTGGCGGCGTCGGCGGCGGAGGAGAGCGGCGGCGTCAGCGCGGAGGAGAGCTGGCAGCGTCGGCGCAGAGGAGAGCGGCGGCAGCGGCGGAGGAGGAGAGCGGCGGCAGCGGCGCGGAGGAGAGCTGGCGGCGGCGGCGCGGAGGAGAGCTGGAGGCGGCGGCGGAGGAGGAGAGCGGCGGCGGCGGCGGCGTGGAGGAGAGCTGGTGGCGGCGGTGGTGGCGCTAGATCGATGGAGGCGGCGCTAGGTCGATGGAGCCGCCATGCTCTGTCAATGGCTCTAGGGTTCGAATGGCGGCTATGCACATACGGGCCAAGAGCCCATGTACTCTACTACAACTATGAGCCCAGTGCTAATACGTCCAATTCGTCTATAATACGGGCCAATACGGGCAATACGCCGTATTAAGGATGTATTACCGTGAAATACGACGTATTAAGCCCATGCTGCAATAGGGGTTGGACGTATTGCGTCCTGCTACCATATTACCGTATATACGTCGTATATACGACGTATATACGACGTATTGATAACCATGCATGTCATACTATTACGCTCGATGTACTAATGATATAGCTTGACTTCCATTCAGGTTGTGTTCATTTTAGAGAAGATACACATTATGTGGGAATCGATACTACCAGCTTCAACTTACAGGAGAAGTATATGTCATGTGCTTGGATCTGTCTTTTCTAGAATCACCAAGGATATGCTTATGATAGATGACATGGCAGCAGAGGAGACGTTACAGGTGATACATATTCTCCTCGAAAGGTTTGATCTGATCATTGTTGATGTTTATTAATATGTTGTATGCTTCCAGCTGCAAAGTCTTATCCATTTGGCACTTGAAAATCTCTCCTCACTATTTATGTCCCTGGTTGAGACTGATGATGGTGGTGAGAAGTTTTTGGATCATGATACTTGGATTCAACTGGATGAAAGTGTACCATATTTAAAGAAATTCCGGAAGCTAGCAGGTAAGTTATGTGTCCAAATATGAAATTGTTTCTTTGTTTGACTGGTTTATATTTCTTTGTATTTATTTTTATATTAACTACGAGAATTGTAATGTTACTCAGAGTTGCTTGATATGTCGTTGAAGTCCATCACAGCTTCTTGGGAGAGCGGGGAGTTAGTTAACTGTGGTTTCACATCATCTGAGGTGGGCAACTTTTTCTATTTACCTTTACATGGAGTTTAGCAAAATATTATGCTTTATATTTCTTGGTGCCATCTGTTTTGGTCGTGCCTATTATTGTCATCCTGCCTTCATATTATTCTTCGTGGTTTGGGTACTTCAAGTTTATGGTGTCATTTTGAAAGTAGGTTCTACTTGATAAGATTTGTTATATTGGCACACTTTATAGAGGCCTAGTGGTAAAATACATTAATGAGAAGGTGAAATATGTTATTCAATATTGAGATGGGAGGTAGTACTGGGCTACTGGTTATTGTAGCAGTAGTGTCAGCAGGATCCCCAAAACACCTAGTATTATTTGATTTCATTCATTTGCAAGCCAGTTGCATATGTTTTAACATCGTTGAAAGAGCTACGTACAATTTGTTTTCTTCCTTTGATATGATCATATGATACAGGAATAGTTACAATGTAAATCTTTTGCCCTTCCCAGCCCCGCAGCTAGAAAAAAAAAAGGAAAAATACTGGTGTGAATTATTCTGTAATTTGTATTCTGGTACATATCGTTCGGAAATTCCCAATGCCTAGTTCTTGGTAAATCCTGGTTAAGATTTGGATGGCATTTCTCTCTTCAACACTGAAACCTACGTACTGTTGATTTAACTTATCTGTTTACTTTGTGCAGGTGCAGAATTTTATCAAAGCAATTTTTGCGGACTCTCCCCTTAGGAAGGAGTGCTTAGGATGGATCGCTGCGACACCAGCATAGGATGTAGGAACAAAAACAATTCGCTTTTCACCTGTTGACGATTCGTTAAATGACAATAGTGTTTTTGTGGTTTTCACTCTCTTTTTATTAAAAAAATGTCGGCATTTGTACACAATCAGTACTAAAATTGGCGTGCGAGTTCAATTTGCGTTAAAGGAGACATCGGCCGTGTTCTTTTCAGTTTAAATTAAATTAAAAATTTGTTAAATTTTACGAGCTAAATGATGTAAGTATTTTGCAGTCATTTTTGTTGGATACATGGTTAGAATTACTAAAATATTTTTTTTGAATTTTCTAGACTAATACCTGTATCAATGAATCACAACTCTTTTGATTAAAAAACTGCTAGCAACTTCAAACTGAAACAGACGAGGCCTTCATCTTTGTTCGGGCATTTCAGCATTCGGTAATCACTAGGGTCTATGGACCATGGACTATAATATTTAAGGCATTTCTATGTATTCCATCTGATCACATCACTGCATCTCCATGCAACAATTCAGAAGTCATCTGCATTCACCCTATGCCATGGCCCATGAAAGCATAGCGATGCAATGCAGACTCTCTTGGGCTGTTTTTATTTGTGACCGCAAATAAGGATGTTCATTTTTGTGACCGTTCATTTGTGACCGCAAATGAGCTGCGCTGCAAATACGGCTAGATGTGGCCAAACGGGCCTCGGCTGTCACCTTGGCCCGTTGGACTGATTGGGTTCGGTTCGCATAGTGTCGGTCCGATTCAGTTTGCTACTGTAGTATATTAATTTAATTAAATATATGTATGTCTATATATATTTTCTTATGATAAATAATATATTTATTTAATTTAAATATATATTCATAAAATATAATGGTTTTTCTTAATTTATTTATATATTTTTAAATAATAAAACCTGATAAAAAAAAGGATAGATTCGGTTCGGTTCTATCTAGACCGAGACCGTAGCCCGTTGACCCGGTTTGTATAGTAATCGAACCAAGCCGGGCTGCCCCGGTTTGTCTCGTTGGACAGCTCTGAATACGGCTAGCCAGCTCAAGCTCTCAGGTAGTAAGAAGTAGGAACCATAACAGGCGTACACAGGTGATGATTGTTATGGCAGACCCAACGCTTCAACGAATTGGAAGATCGAGTGCAACCATATTTGGAAATATTGAAAAAGTCTACTTACCCCCTGAAATATTAACTCAGACAAATATAAAACCCTGACTTCGAAGACCAGGTATTGTACCCCCCGAAGGATTCAAACCGTTGTAAATAGCCCCTAGATGGTTTGAAGGGTGGTTTTGCTACTTCATCTATCCACATGGGTGGTTTTGCCACATGTGGACCTGTGTTGAAATATTTTGAACAAAAGAAAAGCCACATGGATATCTTATGTGGCAAAACCACCTATGTGGATAGGTGAAGTGGCAAAACCACCTCTAAAACCGTCTGTGGGGTTATTTCCATCGGATTGAGTTCTTCTAGGGTGCAATACCTGATTTTTAAAGTCAGGGTTTTATGTGCGCTCAAATCAAATACTTCGGTGGTAAGCAGACTTTTTTTCAGAAATATTCGGTGTAAAATGAATTGTCAGTGCCAAGTCTCCCACCCTCCTTCCTCCTTTCTTCTTTATCCATCTCCACCGTTTGAGGCGTCGAGCGGCGCTGCTGCTCCCACCCACCCCCAGAGCAGAGAAGCCACGGGCCACGGCAACGGAGGAGGGCTTAGGGTTTGCCTCCCCCTCCCACACCTCCTTCCCTGTCGATGCACCAGCCATAGCCGCCATTCCCCCTCGCCTTCTTCCCCCCCGCGTCGTGGGCGACGACGCAGCGCACGAGTAGAAGAATCATCGGTGAAGTTTTCGAGGTTTCTTCTGCCATCCTGCAGTCTCGGCGTATTCAATGTTTCTCGTTCATCCTCCTTGCAGGTTTGTGGGCTGCGAACCACGGCTGCGGCAATGGCTCTAACACTTCTCCGAGGGATTGGGACGCCAGCGCTGCGTGGAGCCAATGGCGGCCTGTTGTTTGCTACCCTGCGTCCTGCACCAGCGCGCTTCGCCGCCAAGGCGGAGAGTGTGCAGGCTACTGAGCCCAGAGCAGCGCCCAGATCAATTCAGCTGGCTACCATGGAGGCGGCAGAGCAGAAGGCACAAGGTTTCGAGGCGGTCATCGGAATCGAGACCCATGTCCAGCTCTCAACCATCACGAAGGCATTCTGCTCCTGCCCGTACAACTATGGCTCGCCGCCGAACGGCACTGTCTGCCCCACCTGCATGGGCCACCCCGGGACGCTGCCGGTGCTGAATGCGAAGGTTGTTGAATTTGCAGTGAAGCTGGGCCTCGCTCTCAACTGCGAAATCTCCATGACATCGAAGTTTGATCGGAAGCAGTACTTCTACCCTGATCTGCCCAAGGGGTACCAGATTTCGCAGTTTGACATTCCCATCGCCAAGAAGGGCTACCTTGATTTGGATCTCCCGGTGGAATTTGGCGGTGGGCACAGGCAATTTGGGATCACAAGGGTTCATATGGAAGAAGATGCTGGCAAACTTCTTCACTCTGATTCCGGGAGTTACTCTCAGGTTTCCCTTGATGTTCCTGGCTAGTTAAATTCCTTTAAAATTTTGTACTCTTGCCAAGTCATCATGTTATTCTGATATGCTACATACTGAGAATAGTAGTATCATGGAGAAAGTTGACATTCACCACAGTGCAACAGTAGATTTTTCTTAACCAATTCAATGCATTGATAAAATGTTAAAGGTGGGAAGTCAGGGGATTTACTTTTTCAAGAGAAAAGTTCACTCTGTGCACTCAGAATTCAGAAGATAAAGTAACATAATGGATCAGATTTCTTATACATGTATGGCAGAGTGGACATATAAACAATAAATATAAGCACTGCCTCCATTCTTGTTAGGAAAGTCAAGGAAAAAAGTAAAGAACTCAAATTCAGCATTAAACAATTGGTCCATATCATCAGGGGGGTACATTTTACAGTAATTAATCAGTATTTGCTATTCTGGATGGCTAGGTTGACCTAAATAGGGCCGGTGTTCCTTTGCTTGAAATTGTCTCAGAGCCAGATATGAGGACAGGGATAGAGGCTGCTGAGTATGGTGCTGAGCTACAGAGACTTGTTAGATACCTGGGAGTGAGTAATGGAAACATGCAGGAAGGTTCTCTTCGCTGTGATGTGAATGTTTCTGTTCGGACAGTTGGACAGTCAAAATTTGGTACAAAGGTAATGACCACAGATTTAGAGTTTTAGAACTTTCCTACTGATCATTATGCTATCTTCATTGTTAACAAAAAGTATCCAAGTGTTATGAGTTTGATGATTTGTAAGTAAACAGATATGTCATATTAAAATAATGGACTCCCATTGTCTTGGAAAAATATGATAGATTTTCTTGTATTATTGCCCTGCATAAAAATGATATCATATGCAAATTATTTTGGGAACTTGCATAATGGAGTTATGCAAATATTCAATTAGCCATTAAGCGAAGTGCATGAAATGTTGTCACGCTCAGGAGTTTTGCTTCTTTCTATGGAGTCTTTGGATAAACATGCTTCATGTGTGCTTTTTTGTTCAATGTTAAAATTATGGATGTGACCATAGAGTCACATACTTCCACAGACAATACATTTTGCACCAATATCACTGACCATGGAACTCCTAGCTAACATGGGCATTTGCAATGGAACTTTTTACAAAGAGCAAGTAGTTGTTTAGACCTTTATGCCTCATTTTTTCAGGGCAATAAGTCGGAGGGTGTTTATTGATCTATTTTACTATTATTTTAGATATTGTCTCACATGCTTCTTTCTATTCTGACAGGTCGAAATAAAGAATATGAACTCATTTTCAGCGATAAATAGGGCAATAGATTATGAAATCTCCCGTCAAATTCTTCTTCATAAGGAAGGCCAGGCTGATCAAATTGTACAAGAAACCCGTTTGTGGGATGAATCTTCTCAGGTTGTTGTGTCTCGCATTGTTGGTTAGCTTGCGTCTCCACTTATTGGTCTTTTACCACCATTTTTAAATTATTTTAATCCCCATCCTCAGAAAACTTTTACAATGAGAAAAAAGGAGGGACTTGCCGACTACAGATATTTCCCTGAACCTGATCTTCCTGAAGTTGTTCTCACTAGCGACTACATCAATGAAATTCGTAAGTCGATGCCAGAGCTTCCAGAAGCAAAGCGTAGGCGTTATGAGAATATGGGACTTAGCATGCAAGATGTTCTTTTCCTTGCTAATGACGATAATGTAATCATCATCTGCTTGTTTTCCTTTTCCCTTACCTTTGCTGTGGATGTTTATCAGAGTATAGCTATATCCTTATTTCTAAACCAAGGGGGTCTGGTCTTGAACTGCACATTGGAAGATTTTATGTCGTAAGGCTTGCTAGAGCATTATTTTTTAATCACATGATGCCTTATGTTTATGATGCATGGTAAACTCGGGGGATGTCTCCATTGTTCACAATAGCATTGGCGTCTCATATCTGTGTGTTCCTCCCAGGTTGCACATTTCTTTGATTCTACACTCGAGCATGGGGCTGATGTAAAGCTGGCAGCTAACTGGATCATGGGTGATATTGCTGCTTACCTGAAAAATGAAAAACTCTCCATCGGTGAAATTAAATTAACACCTCTGGAGCTTTCTGAACTGATTGCGTCCATAAAGAATGGAACTATCAATGGGAAGATTGGCAAGGAGGTAACTTTGGTTAATTTGTGAGTGTTTGCCGATTGCACAAAATGAACTGTAGTTATTCCAAATTGCTGTGGTTAATCATCTCTGTAATAAGCCTGTCCTTGCAGATTTTGGTTGAGCTCATCACAAAAGGTGGCACTGTTAAGTCTGTGATAGAAGAGAAGGATTTGGTTCAGGTAGCCCCCTTGCTTAATATCTCCGACCATAGTAGCTAAGTGTATAAAAAATAATTATGATCTCTACAAGTGTGATTGTGTTGTTAATGTACACTTGTGCCATCTTTCAATATATCCATTTGGTTGGGAACTTGGGGTCCTTGGGTAACAAACAAACAATGTAGATACCCTTGAGATATTGATAACTCGTAACATGAGAAAAAAGATGTTGAAATGTCCTGTTAATTTCATCAGTTTTTGCATATGGCTGTTCTTATAATTTTTACGAGAGTTCTGGCATTGTTGCTAGAGCTCTGGCATCATTGTCCCAGTCCCAGAGGCAGTTTCTGTGTATTGGTTTCTGGTTGGGTGTTTTAATTGATGAGTTGTATTACTGGAAATGCAGATAGCAGATCCAGAAGCAATTGAGGCCATTGTAGATCAAGTACTAGCTGAGAATCCAAAGCAACTTGAGCAATATCGGGCTGGGAAAACAAAGTTGCAGGGATTTTTTGCTGGCCAGGTTTGTCAATTTTGAATGTGCTCTGTTAGCATTGGTTAGAGCATCTCCAACAGAAACCCTTTATGGGTTGCTATCTCTATATTTTGGTTTTTTTAAAAAAAAAGTTAACTCCAACAATGGATCATATCTTAACAAAGAGCCCTAAAAATGTTTGGAGCTCTGAGAGAAGTTGCTAAACATTGCAACTCAATTGTCAAGCCCAATATATTTGGTTTCACTATGTTTTAGGTAGGGATGTGATTGGATCCGATAAAATCAGATATCGTTGCATCCATATCCGTATCCGTATTTTTTATCGGATACAGATTCGAATATGAATATGTCGAATATGGATACAAATTCGAATAATACTGGATAACATCGGTGACGAGTATGGAGCGAATACAGATCGGTTTAGACAACGATACAAATATTGTTAGTCGAATAATTAAATTCAATTTCAAAAATCTGTTCCAAATTTTAACAAAATATGTCAAAATTAAAATTTAAAAGTGGGAATTTATAACATTAGAAAAAACAACGGATTAGAAAGTTTGTACACAAATATTATTAAATTAGTGTAGATTTAAAAATTTTAAATTTAACTATCAATAAAAAATTTTGGAATACATTCAAAAAATTCTAGAAATACATTTGATGATATCCATATTTTATATTCAGATATTATTCGAACAAAAGCTCATATATTCCTTATTGACCAATAATCAGTGCTCCGTATTTGTATCTATATCCACGTCAAATTATCCATATCCATATCTTTATCTGTAAAAATACTAAAATAGTCGAATGTATATAAAACTATCTAAATTACTATTCGATCAATTCGGTCGGTCGGTCGGTCGGATAATATCCGTACCATTTCCACACCTAGTTTTAGGAGCAATAAATGGACTTGTTAGTTTAATTAAATGGATATATCTATGTTTTAGGGCTGGTTGTTGGAGTTGATATATTTTGTGAGATCACAACACATTTTACAGAGTACCTATAATGCAACATAGGACTCCATTTTATTGTCACTGTTGGAGATGCTCTTAGCCCCCACAGTCGAGAGCTTAACATATTGTTTAAATGGATTCCAGGTGATGAAAGTATCAAAGGGTAAAGCCAACCCTGCTATGTTGAACAAAATCCTTGGAGAGAAGTTAAAGGCTAATAGTTGAGGGTTTCTTGGACACACGGAGAATCTGGGTAGTCCTTGAAGGCTGGTACATCGAATGAAACCCTTCAGCTCGAAACCACTTTTTTTTATGAAGAAATTCATAGTTTTGGTTTGTTAGTTGTAACATACGAGTTTAGAATGTGATTTTTCCCCTTATTTTCCATAAAGGAGTTAATTTTGTAAAAGCAGTCCAATTAAAGAAAAAGGAGTTCTCGAAGATGTATGGCACATGCATTCAAGCCTCCTTGTCAATATTGTGTTTTTTATGACATCATGTTTGATCTGAAGACGAATCGTTGCATAAGCTTCTTATTGACAATGGATTTTGTCGCACTGTAGCAAAGGCAAGAACTTCATAGAAAAAAATTATCATTGGCACTCTCCATCATGGTTTATTGAATAATATTTGCACCGTTGTATCATACTGGAACTGAGCATATGGACTATTTGGATAATCCCGGAACAGTTTCTTGTGCTAGTCTTTCAAATATGGAAATGCGCCCATGGCAAGTACCTCAAGCTGACCAAGAAAACTGATCTACATCATCACTGCCTGTAAATGCCAGATTGAAGCTATCTCCGGACAGTGATGGGAGAAAAAAGTGCCCTTTTTATTCAACATCTGAATTACATTAGTTCATGGTTTTGAGAAGACGATAACAAGCATATAACAGCTTAACATTACAGAAAAACTACTGCTGGTTACAGTGTAACATTACAACATAGATTACGGCTCCAATACTGGGTTAATTCTGACAATAATTTGTAGAAAACCATGTCAACAATGTGAGGCAACTAGCAAACAATTATTGGGAAACAGAAATGTTACACAGTACAACTACATAAGATCAGCAGCAGAACATCACAGCTAGTTGCAGCAACTACTTGCCCACTATATTTACATTTTACAACACCAGGAGAGCTGTCCTGTTAGTGCATACAATGAGAGGATGACTATGCCTAATCCTCATTGTCATAGTCCTCGTCCTCATCAACTTGCACTGTCAGATGTCCAAAACCAGAAGGTCCAACACCAATGTTTCCAATGGCCTCCGGCATAGGCCAATCTGGCTGATGGTGGGTGTTGGCTTCTTCCACCTTCGAACTTGCAGCTGGTGCTGTGGCTGATGGGGCCTCTACTGGAGGATGTGCACTTTGGGGTGCGCTCTCATTACCATGGGTGGTCTCGGGAGCTATATCATCTCCTGGTAAAGGTTCACCTTGTTCAGCAAACATGCTGCTCTCATCCTCAAACTGTACATAATTAACTTCCTTTCTCTTGGTTGGCGGTCGCCCTCGTCCTCTACCGCGACCTCTGCTGCCTCGTCCTCTTGGACTGGGAGTAACTTTTGACCATGTTACGGGCTGCAAAAGAAACAATTCTGTTATCAATTCATCCATTAGATGAAAGAACTTTGGTGATATGTGATAAAGAAGTACCATTTTACTAGATCGAGATTCCTCATTCTCTGGGTCGTCTCCATTTGACACGGCTTTTCTAAAAAGTGAATTTCAAGCATTAATAAGCCACAAATTAGCTGTGGCAAAGGGTCATGCAAAGTCAACTATACTAATTAAATTTACCTTCTTCTTGGTAGCCCTCTTTCATCCCCACAAGGCTCAGCACCACCAAGGTCTGGTACCTTGCTGACAACCTCAGTTAGGAAGTCAAAAGAGCTGTACCTCTTCACACATTGTTTTCTGAGAATTTCAGAATGATATACAGGCCATTAATCACTGAAGGCACAAAGTGTCTTGTAAGAGCAGGTTGAAGCACTTAGGCTACTTCAGCTAGCATAAATTAATTGCATAGATTGGTCTGAAAAAGATGTGTAAGGTGATTTTAAAAAAAAGGTAGTGATTCAGTTGTGTAATTTATAAAGCTGACAAAAAGGAACAGAAGACACCAAAGTATGAAAAGGTTTAATCATTCATCTAGATTAACCTAAATGCAATAGCTCAAACTTAAAGATGAAATAATAACTTATAAAATAGTCGACAGAAACATTTTTGAGACCTAATAGCAGAATCAGCCTAGTTTCACCCGGTTTTAAGTCCAAAGGTGTCACCTATATTCGAATTTTAATATTTGCAATTTAAGTAGATAATCTTGAAGCCCAAACTTCAGCAAAAATAATCTCTACATCCAGAAATCAGATAAGAAAAAGTTCACTGCAATTGAGTAACTTCTCACTAAAACACAAATTAGTTTGTTATTGAAAGGGACCCATTTTTTAAATTAGCATGTTCTTTTTTGTTAACATATTTGCTAGCTAAATCAGCAGTCTCTTTTCTGTATATGAACCTCAAAAGTTTTTTTTATAGAACCGGAGCGGTCGCTCCTTGAGCTGCATTAGAAAAATGTTGGAGCTACCTGAGGGTGCTTCTTCACGGGAGCGGCTGGCAAAGCGACACATGGGACGGGAAGAGGGGACTGTGGTGGAGAGGGAAGGGGAGCTAGCAGGCAGGAGTTGTCAGTAGGAAAGGTCACCGCCTTGGCGGTGGGAAGGGGTTACTGGCACGAGGAGCACGCTGAAGAAGACTGGCACAAGGAAGCATGACCTGGAACTCAAACTGCTCCTCGCGGCAGCAGCAATCAGCAGGAAGCTCAACAGCACCTTGCGGCAGCAAGGAAGCTCACCAAGTCACCATTGACCTGCTCCTCATGAAGCCTAGGCCTGCTCAGCAGCTACAAGGAGCAGGTTAACCAGGCATTAGAGGGGACAAGTTGGCTGAACACAAAGCATGATCGTAGACAGCAAGGCAGGGAGAGGAGAGGTTCTGCTTGAGGGGAGGAGCAAGAAGTGGCATCTGGAGCTCGAAGAACGAATATAGTGATGAAAAGGGGGGAAAAGGAGAGGAGCCAGCTGCTGATCTAAAGTAAAATCAGAGTAGAATATGATTCTGCTAGAATCTCGACTCAAAAGAACAGCCCGAAGGTCCAAACCCCACACAAATATAAGCTTAGCATTTTAGGCTCATGTGGTTCTCGAATATACATGCTATCTGGAGGCTTATGCAGTTATGCATATGTCAAAGAAACCAGTGAAACTTTGAAAGGTACAATTGAACAATTTCCAGGATTAAGCTCAGCATACTTGATAAATGACAATTTCAGTAGAGAAACAACCGTAATACTATGTTACTACTTAAGAAGTTCAACACTCTTCTGAGATTTTCATAGGTCTTGAAAAGATGAAATGGTACAGTACATCACAACGTACAACATAAAATCGCATTAAGATCAACAAATACAAGCAGTATAGAACTTACAGGTGGAAGGAATTCAATGTCTTTGCACCACTTTGAAGAGTAATTTCGTAAGTCCGGTCAATTAAATCTTGTAAAAATAACTCAAGGGCTCTTGCTGCATGTAAACGATTATTTCAGAATGCTGGACATATGCTTCATCATGGTATTGACTGGCATTGTAACATATACAATCAACAGAAATATTGACTTAACATATTACATAGTATTATATGAAAGTTCTTTTTGCGAAGAAAAATTTGTTCTAGCCATAATTATTACCCAGATGTCAAAAATATACTACAAAAATGAGTTTTGTAACTACTGCATTTTTCTGAATCTTTTAACCTTTGGTGAAACCAGTAAATATAAATTCTCGGTAAGGACATTCATTTATTATTTAAGTATAACACCGAAAATGAAGAACAATAATGCAAACAGCAACATCCTACATCAATATAAAAACACAGATTATTGCCAAACTTACAAACTAGAACAGGCACAGCCAGTGCAATCTTGCCAACATCTTCATCTGCTTGCATTATCTTTTTGATCCGTGCCTGTCGCAACAAAGAACAAAAATTAGGGAATGTATATATTTCAAAGAATTACAACCAGGCAATATTTCAGACATATAACCCACAACCACACAACATAGCACGGAATTAATGCATTATGTCCCATAAAAGAGAGAAGACTACCCAACCTAAGGTGATACTAAGAAAACTAGCAAAAAAAACCTACCTTTCAGCAATCAGTACAGGCAACAAAAAAATATAATGTTTTCAGTAAGTAGAGGCACCAAAAGGCAGCTAACACCATGCTAAAAGCAAAGCCTCAAGTGGAGGTCCATCCACCTAATGGCGATACAACAGTGGAAATTTTCAAAGGTTCCTGCCAAAGTAAAAGCTCACGATATAGGCTGCGCATGTCGAATTATACTGCTTAAGCACACCGGCACTCCATACTATATCGTAAATTTTATTTTTATATCGCTCCTAAAAGCACACTCGCATGCTCAGGAGATCCCGTGACACAACCGCGCATGCTAACAGCACCACGACATCACAAATTCAGTCCATTTTACACATACTGAAGAGGATGAGCAACGGAGTGCAACCTACAAGGGCAGCAGCACACACAGTATCACACTCATTTAGCGCGGGCTTTCACCTACCACAACTAACTATCAGTTAGCTACGAGTCTACGAGCGAGTGGCCACGAATCTCTTCCCTCTCCACCAAGCCGAGCCCAGTAGCCTGGCCCACCGAATGAGCTCACCTCGCCGCCTCCATCCACAAACTCCACGCGAAAGATCACGCAATCCGCGGGCGAGGCACAGGCAGGCAAAACAGAGGCTCGACAGCTCGCCCAGCCCCCCGCACCGCGCCGGCGGGCGGGCGGCGGCTCCCCGGCGACGGCGCTGAGCGCAGGTAGGGGGAGGCGGCAGCAGCGGGTCAACGGCGAGATCCGCCGGGCGAGAGAGCAAGAGACCGAGATCCGCCACGGCGCGGCGGCGGGTTCGCAGATCGGATCACGGGCGCGCGGATCAAGGCGGGGACGAGGGGGAGAGGGGGAGGAGCACGAACCGCGGGGAACCGGGTGCCCAGCTTCTTCCTCATCCTCGTCGTCGTCTTCCTCCTCGCGTCCGCCTCCGCCGCGGCTCGATGCTATCGTAGTCTACTTTTTTTTTCCTTTCTTTTTCTTTTTTTCTTTTTCCTTTTTTTCTCTCGTCTTTTCTTCTCTTCCACCAGCTTGCAGTTGCACCACTGCGGGCTACGGCGACGTCTCCCGAGGCGCTCGTGTCGTGCTCGCGTCACAAAAGGAGGCGGGCCGAGTGGGCATTGATGGGCCGTTATTTTGGATCGGGCTGAGAAAGGGAAAAGAGCACCCAATATGCGAAACCATTTTGCCGCTCTGGCCACACTATCATGGGGAGATTTACCCACATCTCACATGCCACCCAATTCGATGGCGTTGATCCAGACGATATTAATTTAGTTTGTCTTTACGTTCACGACACCGTACACGTGAATTTCTTACCTCCACGACATTTTGTTCATTTCACCTCATTTTTTAATTACCTAGCCCATTTTCCCCACATGTTTTGACCATTTTGCCCCTGCCTCATGTGATCCTACTTGGCTTGGCTAGGGAGAGAGAAAGAGGAGAGAGAGAGGAAGGGTGGCAGCAGGCGGCTGCTCGTCGGCGGTGGCAAGAGCTTCGGCTACAGCCTCGGCCTCCTCTACAGCAACATCTTCCCCCGCTCACTCCTCTGCCCCTGCCACCCTGCATACTGGAGCAAAAAGGCGGTGACGCTCATGGCGTACTGGAGCAACAAGGCGGTGGATGGCAACTTCACCTGCCGCAGGGCGACGCCGGGAGGGAGATGGGGAGGGGGAGACGGGGAGGAGGCTTGGGGAGGGGTGGAGGGAGGCCTCCGACCTAGGGTAAGGGCGACTTGGTGGTAGCAGTAGCGGCAAAGGTGAGTCGTGCGGTGGCAGAGGAGGGCGGCGAGCTGCGGTGGAGGGCGCGCGCAAGGTGGCGCATCGCTTCGACCAGGCCGCAGAGCAAAGGCAAGGTGGCTTGCGGTGGCGGCGGCGCAGTAAGCAGCAGCATCGGCTCAGGCTTCGACGGGGCAGGCTTCTCCGGTGGACTTCAATAAGGCGTGGCACCGACGGGCTCCAAGGCGACGCCAATTTGGGCGGTGGCGCAACGGTTGTGGCGATATGGGCTCCGGTGACAGTGGCGTTGGGCAGAGGTGAGCCAAGCAGCGGCGCATCGGCAAGGCGGGGCGGCGGCCCCCTCAGTTCCAGCTTGGGCTCTCAAGGTGGAGAAGAAAGCACGTGAAGAAAAAAGAAAAGGAAAAAGTCTACTTACCCCCTGAACTATGGTCTCGGGTGCACCTAACCCCTTGATCTTAAAAACAGTCCAACCAGCGACGCGAACTATTGGAACCAGTGCAAATAAACCCCCGCAAGCGGTTTTGAGGGTGGTTTTGCCATACTGGCTGTCCACGTGGAGTTGTATTGCCATGTGGATAGAAAATGTGGCATTTTCTTTTGATAAAAAATCATTTAAAGTGTGGGTCCCACATGTAAGTCACTAACTCCATCTTCCTCTCTCTCTTCCCCCCTCTCTCTCTCTCGGGTTCTCTCCCCGTCCCCTTCTCTCTACCTCCCAATGCCGCCGCCCCCGAGCTCTGTCTGGCGCCGCGCTTCGCCAAGTGCCGCCGCCCATCGTCGCCGCCTCTCCTGCTCCCTCCCGCTTTAGCAAGCCGACGACGCCATCCCCGTCCGTCGCCTAGCTCCACCGGCACCACCTCCGAGCTCCGTCGGCGCCTAGCTCCACCCCCGAGCTCCGCTGCCTCTCCTGCTCCCTTTCGCCCCAGCAAGCAACCGGCGCCGTCCCTGTCCGCCGTCGCACCTGCCACTGGCCGTGCCCGTCGCTGCTCCTGCCGTGGCTCGCCGCCGTCTCCTACACGCCGCCGGCGCTTTGGAGAGACACGGGAGAGAGAGAGGAGTAAGAAGATGTATGAGACTGACATGTGGGACCAACACTCAAAAATACATCTAGAAAGAAAATTTTGTGTCTATGTGACAAAACCGCTCCACCTCAGCGTTCAACATGGCAAAACCACCCTCAAAACTGTTTGCGGGGGGTTATTTTTGCTGGTTTCAATAGTTCGCGGGGCTAGTTGGACGGTTTTAAAGATCAAAGGGTTAGGTGCACCCGAGGTCATAGTTCAGGGGGTAAGTAGACTTTTTTCCAAAAGAAAAAAATCAAGGGCAGAACAGTTGGTTCTTTACCAACAGGCTGTGCAGGGCCAAAATGGTCAAAACATGTGGGGAAAATGGGGTGGGTAATTAGAAAATGAGGTGAAATAGCCAAAATGTCGTGAAGGTAAGAAATTCGTGTGTACGGTGTCGTGGACGAAAAGGCAGACTAAATTAATGTTGTCTAGATCAAGGCCATCGAATTGAGTGGTCCGTGGGTAAATCTCCCCACTATCATAGACCGAAGGTCCCATATATCAGTAAGAGAAGAATGACAACATAGTGAAGCCACTCTTGGTAGATGGCTAATTACCAATTTTTTCCCAATTTAACGTGGTGTAACTTTGAAACAACAAGCTTTTCTAGCGACACGGGACAACGTGGTAAACAAGGGTCGTTGTTGAGGGTGAAGGCCAGTGGAGCCCATCATGGTGTGAAAGGATGCCAATGATAGAGAAGTGGTATGGCCTGCCATGGAGGATAGCTCTGTTGGCAATGCGGAAGGGCAGAGCTAGCGAGGGAGAATGGCGCCGCTGATGATGGAGGAAGGCAGAACCAACAGTAGAGGATTGATGGCGCTGGTGGTGGAGAGGTGGCCATAACGATGGAGCAGGGTAGAGCTGGCGGTGGAGGAGAGGTGTCTTCGATGGTGAAGGGGTGACACCGGTTTTGGTGAAGGGTGACATCGATAGGGAAGGATGGCAACATTGTGGGAAAGGATGGAGTCGTCGATTAGGGAAAAGAACAACGCCACCAGTTGGAGGAAAACAATGCCTATTTGGGAGAACAACATCGCTAGATGGGGAGCAAGGGAGATATACGGAAAAGAGAGAGTGTGCGAGAGAGATTAGAGAGAGGGAGAAAGAGATGGCACATCCAGATGACATATATCCACATGGGAAATATTGCTATGTCACCATTCATGTGAGCGAAAACCACCCAATCACCCTCAAACCACCCATTGACCATTTGTTGGTGATTGATAAGCGGCCCACCTCGAGATGGGCCTAGGCTGATTCCGTATCAGCCCACCATGCGTGCAGGAAGTCCAAAAGGCCACCCTTGGCCAAGCGCCTAGCCCGCCAGGGTCCGCCCCCGAGCTTGACCGGGTCAACCACGTTGTCCTGGGTCTCTACCAGGGGCGTGGCGCACCTCCTAGGCTTCCCTTAGCCCGGAGGAAGGCTCCGCGAACAGTCCGCCTGTTCGTGGAAAGGTGGCGACAACTTTTGTGCCCCATCGTACTTTCTCCGGCCTTGACCGGAACGAACTGTGTTCCCCCGGGAACCCGCAGCCTGGGGAAGGACACGCGTCCTGCTCGGTTGTCGTTTGCCTTCTTTGGCAGGCAACGGACGGTTGTTACGCTACGCGACACCCCCAACGGACGGCGCGAGGCTGGCCCAGTCCAGTCAATGCTATATTGGGGATAAAGGGAAAGTGCTTTCTCCCTAAAGATGGTTTTCTCCCCGTATCGGCGCCCCAAGACAAATACGTGTCCGGTACTAACCAAACCAGCTTCTCTCTGCAGGCTTGAGACCGGACGGAGCCCTAGAACGAGACAAGAGCATCACCACTAAAGCAAAGACCGGCGCGGGCCCACCACATCAGCTTCGGGCGACCCGCCGCGCCTATAAAAGGAGGATCCCTAGACGTTCGAGGGGATCCGAGATCTGACCGATAGCTCCAAGCACCCAAGCAACACCTGCATCCGAACCTTCCTTAGCAATAGTCTCAGTCCTTAGTCGCCACCGTTGTAAGTTCGGGATCGGTGCCTTCAAGCCCTGTCTCAGCACCTCTATACTTTTTCTCCACCATATAATCAACAAGACTGGAGTAGAGCTATTACCCGGTAGTGGGGGCTCGAACCAGGGTAAATCGCTTGTGTCTTCACAGTTCGTATCATTCTCCTCTTTCCGCTGTACGAAGGATCTGTACCTGGATCATCGAATCGCACCAGGCCTTTGTCCGGGAAGACAGCGCGGCCTTGGCCCCCCGTAGGCTTGGCCGCCGTCCCGTGTTGCTGAGAAGGGTGGTCGTTGGGCCTCACACCAACTACAAATTCGTCTGCCTGTCCGTGGTCTCGCTGCTCTTCAGGAGCGCGGTTCCCAGACACCGACACCACTCAAGGGACCAATTATGTTGTTTTGACAATTTGAGGACCACTTTAACACGGTTTTGAACATCAGGGACCAAATCGAGGCTAATATGAAGTTCCAGGACCAAACAAGATACTTTTCCCTAGAAGAAAGGTAAGCATCCCAAATCAGATGCCTCCTATTAGACACCCGCATGACAATGATGAAACACAAAGAAGTACGCCTAGGGGTGAATAGGAATTATAAAAATTTCAACCAACTTTTACGCAGAAGCTTTTGACCTTAGACAGTTTGGTCCAAAATACTAGATAGTCTGTTGGATATCAGAGTATCTGATAAAAATCATTGGATAGTCCAACCTGCAAATAGAGTTAAGGTTGAATCTAGAGCATGCCTCACAAATCCAAAGTATCACCGGCACCAAAAGCAAATCCACAGCACAGAGAGAAAATAGTAGCACTCGAAGGAGCTGCTCAATCACACAAGAGCTAAAATAAAAACTAAATCGAGCTAGAGAGTAAAGATAGGGGAAATCGAAAAGCAAGGAGGAGGCGCGTCGACGTTTGTTCCTGAAATTCAGATCTTTGAAGGGATCCTACGTCACTGTTGAGGCGGTTCAATTACACTTTACCTCACCAAGGTCACTCCAAGACCCCTCGACTTCACTCCTTGCTTCCTTCCCTTCTGGAGGTGGAATAGCCATCACAAACTTTCCACGACTCACCACACAAAGCTCTGATGGCTCGTAAGCGACGCCTAACCGTCTAGGAGTTCTCAACCTCCAAGAGTAACAAATCTGACAAAAAATAAGTTTGAAGGCGAAATGAGTGCTCAAAGGATGAAGTTAGCTCATGGGGCACTCAATCTCACTTCTCAAACCCTACCTAAAGCTTAGATCAAGAGGATTTGGTGTGGGGAGAAGATTTAGTGCTCAAGGGGGATGCTAGGTGTGAATATTGATGAGAGCGAAGTGTTAACCCTAGCTGGGTTGGTGGGAGGGGTATTAAATAGATGGTGGCTTGAGCTAGCCGTTGTGAAGAAGTTTGCAGCGAACATCGGATAGTCCGATGCTAAGATTGGATAGTCTAATGCAAAAGCACCAACAGACAGAGGGCTAGAAATCTTAACAAATTAGACATTCTGATCTGAGGGAGAGGCCGGACACTCTGGTGATAACAAACAAAATTAGGGGAAACGACTGAACACTCTAAATCTAGGAATCTTGGACGTTCCAATATCGTAAACATCAGATTCTCTGACATCTGAACCGGATACTCCGATGATTTTTAGGAAAAACAACAAAGAGCTTAGGATCTTAAAAAACGAGATTGCTCATACTAGATAATCCGATGCTTGGCACTGGATAGTTCGTCTCCTATGCTTGGCACCGGATAGTTCGTCTCCTGGAAGTGCAAAACCCTGTGTTTTAAGGATGTGATGGGATTAGTGTCTGTCTCGTAGGCTAAGCTTCATCCTATGAGCACTTGAGACATCAAATTTTTTTCATCGCATCACTCTTAATAGTAAGCTTGTCCTTATACTCAAATTTAAAACTATAAAGCACAAGCCTAGCGATAACCGAGCTTCTTTTTCTTTCTCCAGGTTGCTTGACACCGGTGTTGCCAACATTATAGATCCTCCCTGGATCAAAGCGTGCTTTTTTAATTGTTTAGGGCATGTCCAATGCTATATCTATCTGTTACCCATTTGACACACCCAACATTTTAGCAGTATGGTAGGGATTAAATTATAAGAGAGTAACTTAGAAAGAAATATGGTAGTGGACAGATATGAAAATGGAGCGGATATGGACGCATATTGTCTCTACCATATCCTTTCATATTTTTTTACCTCGGATACTCAAAACGGATCAAATACTAAATCGAAAATATTGATGAAACAGATACATATTGTAGTTGGATAATAACGGAAAACAAAAACAAATATTTAGTCGGATATTACGCTGTGAAACCCAAGAAACAAATTTATGATTCCATACAACTTTCAAACATAAACACAACGGCACAAGGTTGTGCACAAACATAAGTCTTATTGTCTTAACATAGAAGAGAAGTGCATATTCCACAAACATACATATTAAATTAAAATGTATGGTCCACAAGCACAAGTCTTAACTTAGAGATCAAAGTGCAAAGTCCACAATCACAAATATAGGCTACATAACCTCAAGTCTTAATACATAGACTCATAGATGTATAAACTGTTCAACGCAAAAGACAACACGATACTAGAGGAATGACCGTTGTTCAATCTTCCACCACTAATGTTCATTCTTCAACCGTTGCATATATGCGGTTCGAAATCCTAACCCTAGCGTGTTGCGTGAGGTGAGGCCGTGAGGGTGGGCGGATGCTAGATGGGCTCTTGAGCCATGGGATGATCATTTTGACAACTATCCGATTAAGTATCCATATTACACTTTTACTCAGATAACCTAATCTACTCAGTTTTCATTGAATATCGTTGATATCATATTCGTTCTGAATTTGCACTCCCTCCAGATAATTATCCAAATCCCGTCTGTTTCCGTCGGATATTTAAATTTTTTACCATTTCCTGAAATACGAATACAATCCGGATATTATCCGCTTCGTTGTTATCCCTAGTAGTGGATGAATAGTGATGGGATATCACATGGATAGGTCCAGCAACGAACGTACCTTAGGGTTGTTTTTGCTAGCTGACTATTATAGGCGATTTGGCTTGCACGTAGAATTTTCCTATTAAAAAAAATTGCTTTTACTCCTGGGTCCCCATGTCATGTACCCGTGCCGTCGTGGGCACATCACATATCAAAGTGAGGATGACGACGTCGATAATTTCCAAAGATATAAGATTGCGTCAGCTTTTCAAATATTTTAATTTTACTGATATTCCGTGGAATTTCACCCAATGGCGTAATCTGAGTATTTTTTTGGAATTTCACCCAATGGCTTAATCTGAGTTTTTTTTTTTTCTTCTTCAACATCATTTTTGCATTTAGCACTTTCATATTACATTGAATCCAATCTTTTCACTTGTTGGGACTTGGGAGAAAGTACATGCACTAACCATACCATTAGATGCGATAACATATAAATAAATACAATGTTTATTTACTGCTAACAGTCCAATACAGAAACGTCGATGCCGACTTCAAACTAAGACGAATACACGATTAAGACCAATAAGCTAACATAACAAATCTGGTATTATACCAACCCTTGTACATAAGGTGAAGCACCTACAAGAATAGTCTTCCCTAATGTTTCGCCCACACTGACGCTAACCAGTAGGTTTTGGCAAATATAACTAAGCGTCAGAAGTTAACTTCTGAACAGCTGATTCCATTTCCATCCACGCAGAAAGCCAACTAGCGGAGTCAAGATGGTCAGAATTCATAGCAGATACCACAATGTCCACTGCATGAATCAATTGCTCTCGTTTTCAGCATCTGCACATGCACAGAAGTGTCATTCAGAAAACATACATATTTGGAAATTCCAGAATGAGCAGATTGTTGGTGCACCTCTTTTAACTACCCTGCATCCTTTTGGATTAGTTCATTTGGCATATAAAAGCGTCAGAAGAAATACTTCACAATAAACAAGGCGAATGCAGAATGTTTGACAGGTCCCACCCCCCCCCACACACACACACACACACAAATTCATTATTGCATGGGTCACACAAATTCTAGATTCGTAGGTTGAACTAAACCATGATCCTCTTACAACATCATGGTCATTCCTTACATATGCAACTGAAATACCCTAGAGAGCAAACACTTGGTTTAAGTGTTAGCTTATGTGTTCTTCAGACAGAAGTCGCTCAAAGTTATAGAGAAAAAAAAGGATGTTTATGGCCCTCCAAAGATTTAGGATCAAATTCAATTGCATTTGCAACAACACAAAAGGCAAATAATGGTGTAAGTGTAAAAGTGATTTACACCGCTGGGGCACTAATCCTATCACTGTTTGCGTCAGAGATATCCTATCACTAATCATATCTTTCCAATTAGAAGCAACAGTCCTCTCCCTACATCTAGTAATGTTCTATAGAACTTTGGAAAGTTCCACAGCAAATTTATGTGTAAATAACACAGGATATCTCCCATTAATTAATACAATAATACTAAACAAATTGGAGATAACGGTGCTGGTGACAGTAAATATCAGGGCGTATATGGTTGCTAGCTGTAGTGTCATAACAGTTCTTTTGACCAAGAAAAACTGTCTATGAAAACTGGGACACCAAGCTAAGATTTTGTATCATACCACAAGTGCCTAAGTGGCTTGTGGGCTTGTGTGGCGCATGATGGAACCAAACCTAGCATGCCCTAGGTGTCACAGGTTAACGAATCATACCAGCAGGATCACCAGCTTTTGCATCATCATTATCACCTCCATCTCCACCCTCTACATTCTCCTCACCAGCTTCCGCATCATCATTATCATCTCCATCTCCACCCTCTACATTCCCCTCCTCACCAACTTCCGCATCATCATTATCATCTCCATCTACACCCTCTACATTCTCCTCATCATTGTCATCTTCTGCATCACCATCGTCGTCGTCGTCATCCTCACTATCAGTTTCTATTTTAGGCTTTGGAAGGGGTATGAAACTAGATGTACTTCTTCGACGAGAACTTGTGATAATATTGCTCATGTCTATGCCCTCGAGTTCCTTGGCTCTTTCCTTTCTTTTCTTCACCGCTTTAATTTCTGTGAAAAGAAAGCATAACAAGAATGTCAATTGGTTATATAAAACATGCCCATGTCTAAGTAATTTTAAAAGATATTTAAATCTTTATACAGCAACAATAAATAACTACAAACATAGTCTTCTACAAGATTACCAAGATGGGAAGAGAGACGAGGTCATTCCATCACATTTTGCAGTAATATATTATTATTGGGAAAAACACACCTATAATGTTCACAGTTTGGGAGAAAAAGGAAGATGTCGATAACCAAACATCTGACACCTACCAAACAAATACAATAAAGCAAACAGGCACCAGAAACTTTCCCTATAAGCCATCATATGTAACCCAACAACGAAGTGCACCTTTTTCAGAAGGATTTTTTGACAATCCTTCCTTTTCGAGTATGCCCTCCAACTCCTTTATCAAACAAGCCTCACGCTTGCTCTCAGGAGCCTGCTTTGCCCTCCGATACACAGAAGGTCCGATACTGGTTGAAGATAACATATTAATAACTTTATTAGTAAATTTATCATTGCAGAACTATAGACTTGCATTCGAGTATGTGAAAGTACCTCATTCCACAAGACTTGATTATTGACTTCAGATGTTCTACTCGTTTCCCATAAGCTGGAGTTGGTTGTCGTTTTCTCTGAAAATAAAGTATATAATAAGTAAGCTAACGTAACAAGGAATGAATATTCAAGAATTCCAAAACACAAACAAAAAAACCTTGTCATCTTCCTCAGCAGATGAATGAGAGTTATCTTCTGCTGAATTTCCGCTTTGCTCTTCAGTACTTTTCTTTAAATCTCGTTTAGCAACCTTTCTAGCCTTTGGAGATGACAGTTTTTTCTCCTCTTTAGCTGTCTTCTGCCGTTTTATAGCTTTACCCTTTTCAGACCCTCTCTTTTTTGGCCTTAAATCCTCCTCAGTGTCTTCCCTCTCACTATGGCTATCATTTATCTCAGAGGTATCAGAGTCTTGATGAGCTCTTTTAGAGCCCTTGCTTGTCTGTTTGTCAGTATCCTTACGACGAGAATTCTTTTCACTATTTTTCATTGTTCCATTTGCAGGTTCTTGCAAAATCTATCACCCAGAAAATTAAAAGAACCACAGTTTAAATAATTTTCATAGCCTAGTGCCAAATTATTTGTGAGAAAAAACAAATATGTTCTTAATACAGTGCTTACTTTGTCTAATTCCATGGTAACGAAGCTCTTGTGAGGATACAATGCATTCTTCTCAAGCTTGAGATCTTCTTCTAACGTCCGACGAACTCCTAGTAAAGTAAGAGTTCTGCAGTGCTTTCATTTTGTGAATATATGCTGACTAGCCAAATGCACTATAAACAGACAAAATAAAATGGATGCCTAATATATCCAAAAACACCATTTGAAGTTTTTTTGTCAGTGGCAGCATTTGTATGGTCCAAACTCCAGAATTCAAACCAATATTAAAGTGAGACACTCAAAAGTGTGTGATTTTAAGTTTTTAACTCAATGTGGCATGTATGGTACACCAATAGTAAATATCCAATAATTCATCTCGAGATCAGCATTGTAGAATGCTATCAAATTCCCAACTGTTAAAGTTTATCCGCAGCTTCTCCATGGTTCCAACTTCCAACAATTGGTCAACGTATTCTCAAGGCTGAAGCTTCCAATTCTACTCCGACTGAAGAACTAATCAATTCAATATTTAAAGCACCACTGCAACTTTTTTTTTTTTTTTGCTGATACTGCAGTTTCCACATTGCATTCATTCTATCATGTCAATATCATCCAGCATGCACCACCAAATTTAGGTCAATTAAGCTTCATAGATGACACACCTTTGTCAGCTTTTCTAAATAATTGTGGAAACTTGCCACACTCAAACCAAAAGGAAAGTGAGCTGTAAAACAGACAGTCAACCAAGCTATGTAAGCCTATAACCATGTGTATCATTTTGTTCCAAAAGAATATTCAGGTCACTGCAAACAACTAAATCCCATTGATGTTTACAAGTTTTACATCAGAATGCTCAGACGATCTTATCAGACACGACCTGTACAGCCATATATTTGGTCCTTGGTATCATATGCCTTATAAATACGTTGCATATACAAGATACCCCACTCTACCAACAATATTGAGCAGTTCAAAATTCATTTTGCCTACCGTAATAACACAATTGGATTAATACTCATGCATCAAAAACCTATACTTGGGACATACAGCAAAGCAACGGTCATGAAAAGAGACCATTGCATCTCTGCTTTGATCCCTTTTACACATTATTTCACCACAAAAAGTGAAATAATAATTAAATAACGGTCACAAAAGGGTTTAGCCTTCTTTTTCTGACCATTGATTTTTTTTAATGCTAGTAACACAAAACTATTCCAGAGGATAATCCTTACGGGAACAAAACTAAGATTACTTACTGAGTTGCTGATCAATAAATCTAACAAGGGACAATTTTGAAGTATGTATTATCTGTAATAAGAAGCTTACATTTACAAAAAGTTGAGGACACATACTCTGATTTCTCTCTGAAATAAGAAGCTCTTTTGTCGATTGCTTTCTTTATCATAGCTTCGCTTATATCACTACCAAAAGCTTGATCTTTTTCTCCCTCTGGATCCTTTTCTGCCTTACTGGATCTTGCACCATGCTCATCAGTACTGGAGGAAATTTTGTTTGAGGCAGGCATTGGTGGGGCATCTTCTGAGACATCCTTAGATGAATTATCAACTTTAGTTGCAGTCTTCTCAGATGCATCATTATTTGCGTTCTCATCATCAGAACTAGAAAACACCTGGTATTGTGCTTAGCCAAAAAGCAAAGTAAACCTTACAGAAAGCAGAGTAAAAATGAAATTTGACCGAATAGACTAGATACAAGCTTCAATCTGGGGAGAAAAGTATAAATATTATGGGAACTGGTTTTCTGAACTTCAAATCATAGCAATATCAAAACTATCTAAGTAACATCTTATATAAAAATAGAGGACCGTAATCTCCAAAACAGAAAATGGATGCAGAAAGTTTCATGGCTCAATGACCTGACTAAAAGTATGAAAAACAAGGCTTAACATTCGAAGTAACATTAAATGAGCTATTTAGCTGCAATAATATTTTTATAACGCATATAAACATGATAATCAGCATCCTTTTATCTACAAATCCTATGCAGTAATAATAATGAGGGCGACAAATCTATCTACAAAGTACAAACAGCAGCCCTCCTATGCTGAAGTAAAGAAGAAGAAAAAACATCTTTCAACTAAAAAATGCTATGTAGTCCAGTGTTCACATAGGGAAATTATTAATTGCAGTGGTTGCATCATTCCATGTTAAATATAAATATTACACCACAGAAAATCTTGTGTACAATAATGTCCACCGTACCTTGTCCACACATTGCTTTATGAACTTTTTATGGGCATCGAGAGAATATATCTCCAAACCCATGTCTTTCTCCAATGCTCTCCTAACACCTTCAAGGGTCAAGGAGCTGAAAAGGAAAAAAGCTGGTGTTATATTTCTCCTGGTTAACCGGACTAGAGTAAAGAACCCTACAGCAAAGAAATAAAAAGAAACATCCAGGCTTTCCATCCCACAGGCACAAGGCAGTCAGATCTGCAGCAGAACATTAAATTTGCCTTATGTCCTTTAAAAGCACCCTTTTTTCGTCTTGCAGTTTATGCACGTAAAAGAGGCAAAGAAGTCTGTCTAGCAGCCATTACTATCCTTAAATTGCCGAATTTGAAACAGTGATTACGATTTTGCAGAACCTGCGGACCCAAACAACCGACCTCGAGGCACCACAGACTAATTCTACAATTGATGAGTGAGTACACAACAAACACACTGCCAGCAACATTGCTAAAAACTGGCACCCACAGGCCACAAGGCCACAGCTGCTTCCATTTCGCTCCCTCTAAACCCTAGGAGCTGCAAGAACCACACAGCATTCCCAAACCCATGGAGTCAGCACCGCCCTTCGCTTCTTCCAGGAAGCCCTACCGCAACCGAACCCCACACCCGGATGGAACCCTCCGACTCCGAGAGCAATCACTGACGAGCAGCTAATCAAAATTCCTGAAATACGAAGCCTCGACTCCAAAAACCCCGAGCAGAGCCTCACGAAAACCATCAGTCCGGCCCTGCCGCCCGAAACCCTAGCCCAGCGCCTCGCGCAGCGCCGAACCCAAAACCCTAGAGAGCGTAAACCCACCCGCCCGCACGCCCGCCAGCACGGAGCAGGCAGGAAACCAGGAGGGGAGGGGAGGGGCGCTCACTCAGCCTGCTCCTTGAAGTCGCGGACGCGGGCGCGCATGGCCTTCTCGATCTCCGCCTCCCTGCCGCGCGCGGCGGCGGCGTCGTCCGCCTCCATGCGGCTGCGATGGCGGTGGTGGCGACAGTGACTGCTGCGACTCTCCCGTCGCTTTGCTCGCTCGCCTTTGCTGCTTCGGTGCTTCCGCTTCGGTCGTCTTGGGATGGAGCACGCGCAAAAAGGCTGCGCGCGTTGGGCCCAGTGGGCCGCGGCGCGTGCAAGTGTGGCGCGGAGCCCAAGCGCTCGGGGCATTGGGCTGGTTAGTGCGCACATTGGGCCGGGCCGGTCAGGCTCGGGCTGCTCTAGGTGACTCGGTCTTTCGTGAATAATTTGTGGAGTTTTTAGTTGTAAAAAACTTGGATTCAATGGTAGTTGGACACCGTTCAAAAAAAATAGTTGGACAGGACGACAGGTGCATCACGAAATCGTATTCAATCCCTTGTTCCAGGAATTAATAAAACGGTACAAGTCTGGATCACATAGCCTTGTTTGTTTCGGTTTAAATTAAGTTAAGTTAAATTAATTAAAAAATTGTTATTTTTTTATAAACAAAATGATGTAATACTTTGTGTTTGTCTTTGTGAGGTTTTAAATAGTTATTTTTAAAGTTCACAAAATAAACTTTACGTAATTTTTTGTACTCTTTAAAATGTCTTTCGAGGGGTCATAATTTTCTCAGATTAAAGTTTTTAGCAATTTTCAGCTCAAACAAACAAGACCCTAAACAAGCCGCTCCTCATTAATTTGATGCCCAGATCTGTTGTTAGTATGTTAGTGCCCAATGGGCATTCACACTATATATGTTGCTCACATGTAATATGAATCCGATCTGATATGGATCGAAATATATACAGTTACAGGTATTGATCCCCTACATTGTACAAAAAAATTTGTTTATGCCAATTGTGCAATATCGCATTTGCCAACGTATAATCCCTTATATTTTAACGTAGCGGTAAAAATGAAATGAAACAATACGCAGTAGTTATAAAAATAATATAAAAAAATATTACATAGCAAATGTTACATTACACAACTTTTTAGTGTAATAAAAAAATTAAGTAATAAAACTCATAGATGATTGATTTGATAATAATATCTATATAATGTGTACAAATTAATAGTTTTATAAGTAAATGAAGCTATTAAGAGCAACTACAACCGTCCCTCTATATCTTCTCTCTAAAACACTATTAGCGTTCCCTCTCTCTCTCTAAAATTTTTCCTTGAGTAGCATCTCTATATCTGTTACAGTATTATAGAGGGCCACATGTATTTGCTTCAAAATAACACGAGAATGGAGATTTTGTGATGTTGCCAAGAGATTTTCTTGTTCTATCTGAGAGTGATGATTCATTTTGTGTTACCTGTTTTGGTGGGGTGATGAGGAAATAAAAACCTGTTTTTTCAGCTGATCTGAATAGCTGAACAATTGAAATGACTGAACTTCGAGAGTTTTTCAAGATAATCTCGAGATTCGGATCCATTTCGTTTAACTTACATTTTAAAGCGTTAGGACCCACCTTTAAAACAACAAAAAAAACGGATTTAAAACTCAAAGCATATGTTTTTTTAAAACATAAATAAGTCGTTAAGCTGAAAAGAACAGGGCCTAAGTTGTAGTGTCAACCTATTCATAACAAAACATGCACATACACACACACACACAATTGAAGGATTGAATCCATAGCTTTTGACATTTAGCCGAGTGACTTGCGATCACAATCACAAAACAAGTTGATAAATAAACATTGATATTTTCATATTTTAAATAAGCTGTTTTGCTACGATGCTAACTTAGGTTCTGTTCTTTTGAGCTGATCTAAACGGCTGAACGGTTGAAATGACTAAATTTTGAGAGCTTCTCGAGGTAGTCTCAAGATTCGGATCCATTTCGTTTAATTTGCTTTTTAAAGCGTTAGAACCGACCTTCAAAACAACGAAAAAACGGACTCAAAAAGTCAAAACATAGTTAAGCTATTAAGCTGAAAAGAAAGGACCTTACAATTCTTGTCCCCATCTTAAATTTTAAGATTCACGTACCTAAGGCTCTCTCCAACATGAATCCCTAATTTTGATCCCTTATAGTCTCATATGCAGTCTTGCTGTTGGTGATAAAATCACGGCCCATTGCCATGGCCCACTCCCTGACGGCCCAATCGAACTGCCTACCAGGGCCAAGCTCCCTGAAAGGTTCTATCAGGCCCATATGCATCCTGCCGAACAGCCCTTGGCTGGCGCGGTGCATAATGGCCTAGGATTCGTGTTTGAGTCCGACTCGAACAGAAGTTCTGCACGGCTACGTGAAGACCCGGACGTCGGTTTCCCGGATTGGAGCGGACGTCGTGATCCCCAAGACTAGGAGTATGCCTTATCTACCTCGGGATATATTTGGCATGTCGAGTTCGTTACGTACTCGTAGTTAGCCCGGCCCGATAATCCCTCGGTAGGTCGGTTCGCTCCGCACTATATAAGCAGAGCCCCTACGGCGTTAGGGGGCATCCAATATCCGATATCTGACTTCGAGTTTACGCATTAGCATCTCGTAGACACCTGATCTTCGCTTGTACACCCATAATGTCGACTGGTGACTAACTGGGGGGTACCGTCGGCAATGATTATATATGGGGCAATGCGCGCAAGATCCAGACTCGATGGTAGCACAAGACAAGGATTTATACAGGTTCAGGCCCTCAACGGAGGAGGTAATACCCTACGTCCTGTGCTCTGGGATTATATGGTGTATATGTGTACAAGATGATCAAGATGATCAGCCCGAGAGACGCTCTAGATGGCATGGCCTAGATCTGGATTACCTGCCGAACTATGGCCTCCTACCCCCTTTATATAGTGGAGGGGGTGGGGTTACAAGGAGGAGTCCTAGTCGGTTAAGAGGTAGAATTTCTATCTCTATCCTCTAGTAGTTATCCGGGATTACAAGTATATCTTCCCTATTAATTAGGGATAGGCTTCTATCTTCATGTCTTTCCTTGTCGAGCAAGCCTTCTAGAGTCTGAGTGGTACCCGTCCTCATCCACCGTCTTCGTCCATCCCCTGTCGGGTGGTCTTTTAAGCCCGCCGTGTGGATACCCGGGGTCTATGTTATCCACAGTAGCCCCCGAGTGCTTCATAGTCGAGTTGCTGCTCTTTTTTGTCGCACCTTGGACGAGTTATGCTTCATGCCGAGTGTTTCTAGATTATTCTTTGCTCCTTCCCGTCGGCTTCGCTGTTATACGCAAGGAGACGTGAAGGACTCATAGAGAGTTGTTAGTGATACCCACCGGGATTGCCGGAGTTACGTGAATGACCCATTGCAAAGCGCATCACTTTGATTTTGATGAAGTGGTACGATGCTGTCTTGCGATGTCTGGTGGCGACCAACATGGGCGTCTGGTTGGTTTTGGTGAAGAGCCGAGTGATACTGTACTAGTCTTGCGATGTCGGTGGCGACAACATGGGGGCGTACCATCGGTTTTGGTGAAGAACCGAGTGATACCAGATTCTTGCGATGTCTGTTGGCGACCCAACATGGGGTGTACCATGGTTTTGGTGAAAAGCGAGTGATACCTGCTCGTCTTGCGATGTACAACGGTGGCGACCATCATGGGGCGTATCACCGGTTTTAATTTGAAGAAAGCCGTACTATGCCGGCCAGGAGTAGGATCTGTTGTTGGCCCCGGAGGGCATCGTTGGTTTTAACCATCTGGTACTGTGCTTGATCTTGCGATGTACAATTTTGGCCCAACATGGAGCATACCATCTGGATAGGGTTTGTCCCGATACCTGTATCCGACTAGTGCGGTAACACAGCTAGTGTCTCAACATGGGGCATACCATTGTTGTCAGCCAGACGGTACCTGTATCCCATCAGAAAGATATCTGCCTAGCGACCCACCACGGGGCGTACCTTAAGAAAAGAGTTTAGCCGTATGGTATCCATACCCGGGTAGCGGTGTACAGCATAGGCCCCAACTGGAGCGTACCATCGAAACTCAATCCCGACATCACTGGTATCTGATCCTGACACGCAGCGACCAACTAGTGACCCAACATGGGGTATACCAAGAGATGGGTAATTTTTATAGCTCTGCCGATGATATGCCCTCAAAGGGTGCACCGAGGCTGAATTTGGCTTAGCCCGGCTACGCTTGTAGCCACTGGTTGTGACGCGCAACTGGAAGGCCGTAGTTAGCGCTCAGGGCGCAGGATGACCCATGGCCAGAGGCGTAAGCGTATAGCCGTACCAAAGTCGGTGTAGACGTATAGTCATACCAAAGTTGGTGTGGGCGTATAGCTGTGCCAACTTGATGAGGTAAAAAACCCGTGAACTCCTGTAACATGTACATGTAGAGTTTAGGCAGTATCTGGATGAAAAACAATCACTCGGATGCAAGGTCCGACTGCTTTAATTAGATAATTTTTATGCTTTTGCTGCCTTTCCTTTTTGATATTAAATCCCTCCAGGTAATCTTCCTTTTGTTAAGCACTCTGCCCGGCTAGTCTAGCCCCCGGGCGTCGGGAATTGGCTCATGGCACTTTTCCCAGACACGCGTATCGAGTGACTAGAGTTCGCCGTTTGTGGGTCAGAGCTTCACTACTCGGAAAAACCACTCGGATTCGTTTGCGATCATTAAGAAAAAGTAACAAAAGGTGCACGCAAGTGCACCTATTAGGTGTAGCCCCCGACTTACTGCTTAGTTGGAGACCAACTAAGTAGCAAGTCAAGAAACAACTTAGATTAACAAAAAAAGATTATGGTAATGAGAACTTAGCTCTGATGTAGGCGTAGGCATGTAGCCGAGCCGTAGACTTGGCTGCTCGTGGCGCTGGCGTAGGCGTGTCGCTGAGTAGCGTGTCGCCGAGCCGTAAATTTGTAGCTGCAGGCATGTAGCCATACCGGGGCGCTCATGGCGCGCGATGGCGTACAGCCGAGCTGAATACTTAGGCGCTCGTGGCGCGGGCGTAGGCGTGTCGCTGAGTAGCGTGTCACCGAGCCATAGACTTGTGCGCTCGTGGCGCTGGCGTAGGCGTGTAGCCGAGTGGCTTATCGCCGAGCCGTAGATTTGAAGCTGACGTCTGGCCGCATCGAAGCGCTCGTGGCGCGCGATGGCGTCTACCGAAGCTAAATACTTGGCGCTCGGCGCGCGGCGTAGGCGTGTCGCCGAGTGGCGTGTCGCCGAACCATAGACTTGTCGCTGTGGCGCGGCATAGGCGTGTAGCCGAGTGGCTTGTCGCCGAGCCGTAATTTGAAGTTCTGAACTGCGGCTGCACGGGCGCCGTGGCGCTGCGATGGCGTCTGTTGTTGTAAACTTGGACGCTCCTGGCGCGGGCGTTGGCGTGTCGCCGAGTGGCGTGTCGCCGAGCCATAGACTTGGGCGCTCGTGGCGCTGGCATGGGCGATGTAGCCGAGTGGCTGTCGCCGAAGCCGCAGATTGAAGCCGCAGCGTAGAAGCCGTCTTGGCGCTCGTGGCGCGATGGCATCTGATACGAGCTAAAACTTGACGCTGTGGCGCGGGCTTAGGCGTGTCGCTGAGTAGCGTGTCGCCGAGCCATAAACTTGTGCGCTCGTGGCGCTGGCGTAGGCGTGTAGCCGAGTGGCTTATCGCCGAGCCGTAGATTTGATCTTTGCAGCGTCATACCGCCGGTTGCTCGTGGCGCGCGATGGCGTACAGCCGAGCTGAATATCTGGGCGCTCGTGGCGCGGGCGTAGGCGTGTCGCTGAGTAGCGTGTCGCCGAGCCATAGACTTGTACGCTCGTGGCGTTGGCATAAGCGTGTAGCCGAGTGGCTTGTCGCCGAGCCGTAAATTTGAAATTCTGAACTGCGGCCGTCTGCACGGGCGCTCGTGGGGCGCGATGGCGTCTGTGAGCTATAAACTTGGCGCTCTGGCTGGCGGCGTTGGCGTGTCGCCGAGTGGCGTGTCGCCAAGCCATAGACTTGGGCGCTCGTGGCGCTGGCATGGGCGTGTAGCCGAGTAGCCTGTCGCCGAGCCGCAGATTTGAAGCTGCAGGCGTGTAGCCGTACCGGACGCTCGTGGCGCGCGATGGCGTACAGCCGAGCTAAAAACTTGGACGCTCGTGGCGCGGGCGTAGGCATGTCGCCGAGTGGCGTGTCGCCGAGCCATAGACTTGGAGGCGCTCGTGGCGCTGGCGTAGGCGTGTAGCTGAGTGGCTTGTCGCCGAGCCGTAGATTTGGAGCTCCAGGCGTGTAGCCGTACCGGGCGCTCGTGGCGCGCGATGGCGTACAGCCGAGCTATAGACCTTGAAGACGTAGGCGCGTAGCCGAGTCGATGAAGTAGTCGTTCAGATCTCGATCAACACCGAGTGGCACACGTCGTGGTCAGCAACGAACAGCACGTGCTCGCCGAGGTCTCATCCGTGGTCGACGGAGTTGACCGTAGTCGTAAATGATCTCCATGCGGTTGGTGTAGTTTGACGAAAGTCGATGAAAGTCCTCGATGATCTTCAACGTCCCACGAGATGTGGCACGATCAATCCTCACGCCGTAGCCGGCACCAACGAGCTTTACGAGCTCGCAGAAATTTGTGACCTCTCTGCACAGACTACCTTGACAAAGGCGTCATGGTCGCATCCGAAGTCGGATTCAGGCGTTCTTGGATTCGTTGGAAAGATAACGAGATAAGCTTTCCAACGCATCTTATATCACCCCGAAACTCCTCCTGAGTCAGCGGAAAATAGAGATACAAGTTCCGTCCAGAATCTGAACGGGAACAGATTGCATCTTCTTCTCATGTTCATCTCGCGGTTGATGAAGCCGGCGTCGCACAATGGGCGCAATAATCGTCGAGTCCGAGTGATTTGCTGTTGATGACGGTCACCACCCGAGATTTGTACTCCATCCGTCCATCGGGACCTCACCGTATCCGGGTCGAGAATTAAGCCCCCGGCGCACTACTCGTCGGTAGGTGGCGGCGGCGTTCCCCAACACGACCGGGAGTCCGAGTGAAGCGCTGTTAAATTCCTCCCACAGATTGGATCATGTCCGAACCCGCAAAAGTGTTGTAGAAGTCCTTGGTTGAGTTCTCACCGTATCCGAGTCGAGAATTGAGCCCCCGGCGCGGGAGTAGATGGCGGCGGCGTTCCTCGACACGAACGGGAGTCCAAACGAAGCGATGTCGATGTTCTCCTCAGACTAGATTGGATCCAAGTCTGGAAGAAGTGTTGGTCGTCGATTGTCTTGAGTAGCTCCTTGCTGATTCTCGATGTCCTTGGAGGTGTGCCACGGCATACCCGCATGCCGTAGCCTCCGCAGATGAGTTTCACGGGCTCGCCGAGATTCGCGATCATCCCGCGCAGCCTGCCTTCAATCGGATGTCCCGGACGCATCCGAACTCCGTTTTGGGCGTTCTTGGGCTTCACGGAAAGATGACGAAATTATCTTTCAAACGCATCCAGTCTCATCCCGAAATTCCTTCTGGATCAATGGGAATTGAAGAAACAAGATCGCATCCAGAATCTGTCTTCGAGCCTCGCCGTATCCGAGTCGGGAATTGAGCCGTTAGCGTACTACTCATGAGTAGGTGGCCGTGGCATTCCCCAACCCGAGCAGGAGGCGTTGTTGTAGTTCTCCCCAGATTAGATCTGATCCAAATCCGAGAAGTGGAGTTCGCCGAAGTCGTTGATGACGCAGTCGGCTCCGGGGCCGGAGGCAACGGCGACACCGTTGATCGATGCCATCGAGCTTGACAAAGATGATCTTGACGCTGCCCCTACCTGGCGCGCCAACTGTCGACTGGTGACTAACTGGGGGTACCGTCGGCAATGATTATATATGGGCGTCTGGCGCAAGATCCGGACTTCGTTGGTAGCACAAGACAAGGATTTATCTGAGTTCGGGCCCTCAACGGAGGAGGTAATACCCTACGTCCTGTGCTCTGGGATTATATGGTGTATATGTGTACAAGATGATCAAGATGATCAGCCCGAGAGATGCTCTAGATGGCATGGCCTAGATCTGGATTACCTGTCGAACTATGGCCTCCTACCCCCTTTATATAGTGGAGGGGTGGGGTTACAAGGAGGAGTCCTAGTCGGTTAAGAGGTAGGATTCCTATCTCTATCCTCTAGTAGTTATCCGGGATTACAAGTATATCTTCCCTATTAATTAGGGATAGGCTTCTATCTTCATGCCTTTCCTTGCCGAGCAAGCCTTCTAGAGTCCGAGTGGTACCCGTCCTCATCCACCGTCTTCGTCCATCCCCTGTCGGGTGGTCTTTTAAGCCCGCCGTGTGGATACCCGGGGTCTATGTTATCCACACATAATCTCGCCGAGACTTGTTCGTCTCGTCGAGCCACCTCTTGTATTCATCTCTGATATATAAGAAAGACTGGAAGTAGGGCTATTATCTCTCCCGAGAGGCCTGAACTAGGATAAAAACCCCTGTCTCCTGTTCGTTGTTGTTCGTGGTTGTTCGGTGTGTCTCCCATCTCACTTAAAAGAACCTTAGCGACTTGAGATCGTTATCTCAACCGTCGACAGTTGGCGCCGTCCGTAGGGACACGCAAATCGAGCATATCGAACTCCATCAGCGATACGGAGATTCTCCCTGAGGACTACGACTCGAAGGGCAGGATGTTTCTTCCCCTGCCAGCTCGAATTGATCTTATCGCCCTAGATCAATGTCTGTATCCGAGACAGAGGTCTCTGGATACGCCCCGGAGATGATCTCTGGTCGAGCTCCCGTCATTGACGATGAATACGGAACCGACGATCTTTACGATGGTTTAGATCTATCGGATTCTAGGGCTATGTCGGTCGATTCTTCCTGTGGTGACACAGTGATGACGCCGTCTAGCGCGCAGACGCACGGCCACCTCGTCGTCAATATGGCTGGTGCAGGGACCTCAGGGGATTCCGCACGGGTCACGGTGGCCGAAAAGATCGAGCGAGTCAATTCCGCTCGGCACCAAGATGGAGCCGCACAATCTGCTCGCGAGCAAGATATTGTTCGCCCGACTTTTGCGAATCCATCCACCAAACCTTGGCGCAGATCCGCGATCGGTAGAAGCGTCGCAACGACGCGATCCGCCTCGCAGCGCCACGCCAAGACCCCTGGTAGAAGTTCAGCCTGCCCGGGTGGAATCCCCGTGTGCCAGACTCAATCGAACAGGACGCGGATGCTTCAGGGATCCCAGGACCAATTGAGCGAGCGGGAGCGGCTCCGAGCCCAACAGCCGTGAATCAGATCCGCTCACTATGACAATCTCGTCCTCGTGAGCGATGAAGTGGCTACTCACCTTGAGAAATTGGCCGAGGGCCTTAGGTCTATAGGTGAGGCATCATCCGGGCAACGCGGTGAGCATGTCCGGGTAGATTCGGACAGTGAGCGATCCGATCGATCGCGTGACCGCCGTCATCGTCGAAGGACCACTATTCACGAGCAAGCTGCCCGTGGTCGCCGCCGCTCGCCAAGTCCCCGTAGTCATCACGACCACAGGGGCAAGCGTGTACGCGACGATCACGAACGATCCCCTCGCGAGGAGCGCGTTGTCGCGATCACGAGGAAGGAGCGCGGGGGCTTATCACGGAGAGAGTTCCCCCAAGCAGAGACCTCTCGCTCAGCAAGAGTTCCCCCGACCAACAGGACCAATGTCTTCTCGAGGCTAGGTTACTGCGGGAAGGTGGCGATCTTATGCCTTGGGCTGCGGGGTTTTTCCGGCGAGCTTCGCTCGTTCGGTGGCCCTCAAAATTCAAACCGGACACATAGAGAGGTACAGCGGGACCCGAACCGAAGGAGTTCCTTGCCATCTCACTTCACGGCCATCATGGCGGCGAGGGTGATGAGCTTGTCATGGCCAATTCGTTCGACCGTCCTTGAGGTATTTGCTTGGGCTGACGGTGTTTAATCGACAAGAGGTTCCATTAGCTCTTGGAACCCGCTTTGTGACGCCTCGATTGCTAATTTCGGAGTACATTACGTGCGTCTGGTCAAGGAGGATGATCTGCACGGATGATCCGGATGAGCGGGAGACCCTCCGCAACCGTGAAGCGTTTCATCAAGATTCGCAACACGATCCGAACATCTCGGACAAATCTGTTGTCGCGCCTTTAAAACGGAGTCCGCGACGAGCGGCTCATCCAGGATCTCGAGATCAATGAGACCTGGACCGCCAACGACTTGTTCAAGGCAGCTGATCGCTATGCCAATGCAGCAGAGCGTGTTCAGTATAAGAAGGCGTTCGACAAAGGCGAGCTGCCCGCCCAGCCTGGTGTAGAGGAAAAGACGAAGAGCAGCAACAATCCACGGTGACAAGAAGTCCCGGAAGAAAAAGAAGGGTGATCACGAACAACAACATCGCCGGTATAGATCGCACACCTCCTCCCAAGGATGGGCGAAAAAGCCCAACAATAACTATAAGGGCAAGAAGCCCGCCCGGGGAACAACCAAGGCAAGAAAGGTCGGTGACCGATATTGCAAGTTCCACCGGCATTACGGGCATGACACGCGCCCTTTGTGGGACACGGGGCGCAAAGCTCGAGGATTTCTACAGCGGCAAGGGCTCAATGCCCACCCCGCCGAAAAAGATGAAGCCGTGGGCCAAGCGCCAAACCGATGATGGTGATCGAGGCGGACGATGAGTATCAAGAGCCCGTGAACCATATCGCCGTCATCTTTAGCGGCTCCTCGGCTTATACCTCTCGATGCGACCTCAAGGAAAGCTGCCGGAAGGTCCTAGCGTTGAAAAGGGCAAGCCTCAGCCCGAATCGATGAAGTGGACCGAGGTTTCCATCTCCTTCTCTCAGGAGGATTGCCCCACTGGGATGATCAAGCCTTAGAGGCTCCCACTGGTGGTCGTACCGACCATCAGCAACGCGAGAGTTGGCCGTGTTCTTATAGACGGCGGGAGCGCTTTGGACTTGCTCCCTGCTAAGGTCTTGGACGAGATGCAAATTCCTCGCTCCAAACTTAAAGAGGTCGCGATGCCCTTCTACGGCCTTTGTTCCGGAGAAGTTGTTCACCGTTGGGACGATCGTTACGCCGTTACCTTGGCGGTCAAACAACTTCGAGACGAGTTGATCACATTCGATGTGGTTGACTTCCCATCCGCGTACAATGCTATCCTGGGCCGGCCATCTCTTGGCAAGTTCATGGCCGTGTCCCATCATGGATATCATTGCGTGAAAATACCGGGTCCCAACGGTGTGATCACGATCAAGGCAACTATAAGGCCGCTCTCGATTGCGACGAGCAGTCCGTCACCCTGGTCAACCAGCTTCCACCTCGAGGTTCCGAAGCTCCGCAGACCAAGTCTGCACGCCCTAGAGTTTCCCTTTTCAGTCAGGAGGAGAGACCAAGGAAGTTCCGCTGTCTTTGAATGATTCCTCCAAGACAGTTTACCTGGGGGCCAATCTGGACCCCAAATAGGAAAGCGAGCTCATTGCCTTCCTCCGAGCTAATCTGAGATGTGTTTGCACAGGAGCCATCGACATGCCGAGTCCCAAGGAGGTTATCGAGCACAAAGCGGCCGTCCGTGGGACAAAAGCTTTGTTCGCGGAAGCCGTCGCGCCGGACTTCAGCGGGGATCATCAAGGATCGACTTGGTAAGTGCTTTCATTGCTAGTTTCATCCGCGAGGTTGATCACACCGAGTGGCTGGCAAACCCTGCCATTGTAAAGAAGAAAGGCGGCAAGTGGAGGATGTGTGTCGATCACACAGATCTGAACGCTGCTTGTCCCAAGGACAACTTGCCGCTGCCAAGCATAGACCAGCTGGTCGACGCGACTGCGGATGCTCAGCTCTTGAGTTTTTTGGATGCTTACTCGGGTTATCACCAAATAAGCATCTCCCCCGAGGATGAAGAGAAGGCTGCCTTCATCACCCCCTTTGGCACTTTCTGCTATACGACCATGTCTTTCGGTCTGCGCAATACTGGTGCCACGTTCCAGCGCTTAATGGAGAAGACTTTTCCAAAACAGCGCGGAAGAAATCTGGAGGTCTATGTCGATGACATAGTTGTAAAGAGCAAGCATGTTTCAGATCATGTAAAAGACCTGACCGAGACTTTTCGAAATCTCAACAGGCATCAAATAAAGTTAAATCCAGAGAAGTGTACTTTTGGTGTTCGATCTGGAATGTTGCTCGGTTATGTAATTTGTTCGCAAGGCATATCTGCCAATCCCAAAAAAATCGAGGCCATTGAAAACATGCAGGCTCCAACTACCATCAAGAAAGTTCAAAGCCTCATCGAACGGATGGCTGCTCTAAGCAGGTTTATTTTCCGTCAGGGCGAATGCGGGCTGCCCTTTTTTAAGGCCCTGCGCAAGCACAATGGTTTTGAGTGGACAGAGGAAGCTGATCGATCTTTCCAAGATCTAAAGCAATACCTGTCCAACCCACCTGTCTTGACGACCCCGCGATACGGCGAACAACTCTTGCTCTATCTTGGCTGTATGCCTCAAGCGGTGAGCGCGGTCTTGACGGTAGAAAGGGAAGGCATCCAGCGGCCAATCTATTACGTTAGCGAAGTACTTCACGGATCAAAGGAGCGTTACCCTGAGGTCCAGAAGTTGCTCTACGTCTTGCTCATGTCCTCCAGGAAGCTTCGGCACTACATCTAGACGCATCAAATACTGGTCCCGACCAAGTTCCCCCTTGGAGAAATCCTAAGGAACAAGGAAGCCGGCGGACGTATAGCTAAATGGGCAATGGCTGGCGAATCGATATTACATTTCTTTGCCCGGCGCTATTAAGTCCTGTGTCTTGGCTGACTTTGTCGCCGAATGGACCTACCGCCCAAATCGTGAAGCTCGAGCAACTTTGATGACCCCTTGGACCATGTTTTTGATGGCTCAGCGATTGAAAACTTCGGGCTGGTTTTGTTCTCATCTCCTCAAGGAGAGCAACTCGATATTCTATCCAACTACACTTTGCGGTGACTAACAACTTGCTGCGAGTCTGAGGCCCTCCTCGCGGGACAAAGAGTGTGCAAGTCGCTCGGTGTCCAACGGCTAACTGTGAAGGGAGATTCACAGCTGGTCATCAACCAGGTAAACAAGGAGTATCAGTGTTGCGATGACTCAATGGCGCGATACCTGGTTGAAGTGAGGAAGTTGGAGCGGTATTTTCGATTTTTCGAGTCGCTCTTCGTGCCCAGGAAGGACAACTTCTTCGCCGACCAACTATCCAAGTTTGGATCCTCACGCGAACCTGCTCCAGCAGGGGTGCTCGTCGACACCTTTACAAGCCTCTATCACGTCTCGGACGAAACAGAGAGGCGGCGGTCTTGTCTCCGTCATCGAGCGGATTGCGGACTGGACAACGCCATTTGTCCGGTACCTTGCAGATGGGACACTGCCCGAAGACGAAGCCGAGCGTTCCCGGCTTACAAGGCGTGCTGATCCATACAAGCTTGTGGACGGCATCCTTTACCGTCAAGGTGCTCTAGGAGCCCTCTCCAAGTGCATCTCTCAACCAGAGGGTATGTTTCTCCTTAGGGACATACACGAGGGTGCCTGCGGCAACCACGCCTCCTTCAGAACTCCGGTCGGCAAAGCGTTTCGCATGGGCTATTACTGGCCTACAGCGTTACAAGATGCTCGGGACATCGTGACAAAGTGCAAGGCTTGCCAATTTCACGTCCGGAAGGCACATAAGCCCGCCCAAGAGCTCTAAACGATCCCCCCATCTTGGCCTTTCTCCACATGGGGTTTGGATCTGCTCGGCCCGTTCCCTAAGGGGTACAAGGGCTACACACACTTGCTCGTCGCCATCGACACTTTTACAAAGTGGATTGAGGCGAGCTCGTGTAAATCTCTTCACGCCAAAAGCGTGTGTGGTGCTTTTTCAAAAGCAATGTGGTCACGTGCTTTGGGATCCCCATAAGGCGATCGCGATAAGCGGTACCCGGCCCGGCGAGCTATTCCGGGAATCTGCGAGCGACTAGGCACCAAAGTTCGCTCGCCTCGTGGCACATCCACGAGCAATGGAAGCGATCGGCGAGCTAACAGACGGATCGTCTAGGGTATCAAGCGGCGGCGTGTTCGTGGCACTCCGCAAGCACAACAAGGCCTAGGTTGGCGAGGTTCCTTCCGCCCTCGGGCGATTCGACTTCTGACGGTCAAGACGGGAAACTCCTTTCCAATTGGTCTATGGTGCGAAGCCATCCCGCGCGAAATAGTACTCGGTTCGCTTCGCAAGACGAGCTCGGTCAACTTAGTTGGCGGCGAGCAAAGCGCTTATTCGATCTCGACCTCCTCGAGAGACACGCGGCCGGCACGAGTCGAATGGCGCGCTACCGGCGAGCTCTTCACGACACGCTACCGTCGGTTCGACCAAGGGCTTTGCAGGCGGGCAACCTCGTTCTGCGCCGTGTTCAGAACATATCCAATGCCAACAAGCTAACTCCCGTTGGGGCGGCTACATTCACGGTCGTTTTCTTCGCTTTCGCCGAAACGTTCGCTGGCAATGGAGGGCGGGAGAGAGTGACCAAGCACTTGGAACATCGGCCCGGCCGTCGAGTTCTTTGTGTAGGTCTTTCTGTGTGTTTGCTTAACCCGCGCTTTTGTCAAACTTCGCGCCTTTGTTCGTCCAAGTCTGTCGGGCTCCATGTAAAGTTCAATCCATTTATAGTGAAATTTTCACGGTCCTCTGAGGCCTTTTCACACCTCTGTCTTGTCAAGACTACCCTCTCTCTGGTAACACTTGATGGCTGCTCGGCCTTGCGAACACTTGGCTCCACAATCTTAAGGATTTTTTCCTGCTCGTATCCAGTTTCAACAAGTTTCTCAACTCAAGGTTACGAAAAAAGGCTTTCTCGCCTCGCGGCTAAGTCTGCTCTCGTAAGCCCTCCGCGGCAGAGGCACTTACCACTCACGGCACGACCACCTGGCAAAGTTCTCTCTCGTAAGCCCTCCGCGGCAGAGGCACTTTCCTTGTTCGGTTACCTTTGGAATCGCCTAACTTACGTCGCCGAGCAGTTTTTGGGATAAGTCGATTAAGATACAGGTGTCGTTCTAACTCTCTACTACGCGTGCTCGAATTATAAACTCAGATTTTCGAGCACCGTCCGTCATCGGGGCTAGGGTGTCGCTCTTTCTCTTGTGCACTGCTCGAGTTCGCAAACTCAGTTTTCGGCGGTACAACGGGTGGGAGTTAGGCTAAGCGTTCTCGGTTTTCCTAAACTTTCTAAGCGCGTTCGTGCCTCGCTCTTGGTTTCCTGTTCGTTCTTGTCTTTTGCTGCTCTTTTTGCAGGACAAAAGGTAAGTTCTTTATTGCATTAGCAACATTTGCAGTACAAAAGTCCCTTTAGATTCTGACCCTCTGACTACTTAGAAGCGAGTTGCTCCTTGAGCTCCTCGATCACTTTCTTGAGGCGCAGGACTTCCCCTTGGGCTTTAAAACCCTCTCTGGCCTCAGCTCGGAGACGGTCGGCTTCCTCCTTGTCGCTTCGGCCCGCTCCGTTGCCTTCACGCGGAGAGCCTCGACCTCTTTGGTCTTGGCCCTTGTTGCTTCGCCGAGCTTCATTACGGCCAGCTCCTTTCGCTCGGCGGTCTTGAGCTGCTCGTCCAGCTCCTCGACCCTCTTCTCCGCGGTGCTCGTCCTTACGGCCAGCCCGCGCATCTCCTCGACCTCCTCCTGTGACGTCCACAGGGTGGAGATTTTCTCCTGGAATGCCGCGGAAGTTGACTTCTCTTCGGCGAGCTGGGCCTTGAGCTGCTTCACCTGTTTCACGAGCAACTTCCGCCATTCGGACACGTCGTGAAGTTGCTCCTCCAGCCACTTCGTGCGGCCTGGCTCCCCTTCCGCGACGTTCGCCCTCGCGGCCTGCGCGCGAAGCTCCTCGGCCTCTTCTCGAAGAGCCCCGGAGGATTGCCTATCTTCGATCAACTGAGCCTTGAGCTTCTTTATCTTCGCCGCCAACTTGCTCGGCTCTTGGTCGGCGGAAGGCTCCTTCGAGCCCCTCATTCGGGCTGCTCTTGAAACCCGCTGTAGCAAGCTGCGTTCGACGGTGACCCCATCCTCGAGCTCCTCCATGGTATCTTTAAAGACACGAGAGAAGACCGATTAATCGCTTTACAATGATGTTGCTCATTGGACCAGTTTGGTTTTGGAACTTAGCTTGGCAAGTCGGCGCTTGGCCCGGCGAAGCGATCTTGAGACCATCGGCCACGAAGCCTCGCTCGTCGGATGAGACCGCCGCGTCGCCTCGCCGCCGTCTTTTTGCTCCTTCTTCTGTGGGAGTGCATTTGCTCAGAGAAGCGAGGCGGCGGCTAAGAACTTTCATCCCCCGCCTCGCCCTTCTTCCTCTTCTGCCCGATCACCTTGGGCAAGGTCGGTGCCGCTCCACCAGCGACGATGGAATTCCACCGGCGGGGCAACATGCGCGCCGCTCGTGGGTTTCTTCTTACACCTTGGCGGTGCTACCGCCGCCTGCCGGTTCGTCTCCGTCGTCTCGGGGACGGGCTGCCCTACTGACGAAGTGCGGTAGACCACCTGCTCGGTCCCACCTCGGGCGGTTTGCGAATAACGCTTTAGCCCGCTTATCCGTGGGCGCCGTCCGCCGCCTCTTCCGCCTCCGGCCGCTCCACCGCACCCTTCAACAGATCGAGCTAGTCGCTGGAACTTGGCGGAACAAGCTCCTGTTGCCGGCTTGTCCTTGAGGTGGCCAACCTCACTACCCGACGACGACTGCGTGTGCTCGGCGAGAGGTCGCTCGATTGCCGCGTCGACGTTGTCCGTGGCGATCTCCTCCTGGGCATCTGATGAGAAAGGGGTTAGTTGAGCCTGGTGCGGTTGGGAAAATTGTAAAGACGAAAGTTTCACTACAACATACCTACCGTGGAGGGCTTAATTTTAATCTTCGTTGCTGGAACTTTCCGCCTCTTCCTCGGGGGCTCCTTGGCGCTTTGTTCGCCTCGGCCCCCGGACGCTCGTGGCGACGAGCTCAGCTCCCTGCTGAGCTGAGCACTTTTCTCACGCAACGCAATGAGCTTTTCCTTGCGCGCGACTCCCTCCTCGAGCCTTCTTTGTTCGGCGACCTGATGCAACCGTGCTAAATGGCCCGGGTGAGCCTGCGCGTATCGCTTAAGCCAGAGGGTCAGTGTCTTTACCTCTTCGTCGCTTTGCTCGGCGAGGAGGAGGGCTTGGTCGTTTCCGCTTGGTGGCGCGCGCTTCTGGTTTGTTCGACGCGCGTTGCGCAGCGAGCTTCTTCGAGGGTAAGCGGCGCAGGTGGCGCGGCGAGCTCGCGTTAGCTCGGCCGCCGCCTTTGGGCTTTGTGGCCACCTTGGCCTTGCCCTTCTTCCTCTCTCCTTCTCCGACCTGAGAGTTCCTTCACGATCCTCCGAGGATCAAGCGGGTCCTCTGCGTGTTGGAAAGTAAAATGTTAGCATTTACAGCGGTGCGAATCGGCGAATATTACGCGAAGGTTCGAGCAACTTACTCGGTGTCGGACGAGCACGTTCATGACAGTGTAGGCCACCTCGCCGGTGACCTCGCCGTCCTTCTTGGTCGCCTTCAACATGGCGTCGACCGCTTCGGTCACCCATGTGTCGATCGTCTTTTACGCGGCGAGGAGATCCTCACGATTTACATTTGGAAGAGGCATCAAGGAAAGGTTGAGTCTTAAAGGCGCTTACCGTGCTCTCCACGAAAATGTCTTCCCATCCTCTATCTTATAGAAGGATAGGGCCTCCTCCGCGGCCAGACAGATCATGTTATTTGTATAATCCGGATGATCTTCGCCCGTGAGCCCAAGGCTCACGAGGAGGCGATCTTCCTCGTCAAATACCAATCCTCGGCGGACATCTCGGCCAAGGCATCGGTGTTCCTTCTTGGCGCCTTTCGGTGAAGATGAGCTTGCGATCGTCGCTCACGGTGTAGAACCACCTCGTCCACCACACGCCCATTGAGTCAAGCGGCGGCAAGGACGAAGTGCTGCAGCGTCGTCGGCGGTGGTCCGGAGCTTGAGGTAGTAGCACCCAGCCGAAGAGGCGGGCGCTCCTCGTTCTTGTGTAGTAATGAAGAACGGCCTCACCGGTGGATCAATGCCTCAGATAGCCCTCGCACAGGTGTGCGAAGACGGCCATCTGGAGGATGCTGTTCGGATTGAGGTTCGCCACCTCCAATCCGCTGAAGTTTAAGAAGGCCTCTACAAAGTCGCTCTCGGGAGACCTCAACTTTGAGCAGGCTGGCTGCTGAAGTTGATGAACTCTCCTCGGCGGCTCGGAGTTCCTCCTCCCGGGTAGCCTCCACCATCGGCGTCGATGTGGCCCTCTTCCTCCCAAACTTTCAAGTCCTCCTCCGGATGCGCTAGAGCTTACGAACTTGGCCATAGCGGTTCCCGGAGTTGGACGTGCAGGTTTCGTGGTGGAGTTTGGGTGCTTGGAGCTAAGTGCGGTTGGAATTAGGGCTTGGGACGGAAAGGCGCTTGAGCAGAGTGGCTAGCATGAGCGGCTTGGGAGCTTTATAGTCCCATATGCGCATGACTCTGCAACAGTTTGTCACAAAACGGCTAGTTTTTTCTTTATGTGCTAGGCAAAGCGGTCGTCTGTTTTTCATCAAGCAATGACGGAAGATTACCGTTGGACTCGCTAGCGGATACCTTTTTTTCGGCGTCATGGCTACTGAGGGTGAGTGCTCTACTCGGCGGATGAGATTCTTGTTGATTACTGTGAGTTGCTTTCGGAATCGATCGGTTTCTTTCGGTCCCGAACAAGTTACATTCGGTTGAACCATAACTTTGTTCGGTCGTATGTTGCACGTTTTGTAGCGACAAAATTTCCCTCTTCAGTGACTTAGAGTCTCAAGAGGAAGACACCACTCTAGTGAGTCCTTCCACTTGAGTCTCGGGGGTTAGCCGTCGGGGATAAAATCACGGCCCATTGCCATGGCCCACTCGACGGCCCAATCGAATCGCCTACGGGGCCAAGCTCCTGAAAGGTTCTATCAGCCCATGTGCATCTGCCGAAACGACCCTTGGTGGCATGCGGTCGCGTAATGACCTAGGATTCGTGTTTGAGTCCGACTCGAGCGAAGTTCTGACGGCTACGTGAAGACCGGACGTCGGTTTCCGGATTGGAGGCGGACGTCGTGATCCCCAAGACTAGGGTATGCCTTATCTACCTCGGGATATATTTGGCATGTCGAGTTAGATTACGCACTCGTGAGTTAGCCCGCCCGATAATCCCTCGGTAGGTCGGTTCGCTCCGCACTATATAAGCAGAGCCCTACGGCGTTAGGGGCATCAATATCCGATATCGACTTGAGTTTACGATTAGCATCTCGTAGACACCTGACCTTCGCTTGTACACCCATAATCTCGTCGAGACTTGTTCGTCTCGTCGAGCCACCTCTTGTATTCATCTACGATATATAAGAAATTTGGAAGTAGGGCTATTATCTCCCGAGAGGCTGAACCGGGATAAAAACCCCATCTCCTGCTTAGATTCTTTGTTCATGGTTGTTCGGCGTGTCTCCCATCTCACTCTAAAGAACCTTAGCGACTTGAGATCGTTATCTCAACCGTCGACACTTGCTTTTAAAAAATCTCTCCTTATATTCCTGCCATCTCCGACAGCGTTCTCTGTATGGAGAATTATATAAGAGAAGGAAAAAGAACCCCCACATACAAGGGAGTGGAGAGGAAATCTCTATTTTAAAAAACAGAATAAGGAATGCTGTTGAAGCATATAATGGAAGAATATGTTCCTATTTTGAAGTAGAGGGCGTTTTAGATGAGCCTGTTAGAGATAGCCTAAATGCAAGTCTTGGTAAGGCTCCCTCCAACTGGCTCCCTTAAAGAGCCCGCTATCCAAAAATAGGGGACAGATTCTTCCTCTATGTGCTCCAACAATATTTCCTATTCCACCCCTAAAATAGAGAATTGTTCTTCATTCTCTTATATGTAGAAATTCTATCGGTATTGCTCCCTGGCAGTCGCCTGAGTGGCAAATCACCCGCCCAAGCGATCGCCTGTTCTTCACGAGCCACCAACGCGAGAGGAGGAAGAAGGGGAGGAGGAAGGAGGAGCGACTCGCTGCCGTCGACCTCGAGCTCCCCGTCGACCTCGCCGTCGCCCGCCTCGAGCTTCGCCCCGGCCGGATTCGGGTTAGGGTTTAGGGTTGGGGTTGGGTTAGGGAATATGTGGGTCCTCGGGTGTAGAGGAGGTCAGGCGGCGGATCGGCGGTTGGTCGGGATTGTCGCATGGGAGGCATGGCGCCGGCCACGCCGAGTCGAGAGGAGAGGCGGTCGGGCGGTGGATGGGGATCAAGGCGGCGACGAGGTTAGGGTGAAGGAGGCATGAGGTTGAGCGGCAGAATGGCCAGAAGGAGGCGGCCGGCAGGAGAAGGAGGCGAGGGGGGATGGGCGATGGCCATGTGAGCAATGAGCAATGCGCCGTTTAGGTTAGGGGACAAGCGTACGTGGTGGGAAGGAAGGATGATGAATGGGCAGAAGGAGGAGGAGGAGGCGACGCGTGTGGAGAGAGAGGCGGGGCGCGGGGCGTCGGGAGAGAGGCAGAGGGAGGGGGAAGAAAAGGGAAGGAGGAGAGATCTAGGCCGCTAGAAAATCGTCTGGGCACCCCTATAGGGCCCAGTCGCCTATGGGGGAGACGGTCCCAAATTCTATCTCCTTTCCCTGTACAATTTTCCATATAGAGAAAGCTGTTGAAAATGAGAAAAATATAGGGAGAGATTTTTTAAAGAAGTTTGTACATGAAGCTACAGGGAGCCAAATTTAAGGATCACCGTTAGAGTTGCCTAAGGGCCAGCTTTGCACCATTACACGTGCCCTCGTATCCGACATCCCTGCCATCGTTCTATGGTGGGACCCTCCCCCTCACCACGAGCACACTATTATTAGACCAAACAACTCCGGAGCGTCAGTTCCCGATCGGACGGCCAAGGCGCCGCGCCGTTATCAGCCGCGCCAGTAGTATGCTGGTATCCGGGTCCCACGTGGCTAGGTTTTCCTCATCGCTTCCGCGACCTCCCACTTTTCGTCCGTCGCCATTGCCGCCCCCGCCGTAAGCCTCTCTCCTCCGCATCGATCGCCGCGCCGCCCAGCCCGGACGGCGGCGCCCCCCCGATCGCCCAGCCTCCGGCCAGATCTCCTCGCGCCGGGCATCGCGCAGCTTGCAGCTCCCGGCCGGATGCCGCGCGACCTGTCCCTGTCCCGGTCGCGGTCGCCGCCGCCGCCGCGCCGCCGCTGGCGGTCGCCGCCGCCAGCGCGGTACCGCGGCGAGAGGCGCCGCAGGGACCGCAGCCCCAGCGGCAGCAGGTCCCCCTATCGCTCCTATAGGTGATCCTCCCTGTCACACGCCATCGCAATCTGGCGAGCCCTTTCCCTTATTTCCTTTGTGCTATGCTGTATAGAAACAGTAGAGAAAGGAAAGGTGATGGTGATCTGATGAGTAGTTTAAGTTTAGTTTTATTTTTTTATTTTTGGTTGTGGTATGGGATGTAGTATGTACTATAATAAATCTATTATGCAAATTTGCTAGATGGAATCGAACTTGTGATTCTCATGGTTGTTGGTTCACGTGATTCGCACCTCGTGTCCTATGATATGTATAGCATTCACCTTGCAAGTAGCAATTCAGATTACATTACGGGTGAAATGTCACTTTGTTTTCATTTGTCATGACATGTGTTATACTTACATTTTTTGGACGGTACTCGCACAATCAGACCCTGTTTGGAAAATTAGGGATGTAATGTAATTAATCCAGGAATCGAATCTATTTGGTTCTCAGAGGAGAGCAATAGCGCCACTTTTTCCATGAGGGGGTTACGTCACAGTGTGTTCTTCAGCACCACTTTGTGTTGCATTTGTCACTAGCCACCACTGACATTCAGCAAATCTGAATAACCAAATGGTTCGTTGAGCACTTTCTTTTGCTTAATAAGAGCAGTGGCTTGAAAGAAGAAAGTGAAACAGTAAGGAAGATGCTCGTTAGATAAGGCCTGTTTTGCTGTCTCAGCTGCAGTAATCATTAATGATCTGTATGCTCAAGCCATCAGAGAGGAAGCTGGTTAGGTTTTTAACCGGAGAAAGTTGCTAAAAGGCTACATCCTCTCTTGCATTTGAAAAAAATTGACCTTTTTTGTACAGGCTAACTGGTTCTTTAAATATTTCCATTTTGGGTTGGTCCCAGAGGGAAACAGATCCTTGGTTTGAAATGCCTTATTCTATTAATCTCATAAAGAAACCAGTAAAATTTGTGGTAGCCATACTGCATCCAGGCCAAGAAAATAATCAAAATATATGAAAGAAGGATTACGATATATAGAAAGAGGATATATCAATATCATATATGAGAAGATGGTGCTTAAATATAGTTATCCCATATTCTGCATTGATTGCCTGTATGGACTAACAAGAATTCCTTTGGTAAAAAGCATGGAACCTACAAAGATTTTTACATTATGCTGTATTGATGTGGAACCCTCCAAAGGTTATTCTAACAATATTTGAGGTAACTGCTTCGCTCACATTTTAAGGCTTCAGTAAGTAACAGTAATTCTTTGTTTTATGTTAGTTATGATCCTATTTTTGCCTTCAGAATGACAATCTTTGTATTGCAGAAAGAAGAGCCCCTCACCTTCCCCAAGATGGCGCAAAAGCCGTTCGCCATCTGCTAGGAGGCGCAGAAGCCGATCTCCACCAGAGAGGCATTACAGAAGAAAGAAAAGTCGGAGTATCACTAGCTCTCCAGTTACCAAATCACAAAGTCCTCGCCTTGGGCCCACAGAGAATAAGAATGCCGTCGATAAGCAAAGGCTAGAAGAAGAAAAGAAAAGGTGGGAGTATCTGCCTTGCTATGAGTTTAGATTATGCCATGTACAAACCAAAGTGTTTTTTGTTTGTCCTCTTTCCCATCTCTTTTATGATGCCGACTAGCTATCCGCTAATTAACATATTCAAAATGCTGTTGAATTGTGTTCATCTAGCTGCTGTTTGCACCAGAATATTTCAGAGGTCAGCTCTATTTGGCTATCAGTTCTCTAAATTATATGTTTTTGCAGTGCATGTATTGCAATTTATTATTCCTTTTATTAACAATAATGGCACAATTATGACCTAGTTAATCTTCATACCTAGATTGCTGTGTTTTTTTGAAATAACTGCACACCCAAGTTTTCGGTTCGCTAGGAGCTCTTATTCAATTTGGATATAATTGCTGCCTTAAAGTTATTGCAAGCTTGTTCTCAGCTTTAAATTAAATAAAAACTACAACGGAAAAATTGTCCTTTTTGTACAAGCCAAACATTTTTGTGCTTTGTAACCATCTTTTAAAGATCTTAGTGATTCTTCTCAAAGCTCTCAAAACCACAAACCAATTTGTCACATTTCTTTTTTTCCTCTCCGAGCCTCCGACAAGATTTCGGATTATAAGTGCATCAAATTAGTGACTTTCCTAAGTAAATTCTACCGAGCATAAAATGCAATTTTTTTTTTCTGTCCACAAATTTAAATTTACTGCTGAGCAAGACAGTTTGTCCCTCATATGTCATTCTAAGAGATGGGATGGCCTCTTTATGCACATACGCTTTGCTGAAGTTTCTTTAGGCATGACATAGCAAGCTAAGTAATTATTCGAAGGTTCTAAACCATTATATAAATTGTTTGGTCCAATTTATATTTCTGAACCAATTTTCCATAATTTGCATATTTTTTATTTCTTTTTCTTTCATGTTGTTATGTTTGTTCAATTGAATGTGTCAGTGCCAGATATAATTTGGGATGATGACATTGGCGACAAGCCAGTGGTTTCAAACTTTGGATATAGTGTTTTCTCTTCTTTTTTCCTTTATTTACTTAGTTTTGGTGTACTTTCTGCAAAAATTGGTGTTGTTTTAAGTACCTACTCTGCTGGTGGTTGAATATGGGGTAGTTTCTCTAGTAAAGCAAACTGCAATCTGTAGATGAGCGTGAAACCGAAGCAACGACTTTCAAATATGTGCAACCGGGTCATTTCGGTTTTTTTGTTTCATTTCCTAATCTGTACTACAATGTGACTGCAGTTAGTTTCTATTTGAGTTTAAGACTTCCATGTTGCATTAGATAATCTGTCGTTAAAAGGTGTACTAAATCATTTGTGCTTTGGCTAACAAGTAATGATTAGCAAATCACTATTAATTTCTTTGAATTTTGTGCTGAGTAGATCTGAAGCATACAAAAAAGATATGATTTGGAATATCGAAATGGTTACATGATTAGCTCTAAACCTGCCACAGGTTACTTGACATTCTTCTCTACAGGCTTTTCTGAAGGAAGCTACTGCTGTAGTTCCACTTGTTATGTTTGATGATGCAATTGGTGATCCTTTATCTACTCTGACCAGTTTTGATAATTCGTTTTTTGGATCTGGAGTCGTACTAGAGGTATGCCTAAAATGCATTAGCTTGTATTCAACACTATGCTGATCAAAAGCATAGTGGATCTAGATAGTGTTTAAGATTGTAAAAGTCTCAGACTTTGCTTTAAGCTACTATAGGAGTCATGAAGATCTGAAAAAAGTTTTGGTATCGGCGATATTCTGATTTTTCAAAGTACACTTCATTTACTACTTGTCTCAATTGCAGGCGCCAAAAAGAAGTTGAACTGAGACTATTAGAGGAGGAAACCACAAAAAGAGTTGAGCAAGCTATCAGGAAACAAGTTGAGGAGAGTTTGAATTCTGAGGAAATCAAACTTGAGATACAAAGACGAATCAATGAAGGGCGAAAAAGGTTACATGAGGAGGTAGTGATCCAAATTGAGAAAGAAAAAGAGGCAGCCTCGACCGAAGCCAAGCGCAAAGCGGTAAGTGTCCTGCAGCTAGCTCATTTTGGTTTTTTTACATAATTGGTATTATTAAATTGATATATAAAACATCATCCAATTTTACCAAAATCATGAAGTGATGATGGATTGAGATTACCATGGGATAATTAGAGATTATAATCTCCTTACTGTTTACCTGTTGGTTCTTGTTGTCACAATCTTGCTGCAGAAACTTGCCAAGGAATGTTTTGCTTATTGGTTTTCTTGTTGGCGCAGGAACGTGAAAGGAAAGAGCGGGAGGAGTTAGAGAAGAAGCTTGAAGAAGACAAAAAGAAAGAAGAGGAGGCCAAGATGAAGGAAGCCATGGAACGGGAGCAGAGAGAGCTAGAACGGTTCCAGGAGCTTGAGAGGCTGCAGAAAGAAAGGGAAGCAACCACGAAGCGAAAACAGATGGAGGAAGAGCAGCACAAGCAGAACCAGATGAAGCTGCTGGGCAAGAACAAATCGCGGCCAAAGTTGTCGTTCTCCTTTGGGATGAAGTAGAGGGGCCTCTCAAGAAAAAAGATTAGCGTCTTAGTTGATTTGTAACCACCTCTCTCTGTCTGAGACCTGTCGCTGGTAATATCATGCAGACAAAACTCATTGTGCTAAGCTAAATGACGTCGATCTGTCTGGCCTTCCATCTCGCGTTCCTCGTAGAATGCTAGGTTTTTGTTTTTTGTTTTTTTACTGTAAGGTGTAGGGATAACAAAAGAGTACGACTAGTGAACCGTTCTCCGTTCAACGAAGCACCTCGCCTCTACTGCTCCGCCTCCCCCCTGCTTCCTCATTGGCTTTGCTACCAGCCGCGCGTCTTCCCTCCTCGCTCCGTGCGCCTGGTTCGTCTTCGTCCTCCTCCTTGGCATCGCTCCGTGCGCCTCCCTCTAAAGTCTAAACCTGGACAACATATCTATAAATAGTATAAGTCCGAGCTGAGCGGCTGAGCTCCCTCCACCTCGGCACGTGGCGCTTCCCTGCCCCGCACAGCCCACGTCGCACCGTCGGTCGCAGCTGTCCGATCATGTGCGCCAGAAAGATCCAACCGTCCATTAGTTTGTTTAGCTATAAAATAATTTTTTTCGCACCACTCTTAACAGCGCGGGCGCCTTGGCCGGCTGGCTGGCTGAGCCAACTCTCGCCAAGGCGTCCGTGGTTCGATTCCTGCCGCCGCCGCATTTATTTATTTTTCCCTCCTAGGCGCGCGCTTTGTTTCTTTTTCCCTCCCGGGCTGGGCGCGCCTTGGGTTCGATTCCTGCCACCGCCGCGTTTATTTCTTTTTCCCTCCCGGGCGCGTGTTTTGTTTCTTTTTCCCTCGCGGGCTAGGCGCTCCATGGGCGCGCTGGACGCGCGTGATGCGGCTAGTCTTATGCACATTGGACATTTGTGCATATGTGCATATATTAAATCTTAGCTCTTCGGTCTGTATGCAACAGCCACTGGTCTTTTGTAATTCGCCCTTTGCGTCTCCTCTAATCTGTGCAAAAAAATCCCTCCCTGCGGGTGTTGTACGATGCAAATTTAATGTTTACACATGTGCACAAGTGCCCTATATGCATAGGATAGTTCCCCTAAACCTGAGGGACACGAGGAACCACTATTGTACAGATTGCTATTCCTATGTCTTCGTGCCTTCTACCCATTGTCGTACACTCCCTTGATTTGTACTACATCCATCCTTATCTTTAAAAGCGGTGATGTACGGCTCTCCCCTAAAAGCTTGACACGTGCCCTCTACCGTTGCACTGTTCATGCAACAGTGCTCTCCCCGGCTTCTCTCTCCCTCTCTCCCCTCGGTCTCTTCTCCTCGCTCTTCCTTCCCACATGGCCCCCCTTGGCCGCTCTCCTCCACCGCCGCCTCCTCCTCCTCCTCCTCCTCCACCGCGTCCTCCTCCTCCTCCATCGCAGCTCCCACCGCCCGGCTCCCTCCTTCCGCCGCTCCACTGCGCCCCCTCCTCCTCCTTGCCCGGCCTCCCGATCCAGCGCCCGCCTCCACAGATCGGCTCACCTCTCTCCTTGCCGCCTCCCATGACCGTGCCTCCCTGCGCCGCCGCCTCCTCCTCCATGCTGCCGCCTCCCATGACCGTGCGTCTCTGCCGCCGCCGTCTGGTCGGGCCGCCTCTACTGCTTCATTGTCGCCGACTTCTCCTCACGCCTTGCCGCCTCGCATCGCCACCCCATCGCCTGCCTCCGTGAGCATGACCCTACCCGCGCGTCGCCTCCTTCTTCTCTCCCTCTACTCCCTATTTTCTCTCTCTCTCTCTCTCTCCTTCCTTTCCTCTCCTCCCTCCTCTCTCTCATTTCTCCCTCGGGCCGTCAGCCGCTGCCCGTGCATTTGCACGGGGTTCCATCTAGTTTTCATTGGTATCAGTGTGTTCACTATGACTAACACCACCCCCTTCCGTTGTTTGTTTCGGTCTCTTTCAGATTTATTGGCCCTAGCGGGTACTCCCTCCAGTTTGATAATTCCTGTCGTTTTAGACATGATCTCACATACCAAGGAAGTATTAAATATCTCGTAGTACTCCATATGGTCAAATAAATGCTTGTAGCTTAGTGGTTGTTCCCACTTTCCCATGAGTTGCATGTCTAGGTTCGAATTTTGATGCTACACTTTATTTACATGCACACCCAACAAATGGTTCTAGGGCTACGTAAAGTTTTGCTTGCAATCAATGCATCCTAGAACGACAGGAATTTTCTAACTAAATACAAAACGCTCCAGCGACAGGAATTATCAAACTGGAGGGAGTACTTATTTAGGTACGGATCAAAATTAAACCCATGAATGATTTTGAGTCAGGTTTGTGCTGCATGCTCAATTCTGGTATGAGGTGTGTCGGGGATAAAATCACGGCCCATTGCCATGGCCCACTTCCTGACGGCCCATTCGAACAGCCGACCAGGGCCCAACTCCCTGGAAGGTTCTATCAGGCCCATGTGCATCTGCCAAAGCGACCTCTGGCGGCTTGCGGCACTGCGTAACGGCCTAGGATTCGTGTTCGAGTCCTACTCGAAACAAGAGTTTTGCACGGCTACGTGAAGACCCGGACGTGGTTTCCCGGATTGGAATAGGAGCCGTGATCCCCAAGATTAAGAGTATGCCTTATCTACCTCGGGATATATTTGGCATGTACTGAGTTCGTTACGTACTCGTAGTTAGCCTGGCCCGATATTCTCTCGGTGGGTCGGTTTGCTCTGCACTATATAAACAAGGCCCCTACGGCGTGTAGAGGGGACTTGATCCGACTTAGAGTTTTACGCACTTGTACACACATAATCTCGCCGAGACTTGTTCGTCTCGTCGAGCCACCTCTTGTAATCATCTTTGATATATAAGAAAGGCTGGACGTAGGGCTATTATCTCTCCCGAGAGGCCTGAACCAGGATAAAAACCCATGTCTCTTGTTCGTTGCTGTTCGTGGTTGTTCGGCGTGTCTCCTATCTCCTCTTTGAAGAACCTTCGTTGACTTGGGTCGATATCCCAACCGTCGACAGCTGGCACCGTCCGTGGGGATACGTAGATCGAACATGTCGAACTCCATCAGCGACATTGAGATTCTTCCTGAGGACTACGACTCAGAAGGGCAGGATGTCTCTTCCCCTGTCAGATCGGATCGATCCCTTCGATCTTGATCGCCTTCCAGATCTGGTTCCCAGCTCCGTGCTCGGGGCGCGCGTCTGGTCCTCGCGACGAGCTCCGTGCTCGGGGACTGGATCAACTCCGCGCCGGGCAGCTCTTCGCCCGGAGCGCGCGTCTGGTCCCCGCGACGAGCTCCGTGCTCGGGGACTGGATCAAAACTCCTTCCGGATTCCGGGGCTGTTCGCCTGGCAGTGGATGTCGGAAGAGAGCTGACCAGCGCTTGGAACATCGACCAGCCTCGTAAGTTCCTCGTGTAGGTCTTTCGTTTCCTAGCTTCGCGCTTTTTCTCAAATTTCACGCCTTAGTTCGTCCAAGTCTCTCGGACTGCCATGTAAAGTTCAACCCATTGAGCGGTGAATGCTCGCGGCCCCCTGCGGTCCTCCTCACCACTTGTCTTCTCAGACTACTCTTTCTCTCTGGTGACACTTGATGGCTGCTCGGTCTTGCGAACTCTTGGCTCCGCAATCTTAAGGTTTTCCCTGCCCGTATCTAGTTTCAACGAGTTCCTAAACTCAGAGTTGCGTAACACGGCATCCAGCCTTGCGGCTAAGCCTGCTCTCGTAAGCCCTCCGCGGCAGAGGCACTTACCGCTCACGGCACAACCACTTGGCAAAGCCTGCTCTCGTAAGCCCTCCGCGGCAGAGGCACTTTCCTTGTTCGGTTACCTTCGGAATCGCCTAACTTACGTTAACGGCGGTTCACGAACGAAGTCGATCAGATACTGGTGTCGCTCTAACTCTCTACGACGTGCTTGAAGTCGCAAGCTCAGTCATCATGCATCGTCCTGCAGGGGCTAGGGCGTCGCTCTTTCTCTTGTGCACTGTTCGAGTTCGCAAACTCAGTCCTCGGCGGTACTACAACGAAGTGGGAGTTAGGCTAAGCGTTCTACCGGTTTTCTTAAAACTTTCTAGCGCTGTCGCCTTGCTCTTGGTTTCTGTTCGTCCTTGTCTTTTTGTTGCTCTCCTTTTGCGGAAAAGTCGCTCGAAAAGCTACTCGGTCGACTCTCGCTCGATTCAAGCGCTTTCGGCGGTCTTAAGTCGCTCGGCCGGCTCCTCTGAGGATCGCCTCTCCTCGGTCGATTGGGACTTGAGCTGAATTTCGCAACCCCAGATGCGTTTTCGTTTTCAGTTCCTTTCCTTAGCGTTGGTTTTCCAAAACCTCGTTGGTCTTCGCTCCGTAGCGCTCGGCGTCTGAGCATGTCTTTTATCGCAGCGACCTATGCGGCTCCGGTTAACAAGCGGTGCCCCATCGATGGAGTTACGCCACCGTAGCCGATTCTCATCATAGCGGGCAAGCCCACCGTAAGCCGATTCTCATCGCAACGGCACTCTAGCGCTGGTTCCGCACCGCCGAGGCGACACCAACGCCGACGGTCCATGTCCGGATAAGATTTCGCCCGACGTCTTGCTCTGCGGCTAAGGTCCCGATCGCCTTCCACGGTTAGCGGTCTTAGCCACAACGGGCTGCACTTGCCCTCACACGTCTTCTTTATCCATGCTCGTCCTTCACGGCACGGTAATCCGGAGCAATGCACCACCAACGGAGTCCACGCCCCACCGTAGCCGATTCTCATCGCAACGGGCACTCTGGCGTCGGTTCGCGATTCGCCGCGGTGACACTAACGCTTTCAAGGGACGTACGCGGAAAAAATTATGTCTTGTGCGGGTAGGTCGTCTTTTGCGTGTTTTCTAAAACTCGCTTTGCTCTTCTTGGAGCCTTTTCTTGCTCTCTTTTTCCCCTTGCTGCTTTCGTTTCTTGTTTGTCTTCCGCGGGGAATACGAACGGGAACATCGACTCGGTGATGGTCATGGCGAGGTTCGAGCTTCCCACCAAAGCCGATGTCCGCATCCTCTCTTCCGGGTTTGCTCGCGCATACCTGTGGACCGATTCACTTCACCACGTATGATTTCGCCTTTGCCCGCATCGACCTTCACGGTTCGGCTAAGTCAAGATAGTGCGCCACCAACGGAGTCCCGCCCACCGTAGTCGATTCTCATCATAGCGGGCAAGCCCATCGTAGTCGATTCTCATCGCGGCGGGCACTCCAGCGTCGGTTACGCACTTGTCAAGACAACGCCTACACCGCCGCAAGGAATACGTCATGGGTAAAGCGTTGATTTCACACGTTCTCTTGCGGCTCGATCGCATCGGGTTGTGATTCATCTCGCCGGGCAGCTCTTCGCCGAGCGCGATCCGTCCCGCGATGAGCTCCTTGCTCGGGTGGATCACCGCGACCGGCGACTCTTCGCCGGCGCTGGCTCCTACCGATGCGTCTTCGCTGGTCGCACTTCGGTTCCTTTAACGAGCTCCATGCTCGGGACTAGATCTCCTTACTCGGTTCCTTTGGCGAGCTCTATGCTCGGGATCGGGTCACCTTCCCCTCGTATGCATTATGCGCTCCGGCACACGATCTACGCCTGGGGCACATCACCTTCGCTCCTGAGCGCGACATTCGCTCGAGAGCGCAATCTCTATTTTCTCGGACAAACTCTAGCCCGAGAGATGGTTCCCCTATCTTTCCCTAAGCATCTGAATGCCTGGATGCAGCAGCACGAGTCCGTCTCGCGACTTGCTATGTTCATTCTCCGGAAGATCGATCTTACGGATGCGGTGGTACGCTCTTCACTACTAAGAATCCTATCCTCCTTGATGACGTTCGGCCTCAAGGAGATGATTTACACTCACCTCCGATTTACAGATCGAGGGTGGGTACTCTGCTCGGACGGATGTCGTTCCCCTGTTCGACGCGACAGAGTTGCTCGGTGCCGGGCGGGTTTGTTCGGTCCCGAACAAGACTTGTTCGGTTGAACCGTAACTGTTCGATGCGCTGTTACTACGACTTTGTAGCAGGAAAAATACCTCTTCGTGACTTGGAGTCTCAGAGAAAGACCCCACTCTAGTGAGTCCTTCCACTTGAGTCTCGGGGCTAGTGTCGAGGATAAAATCACGGTCCATTGCCATGGCCCACTTCCGACGGACCATTGAGCACCGACCAGGCCCGGCTCCTGGAAGGTTCTATCGAGCCCATGTGCATCCTGCCGAACGGCCTCCTGGCTGGCACGGTGCGTAACAGCCTAGGATTCGTGTTCGAGTCCTACTCGAACAAGAGTTTTGCACGGCTACGTGAAGACCCGGACGTGGTTTCCCGGATTGGAATAGGAGTCGTGATCCCCAAGATTAAGAGTATGCCTTATCTACCTCGGGATATATTTGGCATGTCTTGAGTTCATTCGTGCACTCAGTAGTTAGCCCTACCGATATTCTCTCGGTGGGTCGGTTTGCTCTGCACTATATAAACAAGGCCCCTACGGCGTGTAGAGGGGACTTGATCCGACTTAGAGTTTTACGCACTTGTACACACATAATCTCGCCGAGACTTGTTCGTCTCGTCGAGCCACCTCTTGTAATCATCTTTGATATATAAGAAAGGCTGGACGTAGGGCTATTATCTCTCCCGAGAGGCCTGAACCAGGATAAAAACCCCGCCTCTCTGCTCGTTCGTTGTTCGTGGTTGTTCGGCGTGTCTCCTATCACCTCTTTGAAGAACCTTGGTTGACTTGGGTCGATATCCCAACCGTCGACAAGGTGGTTGGACCTACGGGTACCAACTAAATTATCAGCCCTAGTGAGTAGTGAGAATTGTTTATAGGTGACATAACAATAGTTAGAAATAACTATTTTCTCAGCCATCATATATTTAAAGTTTAAATAAATTATATTTTAATCTCGCGCTTAAGAGCATCTCCAATAATAGATAATTATTATCCCAACCATGAACCATCGTATATGTTCGAAATATAACTTTCAATTTCAAATTAATGTCCTGTTACTGATCAATGGTGAATATGTTAGTATCTTACATTTTTTTTTCAGCTTAACAAGTTAACGACTTATCTACATTTTAAAAAGACATATGCTTTGAGTTTTTTTAGTCCTTTTTTGTTGTTTTAACGGTGGGTCCTAACACTTTAAAAAGTAAGTCAAACAAAATGGATCCGAATCTTGAGACTATCTCGAGAAGCTTTCAAAGTTTAGTCATTTCAGCCGTTTAGCTGTTCAGCTATTCAGATCAGCTCAAAAGAACAGTACCTTATTCTCCGTTATCTATGTACCCAAGCCCCATGCTCTCTCATTACAATATATTATACGGTTAAAATATTATATTAATTAAGTATTCTTGCTATACCATTTCTATTACTTGTGTGGTTATTTTTTGTTATTTTCACCTAAGTTTAAGTACATTATATTTAAATCCTGCGCTCAAGAGCATCTCCAATGTTAGAGTCAATTTTTAGCTATAAGAAATGGACATGTCATATCATTTAAAGAAAGCAAATAAACAACATCTCCAATGGGTTGTCTATAGTGTTGTCTTTAAAAATTAATATGGGTCCATATATACTCCCTCCGGTCACAAATATTTGACGTTCGAGATATGTGTTGGTCAAAAGATTTGAAATTTGAGGTATGAATATCTTTTAAAATATTTAGATTGGCTACACAAAAATAGAATGCATAGATTTGTTTTCAAAACTACTTTAATAGTATTAAAACATTAGTGGGTGTATAAATAAACTATCATGATAATTAATGATCAAAGTTGTGACTCGAAAACTGTGCAAAGTTAAAAGCATCAAATATTTGTGGCTGGAAAGAAAAGTGTGCATGCACCTTGTAATCTACTATAGATTGGCTCTTATGTAAGAGCTGCTCCCTTTGTTTAACTATATTTGTCCACGTTCACCATGGCTTATAGAATAAAAAAGCACAAACTCAAGTGAAAACGTACACTGAGATACTCATGTTATAGCTCTAAATAATGGATTTGGTTGGTTGCATGCATTTAATTTTTCTTGTAAACATCAGTTTGACCTGCTTTAATACAAGCATAACATTGAAATAAATCATAAAGCAACCTTGGTTAACACAATGGACATACAATTTGAAACAGATACTCCCGCCATGGATAAATACTGTGAAATGGAGGAAGTAGTCTTTATCTCTCTCCTCTTGTTCTCTTCTACGTTTAATTTAAAAGTTTTAAGTTTAGATGAATTTAGGTTGATTTAACATCATTAAAGATGGTCCGACTAATAAGATTCTAGATTTGCCACTATCCACGAAAGTGCATGATAGTATTTATTAGCAAACCGGTATATGGTGGGGGAGAATTGAGATCCTCTTTTATATTTTATTGTATAACCTGAAAAGGTAAATTTGCACAATTATTTTTGACTAAGGTTCTGTTTTTTGCGCTGATTTGAACGGTTGAACAGCTGAATATCTAAAATGGCTGAATTTGGAGAGCTTCTCGAGTCAGTATTGAGCCTTGGATCCATTTCGTTTCACTTGGTTTTTTAAAGTGTTAGGAGCTACCTTTGAGACATCAAAAGAATAAACCCTGAAAACTTTCAAAGTTTATATCTTTTTAAAATATAGATAAGTCGTTAAGCTATGAAGCTGTTAAGCCTAAGAGAACTGAGCCTATTACTTAGGGTACACACACGTATTTCTCGGCAAAATTGATTATTTGCCCCAAAGTTGAGCTGCCCATAATTATTTGCCCCACTTACACCTAGCTGTGACTACCTTTTATCCAGGGGGTTATTTGCGAAGTGCACAAACCTCTCTAATCTCCATCTCTCTATACGCACGGCGAGCACGAGGTACCAGCCGAGGAAGAGCTCCTGCCCGATCGTTGGCCATGCACGCACGTAACAACATCTACTTTACCTTTTTGGCCATGCACGCACGAAGAAAATTATAATCTGTATACATATGAACATATAAATTTGACAAGGGAGCACTCTCTGCATAGGCAATATTTGACATATATATTGTAATCTGCATAGGCAATATTTGACAAGGGAGCAGCATCGGCTGGGAGGGCACGGGGGCCATCGGAGAGCGATCGGGGGCCGGCGGGGAGGTCGTTGGGGTCGGCGGGGAGCAGGGCGGCGGAGGTGGCCGGCCATGGCGTTCCGCGGCGGGGACGAGGTCGCAGCCTTGGCGACCTCCGCCTCGCCTCCTCCCACATCTTCTCAAAGGGAGGAGCCGGGAGGAAGGGCGCCGGCGTGAGGAACCCGGCCGTGGAGGGAGGGAGGCGGCCGGCCGGGTTGGGAGATAGAGGGGCAGGGGCGCGCGGGAGGGGAGTTGGAGGTGTCGACGATTGGGATATCGGTCCTAAGTCAATTAAGGTTCTTGAGAAGGGGAGATAGAAGACACCGCCGAGCAAAGCAAACAACAATCAACAAGCAATAGGGAGACACAGGGTTTTTATCCTGGTTCAGGTCTCTCCGGAGAGATAATAACCCTACGTCCAGCGCTTCTTTATATGAGAGAGGATTACAAGGAAGAACTCGGCGACACGAACAGGTCTCGACAAGATTATGGGTGTACAGGCAATAGTATGCGACGATATAACGATTCTTCGCCCCCTACATGCCGTAGAGGCCTTGTTTATATAGTGTTGAACAACCGACCTACCGAGGGACAAATTGGGTTGGGCTGACCACGAGGACGTAACGAACTCGTATACATGCCAAATACATCCCGAGGTAGATAAGGTATACTCCAATTCTTGGGGATCACGACGTCTGCTCCAATCCAGGAAACCTGCGTCCGGGTCTTCACGTAGCCGTGCAGAACTCTGTTCGAGTCGGACTCAAACACGAAGTCTAGACCATCACACACCGTGCCAACCCGGAGGCTGTTCGGCAGGATGCACAGGGGCCTGAAAGAGCTCTCTAGGAAGCTGGGCCCTAGGAGGCTGTTCGATTAGGCCGTCAGGAAGTGGGACATAGCAATGGGCCGTGATTTTATTCTCAACAGGAGGGTTTGATTATTTTGCAAATAACCCCCTGTAAACAACAATGTCACAGTTAAATGTTAGTGGGGCAAATAATCAAGGGCGGCTTAAATTTAGGCAAATAATCAAGGACAGCTTAACTTTGAGGCCTCTCGGCAGAGTTCAATTCGCCTGCCGTTGCAGTTATACCTACCACTGTGCAGTTGCGCTCACTGGCCCAGCGAGCAACGGCAGAGGATTTCGTCCCCTCCCGGCAACCCCATGGGAAGTGGCGCTTCGGTGGCAAACCGGCACATCAGGCTGCTCATCAGCTTTCCCAAGCAAGCCGAGCAGCTTTTCCCACTCCCCACTCCCCACCCCGCGCTCCCCCCGAGGCGGCGAACCCAGCAATGGCGGAGCCCGCCGCGTCGGTGGCGCACAACCAAGAACCGCCCCCTTCTCCACCGCCGCCGCCGCCGCCGCCCCGACGGCCGAGGCCAGCCTCCCTGGCCTCCGCGCTCCCGTTCTGGTTCTACCTCACCGCCGCCGTCTCCCTCCTCGCGCTCCTCCTCCCCCACCTCCTCCCCTTCTCCTCCGCCTCCCCGCCCCTCCCGCCTCTCCTCCGCCTCCACCTATCCGGCGGCCGCATGCTCAAGCTCCACCCCGACCCCGACCTCTTCGTCGCCACCTCTCGCCCCGCCGCCGCGGCGTCGCCCGCCCAGTCCCACCAACACCACCACCCTGTTCTCCTCCTCCCCGGCCTCGCCGCCGGATCCTTCTCCTTCCGGCGCCTCCTGCCCGCCCTCTCCTCCCGCGGGCTCCTCGCCGCCTCCGTCGACCTCCCTGGCCAGGGCTTATCGCCGCCTCCTGCCGCCCCTCCTCGCACGAACCCTCTCCAGGAGATCAGGGACCGGGGCATCTTCCACGCCTTCGAGCACCTTGTCCAGACCGGCGAGGTGCCGTTCCAAGAGCCGGCCCCCGGGAAGTCCCAGTCCCCGTACACGGCCGCCGAGGCGGCCGCGGCCGTCGCCCTCGCCGTGCGCCCGCTCGGTCTCGCGCCGGTCCACCTCGTGCTCCACGACTCCGCCCTCGTCGCCGGGGCGGCGTTCGTGTCGGCGAACCCGGCGGCCGTTATGAGTGTAACCCTGATCGACGCCACTGCCACTTTGCCGGCATTCCCCGCGGCGGTTCTTGGGGTGCCGGTGCTGGGGAGAATAGTGCTGCGGGTGCCGGCATTGTTCAACGGGCTGATGCGTCTGTGCTGCGCACGGGGGATGGGCAAGGAGGAGAGCGAGGCGCACCGGGCAGCGATGCAGGGGGAGGGGAAGAGGGAGGCAGTGTTTGAGTCATGGAATGCTCTTAATAAGAGCTTTGACCTGAGGGAATGGAGGGGTTCTTCAGAGGAGGTGAGGGCGCTGCCCATGATGGTGCTGTGGTCAGGTTCTTGGTCAGATAGGTGGATCGATGAGGGAAAGAAGGTGGTGGTGGCATTGCCAGATGCCAAATTTATCTACCATTCTGGCGGCCGATGGCCTCAGGTCAGTGGTTTGCACGTACTGTGTATAATTGATGCTTTTGTAGTTGATATAGAGGTAGACACGGAGTCATGATTGGACTTCTACCGGTACTCGAAGTTAACTAAACAGCTATTGCGTATTTGTTTAAGTGAGAATTGTGAGAATTAGAATGGGATGTTTTATATCCAACTGTGTAGTAGGACAAGATCCACCTTGCACACTCCATACCTGATAAAACATTCCTGTAGACTGACCTGATCAACCTTGCTGTGAGTTCAACATAACTTTTTTCTGAGATGTAGTTTACTAGCATTACACGCGTCGATTTGGCAAAGGATGTAGCTTAATCAAGTAATTCTATTTCTTCACTGAATTGGCTGTTCTTATTCTTTCCTTCTATTTTTCTGCAAGAATGGGGTCTTATTGTAGTCAGATTTCCACCATCGCAGTGCAATTTTGGAATTGCACATAGAGTTTGTACACTATTCTAGGCATTCATCCATGTCATTAAAGGCACTGTTGTATGATAAGTGACAAGCCAATAGCCTAATATATATGACTATTAATTTCAGTGATTTTGTAATTTCAGGAGGATGCCTATGAGGAAATCTCGAATCTGATAGCAGAGTTTGTGGCCTCGGTGTCAACATCTAAGAAACAGCAAAGTGAAGAGTACTCTCAACCAAGTTCGTGACTGATATTCCGAGCATACATTACACATGACTCAACCAAGTTTGTTGTTCAGCCTGGGCAAATCCTAGCTTTATGTATGATAACCCTCCTCTATGAATGGTTGAGGAAATGCATCCATCGAACCTCTTGTAGTCTTGTGTTGATCTTTCAGGGGATGCTGACAAAAGTGTAACTTGAGACCTGTCTTGCTTCAGGAGCACTTGTCTATCTAGTATCTACATTTGATTTGCATCACCTGACTAGTGTCACTTTCTTTTGCTATTCCTGTATGGTTAACTTGTACTTGCATTGTGAACCAGATGTAAGGAACCTACGTTGACACAAGCCCGTGAACTAAACTTGAAAACATGGTTTTTAATTTTTAATCTTCTCCAAGTCCCAGCTAGCTGTATAAAAAGGAGGAAAGTGTATTCACTACATTAAAGACCGGGAGAATGCTGACTGCTGGAGTGCTGGGTGCCAAGAGAAAAAAGCATGAAATTAGTTAGGCAAAATAGCCAATTTGGTCCTCAAAGTTTGCCCAAAGGCTCATTTTAGTCCCTCAACTATCAAATTGTCCATTCATATCCCTCAACTTTTTGCGTTGGGTCCCATCGAGTCCCTGGTCCTATGTGGCCTTCCAAAGTGGCATGCCTAGTCAGCTGTGGGCGTCCTTTGCTGACTAGGGCAATATAAATAAATGTTTCTCTATTTATATGTCTTCTTGTATTGCTGATATGTCCATGGGCGGTTGTAAATTGTGAGCTACGCCCTAGGAGGTCACCCAAGGGCGGCTGCACAGGGCCTGCGGAGTGGAGATACCAGCAAGGGCAAAATAGACATTTCCTGCTAGATGACTCAGCAAAGGATGCCCACAGCTGACTAGGCATGCCACTTTGGAAGGGCCACATAGGACCAGGGACTAGATGGGACCCAACGCAAAAGTTGAGGGACATGAATGGACAATTTGATAGTTGAGGGACTAAAATGAGCCTTTGGGCAAACTTTAAGGACCAAATTGGCTATTTTGCCAATTAGTTATACTAAACTACTTTGTTTCGAAAACTCAAATTCAGGTAAGCTTCAAATTGCAAAGGTTCAAAGCTGTGAAATTTTCAAATTTCAAATTCTGAAACTTGAGTTTTTTTATATTTTTTAGGTATGTATATTAATGTAAAAACATTACCTCTCATTAACCCGGACATTTTGTTTTGCATCAGTTTCACTAATTCAGGTTTGAAATTTGTGCTTTGTAGATTGATTTTGTGTGTATAGTTTCGGTAGATATTTATGACTATTTACAGCATGTTATCAAGTATAGAGTATGAGGATCTGGTCATCTGGGTCTAAAAGGTGGCCTTCGTTTGGTTTGCAATGTCTTCGTTAGTTACCTTGTTCTTGGGGTCGCTTTTGAAGCTCCTAGGGTCAAATTGGTTGGCCAATGTTCTTCACTTTTTATTTACTTTTGCACACGCCCGGAAGTCAAAATTATAACCACAGATTGAAATATGCGAAAAATTCATGGAGATGGCTAACATTTTATTTAGCAAGAAAATTTATGGAGATGATTAAGATTTTATTTAGCTAGATTATTTTTTTCACTAAATGAATAGAATATCCCAATTACATAAAGACTATTTCTGTCGAGCTTGTGGTGGCTGCCCCTCTTGATGTACCCTAGGAAACAGAAGCTCATGTATTTGCTTCTCTGCGCCGAACTCTGAAGTAGCCTACAGAGCAGAAGATTCAGTACCTATTATTCGTCCTTCACCTATTATCTGTTCCTCACATGTCATACAAATTCATGCACACAAAAGCTTCCACTGACCTTTGTAGGGAAAGCAAATCTCAATGTCTGCACTTGGGTTCCTGAGCACACTCTTAAGTCAAAACCAAGGCAGTCCACTCCGATGACTGCTGCTTCCTGCAGAAATATTGCCGGCACAATGATTCAATACTTCTCTTCCACAAGGTTCAGGCCTTCTTTGATTAGCGGTTTGGTTTAATTTTGTTAGATTGAGTCAAAATTTATATTTTTTTACATATCATTCATTTTAACATTTTGAAAAAAAATTCAGAATTTGTGGTTTTTAATCAAAACCTCAAAAATATTATTTTAGTAATTTGTTAATCTTCTCATGCCTCTTTTTAAGGCCCTGTTTTTTTCAGCATAACGTTGCGTTGGCGTATTACTGTAGTAAATTTAAGAGCCATCGAAAATAAGTCTAAAGATTACAAAAAAAATAATTAGAAAATAGTTTTAGAATCTTCGGAAAAACTACTAAAAGTCATGAAAAAATGTTACAAATTATCACAACATATAGGCTATATAAAAATAACAACATTTGCTACAATAATACGCAACGGTACAATAAGCTGAAAAGAACAAGGCCTAAATGTCTTTTTAACTTTTGGCTCAACTAAAACAAACCGAACACGAATCAAAGAGAGCCTGAAATGTTAGGAGAATGCCCATGGCGTGATCCGAAGAATATGTACCTCTACTTGAATGACCCTGCACCTCCAACAGAGCGATTTCAGAGCTTGCGTTATCTTGTCTCCACCAGCTCTCAAGCGAGATATTATGTTCGGGGCGGAATGCGCAATGATGTCGGGTCTAGCTTTCCGGTATTCCCCAATTTTAACCTTTGGCTGAAAGGAATTCAAGGGATGAAGAAAACATCACTGGCTGCCAAAAATATACGATACCAAATTCTAAGAGTGCATGGTACAGTTGTTCATTTGGACCTATGATTTCACCAATGATCAGCAGTTGCAGAAAAAGGAGGAACGCATATCAAATGAAAGACATATATATACCTCGGTTCCATATGCAGTTATCAGCTCAATGCTCAGAACTTCAACCTTGAAAAATGTAGCCCCGGTCTCCTTTTTATCTTTCTCTGGCTCATCGCCTACATAAGTTTCAAAAATTGTTTTCAGCGAAAGGGATATACATATGGCCCTATTTGATTCGCGGTTTGGTTTGGTTATATTATGTTGAGCCAAAATTTATTATTTTTATACATATCTTTTATTGCAACATTTTGTAATATTTTTTTGAGGTTTTGTGGGGGTTTTTTTGAAAGATCTAAAAAAAGATTTTTTTTTTTTGTTTTTTCGTGCCTCTTTTTAAGGGGTCTTAACTTTTGGCTCAACCGAACCGAACCACGAATCAAAAAGGGCCGGTTCGTTTCCGGGTTCGTCGCAACTACTACCTGATAAATGCCTGGCAACCATGGTGCTCTCTTCAGCAAAGGCAGGTCTCAGCTGACCCTCAACAACAAGGCTTGCAGGTGGTCGGTCTAACCAATCTATATTAGACTTGGTTGTGGTCTGACAGTAAAAGTCAGGAGCATGATGGTTAACAAGAAATGATAATAGTATTCATGGATACTAAAGATTCAGTTATGTACCTCTACAATCATCCTTGCAAAATACAATGGATGGCAAGAGTTCATTGTTTCCAGATTGGACCAGCTAGGTGGAACCTCATCTTCTTCATCGTCGCCGTCTTCGTCTTCATCAACAGCAAAGACGCCCTCCTGCGTGTTTTCAGAGATGCAGCATCCATCCATGTATACTAGATCACTTGCTCCCCCTTTCTAACGAATATCAATTGTTCGAGCAATAACAATCGTTTGGTAAGAACTTTCATCACCTCATCGAATTCATCGTCGAAGTCGCTTTCCTCCTCCTCATCAGAGCTGTCCTCATCGTCTTCTTGCGCAAAATCTGCCCCTGACTCCGCTGCAACATCCAAGTCTGCAAACACCTGCGTGTTATCCAGCCCAATGATAACATGCTGCAATTCAAGCACAAACCATGAAAAAAAAAATGGACAGTGAGATAAACATGTAGATTATGCAGCACACAAATCATAGAAATGGAGAGAGAGATCAATTCAACAGAGTCGCTACCGCGATCTTGTCGTCGCCCATGATGCTCTCCAGGAGCGCGTCGTCGTTGTCGACCTCGAAGTAGATATCTGAGGAGCATATTGCCACAGAGAAGCTTCAAGAATCAAGGAGAAAAATTTCTCAGTGTCCCCAGGAAGTTGCCGTGCAAGAACCCTCTGGGACAAGAAGGCAGGAAGGAATTAATGAAGGATGCTGTGTGCTCAGCTTCGTGTACCTCCGTTCTCGTCGGTCAGGTAGGGGAACTCCGGCAGGATGATCCTCTCGTGCACGCCCTCGTCGACGAGCGTGGAGATCATCACCGTCGCCTTGCTGTTCACCTCGACGATCGTGCGGGCGGACTCGGCGTCGGTGAGGAGCGCCGGCTCGCCGTCGCTCAGCTGCAGCGCCTCCGCGATGTCCTCGAACGGGTGGTACCGGCCTCTCCCGGCCGCCGGCTGCTCGTCGCCGACGTGCTCCGGCGTCGCGCCGACCCTGCATTATTACATTACATGTGTATTCAGATTCAGCCTCGTCCGCTCTGGCGGCTCCGGAAAGAGCAGAGGCACTGGTAGTCTCATACTCTCATACCGGCCATGGCGGCTGCGGCGGCGGATGCGGCAGTGGAGGTGAGAGGCCGCTGGCGAGAAGGCTGCGCCGGCGCCATCGGCTCTGGCGGCGAAGAAGCTAGGCGGCGGCGGAAGGTGGCGAGAGGAGCAGGAGTCCGGAGCTGCAGCGGTGGCGGCGGCGGCGGCCAGCAGCATGATATAGCATGGGAGTGTGGAGGTGGCTGAGGCGAGGGGGAGGTAGTTTTCGTGGAGAAGATAGTTCCCCGCGCGCCTCTCACTTCCTATCCCCAGAAGAAGCGGACTGACGCGAATAATACAAAAATGTGTCGCAGTTCTCCGTGGGCCGCGTGGGCCTGGTGCGAGGAGATGGGCTGGAATTCACAGCCCGCAAAAACTGCTGCGAAGTAGGAACACTTGCAGTCCTTTTAAAGAGAGAATTACATATTCATCCGGAAGTTTTAACCAAATCTCACTTAACTCTTAAATATTTTTTAAAAATCAGACTCAAAAGTTATTGTCGTTTGCACGCCCACCCCAGAATCGTAAGATCGGCCGCGCTTTCTTTTTGCTGATGTGGCGTCTTAGATGGCACAACAGGGCATAGATTGGGGTGAAAACGAGCCGAGCCAGAACAAGCCAGCCCGGGCTCTGCTCCGCTCGACTTGCTAGGTACCAAGCCGAGACCAAGCTGAGCTGGGCAAGGGGTCTGAGCTGAAAAACAGGCTCGGCTCGGTGGTACCTCGCGAGCCTACACGAGCCTGAGCTCGAGTGAAAAACAGGCTCGATGACTGATGAATGATGATGTACGAGCCACGAGCCGAGCCTAAGCCAAGCTGATCTCAAGCGAGTCACGAGCTAAGCCCAAGCGAGCTCATGCTCGTTTCTAAATCGAGCCGAGCCCGAGCAGCTCGCGAGTTTCTAACTCGTTTTCCAGCCCTAGGCATAGATGGCTATTAAACACCCTCAAGCTTGCTTAGATGGCAATTAAACACCCTCCCGCTTGAGGCCCTCTTTGATTCGCGATTGGATTCGGTTTTGTTCGATAGGGTCAAAATTTATCATTTTTGTATAGGCTATTCGGTGTAATATTTTTTATACTTTGTAGGGTTTTACTCAAAGATTCCAAAAATATTTTTAAAATAATTTTTTGGCCTTTCCATACCTCGTTTTGAAAACCTTTAATTTTTAGCTCAACACTTGATCGAACCACGAACCAAAGAGTACCCAAATCGTACCTGATAAAAAAACTCCAAACTAGATCTAGTCATCTAACCATTCCCCTCCCCCCCCCCTCTCTTCTTTACTAGCTCCTCCACAAAGGGCAAACCGGTGGCCGGAGCAGGAGGGGTCTTCAATGGCGGAGGCAAGATGCCGACGACCGTGCCCGTGAGCGTAAGGCTCGCAACTGTGGTGCGTGCGTGACCATGCGACCGAGGCGGTGAGGAGATGGTGAAGCGGCTCCAACGTACGGTGGAAAAATGAAAGGTCATGGATGGCTGACAGATTTGCCTCCTACTTAAGCCCTATTTGTTTGAGTTTCTAGACAGCTTCTAGTCTCAAAAGCCAGAATCTCAAACAAACAGCCAGCTTTTAGAACCCCCTTTCCAAGAAGATAAAAGCCACCAAAAGCCCAAATTGTACAGTGATCTAAGAAGCTAGTTTTTTGTGGTTTTTCCTAGAAGCTGCGGCTCAAATAAACAGGGCCTTAGCGGCGTAGAGCATTTTTTTAGAGAGTGCCCGTTGTGTGATGCTCTTCTTAACAATAATTGTAAGGTCTTCAATAGGTCCATCATACAGGCAAGGAGCCAACCAAAATTGATAATGTTGGAGTCCATTAAATGCCAATTGATGACTAGGATCTACAACAAAAGCCAGAAAGCAGAAAAATGGAAGGGCAATGTCTGTCCCAAAGTGGCCAAGAAGCTTGAGAAGAACACTGAATTGGCAAATACTTGTTATGCACCACCATATGGGCATGGTATCTTTGAGATAATTAGTAGGGGTATGAAGTATGTTGTGAACCTTGGAGGCAAGAAATGTGATTGCAAAAGGTTAGGGGTGTAAATGGGTTGGGTAATACCCGATCCATACCCGTTCGAAATAAATTTTTACCCTAAGAAAATGGGTACGGTTGGGTATTTATGTGTCAGATACGGGTTCGGGTAATACCCGAAAACTGCAGACTAGGGTACGGGTCTGAAATAGAAAGAGTGCTACCTGAACAATTACCCTAAACATCGGGTTGGGTACGGGTACCCAAATATTTGATAAAATCGGGTACCCGGTTTATACACAGGCCACAGGCCACAACCCACAGGGGAGAAGGCCCATCCCAATTAGAAAAGACAAGGCCACACACAACACACCACTCACCTCTCAGTCTCTCACTCCCAACCGCGAAGTCCCAACCCTAACGCGCCGCACTTCCCATGGTGCCCGCCATTCGTCGCTGTCGTCCGCGTGCCGTCGTCCACTGTCCGTGCACCGCTGTCCGCCGTTGGCCGTCCCACGTGGCCACTGTCGTCCGTGTCCCGTGCGGCCGCCACCATGGCGGAGGGTATAAATGCACTCAAGAGGAAGAGAGGGAAGGTGACAACTGAAAGGGATATGCCCTAAATCAATCATAGTGATGATTGTACCACTTCTTTGTTCATGTACATATGATAACGTTGTTTATCGGTTCCCTAAATAAATGTTATGACTTTGTCCATTGTGTACGACTTGTTTGTGAAACACAATGTTAAGTGATATTATTCTAAATGGGTCCCTGATCCATATCATTACGAGGAGCGGTTATGATTTGATCACGTATTGATTGATGGTAATGTTTCACATATCATGGATATAGAGATATCAAACTAATAGTATCCCAGCTTGTTGACTCGTATACTTTAGTATCATCGAACGCTACACCGTAACATGGTAGTTATAAAGGTGACTATTGGGTATGCCACGATACATAGCCAAGGATGTGATGATCAAGATGGATTTACCCCTCCTCGATAACAGGAGAGATACCTCTAGGGCCCTCGTGTGGATGGATAGGGAAAGCGCACGACCGTGCTAATATGACTAAAGAATTAGTCATGTTATGTATCCATTACACTGCCGAGTGAAGTGATCGAGATATTAACAAGGGTGGCGCGCATCTTGCCTTGAGCTTGACTGGTATCGTTATTACAAGGGATTCTACCTATTGCCACACAGTGATCACAACAAAATAAATTTCGTTGCTATAGCCAATGCTATTGCCACATAATATTTTTTTATGGTAATAAGTTTCCTATATTGCAACAATCGTGAATTGTTGTATTATTTATTATTTTTGTTGCAATAAATTGAATGTATTGCAACGAAAATAAAATTGTTGCATTAATTAGCTACTATTGCAACAAAAAATAAACTATTGCAATAACTAACTTCTATCACAACAAAATTATATTGTTGCAAAAAATTTTCACCTATTTCAACGATTACATGTGGTTGATTATTGCTATGGGTAGCAACGATTTTGATTTCGTTGCAATATATACATATTGTAACAATATTGGGCATATTATAGTATTTATTTCGTTGCAATATGTTCATGAAAAAATGTCAAAATGAAAACATGATATATTTTAGACAAGTAGTCATGCGAGGTGAGCTGGTTAGGTGAGATTACTTTAAGTCAAGAGGATGTGGGTTCGAATCCTAGAATCTACGTATTTGTTTTTCATGTGACTTATTGGTTGTTGCAATAAGTTTTTACCACGAATTCTATTTTGTTGCATTATGATATTACTATGAAATAATATCTGTTGCAGTAACATATAGTAACGATTTCACAAACGTGGCGATGAGCTATTGCAACAACCATATTGTTGTAATAAAGAAATTTATTGCCATGATTTTGATATCGTTGCAACTTCTTATTACCACGGATATTATTGCAACGATTTTAGTTTTATTGCAAGATGCACATATTGCCATAATTTTGGACTTAATGCAACAAAAATTATCGTTGCAATAGGTTGGATTCCTTGTAGTGCGTGTGGCAAAGGGATCGGTATGTGAGTATATGTCCAGCCGAATATTGATTCTGTGCATTCGGGGGTCAATACGTACTGCTAGTTGCCGCTGTTGATCGGTGGAATAGAAACGGGTTTTCAGATCCACGGCTTATTTGCACTGAACCTAACAGGTCACACACTTAATGGGTTGGAACTGTTTAACGGGTCTGTGCGTGGATATGATCTGAGATAGAAACCCTAGCGGGCCGAAGCCCACTAGCGTGACTATATAAGGGGAGGCATAAGGGCGGCGTTAGTAGATGAGTTGAGCCTTCACCACGCCTAGCCGTCGCATGCCCCTCCTGCTCCCCAGAAACTCTAGCCGCATGGCGAGGTGCTAGCACACCCCGTGTGGTGTTCCTGCTCGGTATGTGTGGATACCGTTAGAAGCGTGGCCGTACACGGATGCGCTAATTCGGCGAGCACTCGGCGAGCACCGGCAGCACAGGCGAGCACTCAGTGGTGGTCAGGACGAGTACGTCTACTTCCTCTACGCGCGAGAAACTGCTTCCGCTGCATCTGCGCATCAAGGGTAATGATCTGTGATCCTCTACTTGCATGTGCTCTTAGGTGAATCATGGTAAAAAATTTAGATTTTGCGCTCGCATAGCCTATCCGTTTCCCAGCAAAAAAGGAAGGTGACAACTACAAAGCTAAAGAAGCGAAACAAAAGGTGGTGGTTTTTTATATGAGGTGCATTTTATACAGTTAATGGTATAGCTGTGGAAACTATATATGTTGGTCATAATGCATGGGTACATTTTGTACAGCTGCTGACATAGCTGTGGAAATGTTTAATATGGGATGTGTTGATAGTTTACTGGGCTATATTTTGTAATAATCTGCTTATGTAGTTGCATATGATGTCGTGAACTATTGTTATAGAACTACAAACACTCAACTTGGTTCTCACTTATGTTTGTGTTTTAATTTCTGCTTGTATAGTCGATCAACCGTATTGCCTTTTTGGTTTCTGTGTTAAACTATAATGGTGGTTAAACGAGACTTTGGCGCAATTTTAGCGTCCAGGTCAACACTATGTGGCAAAAATCACAACATAGGACCTATCGTGCAAATGAAACCAACTTTAAGGCCCAAACAAGTAATTTTCAAGTTCGGAGGCCCAAGTGAGGTTTGCTTCATCTTTGAGAAGGAAAATAACAATTTTTTGTTTTTTTACCGAACACCTATTCTGTCCTATAACTATATCCCACGTCCTATCATGTTATGTGAAAACAAAACAATAACAAGGAAAACTTGGTCTCGAATTATCACACCATCGCCTCGTGCTCTCGTCGTGCGGAAGGACGGTTGTTGGATGATCCATGCTCTTGTCCTATCATGTCATTGTTGCTGGGTGAGCCTTGCTCCGCCATGATGATATTGTGGTTGAAGAGATTCAAATGAGCTGCTTGCTTCTTGTGAGATCCTCCTCTCTATTGTTCTCTCTCCCCAAGTGTTATGCACATTGTGTTGCCCATAGGGAAGATAAGGAGAAGGTAGATCATTAGGGCATCACCAACCTAGGTCAAACTTAGGTCGAACTAATATTATTTAGTCACTATTCATATTTCCATCTCTTCTATTTTATTTGCTACAATAATAGGATGACCCAAGTTAGGCCCCCATTGGTCATGCCTCTAGAGCATCACCAATCTAGATCTAACTTAGGTCAACCTAGACATTATTTACACCTTTTCACTATTCATCTACATTTCTCTCTCTTCTATTTTATTTGTCACAATACTAGGACGACTTAAGTTAGGCCCTCACTGGTCATGCCCTCAGGCCATCATGGCGAAGAGGTGAGAGTTAAGGAGCTTGCCGATGCTAAGAGCATGTCCAACAGGTTCTCTAAAACACTGTTGCGACCAATTTTAGTCTCTACACTCAATCCAATAGAGTTTGTATGCTAGTCTCTAAATTTAGAGACTCCTCTCCCAATCTCTATATTTAAAGACTCCCTATACAATCTCTATATCTTTTTGAGAATATAGACTCTATGGTAGAATATGAAAATGTAGGGAATGAATAGTGATTTAAAAAAGGGATATAGAGAATGAAACATAAATATCCTCTTGGAGATGCTCTAAGGATAGAGACGACTATGGGAGAAGGACGGAGCTAAAAGGATAGGCTACCATGGGGAGAAGGTTGACTTCAACACATAGAGGCAACTCATCACTGCCTCCCTGGTGTTAGCCATAGAGATAAGGTTTAGGCTGATGATAAGTTGTTATATCTTGTGTTTATCATCTTGTACCGTGTAACAATTTTTGTAACAACTGGTGCCTGGTTTTTTAGTCACTTATATAACAAAGGTATGCGTCATTTAAGAAAGTGAGAACACTTCCATTGTTTTTCACCTGGTACTACCCTCCGCTCACCCCACCGCTCTCTCAACACACACACACATATAGAGGAAGAGAGGAAGGAGACCATTGTTGAGAGACTAGGTTGGAGTCAAGGACAAAGTAAAAGTTGAGATGGAAGCCATTGGGGTCATCATGAGGAGCAGGCTAGAGTTGGGAAGGAAAAGAAAGTAGAATAACCACACATGAGGAAGGAGTCACCAAGGTTGTTGTCAATAGGGACTTATCCTATAATTATCTCTTTCCCACCCTTTTTTTTTTTGAAGCCGAGAACCACGAATAGTCGCAATGAAAAGGAGCAAAGCATGACACAAACAATAACATATTGAGCATCATCTATATATGAACGTTAGTGGCGAGCACAGGAGGAGCGGGGCAGGCATACAATACATGTCGAATTGTTCGACATTATTTACATGACCACCATCGATAAAATATGCCTATCTAGGCAAAAACCTTCACTTTCATTTGAGAGCATGGCACAATGCACTTGCACGGCCTAAACAACCTTAAATGGAGTATTCTAGATTCTAGATAATAATACAAAGAGAGTGCATATTTGACCGCATATTAAGATATTATATTCCACATTAAATGGTTAAATTCAGGTAAAAACAATAACACAAAGATATTTTTTTGGCACAAAGCAGTTGATTTTAATTGATCACATCTTGTAATGGCAAAGGAGTCGAATTGCATCTCCAACGGTAACTTAACAAACGTTCGAATTTGATTTCGAAATCTGAAGCAAATGATCAACAGTAAAACCATTAAAACTGTGGATTTACTGTTCATTAATGCTGCACCTACTGGCGCAGCAGGCGCAGCCCAACCCACTGCCGTAAAAGAACCAGAAAAAAAAAAAAGGAAAAAAAAAGATCCAATCGTCAGTGCCGTGCGTGCCACTCGGTCCAATCCCCTCCTTCCCCCACACGAATCCACCCACGCACGCGCCCGCCGCCGCCGCCGCCGCCGGCCGCCGCGATGGACGCCGGCGAGGCGGCGGGCCTCCAGGCGCAGCTCGCCTCGGCCGTGCACGCGCTCAACCACGGCGCGCACCCCTCCGCCCGCCTCGCGGCGAACCAGTGGCTGCTCGGCTTGCAGCGCTCGCCGCAGGCGTGGGCGCTGGCGACCTCGCTGCTGGCGTGCCCGGACCCGGACCCGCCCGCCGACCTCCTCTTCTTCGCCGCCCAGATGCTCCGCCGGAAGATCCAGGCCCCCGGCGCGCCGCTCCCGCACCCCGGCGCGCCGCTCCTGGACGCGCTGCTGCTCGCCGCGCGCCGGTTCTGCCTCGGCCCCCCGCGGCTGCTCACGCAGGTGTGCCTCGCGCTCTCGGCGCTCGCGCTCCGCGCCGAGGGCGGCGTGGACGGGCTCTTCGCGCGGATGCGGCACCTGCCCGACCCCGCCGTGCTGAAGCTCCTCACCGTGCTCCCCGAGGAGGTGGCGCAGGACCAGAGCGGCGACACGGGGGTCGACGCCGCCGCGCGGTGCAGGTTCACGCGCCAGCTCCTCGCGCACGCGCCCTCCGTGCTCGAGTTCCTCCTCGCTCAGTCCGTGAAGACCGCCGCGGACGACGGGCTCCCCCTCCACGAGCGCAACCGCCGCATCCTCCGGTGCCTACTGAGCTGGGTACGCATCCTCCTTGCTCTTCTCCGAGCTCAGTCGCGTCCGTTCCTCGCTCTTGCATTGCGCTGACGGCAGCGGCGGCGTTGCAGGTCCGCGTGGGGTGCTTCTCCGAGACGCCAGCCCCCGCGCTCGCCGCGCACCCGCTCCTCGCGTTCGCGTTCAACTCCCTGCAGGTGTGAGCTATGCACCGGCCGCTTCTTATAAGCCAATGAAAGTGTACTTCGAGGTAGTATTAGTCTGTGCGTTCACGTGCTCTCAGCCTCTCATATATTGTTTTGTTCTTGTGTGACCAATGAAGGTGTCCTCCTCGTTTGACGTAGCCATAGAGGTGATGACCGAGCTCATCAGCCAATACCAAGTAAGCTCTGCTCTTCTGGTTCATGCTGCCGGATTGTATACTGCATTGGTGCAAATGCAACCTGTACCGCTCTGTAATTGGTAGCTGCATGAAGTAGTGGTTGAATTTGCCTTGTTAACCAATCCCATGTCCTCACAAGGTCTTATTTTACTTTTTGCCACCGAGTATTTCTTTCAGTTGAAACTATAGTGCATATGCAATATTGGTTGCACTAAGGCACTGATTTAATGATTGAGTCACTCGATGAACTAATTCATAGCTCCTTCTCAGAGCATCAGTTTGTTTGTGATGTATACTTTGTCTTAAATATCTATATGACATGAAGGTTAAGATTGGAAACGTAGCAATGCTGTCCCTTTTTTCTCATTTCCTGCCTTTTTAATAATATCCGATAAATTTCTTTTTTTTTCATTATAAACTGTGTTACTGTGTTTTTTGGACATGCCAGTTGGTTTAAGTTTTGCTTTTCCGCATGCATGCACTAATGCACATTATTCTGCTTCTGTGTTTGGTGCTCTGAGAAGCTCCAGTGGCATGATATTGAGGAGTACATCATCTGAATTAATGATTTCAATGTTCCTTGTCATTCTTGTTTCATTATATGTTGTCTATTGAATTGCCCGCCCCTGTTAATTAGTTGTTTTTTTTTATCTCGATGAATATGCAATTGTACAGTAAAGTTTCTAAATGGCTGCTGTCCCCATTGTTGAATTTTCTGTTTCACAAAATACTGAGATCCTTTCATCCTTTAATGCATGCTCTTATATGGTTTGTAGGATTTACCTCAGGCTTTTCTGAGTAAGATGCTGTATATTAGAGAAGTTCTTCTTCTACCAGCTCTAGCCAGCAGAAGTGAGAAGATAATTGCTGGCCTTACTTGTTTGATGTGTGAAGTTGGCCAGGCTGTATGTTTTGCCTCAATTGTGCTTTCTTATTATAATTTGTAGTTTTGTTAATTAATCCTCTCTTCTAATATGCTAAAATGAACGGTAAATTCATAATACAGTTGAACTAATGAAACGATAGTGGACCAAGTAGCCAATGGGCCATATACCTTCCCCATTATGATTTCTGGATAATTGATGAGTCCAGGACTGGCTGTAGGCTGTAGCATGCAAATGCATTTATACTAGGTACTCTGCTATGCGTAAAATGCTCCTATAATTAGCAGGGCACAAAAATTAAGCCTCGTAGGAATCCAGTGTGAAATGCCATATTGCACACAGAATGAACCTGAGAGAAAATCCATTGTGACGTTGCATAGTACCGTTTTGCATGTTCAAAATGCAGAGGTTTGTCATATGTTTGAAACAGCAGTCGAGCTGATAACTGCCAAACTTTCTTAGGCACCTGCGTTGGTTGCAGAAGGGAGTAGTGAAGCTTTTGCTCTTGCCGATGCACTTTTGAGGTCAATCTATTGCATTGTTTATGTGGTACTTTTTCTTGAGTTTTAAGTTACTTGTTTAAATGCTTCCGCTGATGCATACTGGTTGAGTTCACTCTATTGCCTTGTCTGATCCTGAAGGATTTTGCCCTCAATTACAGATGCATAGCTTTTTCTAGTGAAGATTGGGAGATTGCGGATTCAACCTTGCAATTTTGGTAATAGTGATTATCCCTTTTCTTTTACAAATAAAAAACTCTTCACATGTATTAATTAGCAATTAGCACATGCATGTTGGAAACATATTATTCCCTCCTTAATTTACTCCATCACCCATTAAGAGTGAAACATCCTCTGGTTTTTGACTTTTCCTCATATTGGTAATTGTTATATTCTACCTGATGTATTTTCATTGATGGTTTTAATATATGATTTTCATACAATATTGGGGTTTTATGAACATCAACAATTATGTTATGTGTTTGCGGTATTGAATATCTTTTCCGTATTTATTCTTCCAACATAAGGTTATTAAGTAAGTTCTAGTTATATTAATATTCATTTTTGTAACCCATCAATTATTTTTACAGCTATGTCGTAACTTTACAGGTGCTGTTTAGCACATTTTATTCTTGGCATTGATCCACAAACAGCCAAAAGGAATGTCACACAAGAGTTGTTTTCCCCCGTGTTTTCTTCACTACTAGACACTCTTCTATTTCGTGCTCAGGTTTGGCTCTTTTCCCTCATCTCATTAACTTATTTTGTCTTGATCTACTGCAAAGCTCCTTATGTTAGAAAATACCACCTTTGCTTGACACTATACTTCTTGTATTTTTTCACTTCACCCTTTCTTCATCTTAAATTAGTAATTGTAATTTATGTTTTTGTATATCCAATTCTTTTGATCAAAATATCTTAAAATCGAATTGTTTCTTATCAGCTTATGCCATTTATTAGTATCTAATAATTTGCAGATTGACACGGATGAGCATGACAATGATGGAGTATCTTGCATGCCTGATGGACTAGCACAGTTCAGGATGAACTTGGAGGAACTTCTTGTTGATATTTGTTTGCTTCTTGGTGCCCCTGCATATATTAGTAAGGTATGTTTATTGTCTTCAGGTGTCTAGATAATGAATGTTCTCTCTGTTGTTCTGGTACATAGAGTTCTGATTAGCATAGTTACATAAGAACATTACTTATTAGTTATTGCTAAATAAAGAAGCCCTTTAGTGATAAAAAAGCAAACAAGCTTTACATTTAATGGTTATCTGTTAGAAGTAAATCACTTGAGGAAGTTCCCCAAGAGAGAAATTGCATAATTATAGATGATAATCAAGGACTGCGGTTCTCAATATTGTAACTATTTGTTGCAACAAATCATGCTATCGCTTTTCCTTGTGCTCTCTTGATGGCATCATTATGTTTATTAACTTTGTATTCTATCCATGTTTTTTTTTTTTGAAGCCTATCCATGCTTTTTTATTTGTAGCTTTTTTCTGGTGGATGGTGTTTAGCTAGCCAATCAATTCCTTGGAAAGAGGTAGAAGTTCGAATGTATGCACTTAGCATGGTAAGTTGGCCACATCTTTTGATATACCTGATCCATAATTTGCTATAGAATACATCTGAACAACATTTGATTACTATTATCATAAGATGTAAAGACAATTTGATCATCATGCTGATTTTGTTCCAGTTATCCACTATTTCCTTTTAGTTCGTATGTATGCTTAGTGAGATTTAGCTCCAAGGATGTTTCAATTGCTAGCTGTCCCAAAAAAAAATAATAATTATGATTCGATTGGTGGTGCTTATGATTCCATCATTAGTCCATAGGCTGATGACCCACCTTAAGCTTCTCACTGCAAATGCAAAAGGTGATAAACTGCAAAATGGCAATAAGAATCTTTTTGATAAACTTACTAACCTTTAGCTACCCCCCTCAAGGAGGCCCTAGTTCATGACAATGCTTCTACTTTGAAGTTATGATCCCAGAACTTTCTTCAACTTGAAGCAATGCATTAGCCAGTACAAAGAACATCTTTGCAAATAACCTAGTGTTACTACTCCAAATATCTTGGCTGTTTATCTTTTGATCTCTATTATTGATAGCACATGGACATTGGGCTTATCAAATCCTATCCTGTCTAAATTCTTATTCTACTTTCTTTTTTTGAGAGGTATTGTACTTTCTTCCTTGTGTATTCCAGTCTCTAGACTCTTGTGTTGTTCTTTTATTTATGTTTGTAAATTGAATTTTCATTCTTTTTCCAATTTTTTATTGGTTGGAAAAATGCATGTTCCCGTTTCTTTGTATGCTTGGACAGCAGCTTGCATGGAACCAATATGAACATGACTGATCTGCACGAGTTGCTCATGAAATAACCAAATTTCAGGTTGCTGACACAATTTTACATGATGGAAGCCCCTTCGATTTTTCAATTGTAATGCATTTTGTGAGCATCCTGTCCAACAGAACTCCTTGTGAGCTGAATGGATGCCTGTTTTTGGTAAGACTTCCTCAATATGCTTCATAAGATTTTTATCATACGACCAGCCTTTTTTCTTTATTGTAGTTTGTTAAGCTAATGCCCTATTATGGATTTTTCTAATTGTTTAGGTATATAAATCATTTGGTGATGTCATTGGTTCTTACTCAAAGTGGCTATCATTTTCCCAAAGTAATATTAAACCATTACTGTAAGTCTTTTGAAATTTGAATATGTCAAGTTCAAAAACTGTATTTGTTCTTTATACTTTAATTGTGGGCACATCAACTTTAATATATTTTATCATTATGTTCAGCCTATTCTGTGCTTCAGGAATTTCAAAATCCGTATCATCAAATGCTTGCTCATTAGCTTTGCGTAAACTTTGTGAGGATGCTTCTTCATTCATCCATGAGCCTGAGAATCTGGAGATTCTTTTTTGGATTAGTGAGGTAACAATACAGTCAATACAACTTCTACTTTAGCAAATATAATCTGCCATGATATTTGATTAGGTTCCTTGCCTTCAAAACAATGTTGATTATATCATACTCCCTCCGTTCGTTTTTGTTTGACGCCTTTGACCTTTGGACACGCCTTTGAGCATTCGTCTTACTAAAAAAAAAAGTAAATATCATTTATTTTGTTGCGATTTGTTTTATCAATAAAGGTACTTTAAGCATGGCTTATTTTTTTTTGCATTTTTGCACTAAATTTTTGAATAAGACGAATGGAAGACGAATGGTCAAAGGAGTGTCAAAAAGTCAAAGGCGTCAAACAAAAAATGGAGGGAGTACATAGCAAATAGTTTCAAAATAGCTGATTATTTTCTAGTTGACTTGAATGGCATGTTCTGTAAGTCCTGGTGAACACATGATGCTTGATTGAAACTGCTAATTTTGATTTCAATACCTTGGATTGCCTGTGCCCATCAAGGCAAAAGTGTACGCATCATGGCTGCTAGAGGGGAGGAAGGGCCAAGTGGGCTGTTGGGTACAAGATTAGATACAACATCCATATGACTGAAAAAGATTACGAAGTACTTTTGTTTTAAAAAAACTAGATTTGATTATACTATGTTTCTAGGATTGTACGCAATGCTGATATTAAAAAAAGTGTTCTTTGTATGCAATGCTATGTTCTCACAGGGCATGAATGAGGGAAACCTGCGGATAGAGGATGAGGAGGAGATCACTAGTGCAATTACACATGCTCTTTGTTCTGTTCTTGACAAAGAGTTAAAGAAAAGTTCACTGGCTAGGTTACTTTTTTCCAGCTACTCAGCAATTGAAAAGATTGTATGTGCTTTTCTCCCCATGCACAGCCCTTTTGAAATTATTGTCATCTCTGTTGTCATTTTTTTTGAAAAGAATCTTTATTATCGTTTTTTAGACATCAGATTAGAGCCATGTCCAAATTATAAACTTTTGCATGTACCTATGTTTTTGTAGAGTTCTGTTACTTTTCCTCTTATTTGTATCTGACTGTTTGCTTCTGAGTACATACATATGGTGTATCAATTCTTAAGCAACTTTACCTGCATATTTTAGTATTGCCAGTTCACTACAGCGAAGTAATTGTAACAATTTATTTATGAATTTAGCAGAATTGTGTTTTCCTTTCCAAATCCAAAAGCTAAGGTTTTTTCAGAAGCCGGACCTAAATACTCCTTTTGTTGCATTTTGATTTAGTTGGCACTTGACACGTATAGGTGGCATTTGAAGGTTTTTATGCCAATACCGAAGTTTCATATGGAACAATCTTAAAATATCTTCCGAGCTGTAGAATAAAAATATCTGAGCCCTTAGTTTACATAGGCTTTCTATCCACTCTGCTAGTCTGCTATAACCGTAAATTCATTGCAATGGACTCAGTCTGCTTTATGCTAACTTGTTAATTTTGTTTTGTGACTATATCATGACGTGCTTCTGCCATTTCTACTATTTCTGAAGTTAATTTATTTCATAACTATATCATGATGTGCTCCTGCCACTTTTACTATTTCTGAAGTATTGTGTATGCTGTTAGTTCAGTATATTGCAGTATCTTTCCATGCATGAAATGCTAAAGGAAAGATTATTTCATCGAAAAGGAATGTTTTTTCTCTCTTTTCCTTTCACAGATTGACATAGACCGTGATTCATCACTTAGGCAAAGCCCTGCCGCTTATACACAAGCCTTGAACCTTGCAGTCCGAGGTCTTTGCAGGTGCTTCACTTTTTAGTTCTTGCATTCTTTGCATGATATTGTCATGGATTGGCTGAGTTGTGGGAGGGTTGATTCCAAGAAAATAGGTGTGGCACACTCATAGGCGTTTTGATTCCCCCCCCTTTTTTTTGTGTGTGGGGGGGGGGGGAGTTTTTTTTGGGTTGGGGGGTTGCGAGGGGGGAGAATTTTAAAGTTCCATAACTATGAAAGTACACTGTAGCCCTCGAAAGCTCTACCGAAGTCTCACTTCTCCCTCGAAACTTTAAAATATCTATATATGTTGTTAGGAGAGATAGAATGAGCTGCTCAAGATTAATGGGCTAAATGTACATGTACAGGAGAGAAGGCCAATAAGCAGAAAGGCCTCTAAAGAACTATACAATAAAAGGGAAGTCCTATACAAATAGCTATTCTAACACCCCCCTCAAACTCATGGTGGATCAACAACATTGAGTTTGGAAATGTGTACATCATGCCGCGCTCTAGTCTGAGCCTTGGTGAAGAAGTCAGCAAGCTGAAGAGCCGAAGTCACATACTGAAAGAGTAATCATTTGATTTTGCACTTGAGAGCGAACATAGTGAGCTGCAACGCCAATGTGCTTGGTGAGCTCATGCTTCACAGGATCACAGGCAATGCTGATGGCGCCAGTACTGTCGGAGCACACCATTGTCGGAGTGGTGATGGGAACTCCAAGATCACCAAGAAGCCAACGAAGCCAAGTGATTTCAGTAGTGGCGAGAGAAACCTGGCTCGGCCTCTGTCTTTGGGCGAGACACTTCGCATCTGTCGCTTGGTCTTCTAGGAGGTCAACGAGGAGTCGAGGAAGACATAGTAGGCCGAGACGGACTTGCGATCAGTGGGATCGCTAGCCCATGTAGCATCCGAGTAAGCTCAAGAATCAAGAGAAATGGAGCTAGAGAAGAAGCGGTGACGATCGGCCGTATTCACGCAGTAGCGGCGACCGAAGAAGATGCCCATAGTGCACACTTGTAGGAGACGCCATAAACTGACTGAGGATATGAACACATGCGAAATATCCGGACGAGTAATGCCCAAGTACACAAGGCTTCCACTAGGTGACGGTAGCGAGTGGGATCCTCAAGGGGAACTCCATCAGTAGGCCGTAGCTGAAGGTGGAGCTCCATAGGTGTGTCAACTGTTCGCTCATCCGTGAGACAAGCACGATGAAGAAGCTCTTGAATGTACTTGTGCTGAGAAAGGTAGTAGCCCTATGGTATATGATCAACCTCACAATCCCTAGAAAGTGCCGAATAGGGCCCAGATCAGACATCTGAAACTGCTCATTGAGGCGAGCCTTGACAAAGGCTATATACTCAGTATCATCATCAGTGATGAGCATGTCATCAACATACAAGAGAAGCAAGGTGCGACCTCGAGCAGAAGTGTGAACAAAAAGAGCTTGGTCGTGAGGATTGGGAACAAAACCTGCAGCAGCAAGAACAGACGCAAGACGCTCAAACTAGGCCCGTGGAGCCTGTTTGAGGCCATAAAGAGAGCGTCTGAGACGAAGCACGAAGCTCTGAGGAACACTGTACCCGGGAGGAGGATACATGTAAACCTTCTCACGAAGGTCACCATGAAGAAAGGCGTTCTTTACATCAAGCTGAGAGATAGTCCAGTGGCGAACTGCGGCCACGGCTATGAGAGAGAACAGTGGTCCGATGAGCAACAGGGGCAAAGGTCTCACCGTAGTCACGATCGTACTCCTGCTGGAAACCACGAGCCACAAGGCGAGCCTTTAGCGCTCGAGAGAACCATTAGAGCGAGTTTTAACCTTAAAAACCCACTTGCATGGGATGGGATGAGCAGTAGAAGGACAGGGAACAAGGCCCAAGTGCCAGTACGCTCAAGTGCAGCCAACTCCTCAGACATGGCAAACTGTCACCCAGGGTGAGCAAGAGCCTCGCGATAGGAGGAAGGCTCAGGAAGAAGGGTGACAGAAGCCGAAAACCCATAGCGGATAGGGGGAGCGAGAGTGGACCTATCACGGAGAGCATACCGTGGGGGTGGTGGAGAGGGATCAACGGAAGGAACCAGTGGACGGCGAGAGTAGTGAAAAAGAACAGGTGGATGCGGCAGAAGTGGTGGAGATGGCGAGGAAGAAGCAGGTGGTGGTGGAGACTGCAAGGATGAAGGTGGTGGAGGTGGTGGAGTTGAGAGTGGAGAGGATGGAGTAGGCAAAGTCTCAACAGGTGAAGAAGTGGAAGAAGAGGGAACCGCTGAGGTGGGGGACGAAGTAGTAGTGATAGGTGGGGAAGCGAAAGGAGGAACGGTGAGTCGCTCAGGAAGACTCAGTAAAGAGAGGGACTCAAGTAAGGGAGAAGTGTGATGTGGAGTCAAAGGAGCAGGACTCATTAAACTGGACATCTCGAGAAACCAGAATCCGACGAGCAAGGGGATCCCAATAGCGAAAACCCTTGCGCTCAGAATCATAGCCAAGAAAAGCACACCGTACTGACTGAGCAGTAAGCTTCGTCCTCTTCTGAGGCTGGAGAAGAACGTAGACAAAACCAAAAGTGTGAAGTTGACTGTACTGAGGAAGGCGACCGAAGAGACGCTCAAAGGGAGTAGAACCTTGAAGGGCAGTGGATGGCTGCATGTTGATGAGATAAGCGGTAGTGGGCGACCTCGGCCAGAGGTGTGAGGAGGCGAGGCGAGAGCATCGGGGCCCGGCAAATGTCAAGAATATGGTGATGTTTGCGCTCAGCAACTCCATTTTGACCATGAGCACCAGTGCAAAAGTATTGAAGGAGGGTGCCATGATCCAAGAGAACCTGTCTAATAGCATTAGAAAGGTATTCGCCAGCAGTGTCAGCACAAAACACACGAATGGGTGAGTCGAAGTGTGTGCGAGCCATGGCAGCGAAGGCCTGGTAAGCATCTAGCATTTGATCACGAGATTTGAGAAAGTAGATCCAAGTGAAGCGAGAGTAATCATCAACAAAGATAACAAACCAGCGATGGCCTGTTTCGAAACGAAGGGTGCAGGTCCCCATATATCAGAGTGAACTAAAGCAAAAGGACAATCCGACCAGATCGATCTTTGGAATAGGGCACCAGAATCGCTAAGCTTACGATACGACAAGGAAGGAGGCCTCACGAGAAACCTTCCTAAGGACACCACGACTCATAAGAGATGACAAACGAGGGCTCGACATATGACCCAACCGATGATGCCACAGAGCAAAACTGGTGGTGGTGGTGAAGGCAGTGGGATCGGATGCGACGATCGACTGGCTGAGATGTGGAGGTGTAGCAGCAGAAGGAAGGTGAAGCCAGTCAAGCTCCCACAGCCGTGGGGAGTCACGGGTGCGCCGGCCAGTACCAACTAGGGTCTCCGAACTGCGAGCCTGGATAAAACATGAGTCAGATTCGAGAGTAATGCTGAAACCAAGATCAGTAAGTTGGCCATCAGAGATCAGCTGCATAGTGAGACAAGGCACATAAGAAACAAAGGGAACACTAAAAGATAATGTGTGTAGAGTGTCTTGTCGAGCAACTGAGAGGGAGGCGCCATCAGCTGTTTTCACAATCACTGGACTAGCTGGGAACCTTATGGAGGTGAGGTGAGTGGAATCAAGAGTCATGTGAAAGGAAGCTCCAGAATCTAGATACAACATACCTGATCCAGTAGAGGAAGACTGGCTGGCAGTAATAGAGGAGGTCTTAGGAGACCTGGAGAGCTCAAGGCGCTGAACTAGAGCCTGGGCCCACTCGGGAGCACGAGACTCATAGCCCCGAGAAGGACTAGCACTGCCGCCGACTGCAGGGCTACTAGACGGTGCTGGATCGTGTGCCCCTATGACGACAGTAGTTGCAGAAGCTGTGAGATCCCCTGCGGCAGGTGTCGCTGCTATAGTCGGTGTAGAAGCAGCGGACACCCCCCTTGCGGCCTGACCACGAACAGGCACAGGAGGAGCAGGAGCAGGAGGAAGCGACGAAGTCACCGACAGCAGAGGCATCTCAGGAGCACCCAACACAGTAGCCGACGATGAGAGAATGCCACGGAGGCGAGTATCCTTAGCCCAGACCTGAGTCAGTGCCTCCTGCAGAGTCGAAAGAGGCGAGCGGGCCAGGAGCTGAGCACGAAGGGGCTCAAACTCCGGACGGAGCCGGCTGAGAAACTGGAAAACCCTCGCACCAAGACGGTGATCCCGAAGGCGAACACACTGTGAGCAGTGGGCATCGGGAGTAGGCTCCAGAGCATCTAGCTGACGGTAAACATTGCCGAACCGCCGGTGGAAGTCGTCAACAGTGGAGTCCTGCTGCTGGAGTCTCGGCCTCACGCAGAAGAGAAGTGTAGAGCGCTTGGCTGCTGGGCTGGTATGTAGCCTGGACGTAAAGCCACATCGTCCGAGAAGACTCCAGGGGTACCACGTCAACAGCAAGATAAGATCAGGACGCATACTGTCGACGAGGACATGAACTGCACGATTCTCAGCAGCAATCCAATCGCCCAGACGCTCAATATCGGTATTGTATGGTCGGATAGCAGTGTCGTAAGCTTGCTGGACGACAGGATCAACAGGAGCACCATCCGCAGCAGGCTGAGGAGCAGGACCAGGGCCGCAGGCAGCGCTGGAGGAAGAGTTGTGCCGGTGAGATGTACCCAGAGCCCCTGGCTGTTGAGGCAGACGTGGAGGAGAGTGGACCAGTCGAGAAAGTTGGATCCGTCAAACTGTATGCTTGGAAGCTGAGCCGGTTCGGACTAGCGAGATGAAGAAGCCATGGCGCAGATCACCGAAACAGCAATGACAACGGGAGGAGCGGCGGGCCTAGAGGAGGCCCGGCGGCACGACCCTGTGCAGCTGCACGGATCTGCACTGCACGGAGCGGCGCAGATCTGCGTGGCGCGACCCCGGTCGCGGCGGCGAGGCCTAGCGGCACGGAAGCCCGGCGGTATTAGAGACATAGCAATATGATTTAACCAGGACAAAAATCTTGACAAGGGGTATAGAAGTTGAAGTTGCTTGGCAAGAATTTAACTAGCAAGTTTTATGGGATTAGAGTATTAGGCATATAAATGACCGTCCTTCAATATTTGCATGTCAGGGAAACATTTATAATTTTGTTTCAATTTACAGTATAAGCAAATTCAGTTTTTCATTTCTTTACAGGATGGCTGCTTTGTTTGGTCATTTAGCAGCCTCAATTACATCTGGTCAGATTGATGATGATATAATTTTGGTTCTTCTTGATATATTCTGGCCACTCATTGAAAAACTTTCTCGATCATCCCATATGGAGAATATTTCTCTATCTTCAGCTGCATGTCGTTCTATTTCTTCAGCCATACATTCCTGTGGTGAGTTTTAACTAAAACGTAAACATTTCAATATTTTATAGCAAACAGATCATTATGCTGATCAAGCTTTGCATTTGACAGGGCAACACTTCCAAATTTTGTTACCAAACATTCTGGAATGCTTATCCACAAATTTCTTGCTGTTCCAAAGGCATGACTGCTTCTTAAGAACTGGTAACAAGTTACGCCCTATGGATACTTCAGTTTTGCTTGCTGTTATTAATCCTGTGATGAATAGTCTCCACAGCTTTTATTTATAACAAGAGATTAATAGTTGATCTGCATATGAGGTTTGGCTAGCAATTTACTGTTATACACAACATTATTGACAAGTATTAATAGTTGATCTATATGGGCTTGTGATAATTTGTTGATCCACTATGCCATGTCCCTGCTTTAGCTGTGCGCTTGTGATATTTTTTGAGCCACTATGCCATGTCTGTAGGATATAATTCTCCAATTCAGTTTGTAGTTTTACATTTGAACTGAACAATGGCATATGTTCCTATTGTATCATCTTGTTTCACCATATTTTTGGACTCTACTCCACCTTGACATCATTGACATTTTCAGCTGCCAGTGTTATTGAAGAATTTGGCCACAAGGAAGAATATGGTGCAATGTTTGTCAGAACTTTTGAAACATTTAGCTCTGCAGCTTCAATATCGACTTTAAATTCTTCTCACACATGTGACCAAGAACCTGATCTAGTTGAAGCGTATGCCAACTTTACTTCCACATTTATCCGCAGCTGTCCAAAGGTTCTTATTTTTCTCATATCTTATATGTTTAAGGTGTTTTAGTTCCTTATTACTGCATAATATGGATCAACAGTTTGACCTTAGTACTCTGTGTTGAATGCATGGTTTGTCAGAAAGCTATTGTTGCATCTGGTTCGCTGCTTGAATTGTCTTTTCAAAAGGCAACTATATGCTCTACGGCGATGCACCGAGGAGCAGCATTTGCGGCAATGTCTTATATGTCATGTAAGTGCTGTTTGTCCACATTTATTTATGTTCTTTTCTCTATATATCAGTTAAATGCCTTAATTCGTTTTTTATTTACAGCATTCTCTGGATAGGCTTGCAATGAGTCCTGTTGCTTTCAAAATGGAAAGAGGAGTTTATATATTTTTTTGATAATTTTTTATGAGAAAGAGGAAAAATACATTGGCAATTGATATGAGGGAAAAAATTTAGAGGTCCTTATTGGTGTTGTTTGCTTTTACATGTAAGAGATTTCCCCTTTGAGAAGTTAATGCTTTATGAAATTATCCATGATAAAATAGTGAGCCATGGGCTAATGACAGAGCCATAGAAGTTAATGCACATTGTCAGGTTCGGCCAGCATTATGCACGCCGAACCCGCCCCTGACTTGATCAGCGTGGTGATCTATGGCTGGCTGCGGCTGGGCCAAGGAGGGGATGCCTTGGTTACCAAATAAAGGGGATTAGGACAATCATGAGTTGGTTGGGTTATTTCTTAATTAAGGTATTTCCATGTTTAGCGTGAGGCTATATTAGCCACATCAAGGAAGGAAAGAAAGATAAAGGCAGCAGATATTGTGTTGCTCCCCATCTCTCTCTCTCCCTATCCCTCATGCCGTACAGCAGCGGTGTTGCTGTGCGCCACCACCACCGCGGCTGGCACCGTCTCGACGCTGGCCAAAGCCACTGATTCAAAGGCTTGTGCACAATTACTTCCTCCGTAATCGTGCGCATACCACATATGCATGTGAAATTAATGTCTTTGTCGCAAATACATGGATTTATGTTTGAGTACTTTCTGACTGTTTAAATTGCTTTTTTAATGACTGTTTAAAATGTTCTATCACTGGTAGGAAGGCTGCTGGTAATTATCAGTAAAAGGTATTATGCTTCTTCCATGTTCATGCTTTCAATTTTTTGGGAATGAAATGTTTTGTGCTTGCTGCACGGTTCACGCTGTTTATTTGGTGACCATGGATGGACTCATTTAATCATTTCCAACTTATAATTCAAAAGCTACACATCTGCAGGTTTTCTTGATGTTAGCCTGGCTGTTGTGCTAGAATCCCCGGAATACCTCTCTGATGGATCACCTGGTGTGGTGCTAATTCAAATTCTGGCACGCTGTGGTGAAGGTCTTTTGTCCAATGTACTTTATGCTCTACTTGGTGTATCAGCCTTGTCAAGGGTGGGTGCAATATGAAGAGTACTTTTCATAGTGCCTTTGCTGTCACTATTGGTTCTCACACCAACTAAAATGATTTCTGTACCCGGCACACAGTAATTTATTATGCATCGAAAGTGGTCAATGCATCATGCTTATGCCACAAAACCTTTTAGTTATAAACTCTGGACATTGCTTGGAATTTCCTCTGGTGTAAGCTGACATACTATTATTGAGTTGACCATTAAAATCTGATATTGATGATGATACATCATCTTCATCCATTTTGGTAGTACACAATGATTTCATTTTCACTCTACATAGGACACTTTTAATTATGGACCATAATTTATGGTCTGTTGACTCTGTTCAAAAGGCAAATTACATGGTAACAGAGATGATGCAGATTATTGAATATTCACATCCTATTTTATCAAACAGGTGCATAAGTCTGCAACGATATTGCAGCAATTGGCAGCATTGTGCAGCCTCTGTGAGAGAACAACATGGAAGAGTATTCTTTGTTGGGACTTTCTTTTCCGGTGGCTGCAATCAACGGTATTACATTCCCACATTCATTCTGTAACTGTGGCTGGCATGCCACTGTGGTGCTCATCATTTTAATGTTCAACTAACTTTGGAAGCATAACAATCAACATAGTCATTTAAGTGGATTAATGAAAGGTTTATCAATTCTCAAGGAATTATTACATATTGTTTGGCATACATAGCTATTTCTAGTGATGAAACATGGATTGAAGAAGTTTTTTGAAAATCACCCAGATGATATTTTTCTTCATTTGCTTACATGATATATTGATATTCCTATTTGTAATCACTAGAGATCACTATTTGTTATCTTCATGCCAATGAAGAATCTATGTCTATAGACAGAATATAGTTGTGTTGGACTAGTCAGTTTCACAGTCTGCTGCTGTTGGGACCAAGACTTTTAGCTATCTTCTTGAGTTCTTGTGCTATAGTGGATATCTGGGAATTTACCTTGCAAGGTATTGCTATCTCATAGTTTGGCTGACATGTTCGAAACCCTGACCAGGTGAATTCTTTGCCCTCAGAGTATCTAAGGCAAGGGGAAGCTGAGATGATTATTACATTATGGCTCAAGGTGCTTCAGGACGCAGCCTCAGACTATCTTCACAGTAGGACTGGCGAGAATGTCAGCAATCATCATGGTTACATGCAAGGGAAAGGAGGGAGGACACTCAAGCGTATCATTAGGGACTTTGCAGAAAGCCATCGGAATGTTCCAACCCCATGTCCTTCATGATATGTATGGAACTACAATCATTAGTCCTGTTGATATTGAAGCTAACCGTAATCCACCACAGCAGCTAATATGGCATGAAGCTACTGAGGGGCCATGCAGAAATGACATCTGGCGTTGCAGCTATTGTACACAATGTTAGTTCCATGGCCACTGTTCAATCTATTATCTTTCAGGAGGACAAGGAGGCTGGCCGCTGGCTATTTTGCTGCATATCATGTAAAAACCGGGTTGGAAGATTTGACTTGGTATAGCACAATACCAAAGGAGTCAAACCGATAAGTTGGTTGGGCTGGCTTCTCTGAATTCAGTTGACCAGGAGCCCTATCCAGTGGCTGTTTCCGCAGTTGGAGTTTATCTGAGCTTGAAATCATCTTTTTGCATGGAAGTAGCACTGCAGCTTACAATATGTTGTGAAGTTAGGAAAGAACAATGCTTATCAGGTAATTGGATCAGTACGACAGATCATTCTTTGGCAATTGGGGGCGATATACAAAACGTTCATCTGCATCGCATCTCAAATTTTGAGGTTGACTGGTCAACATTAGTGGCATTTTGATTAAGCCACAAATTTTAGGGTTGTATATCTATATTCAGTTAGTTCCACATGTAGCTCCCATGCCAAACTGGATGGGGCTTAAAAACATTATTATCAGAGCCAAATGTTCTGCACTCAATCCTTGCATATATGTTCAGGCACATGAATACTAGCCAAATTTGTGCTGATTAAAGTGATCTAATATGGCTGTGTATATCAAGCAAGAGAATTGTTGATTGTAGAACTATGCGCCATCAGGATGTTTAATTGTAACTAGACTGCTAGTACTCTTAAGTGCATCAAGATACCACGAAGGTATGGGGAAAAAATTACTGGGCCTGGGCCCCAACGGTCAAACCCTTCGCCCCGTCTCTATCCACGCATCATTAGCCGGCCCTGCACCAGCCGCCGGTTTTAAATTCGATTTAAGAACCACAAAGTCAGAGTTAACCACATTATTTACAAAAGTGCACTTATAATTATTTAGACATGAAAATAAATATTTTAGGCATATGTTGACACCAGATTGTGTAGAAACCATCGTAGAATCCGCTAGAAAGTGCTAGATGGAAAGTAGTATTTTGGGTTAGATGGAATAGAATTGATTCGGAGGAAATCTTACATAAAATAGTAAAATATAGTATAGTGTGTGTGTAATATGAGTATGTATCCTAGTTGATTAGGCTGAGTTTAGCATAAAGGGTATGACTTAATAGATTTTCATCTTCTTGATCGACTACACAGTATAACTTACAAATTCCTTATAAGTACAATATCAATTTAGTTCGATCTAAAAGCCACATAAGTGTAACATCCCAAATTTGGACCAAATTCAAACTTGATTTGAATTTTGAAAAATTGGCATCCTCTCTCCTCTCTACCGTGCTCCTCTCTCTCTCTCTCTCTCACACACACACACACACACACACACACACTCGCCCCAGGTGCTGTGTTCATCCCTTGCCCCGCTGTGCATGCTGCCATTGTGCCGTGTGCACGTCGCCGCCCCGGTCGTGTCTGAGCTCGCTTCCCCGCGCCAGTACCTCGTCGTGTCGAGCCGTGGTTCGCTAGCTAGGGAAGTGCTACCGCATGTCTCGCTGGAGGACCGGTCCGTTGCCATGGACCACTGGACCGTCACCATGGACTACCGGTTAAAGACCGTCAAATCCTGCTTGTGATCCGCGTCTGCTTTTCGCCATCATCACCGTCTCCACGAGTCAAAAAGCCTACGCAGTAGCCCGGTCGTCATACACTGCACCTCCGTCGTACTGAGCCACTCGCCGCCCCGCGTGCCATGTCGCGTCGCGTCGCGTCGCCATTACCGCCCCGCGACGCCAATACGCACTCCTGGACCCACCCCGTCGCCCAGCAAGGCCTTAAACCGAGCCCGAGGCCCCTCTGGCCCTGCCTCTCCCCATTATTCCCAAATTCGCCTGAAGCACCGCCGAGTGTGATTTCGCCTCTTGCGTAAGCTTCTGGATAATTCCTTCTGCCCTGAGCATCCACACCTCACCCCTAACCTTTCACCTCGCTTGATTTCAAAGGATTCGCCCGGAGTAGCCGTGTCAGCAACGTCTCTGTTTCGGTCGCCGCCGGGCCTCCGTCGCCAGCCATCCGTGTGCTCAATCGTCTTCGGTGAAGTGCTCGGTGAGCACCACCGTGACCTTCTCTCGCTCCCTGTCCATTTTCCCGGCCTATAGTTCCGTAGTGAAGCGAAGCGACTCCGGTGAGTTTTCGGCATCGCCGCAGCCGTCCGTCTCCGGCCTTAGTGCGAGTGTCGCTAGGATCTTTAGGACCTGTAGATGCTCGTGCTTGAATGCACTTGGCCGGAGCATGGCCGTAACGTCGCCGCGGTTGTCGTCGCCGGCAACGTCGCTCCGTCTGGAGGTAGACGATGAGCAGCGAACGATAGATCTGCGCCAAGATCCATGCTGACTGAAGTGAGTAGTGTCGCTAACGTGTGGGCCCTAGTTGCCAGGTACCGTTTCGCGAGCGTGCAGTGGTCCGAAGACCGTAGAGCCATTGACAGTGAGACCTTGGTCCACCAGTCGGTTTAAGTGGAGACGCGTTTGGGTGTAGTGCTATCTCCATGCGTTCGCGCCCCGTGAAAATGCGCCTCCGGCGTATGCCGCCGCAGACGGCGCGGATGCGCGCGCAGGCCGTGCGCCGAATCCGCTTTGGGCCGGCTATGTTCACTGGCTTGGCCCAGTAATGTGATGGCGTTTTGCCTCGGATTTAGATAATTAAATAATTCTAGAAAGTGCTAATGAATTATTAAAAATGCTTAGAGGCTCCCAAAAAATCTAAAAAAATTGGGTAAACAGGTGAGGCTGATTTAGATTTTATAAAAATATATAATCACCTGTTGCAATTATCTTTAGTCACTGTTAATGTAGAGATATTCCATCTTGCTATTTAGAAAAGGGTAAAAATAGAATTAGGAGAACTTTAATTATGAAATATGGGATCCGACCTTATAAAATCATGAAAAAAATACCACAAGGTAGATAAGTACCATAATAACTAGAGAAAATTATGAAGAGGTAATTCTTGTCCAAATAAGTTTATTAAATGAATAATTTGGCAAAACACAATAAAAGGATTAATAAAAATAGGTTCTGAGCCTAGAAAATTATAAAAAACTACCATAAGGCCTGGAGAATACCTTGTAATAAGAGAGACCTAGAAAATGTCACCACCAGTACAATTAATTTTTTTGGAAAGTAATTTGGCGAAGTGTTGTCATCTTATGTCGTCCGTATAACCTTAAGTTCACGATTACTAAGTTAGCGTATAATATCGTATTTTGGGTTACTAACTAGGTTATTACAATGATATTAAGAGTAATTAAATACTTTATGGCATGCATGGCATATCATCCGTAGAAAGTACTTTTATCCAACCTAAGTTAGCATTGATCGTCCCTGCTAGTGATGGGGGCCACACTTCCCTAGGATGACACTAGGCTAGTGGGGCCTGGCAACCCTCCTAGGCAGAGGCGGGCAGCCTATGTCAAGTGTGGTCCACAACGGGATTGCCATTCCCGGAAGGATGGTGGGTGTGAGGAATGGTATGGACAATGAAAGATTTGGATTGGTCGAGGTCAATGTCGAGCTTGGACAAGGAGTCTGGATAGGTTGGTTTAGGGTTTGGGTATATGGTTGATCGTTTAGTGTGATGATTGCAATGCATATGTTAATTAGTCTAATTTAATCAATAATAACTTGAAACACTGAGCTAGAGGGTCATTTAAACTTATTTTTAAAACTGGCTTTACGCAAATAAATAAACCCTTCCCTCCACAAAAGCTTGTATATCACTAAGTGCATTAGGGAATGTGTTAACTAGCCAGCATTTAGAGGACGCTGACATCGCATACTTATACTCTTTTAGACGATGGCATCGATGTGGATCCATATGAGTGTCATGAAGACGGAGACCAGGATTTCAAAGGACATGACGAGTCTTAGGGTCGCTCCAGCTGCTTGCAAAGTTGCATAGCCGCGGAGATATTCTTTTGGGTAGATATTTTGGGTATCGCTCTTCTACTTTGATTCTATTTTGCATAAAGGCTACTGTTAATCACCTTACTATAACTGCCCGTGGGCACAATATGGTCATGTAATATTTAGGGATATGATTTACACTTTAATCGATGTATTCTTATTATCGGCTATGCGATCTTCCGCACTAGTGTACGGATCCAGGGACTAGTGCATGGGATTCGACTCTCAAGGTAAGTACATAAAATTGAGGGTTGACAATAAGAGACTCATTTTCAACTCATTTATGGTGCAAATGTCGTATTACTTGTTGAGGTTGTGCTAGGTTCTCCTAGATGATTCCATTGACCAAGAGTGTGCTCCTCCTAGACCTCAACCTTAGAACTTGTGGGGAAATTGCTCAATCCATCGACCAGGAGTGCGCTCCTCCTATACCTCGACCTTAGTTGTGGGGAAATTGCTCAAATGACATTGAATTGGCCACCACAAAATAATTTGTCCTCTAATTATATGGTGGGGTGGGAGTGGGAGAGAACTCCTCATGTGGGGTCACTCCACTGTAGTGTACAATGCTCTGCTTTGCCTTCTTCAAATAAACTAGTACTCTGTGCACTTCAACAACAAGTTCTTGCAACCGGTAGAAGTTCCCCTAATGTGGAATGGTGTAGAAATGAAAAATAGCAAGTTCACCATGGGCAAGACGCCCAAATACTCCTCATAGAGATGTGAGGATATGGCCATGCATGTTGAGGATAGAGTCGGTTTGATGTTGATGATCTCGCACCGGCATAATGACCTTGGGCATGCGAAGGCCATTGATCGAAAAGAGCTCGTAAGACTATCTCATCCTCTGCTGGCTCCGAAGCTTCCTCCTCATCGGGAAGCCGCCATATGACCCGACCTCCGGAGGCTCCTCTTCATTGGTCTTGCTCTCTCCAAACTTCAATATTAGATTTGGTGTGAAGGGTGGAGTACGTAGGAAGCGGGAGCGGATTGAGAGCTGTGATGATTTCAGTTGCTATTAGTGTGTTTTGTTAGTGAAGAGAGGTGGAGAAAGGGAATTGATCTTTCGATGAATAGAATGAGGAGTACACGGTACAATATATAGCCTGATAGAGGGGACATGCTAGGCGTAGATTAGGCAGGCCATTAATGGCATTAATGCACGCGTAATCAGGGGGATTACGCGTGGCATATTCTACGGTATATTCTAACAGTCAGCTCGTCTTGGACCGACCCATGACCTTATCCAGCACGAAGCAAGGCCATCATTTCGGCTCGGATCGACTCGCGACGCATGAGTAGCAAATTTTCACCAATTTCCACGTTGTGGGATCCATTCATCCGGCACGGTCAGCGTGCAACAAAACAGAGAACAGAGAGAAATAATCAGGGTCGGTTCGAGATGATTGAGCTAAACACGTCCTATGTGTTCAAAGGGCTTGAGACCGGAGACGGAGAATACCGGAAGGACGCGACCGTGTAAACCTAAAACTGCCCCATCTGCCCGCACACGAATGCTCGTGGGCACTATTTTCAGAATTGTCCAACCAAAAACTGCATTATCGCGAAGCAAAGCTATAAATACAGCCGGGCGAGCCTATAGTCCCCGGCCTCCTTTCGCGTATTTATTTCTGCCAAAAGAAGATCATTCCCGACTTGGTTATGCTTGATGATGTAGCAGCCTTTCGCCGCAAGTCTGTAATCATCGATTGAGTTCAAAGTTGAAGGAGGATTCTCGGTCAAGTAGTTTCCTGCTTGAGCCATAGAGGCTTGGAAGTTGTTTCCAAGGACATTGGGAAGCTTGCAGGAGAGCTCCCCCTTGACGGTCTGTATCTCCCCAACATGAGCTTGTATGCTCGAGTCCGAGCATAAGCAGGGGCTGAATGAGATGACCAAGCGTGAAAGCAAGCTAGATAAGGGGAACGGTCTTTAGTTCTGGTTCGTGCTACGGTTCGTGTTACGAATTAATACTAATGTGTGTCCGTGCCAGCTCACATGTATCCATACGCCAAACCGCTCTTCGAACCATGACTAATGTGGGCAAAAAATCATGCTTTTGTCTCAGTAGCCATGAACCGAGACTGTTGCCACTATCAGTCCGAGTTGGAAACTAACCGGCATTGATGAACCAGTATGAAAGGTCGTTTTCTGATGGTGAATGCAACTTGGAAGCTCGTGCCTGGCATCTCATAGCCAGATCGAATGACGTGCCATGACATCCACTACGCACATAATCTCGGAGCTATCGCCCACTGTGACATATCCTAATAAAATTATTAGAATGTCCTAAGTTTTTTTTAAATTTAAATTAATTTATTATAATTCTTATATGAAAAGCCCAAAATTTTCAAACAATTTCTTTTCATACCAAAATATAATATATTATTATTTGCATTACAATTTACAAGGCTTTTACAATTATAACCTAAACTCTCTCTCTCTCTCTCTCTCTCTCTCTCCTCGGTCGGAACCCTAACGTTTTCTCTCGATTGAAACCCTAGCTCAACCATCGACCGAAACCCCCCCAAATTGTTTAGGGAGCTCCGTAACTCTAAATTAGATGATTACAGAGACTAAAAATTACATTTCAATTCTATAATTTTTCTGTATATTTATTAAATTTTTTCTCTGTACTGATTTTATGTGTGTTTGTTTGCTCCTCCACATAGATGGTGGTTGCGACTGCTGTGTAGATTGTTGCCTGGGGCAGGTGACTCTGAGTTTTTCGAAGGCAAGCATTAGATACATATCTCTGCCTTTATTTTGAAATAATTCTTTAAAGTATTTACGTTACCATCTAGTCGCACTGATGCATTCATGCTTAGATACCGTGTGTCCCTAAACATGTCAGTCTTTCACTAACGTGATGCTTGCCAAATAATTCTTGTCATGCCCCCTCTTATTTTCCTTAGTCTATCCTTTAAGTAGCTAGGTGTTGCACTGGGAGATTATCTACTTAAAAATGATTATCGAAGTCGTTGCTTCGTGCTTATCCTTGGTTAAACCTAAACAACTAAAACTGGTGTAGTTGCTTAGGGGAGGCTTGGAGGTGATGGTTCCGGGACTGTGGTGGAGATGCGATGGTCTCCTCTAATAAGGACTCATGCTTGTGAATTGCTATACCAAACCTTACCGTACAGCCACTTGTGCCTTTGGTCCTGGCTTAGTACCCTACGAAACCTACTAACCACTTTCTCGTAGGTTGTCTGGATATGGTTCGTCACTTTTGCCCTAGGGGTAGGTGCGTCTCTGAGACCGAATGGCTTAATTGAGGAATGACCCCAGGTAGTACCCAGAAGTAGTGGGCGCCATACCGCGGCGGGTACCGGCGGGGGCCAGGGAAACCAAAACAAAGGGCATGCAAAGTGGTAGGCGTAGTAGGCTATAAAAGTCTTGTACCGTATCTCCTACTGGATGAGACAGGGCTTATGGGGAAATGTGTACACACTCTGCAGAGTTAAAACTATCATTATAGCTTATGGGGAAATGTGTACACATGTAGTCCCATCATTTTAATAATTAGTCTTGACTAGTGTAGACTGGGTTTGGCCTGGTGTGATGATGCACCTTCCTTTGATGTTAGAGATGATTGGATAAATTCATGCATTTAACAAAATATAACTTGTTTACTAAAACTTGATTAGTAAATAGGTCTTTGTGTAAAATAGCCGAATACCCCATCCTTGCCATTGCATACATCTGATAAGGATTACTTGCTGGGTAGCTGTGTATTCACTATACCTATCACGATTAATTTTATTATTCAGGTTGCAAGTATGATCAGGATCAGGAGGGTCCAATCTCAGGTGTTCAGGAGTACTAGCTGCGGGTGTTCGGGTCAATTGCTTGGATATCGTCGCTGAAGGCTGTTCCTGCTCTGATGTTTTTTTTATTTGTCCTTAATATATGGTTATATTTGTCTTATTTTAATAGCAGGTGATGCTCCCTGAAAGTACTCAATTATTTTGGTTAATAATGGAATGACAGCGATGATAACCATTGAATTGTCCATCATGAGGTACTAGCCTGGGCCTAGTATCAGATCATGGTCGTGACACCCATGATGCAGAAGTGACATTTAGCGTTAGTGGGTGTTTGGAGAGCAATTATTGCCATAAAATTTGAGTATGTATGTCACCACGCGAATCGCTGGAATTCTCGACGGCTAGAGCCGTCGATAAAGAGAGGAAAACCGTCGAGACAGAATTATCTCGACGGCCAGTCGTCGAGATTTGGCCGTCGAGATAGCACGGTCGAGACAGACAGTATTTCTCGACGGCTCGGCTGTCGTTATTTAACTTTCCCGACGGCTAAAACCAGGCCGTCGAGATACATGAACTGGGCAGGCACGACGTGACTTTGGGTGCTTTCTCGACGGCCTAAAACCGTCGATATTATTCTTAGCGAGCCGTTCGATTCGAGGCCCATCCACAAGTTAGTCACGACGGCCAATAGCCGTCGAGATTTTATCGGCGAGGAAGCACGGCTCCTCCGGTGGGCCATGGAGGTTATTCACGACGGCTTATGGCCGTCGTGATAGACTCTTCTGGTCGCGACGGTGGTTGACCTGGCACGTGGGCCATGAAAGCTGTCTCGACGGCCATGCTGTAGCCGTCGAGAATACTTAAAAAAAGAAATTTTTTTTTTTAAAAATTTGTAAAAATCACAATAATTTTGCAATTGCTCTCGCACCAAAGAAGAAGCAATGCAACTCGCAAACCCAAAACAGTCCCCGCATTTAATTTTCCCACGATTTCACAAATACACATACCTCCGACAATTTCGATATATCACAAATATCGCATCACAAAGATCACAAACATAAAATCCACATTCACGAACATCTAATTAACATTCACAAACATCGTAACGACAGTATCAACATCATGAACACAATAAAGTAAACATCGATCATGGGCGTCGTGGTGGCGTCCCGAAGAGCTGCTCCGCGAGGTTGGCGGCCATGTTCCCTGAGCCGTCGTCGCCCTGCTGCGGGTCGTCCTGAGTAGGTGGCACGAAGGACGGAGGAGTAGACATCGCAGAACCCGAACCCTTCGAGATTTTTCAATTAGTAAGTTGATATATGTACAATGCGATAGTATATTGATTTGGCATAGGAGACTTACCGTTGGATCACGAAACCAGGGACGCTCGACGTTCGGGTAGTTGGGTGTGGGGACGTAGGCCGGCTGGGTCCCGTAGGTGCCCGGTGGTGCCGTCTGTACTGGGTAGCCGCCCTGCCCAACATAGGTGCCTGGACGGGCTGGATGGCTACCGTACACGGCCGGGGCACCGGTGTAGGGACCTGCAGTCCCCACCTGACTCGAGGAGCTGCCCGCTAGCCCCGCGTGACCACTTGGACCGGCCTGCACATATATTTGATTTCGTTAGTAGAGATGATAAGATATGCACTATAAAAAAGAATTGAATTGCGACTGTGTTACCCCAGCGACGAACGCCTCGAGCTGTCGAAGCCTTCTGTCATAGTCCTCCTGCGCAGCTCTCAGACTCTCTTGCATCGCCCTTAACATTTCTCTGTCATGGGCCCGCTCCTCCTCGTGTCTCTTCTGCTGCTGCTCTCTCTCCCTCTGCAGGCGATCCTCGAACTGGCGACGGGTCTCACCGCCGCTCTGGCTAGCCCGTACATCGGGCATATACTCTGAAGACCTGCAACATGCATAATACAGCAGTCAGTTTTGCAATCATAATATACAAGTGTACGAAAGAGATCTTACCGTAGGTGGTCGCCACCGATCGCCAGGCGCCCGTGAGCCTTGCCCCCCATGTGTTTATGAATCACATGAGGATCGAGGGGAGCCTCCTCTGGATTGCTCTCCTCCCCGTGCTCCTCTCTATAAGCGTCCTTATAACGCTCCTACATGTCGTGATAGTCAAAATCAAACAAATAACCAAACAAATATAGTTGTATTCATTAATCCTATCGACACTTACCAAACGGAGATAAGCATGGGGATCTAAGGTCGGTTGTCCACCAGGCGGCGCCTTTTTCGTGTGGGCCTGCTTCCACACGTCCATCGGGCTAGGCATAACCCCCGTCTTCGCCAACTAAATTGTAATATGACCGATATGTGTTAGTTCGAAAATCTAAAGTGAAGACGAAGTAAAAAACTTTTTATTACCAGTTTCTTCCCCAACTGTGCGATCGACCACCTCCCAGTGTTTGTTTTGTAATCCTTCACGCCCCTGTTCTTCTTTGCCTTCTCGGACTTCCCCTTCCACTCGGGGCTGTCCCACTTCCTACCTATAGCCTCCCAGGCGTCTCTCGACACCACTCGGGGCGGACACAGTTGTCTTGTTGGCGATCAAGTACAATGGCAAGCAAGCACAGGCGGTGAGGTTTTCTTGCTCTGTCTCCTACAAAAACAGAAAAATGTGGAAATTAGAAACGAACACATAAAACTTAATTGTATTGTGAGGTTAGGTTACTCACCTGTGATACTCCTGAACGGCCGAGACACGGGCATTGGACATCATGTCCTGTACCCTCTGCTTCGCCATCCTGTCGATGACAGGAGCGAAGTCCGTCTGCTGAAGTCCCTCCTGCGGAGCGAACCTGAGCTGAAGTAGGATATAACAGCAGATATAGTTAGAAGATAAAATCAATAAATGAAGCTGAGTTATTTTGTATCTTACCCAAAACTCGCGGATAACCTGATCCGCGGCAGTGCTATCCCCATGCGGGGCTAGCCTGTAGTCATCCTGTCTGTTGGTCTTGCATCCCATCACGGGTTATTAGCCCAGATAATCTCGCCGCCTTGAGGTGCCAAGCGCTGTCCCGGGCTGATGCCTCTCGTTGACATCCACCGTAGACATGTTGCTGCATATTAAACAAAAAATGTGACAGGTTTATATAATTAAATTCGAAAATGGTACAGAAGTAATTGGCTACAAAAATATGTACTGTCACGAATCAATCTGGATCGCGGTCGTCCAGGCTGGCTGAGGCGGTGCGGCCCCTCACCTGCTCGGGCCCTCTTCCTCCTACCTCCACGAGAGGACGACCTCCCAGCTATCTCCAGCCCCGGACGCACTCGCTCCACTCTCCTGAGTCAGAGCGAGCTCCTGCCCGGGCTCAGAGGCCTCCTCCTCCTCCTCCGCATGCGGAGGGTTGACGAACCTGCGCGGCGGCATATCCTGCATATGAAAATTAAAGAATAGTTAGTCAAATAAATAATTTAAATCTTGATAAATAATTAAAATTAAGATATTTTAGTACGCACATGTAACCTCGGATATTTATAATATCTAGCAGTAATTATCGTCGACATCCATAATATCTTCGTTTAACGATCCCACGACATCCGGGTCTTCTTGAACCTCATGTTCTTCTTCTTCTTCGACATCCGGGTCTTCAATTGCTTGTAATTCGTCAAGTCCCGACCCAATATCGACTACCATTGTGGTGTTCAGTCGGTGATCCTGTGTTGGACCTTCGTAATCATCGGTTGTTGGGTCTAACAATCTGCCTGGCCGACGGACCTTAAACACAACCCACCACGACTTCAAATCTTCCTTCACACTGCCTTTTATAGGTTTTTGGCATGGATAGGGGAGATAATACACCTGTTCTGCCTGGTTTGCGAGAATGAATGGATCGTACCCTTTAAGTCTGGAAGTGTGCTTTACCTCAACTAAGCCAATATCATGTTTACGCCGAACTCCATCATATGGATCAAACCACAGACAACGAAATAGAACTACTGAGAGCTCTTTACTGCCTTCGAATACTAGTTCGATTATCTCTTCGATTATACCGTAATAATCAACCCCATCCTCCCCCTGGCATAAGACATAGCTGTTTACTGATCGCAAATCAGGTTTTGACTGCTCATGTGTGGAGCAACGGAATCGAAAACCGTTTATATCGTAACGGTTATGAACTTTCACAGATCTCATGCATCCACGTGACATTTGACGAAGATCATTATGTAAACTAGCATCAATAGCAGCTTGTTTCCAAAACCATGTTAAGAAATTCGGCCGCCCATGTCCAGCACCCGTTCGCAAAAGTTGAGTTCTATCACCAGCAGTTGGCTGTCGACTTCCTTTCCATTCGACTCGGACAAATTCGTCTCGTACAGCTGCCAACTCTTCGATGTTGTCGAATATATATAACAATGCGACAACTCGTTCATCCCCAGATAAGTCTCGGGTCAGATGCTTACCTACCGCCCGGCCTTGCACCTGAAAAATTCTTAGCTCAGACTGAACTCTGCGATCGACTGAACGGTATCTCGGTATCTGAATATTCACATTTTTATCTATTGCCAAGTATTTGTTAGTGAAATTAGTAATCTCCTGAACATGATATGCCTCGGCTATTGAGCCTTCGACTCGTGCTTTGTTTTTGACACTTGCTCTAACATTTTTAGTCGACGTTCTATAGGATACATCCACCTATATTGTCTTTGGTCCCCAAGTTGAGCTTCATAAGGTAGATGCGAGGAGATGTTGCATTGGGTTGAAAAACCGGGAACATAAATCTTTTCTAACTTGCATACAAGCACGGCGATATCATCCCCAAGCTTCATCATATCATCCTTATTGATCTCCTTAGCACATAATTTTCTGTAAAAGAAACTCAATTCACTAAGAGCTCTCCGGACATCTTCAGCACGTAACCTCGTAATACGGTGCACGAGATCTCGCATGAATATGTGAAAGTCGTGGCTTTTCATTCCATTTATCTTTCCTTGAGTGATGTTCACGCCACGCCCAAAGTTCGACGCATAAGCATCGGAAACTTTAGACTATTCGAAACCAAAGTAATACCTCCTTCTTCTGCGAGATGTTAAGCACGCAGCTTTTGGCTTCTTCTTTTCCCCTTCGCCATATTCATTGTCGATTCGATCACATATGTCCTGACAATCTCGCCGTGCTTTCGCATTATCTTTACTTTTTTCAGCTATATCAAAGTTTGTACCATATATGGCCTCTGCTACGTTTTTCTCTTGATGCATCACATCAATGTTGTGCGGCAAAAGAAGATCATTTGCATATGGCAAAGCATATATGCAACACTTGTGTGTCCAATTATGTGAGATACCGTAATCTTCATAGGCTCCATTCTGACCCAGCACCAATTGGGAATGCCATTCCTTTATGAACGCAATACCCACACGACCACGTTTTCTCCTTTTTATTGTGGTGTTCTTACGGAATGCATTTTTCTGTTTCCGAAAAGGATGTCCCGGTTTCAAAAATGCTCGATGACAGTCGAACCAACTCGGTTTGCCACCAAATCGTAACTGGAATGCCTCTGTATCATCCAAACACACAGGACAACTAAGCCGCCCATGTGTACTCCATCCGGAGAACATACCGTAAGCGGGAAAATCATGTATTGAGTACATGTAGGCAGCCCTCATACAGAAATATCTGTTTGTTTTTCTATCGTATGTCGGAGCACCCTCTTCCCATAACTCCTTCAGCTCGTCAATCAATGGACTCATAAACAAATCAAGATTTTTCCGAGATTCTTTGGTCCAGGCACGATTAAAGAAAGAAACATGAACTCTTCTTTCATCAGAATTGAAGGCGGGAGGTTCAGAGGAATGCTAAAAACTGGCCAACATGAGTATGATGCAGCCATCATATTGAAAGGCGTAAAGCCATCAGTGGCAAGTGCTAGCCGCACGTTCCTTGGATCCGCTGCGAACTCCGGATACACCCTATCAAAGTGTTGCCACGCTTCTCCATCAGCCGGATGAACCATCATACCGGGTCTTACACGTTTACCCTCCTTATGCCACCTCATCTGCTGCGCGGTCTTCTCCGTAATGAAACATCTTTGGAGTCGTTTCTTTAACGGAAAGTACCGCAGTACTTTTCTCGCCACTTTGGTCTGTTTCTTTTCTCCACAACCGTCGACGATCTCAATATATCTGGACTCCCCACAATGATCACACACATTTTTGGCAGCCTCATTTTGTAATACAACATGCAATGGTTCGGACAATAGTCTATTTTCTCGTAAGGCATTCCCGGACCAAGAAGCGATTTTCTACACTCGTACCAACTTGGGGGCATCTTATGTCCTTCAGAAGCGTCGCTTAAACATCCTAACAACTCATGAAAACAATTGATAGAGAAGTTATACTTGTATTTCAGAGCCATCATCCGTGTTACCATAGAGAGCAGGGTCACGGTGGTTTGATCATGCAAAGGCTGTTTGGAAGACTCTAACAGGGTTAAGAATTCGGTCATAGTGGTAGTTGCCTGCTCATCATCAAAATCATAGCCAAAGTCATCCATCATATCTTGCATTCTGTCAACTTCATCAAATCCTTCGTCGGGAGGAGTAGGGACGACACGAGCACAACCACTCTCACCGTGATAAACCCAACGACGATAACCGGCCTTAAACCCATTTTTGCATAAATGCATTCCCATATCATACCGTGTCCTCTTTCTACAGTTTCCACACTCCGTACAAGGGCAATGAACGTACGCCGTGTCAGGGTTTGGGGTCGCCTTGAAAGCATTATCAACAAATGCATTGGCCTTCTCATACCATTCATCTGAATGTTGTCAGATTCGATCTCCATCCATCGTACATCCACCTCCTCTCTTCATCCATCGGTCTTGACACGGAAGCTACGTTAGGGTTTGAGAAAAGGCTTAGGAAGGCTTCTAAACCCACCCACAGTAGCAGCTTAGGCGTGTTCATTGTGGCATCGATAAAACGAGACAAAATTTGTGACATAACCCTATAGTTCTCTTAGTGCAACGATGGCTAAAAAGTGAAAGCCGACTTAACAAACACTTATGTTATGCACTAGGAGAACTATAGGTTATCTGCCAAATTTTATCTCGCTTCTATCGATGCTCTGCAGACACGCCTAAGCGACTATCCGTGAGTCGTCCACCGACGCCACACATTGGCTGTCCTTTGGACAATTCGGGTCATTTGCACAGCGTAATAGAAATGAACGAATCACCGCCCAATTTCTTTTACGCGTTGTGTTTTACCGAGAACGGGTGACGACGACTAGGTTACTAATCGGTTCGAGACTTACAAAAATACAATAAATTAGGCATAGCACATAGCAAAGCAAAATTATATCTATAATTAAATAGCAAAGCATTACAATTGCATTACCTAATTTCGCAATTTTATAAATTAGGTAATTTTAATAATCATTACTTACAAAACTAATTAACTCAATATTATATAAAAATGTATATATAAGTTGCATCTAAAATTAAATGGTAAAACAAAACAATTGCATTATCTAATTTTCAATTTTATAAATTTTATTAATTTTAAATTATTACTAATTACAACACTAATTAAATTTTCGACGGTTTAAGACCGTCGAGACTACACATGATAATTTAAAAAAGCGAAGAAACAACACGTACCACCGGCGAATGACGGCGGTGAAAGCTAGGCTAGACGCGACGGCGGCGGCTCGGACGGCGCAGGGCTGGTGGTAAATGGCGGCGCACGGCGCTGGGGCGACGGAACGCGGAGGCGCTGAGGCGAGGGACAGCGGAGAAGCTGGCGGCGCGGCGGCCAGCTGGCGACGGCGTAGGCGCGCGCGGAGACGGCGCTGGCGGGGCGGCGACGGCGCTGGCGCGGCCTTGGCGGCACGCGGCGGCGCGGCGATGGCGTGGGGAGGCAAGGCGGCGGCGGCGCGATCAGGCGGACTCAGAAAAATTTGCCTAAGTGCGGTAGCGAGTTTTTATAACAACTAATCTCGACGGCTTTAGGCCGTCGTGAAAGATCCCTACCAGACAATTAACCAACCAAAACATGACACGTGGCGGCCATAACTATCTCGACGGCTTCGGGCCGTCGAGATTACAGGCCGCAACGCGAGACAGTTGGGTCGCTGTTTTCTCGACGGCTAACGGCCGTCGAGATAACTCCGTCTGTCGGCGTCGCTCACCACGTGTCACATTTTCACGAGCCACGATCTATATCGACGCCGATGGCCGTCGATATTATTTAAAGGGTGGCGTGGCCGTTTATTTCCTTCTTTCTCGACGGCCAGAGGCCGTCGAGAAAGATATGTGTCGGTCGGCTCTTGGATTGTCCATATATCGACGGCTTGTGAAGTATAGCCGTCGAGATAACTCTATTGCGACGGCTTACGTTGACTACCGTCGTCAATAATGCTCTGTCTCGACGGCTTGTTATTATGCCGTCGAGAATGTGCTCTATCTCGACGGCTAGTGCAACGCCCCCCTTCGATGGTCAACATAGCTTACTTAATTTTTTTAAAAAAATTTAAAAAATCTTTGGTGCTTCTAAATGGCTAATAATGTTTATGACATGATAATATACTATGAAGAAAATTCGTATGCTCAAATTAAATTTACAAACGGAGTTGCCTATGTAAGTGGTTATATCGAGCAGAGTATAAGTGAGCGTTCTATAGAGTTTTATGATTTATGGGTCATGGGGATATAAAAAATTTCAAATAATGCACCATTGTGTCGGAAAACCATTGTATATAGATCATTTCAATTGAAATGTAATAAAATATTGCATTTTAAAAACATTACAATACAATTTGTTAGTTTTAAATATATATACATATATTATACCTAACCTAAATTATAAATACAAATTATTTCAAGAATTAGTATGCAAAAAATAACACCTTGCACCATTATATATTTTCCCAAAATTTGGGACTGCATCAAATTTTATTTTTATTTAAGTTCTTTTATTTAAATTGCTAAATAAGCAAATCTGGAAATTATGAAAATATTTACAAAATGAAAAATTCAATGGGCCACCCACCGTTGAGCATTAACTATTTCTCGACGGCCACATTCTAGCCGTCGAGATTGATTCATTATGATGGGCGGCCCATAATCTATTCTGACGGTGATTGTGAGCCGTCGAGATAGAATCTTCCGCCCGCGAAAAGCCGGAAAAAGCGTCTTGCGGGCCTAGGGACCTTATCTCGACGGCTTTTCTATGGCCGTCGATATTAAAACCATCGTGTCGACGGCATTTCCTTGGCCGTCGATATTAAGGTCGCTGTGTCGACGGCCCATATCAGGCCGTCGAGAATTTTTCTGGCCGTCGAGATTTCGCGCGTTTCCTGTAGTGTGTATAAAACTTTTGGTTTTTGTTTGTTGAATAAAAGATTTTTCTCTCACGAAACTTCATATCAGAAACTTTCGTCTTGGTTTCATTGCTCCTTTTGCAAGTTTTATCAGCAGTTTAGAAAAGTTTCATTGGTTTTTTTAAGCTTCGTCAGTAGTTTATCGAAATTCCATTGGTACTCTCAAATTTCACTAGTAGTTAGCTAAGTTTCATATATACTTCAAATTTCATTAGTAGATTAATCAAGTTTCATTGGTTGTTCTTTAAGTTTAGTTATCACTCTCAATTTTTAATTTTTTATCGGTAGTTAGATAAATTTCACTAATCTTTCTTTAGGTTTCATTGGTAGTTTTTATAAGTTTCAACGGTCATTTTCCAAGTTTCATCGGTTTTCACCCCGTTTCATATTGCATTCACTACTAGAGAAACAACTTTTAATAACGGTCCATTAGTACGTATCGGTTAAACACAAACTAGAACAGATAATGGCATCAATACCGATTCATGGTACCAAGACATTAGTACCGGTTGGGCCCTCACATTAGTACTAGTTTGTGATATGAATCGATACCAGCGAGCATTTTGATAGGCGGGTGCAAGCTAGCTGGCACAGGTGCCATCAGTGCCGGTTCATGTTATGAACCGATATTGGTGTCTCGTTTAAAAAACGTTCAAAAAGAATGTATATCCTAGTCATATCAATACACGTGCGTGGGTGGGTGGATAGAAGGGTGAGTTGTGAATCACGAGGTCTCAAGAGGTTTCAGGTTCTCCCGTATGCCAACGACATGTTTTTAAATATCTATACTAATATTAGTACTGGCGTTCAGGAACCCGGTATTGATGCCCTTGAGTATCAGTCATAGATGGTTTGTATCGGCTCAAGAACCGGTATCAAAGGCTCTTTCTAACCGGTACAAAAACGATATTTGCTGGTAGTGATTAGTGTTGGGGAATGGGCCGGGCCAAACGGGCCAGCCCGGGCACGGCCCGAAAAATAGGCCCGCAGCACGGCATGGCACGGAGATTGATGGGCCGGGCCTGCACGACCCAAAATGGCGTGCCGGGACGGGCCTAGAAACCAGGCACAACATGCCGCCCAGCCCGACCCGATTGTACGGGCCGTGCTTGGGCCGGCCCGGCCCGACAAAAGCCCGAAGCCCCTGTTTATAGGATAGTTGCAGGTTGCAGCACGTATATTAGTAATATTAAATGCTGCAAATGACTAGCTAGCTTCTCAGCTCAAGTTCCAATTGCATTTACGCTCAACCGTCCAACAGCCAACTACCCGATAGCTGGGCCATGATTTTTCTACCGCTAGAACCCACTCGGCCACTGCATCAATTACTGGCTATGCACATGTAGCTAACCCACGCGGCCACGCGAGTACGCGATGCGAGGCGTTGGTCGGCCGCTCTTTTTCACCGCGTGTGTGCTGCCTTAGATGGGCCGTGCTCGTGCTGGCCCGGCCCAACGAAGGCACGACATGCTTTCGGGCCGTGCCAGGCCTGGCATTTGGCTGCTCGTGCCAGCCCGGCCCGGCACGATGAACTGGCCGTGCCGTGCCGGCCCGATTCGTGGCGGCCCGAGGCACGACGGCCCGTGCCCCGGCACGGCACAACTCCCAGCACTAGTAGTGATTGGTAAAGTTCATGAGTACATATGTTTCTCAAGTTTTAGTAGTTATTTTTTGAAGTTTCCATGACGATGTTGGTATGATGTAATGCGTCCGATAAGAATGGTTTTCATCGAATGTCCGGTTCCTGGCACGCGTCTCAAATTTTAACATTCACCAAAAGATAAGCACCTCTTGCATCGCCCAAAAGACAGTGAGAGCCAACCATCAAATCGACCGAATTAATTAAGTAGATCAAGTTGATTCGCAGAGCCCAAACTAAAACTCGATCCTGCCAATGTTGGCATCGATCTGGCCAATCCAACACGCGCCGGCCAAATCAATTGCAGCCTCCCCCGGTTTAGCCGCGGATCACGCACACATACGATATGAACTCACTGTTTACATGCATGCGTGTGTCGTTTACGCCTAAATACCCGTTTCATATGATCACAGGCGCATGCATCCTGGCGCGGAGCAGTTGGAACTCGCGTACGCAGTCGTAGTGCATGCGATGATGCGATCGATGCCGTTCGCAGCGTCCAAGCATGTGATCGAGATAATCAGTGCTATCAATCGGGCGCTTTTGGTTAGGGCCGGTACGTGTTAAGTTTGCGTCATGGATATCTCTTATATATATGTAGCTCATGCGACCTAACTATAAATCTCATGGTTCATTTATCGCGAGGTAAGAGCTTAATGCAAGAGATGCGGTGTGACCTAATATGTGTGTCGTCACAATACACATGTACCTAACTATGTATTTAAGATTATTTATATGTAGTTAGGGGGCAGCCAATTGATGGTATTTTTTGTGGTATCCATTAGTGCACGAGGTTAGAGCATCCCCAGCAGGGGAGCCAAAGCAGCCTGCATCTGCGCCGTGCATCGCGCGCGCCGCCCGCCTGCCCGCCGCAGCTACGCATTTAAAATTTTTTTCCCGCCTGCCCGCCCCCGTTGATGCCGGCGTCTGATAGTGCGCCTGCTGCGCCTGCTCTTAGGGTGCTAGATTAGGGCCGGGTGCTAAATTCTTCACCACTGGTGGAGATGCTAAATACCGAACTCCATTGAAGAATTAGCGCGCATATCTATCGGTCAGGATCACTAGCTAGCAAATAGGAGGAGCCATAGAGAGGTCGGTGTAGATGGGTTAAGGAGAAAGGGGGACAAAGAAAGAGGGATGAGAGTGTGTGCAAGTTGTTAATGAGATCAGCAGAATACACAAATGTATATATAGTTGATTAATTGACCGTGCCGACCTTGCTCCAGTGTCGTATAGGGTTTCGAGTTCACCACTCCCCTAGCTTACTTAAAGGGAGATAGGGGTGGTGGAGGCATGATGATAGGAAAGGAGCTGTATAAGCGGTTGGTAACGCCTGTACAAGCGGTTTTAAAACCGCTTGTAAGAAACCTTGAACCCAAGACCTCATGACTCACACCTCACCCAGCTAGCTAACCTACCCACGCGTGATATCCGATGAGATAGGGGGAGCTGTCCTTTTATCTATTCGAAAATGGACTCTCTAGAAGCGGTTGGGGCTATTAAACCGCTTATAAAGACCAAGCATCCTAAGCGGTTTGTATGCCCAACCGCTTCTAGAGCTCTAGCAGCGGTTGGGGACATGAACTGCTTAGGATTCTTGGTTTTTAGAAGGGGTTCGTGCCCCCAACCGCTTATAGAGGTCCACTCCTGGCTTGGGGCTGATTTGGGGCTATTAAACCGCTTGTAAAAGTCTGCTCCTTTTTTTCCAACCGCTTAGGAAAGTCAGTTCCCTAGTAGTGGGAGATTAAGGATATAAATTTAGTATGGGAGATTATTGGAATGGGGTAGAATAAGGATATAAATTTAGTATGGAAGATTATAGGCCGTTGATGTCTAGGCTATTAGATTAAGACCAATAGTCTAGAAATGAGTATTTTTATTTCTAGTTGACTGACGAGGAATAAGCAAAAGAAATAATGGTTTTTCTAGGATATAGGAGTCTGGATGTTGCTATTTTTCGGCCTGTATCATAGGGATCCTATGTACTTATCGTGGAATTTTTTTATTTTTTGTTCTCAATTAATTAATTAATTTGTATATTTCAATATTTTTAGGTTTTACTATTTTTTATATATGTTCTCATACAAATATTTTGTATTTGTTTTTGTGTTTGTAGGATATACTAGACCTTTTCTAACGGCCTTGGGCCAAAACAACATAAAATGTGACCATATAATCCATCACATATGACCGTACCAACCAAGCATAAAACATGTTGTCTTCCTGCTATCAATGACCAAATAATCTATCTATAATATAATTATTAGGGTCCAACGAAACCATTACATTAATCTCAAAATACTAGAAATTTCCAGGTTAATCAGAAAGAAATAAAGCTCTGCACCATTGATTGTTGCGGACCCAAATTATAACGAGTTAGATTAAAAGAAATAAATTTAAAATAAAAATAATATAAATTAATAAGAGTCATGTCATATTAAAAAAGAGCTCGTATCAACTAAAATAACAATAGAAATTCAGAATAAAGGTTAGATCAAAAGAAATAAATTCATAATAAAAAATAGATTTAAAAGTACATGTCGGAATTTAAAATGTTTTTCTATAACAAAATAATAATAAAAGTTTGAAATAAAAAATAATAAAAATAAGAGTGCATGTCATATCGACTCGTGCTCATTTCTAAAGTTACATAGAAATCGTGTTTAGCTCTTGCTTGTTTGCAAGCAAGTTAACTCTGAGTTGTGATTTCTACGAGCTGAGCTCGACCTACGAGTAGACCTGATCACGGGAAGTCCGCTGCATCGGCCGAGCTCGGGCCTCAATCCGGAGCCTGTTCGTTGGGCCGGGCCTAGGCCCAAATTTTTCATGATTTGAGACATGGCTGGGCCGGGCTTGGGCCGGTTTTCAAGCCCGACGCACCGGGTCAGGCTCGGGTCTAGTCCCGTGGGACCAGGCTTTTCCAAACCCGGCACGAAGCCCGGCCTGACCCGACATTTGATCTGGTCTACTCACGAGTCGTGGGCCACAAAATAAAACGCCAGCACTACATGCAGCCCTTGTATCCAATTCACAATGCAATAAATATATGCATCCAAAATCTCATGCAATGCATGGCTTGCGATAATTAAATCCGGATGTTGGTCAGCATCCAGAATCCAGATACATGTTTCACTAAATACTTCCTCATACATGCCACTTTCTGCAGGCAAAACGTAAGCAAGAGCACCGTGTGAGGTATTCGATGGCGACCGCCATTAATTAGCTTCCATCGACGATCAAACTCGATCGGCGAAATATTAATACGAAAAAGTTTCGAGCAATCCATCCCTGAATGTGGCAAGTGTGAACCGCGGTTCAGCTCTCATCTGTATGGATTCTTGCTCGCATCAATACTAATTAAAGAAGTGGTCTTTACTACAGAAACATTTCTATCGGTTGTTCATGATTCAATAGTGATCAGATCACTGTCAGTTTAAATCACGAACAGATAGTAATACTTTTTTGAGTTATGAACCATTAGTGATGTTTCAGATACTATCACTATCGATTTGAGTCACGAATCAATAGTGATACTAGAGGCATCACTATCGATTTGAGGCATGAACCAATAGTGATTCCTTGATTGGTGGACGGGTTAATAAACAATGCATTTTCTAGCTATATCATCAGACGACGGTGGGTGGGTTGGCTACATGAGTGAGGCTGAAATTAAGTGAAATCGGTAGTATATCTGGTTTGAAACCGGTAGTGATGTGCCCCTTTTTTTTTCAGTGCATCTGAATTCTGAGCTACAAATTACCAGAGATTACATTAGCAGATGACGACCGTACATGTGACGCACAGTTTTTAATCTTTGTAGGATCAATTAGCTGATGGAGACAGAAAGGCGCCGTCTCCATACGAAGCTTTGCATCTGCAGCGCAGGCGAGACGAGTACAATAAGTACGCAGCAGTTTGGAGCTGCTGCTCGCCAAGCAGAACGACGCTGTGACTGTGGACTGGAGAGTCAAACTAAGCAGCAGCGGCGGCGGCGGCGAGTGCAAGAACTCATGGCCGCGGCGAAGAGCGTCCATGGCAGCGAGTGGGATCTCAAGGAGGGAGACGACCGCCGCCAAGACGACGTTGAGGCAGGCGGCGCCATGGCGGCGGCGGCGGCGTGGCGGCCGCAGCGCCTCGTGTCGCTCGACGTCTTCAGAGGCGTCACCGTTGCGGTCAGCTAGTTCCCCACCTTTCTAGCTAATTCCTAGCTCCATGGGGCACATATATTTCAATACCATTTGTGACCCACATTCATCTACTCACAAGTACACATGCATTGCGTCGGTGTACTGTTGTCGTTTGTTTATTTGCCACTCATTCTCACTGGCAAGTAGTATGTATGCTAATGACGGCAAGTTAGACGCTTAAGAACAGCAAAATGGTAAAACACACTTTAAAGAATGATAAAATAATATTTTTCCCCCACGGCACCGCCATGGATGCACTAATTGGGATTTGGGAGGACATGTTTTGAGGCAGAAATGGATGCAGCTAGCTGGTGATAACTGATAAGAGACGAGCAGTGGGCGTTGGCCACCTGGCGAGCGAGGCCTCTCCATCACACAGAAAGAATATGCAGAATTAAAACACGCATGCACCAATCCGTCATTTTTTTTAAAAAAAAAACGGAAGCAGCACGAAGAGAGCAACGGTGGCGTCGCAAGATCCATGCGAAATGGACGGCCGGATCCGGCCGCCGAACGCGCGTGCCAGCGTGCCGGATCCGCACGCACGGCCATCTTTTCGCCGCGTCGTCGTCGCCGATGCGCACGTGTAACGACGGGCCTGGGCCGTAGGGGAGAGACGCATGGCCCGGGGTGTTTGGTTTTTCACCGTGTTTGGCAACTTCCTCGCGGCTGACGCAAGGCTCGAGCTCGTCGTCGGTAAATGTGTTCGGGGGTAACGACAGCGAGTCAGCGACCGCTGACTGGCTTTTCAGCTCGATCGCTCGCATAAACGAGCCGATACTGAACAGGTCTGGCTCGCTCCTAAAAACGATCCGAGTCTAAATAAGACTGACTTGCTTAGACTCGGCTCGTTTCCACCCCTAGTCACCATGCCACCACCGTCCCGAACGAAACCATTCGATATTTTTTCAGCATAACAATACTTTTTCTGAAAAAATCATTAAAAAAATATAAAATAGACTCAAAAAGTATGAGAACCATCCGACAGCGATGAGCCGCCGCAGCCCGTTCGGAGCACAGCCTCTCGCCTCACTGGAACTGCCTAAACTTAGCAATATATCTGAAAAAATTTAAAAACTATGAAATGGTTGTAATAAATCGTAGAATAGTGAGAGTGATTAATTATATACAGAGGTGATTTAGTGTATCTGGTTCTATAAATAAGATCCTTTTAAGATGTGTCTAAACTATCCCTTCTACTCGATGATTGAACCCTTATTTGCTAGGTAAGGCAACGAGTCTATCTAGAATTCCGAACATTATATATTTAATCCAATGCCCAAGTGAACTCATTAATTCCACCTTTATTTCTTTTAGGAATAAGTCAATCTACTTCACCACTTGAACTATTTAACAGGGTGTACTTAACTTCTAACGCACACTATTTAACTAGTTTGGTCCTCAGCACACACGCGCGCCCGGCCTCACGCACACATGCGCACACACACCCACACTTGAACAAATTTGTTTTTAACCCTCCGTATGTGGTTTCTCATAGCAGTATTTTCACATGAACGATACACCTACCAATTGTTTTTGCCACACAAGTAGCACTCATGAAATTTTCTTTCTTAATGGATACCACATATGAGTCCACATGTCATCTTTCTATTCACTCTTCCATCCTCTTTTCCTTTCTCTTTCCTCTTTGTTGGCATCAACTGCCTATATTCCTCTCCTCCCCTTTTCCGTGGCCACCTCCCTCCTCTTTCCTTGCACTCTACCCCTCCCAATGATGACAATGAGAAGGCACTAGCGGCGGTGCGCTGCTCTATCACAAGAGGAAGTGGGGCATAAGGAGGGAGCAAATGGCGAGGCACACCTCTAGCGAGCATCAACTTGTGGTAGGTGTAGATGCCAACACCAAAGCACATGACGTGAGACGGAGGGGCTCACCGATGGCAGACACGTATGATGACACAATGATGGACGAGATGGGATGCAGAGAGCGCAATGCCTTCCTTCAAATGGCAAAGCCTAGTTGCTAACAGGTCTTGTTGCAGCTGGGGCAACCCATGGGAATGCATGTGGAGTCAGGCTCCAGGATGAGTGGGAGCATATGATGGGGCACTTTGTCATCGAAAGTGAGGAGGCTAGGTGGTGGCGCTCCAGCAACAACGAGGTAGTGGTGGGGATTGAGAAGGGAGTGGTGAGAGGGAGGAGAGGGATGAAGAGGGAGAGGTGGATAGATAGCATGGAGGGATGATATGAAACATGTGGGTCCAATAGCAAAAATATTAGATTATAAAAAGAATGCCACACGTGCTGATTGTGTGGGAAAAAATTGCTAGGTGTACATCTATATGCCAATGCCACTCTTAACTGCATTTGGCGTGTGTGGGCGGTGGGGGATGGGTGTTAAATGCACTAGTTCAAAATACACTGGGGACTAGAAGCATGACTCTAAAAGATTTCTTTTTCTGCATCGGCTACTATATGTATAACTACAATATTTGAGCGACTGTTATGGATGCTCTGACATACCTATTTTCAGCCTAGTTCGATAATTTAGGAGCTGAAATTTTTTCTTTCAGTTTTATTTATCCTGTTTTGCTTCTAGAGTGTAATAATTGATTGACCGAGTGATAACCGACAAGACGATGGATATTGTCATCAACAATATTTCGCTAACCGTCATGAAACCTTGTAGTTACAAAAGCAAATGTTCACAAAACTTCGAACAACTTTATTTATTTTCTAGGTCACGAATGCCTAAATTTCGGATTAACAAGACGTTAATATGATATGTTTTCTAGTATTTCAGTGGAAAATAAACGGTGAAGCCATGCATCAAGCTCCATTATTATATACAAATTATATAAACAAAATGAGCAGAAATACTATAGTATATATACCTGCACTTAATTTGTTGGCCGACATGCTTATGTCACATATTCTGTCGATTTCTGTTGGTTAAGGAACCATCTGCACCAGGAATCAAGCAATATGCAAAACATAATGTTAAACTTTTCTACCTCCATAAAGCTTGTCTAACTTTATAAATTCCTAAAGGTTAGTTAATTTATGGACCATGACATATTGCCTCATGGGGGAAGACACATAGCGCGATTCCTGTAGTGTCCGTGTCTCACCCTCTCACTACTTTAACTGGTCCACTGCATGTCCGCACCTCCTTTACCTAATATTTTTTTTAAACATAACATTTTCATTCTCAACTTGACATAGTTAATTGAACTTAACAGAGTTCAAGTGTTCCGTTCTGTAATAAACCTACTTATCAACTTATCATTTACTTCTGCATCCTTTGCTTCAGATGTCTGAAGACCTCGAAACAACTCTTTCTCAAATGCTCTTCTCCTTCCATATTTAGGATCTCCTGACTTCCCGGCTCAATGCCACACACCTACTCCGCTCTGCGGACCCACATTAATGATCTCAGTGTCTGGTGTGCCGAGAGCATCCTGCAGCCCAACCTTGCCCCGAGGCATAGCACCTGTCATGATAGCAATCTTACGTCATCTCTGACTCGAAAGAAACAATTGAATTTCAACTCGAAGGAGTTGCCGCCGATGATTTTTTTTTATTTGCGCATAAAGGTCATGCGCCTTTGCGGTGCGGCAAACGTCCGTTTTGTAATAAGTTAGCTCACTTATAACGCATATCCAGAAGGAAATATGCACCTAAACCTCCTCTAACATTTTGACCATATAATTTTACTATTGAATTAATTCAAGACAGTTCATCAGTCTTTTTCTAAAAAAACTTATCATATCAAAATATCTTAAATATATAAGCTTACTGTACTGTGTACGTAGTATATAATCTCTTTTTTACTGACTTTATCACACACTTTCAGTACATAATTAACAATAATTTCTTATCCTATGCCCGTTTCTCCGAGCCACATACTTTGGCTTTCGAAACTGTACTTCCGTAATATCAACGCTATTTCTGTTGTCCTAAGCGTTCCGACCTTTTGAACATGCTCCTCGAAGGTTTTGAAGTTTAGCGTAGAGTAAAATGCACGGACGGTCTCTAAACTATTAGATGATTCTCATCCAGGTTCCCAATCTATGAAACTACAGTTTTGGGTCCCTAATATTTTTAAGTGGGTTCGTCCCGGTCCAAAACTGTCATGTGACAGCCCTAAAGATGACTTGACGCTGATATGGCAGTCTATGTCACATAAATTACTTAAAAATTTAGAAAAATCCTAAAAAAATTTAGAAAACATAAAAAATACAAAAAATATTAAAAAATTAGGAACATCATAAAAAATTAGAAAAAAAAAGTAGCAATTGAGGGCTCCCATACGCCATGAGTCTAGAGGTCTTGCGCTTACAACTATAAAGGGATTAAAGGCGACCACACTGTCTTTATGTCTATTTTTAATATGTTTATGACTTTTCATCTGTTTATTTTTTTTTCATGATTTTCCCTTTTTTATTGATTTCTTATTTTTTTTAATGATATTCCCATATTTTTATGATTGTTTTGATATTTTTTATATGTTTTTAATGATTTTCCTCTTTTCCCTTTTTCCCTTTTTATGCTTTTAAAAATAATTTTCCCATATTATAATGATTTTTTAATTTTTAAATGATTTGCACATATTTTTATGTTTTTTTAATGATTTTTCTATTTTTAAAACTATTTTACGTGACATGTCAGCGCCACATTAGCTCTAGTATTGTGACATGGCAAGTTTGGACCAGGGTGGACCCAGTTAAAAAGATTAGGAACCCAAAACTACGGTTTCATAGATTAGGGACCGAGATAAGAATCGATTAATAGTTTAGAGACTGCTGGTGTATTTTACTCTTTAGCATATATTTTAGTTGTTCACCCGTACATCTAGACATATGTAGTGCTTCATGAAAAGTTGGTCGATGCAAGACTCAATTGTTATATTATATTTGCAAACACCACAGCTGATGATACTCGTGGATGATGCTGGTGGCCTTGTCCCAGCTATCAGCCACTCACCGTGGGACGGTGTGACGCTGGCGGATTTCGTGTTCCCCTTCTTTCTCTTCATTGTTGGAGTCTCTCTGGCCTTTGCCTATAAGGTAATAATAATATAATAATAAACAAGCAACTCCTTATTTTTAGGTAACGAGTATGGTGTCCCGTACATTTACGCTGTTGGATTTGTCTCAATCATTTAATTTGACATGAATTCTCATTTCTATTTTTTTATATTCTAAATTTATGCATTTATTTTTTTATTGGATTGGATATGAACTCTTTATTTTAATCTAACATGAAATCTTATTTCTATTATTTTTTTATTTCATATTTCTATTATTGCTTTATTGCATTTGATATAAAGTTTTTTTAAAATCTGGCATGGAGATCATATTTATATTATTTTTTATTTTAAATTTCTATTTTTAATAGTTAATGTGAAATATTTCTTTTAGTCTTATCCATTATAATCCGAGCCCACAACAATCAACGGCAAAGATCTTTTTTCTTTTCGATTAACATGGAAATTTGTAAGATTTTAGAATTAATTTGGTGGCTCCATTGGACTTTGATTTAATTATATAACGAGCATGTTGCTCGGCATGTTTGCGTACATAGTTAGATTTGTCTCATTACTTTAATTTGACACCAACTCTTATTTCTATCTATTATTTTGTAGCTAGATTCAATCGCTTCATAGTTAATCATGCTTTGCGCAGAGAGTGCCAAACAGAGTGCTGGCAACCAAGAAGGCCGTGCTCCGGGCTGCAAAACTCTTCCTTGTAGGCCTCCTGCTCCAAGGTACGTAAAGGCCAAAAAAAAAAAAAGAGAAAAAACCCCTACAATTTTCGTCCTCTGTCCTTCGATGACCTTCTAGGCCCTGTTTACCCTAAAGTAATTTCATTACCTCCGGTTTCTGCACAGTAAAGAAGCATAAAGCTGTACCAAATGCTCTGACAAGCTCTAGGTTAAAAAGATGTGACTAGCCAAAACGTTTAGTCAGCTTCACTTCTTTTACTTTACTGAAGCTAAAAACTGCTTAAATTAAACCTACCAAACGTAGTTTGAAAAGCATGCATGCTGAGTTATAAGTTTGTGAGAATCTGATGGTAATATCGGACGGTCATATCAAACTATGCGTGACTCCAGCCCAGGCGACTGGGCGCACGCACGCACGCCGGGCCCACCCATCGGCGGCCGCGGCGGCGAGCCCAGTCGCCTGGGTTTAAGCAAAACCGTCAAACTATATATGAAGTAGCAATGACCTTGATCTTAATTTTCTCCCCAAATTACAGGTGGCTTCTTCCACGCCGTCCACGATCTTACCTACGGGGTCGACATTAGCAAGATAAGGTTGATGGGCATACTACAGGTACAAATTAAAGTATCTTGCACACACTCGATCTCTTTCTTAATTTTGTCTAATTTCTGATTTCTCCCATGCAAATACACATGAAAGCTGCGCATGAGCATGATCTTTGCGCACGTACGCTCTATACTCTAGACCGATCTCATTCACACCACACTCCATGCAGAGGATCGCAGTGGCCTAATTGGCGGTGGCGCTGTGCGAGATCTGGCTAAGGAGCAGGAGCAGCAACGGCGGCGGCGGCGGCGATGATGTCGTCTCCGGCTACACGTTGATCAGGCGATACCGCCATCAGCTGTGAGCACAGCAGATTTACACTTGATTTGCACAGCCCGTAGTCGTTTATTAGCTGCTTAATTAGCTCACTGATCTGCGTTGCATCATCACCTGATGGATTATCCTGATGTTTGTTGCGTCGATTCTGTGAAAGGTTTGTGGGCTTGGTACTGACGGCGGCGTACATGGCGCTTCTGTACGGGTTGTACGTGCCGGACTGGGAGTACGAGGTCGCGTCTCCTGGTTCCTCTGCTGTGAAGCATTTCCAGGTATGCCTTTTTTACGGCGCACAACAAAAAAAACATGAGCCGTCCATTTATTTTGATCGAACAATTTTAATTCCTTTATACTACTCACTCCATTCCTTTTCATTTATCGCCATTAACTTTTGGACATGGTTTTTGACCATTCGTCTTTTTAAAATTTAATACAAATATACAAAAAAAAATATAAGTCATAGTTAAAATACCTTTAATGATGAAACAAAGCATAACAAAATAAATAATATTTAAATAGTATTTTTGAATAAGATGAATGGTAAAATGGCATGTCTATAAGTCAACCATAATAAATAAAAAAAGAAAGGAGGGAGTACTAGATGGTATCAACCTCTAGATATCATACTAAATAAATGTCCTACGTGCCCCACTGCACTGCCTTATTTCCTATTTTTTATTTATACTATAACTGGCTTTTTTATCTTCTAGTATTTGTCATTGATTTTCTTTTTTTAAAAAAAATTAAGTTGCATTGTTGTCTGATTGGATTGTAGGTGAAATGTGGAGCGAGGGGCGACGCGAGTCCAGGCTGCAATGCCGTCGGCATGGTTGACAGGCGCGTTCTCGGAATTCAGCACCTCTACACAAGCCCGGTCTACCTCAAAACAGAGGTACGCATGATACAGCTCAAACATTTCAATTGACAATTATAATCGGAATTTCCCAGATGAATAGGCCGGAAAAGGAAAATACTAACACGACAGCGGAAACCTAGATAGGCCGACAGATCGGGATGCCGAAAATCACAGTGGCTCACAACGCCTTGTCGTGAATTCACGAGGTTTTTTCTGAATCTGGCGAGTGGCATGGAGGCATGTATGTAATATTTCGTTTTTGGGTGTGATTTGCAGCAATGCAGCGTCGTTTCGGCCTGACGCTCCATCGTGGTGCGAAGCCCCCTTCGACCCTGAGGGCCTCCTCAGGTGATCATCTGTCAGCTATTTGATCAGTTAGTCAATGATCAGTCAGCTATTGATCAGTCTATCATGGTGTCTACCATATTGATATTGGTCAGTCATCAGTCTACCGTGGTGTGAGTCTACCCAAGTTGATTCCTCTTTGCAATGTGCAGCTCCTTGATGGCAGTCGTGACCTGCTTGATCGGGCTCCAGATTGGTCATGTCATCTTGCACTTCAAGTTACTGGTTTCCACCGCCTGTCTGGCCTGGGTTTTTCCCCCAGACAGATGACGGTGCAGCCCTGACGGCAAACCGTCGGGAAAAGAAATGTGAAAGTGACAAATGCATATGGCTGCAGGAGCACGACGAGAGGATAGTGCAATGGTCGATCCCGTCTCTGAGCCTGTTGGCTCTTGGCATCTCGCTCGACCTGTTCGGTAATCGACACATCAAATAGATAATTAATCAGCATTGGGTTGTGATAAAAAAGATAATCAAGTTCCATGAGCTTCTGATTAGTTTGCACAAGTGTTTGATTCTGAAAACGTAGGGCTTCGGATGAACAAGTCACTGTACAGCCTGAGCTACACCTGCGTCACCACCGGCGCCGCCGGCTTCTTCTTCGCCGGAATCTATTTGCTGGTTGGCACTTGGCAGCAATGTTATATAGCAGGCAGCCAAAATTTGTTGTTTTTTCAAGTACAAAGATGCTGTAAAGTTCCTAACATTTCTTCCCTAAATATATATAATCAGGTGGACGTGTATGGTTACAAGAGGCCATTATTTCCAGTGGAGTGGATGGGGGAAAATGCTTTGAAGATTTTTGTTCTAGTAGCATGCAACATTGTCCCAATCCTGGTGCAGGGTTTCTACTCGAGGCAACCTAGCAGTAACCTTGTAAGCACAGATTCAGCTCGGTGATGTGGTATTTGTAGATTTAAAGTGACCACTATTTGAGTTAACACTGTTGCGGATCATATTATTAGCCCAACTCAAACTGCCTTCATACAAGGACGAAACATCTTAGAGGGTGTCGTCATCTTATATGAGACTGTTCATGAATTGCTTAGAAAGAAACAAAGTGGAGTTATTTTCAAAATTGATTTCGAGAAAGCCTACGATAAAGTTAGATGGCCATTCTTAATGCAGACATTGCGAATGAAAGGCTTTTTACCTAAGTAGATATCTTGGGTTCAATCCTTCATTTCAGGTGGAAGTGTTGCGGTTAACGTCAACGACGATGTAGGATCTTATTTCCAAACGAAGAAAGGCCTTAGACAAGGGAATCCCTTGTCCCCATTACTTTTTAACATTGTTGTTGACATGTTAGCGATTCTAATAAAAAGAGCTAAGGAGGACGGTCAAATAAGTGGAGTAGTGCCACATCTAGTTGATGGTGGTTTATCTATTCTACAATATGCTGACGACACAATACTCTTTATGGAACATAACCTGGAAAAAGCTCGTAACATGAAGCTACTGCTTTGTGCATTTGAGCAACTCTCGGGTCTTAAGATCAATTTCCATAAGAGTGAAATATTCTGTTTCGGCGAGGCATGTGATTCAATCGCTCAATACACAGAACTCTTAGGTTGTAACCAGGGTGAATTTCCTCTCAAGTATTTAGGTATTCCTATTCATTTTAGGAAGCTATCAAATGCTGACTGGAAACGAGTGGAGGAGCGGTTCGAAAAGCGTCTGACTAGCTGGAAAGGGAAACATCTATCAACGGGAGGACGCTTGACACTAATTAACTCAGTTCTTAGTAGCTTACCCATGTATATGTTGTCCTTTTTCGCAATCCCACGGGGAGTACTAAAGAAACTAGATTATTTTCGATCTAGATTTTTTTGGCAAAGTGATGATCACAAAAGAAAGTACCGTCTCGCCAAATGGAGTATTTTATGCAAACCTAAAAACCAAGGAGGCCTAGGAATTCAAGATCTAAATGTCAAGAACACCGCCTTGCTCAGCAAATGGCTCTTTAGACTGCTTACGAAGGATGGGACATGGCAACATATATTGCGCAATAAATACCTCGATTCTGAACCTCTATCACAGGTACAATGGAAAAATGGGGATTCCCATTTTTGGGCAAGTCTGATGAAGGCAAAACGTGATTTCTTTCGCTTTGGAACATTCGTAATTCAAGACGGGTCACAAATCAGATTCTGGAAAGACAGGTGGCTGGGTAATGCAACCCTGCGTGAGCAATATCCTTCTCTATATAACATAGCTCGCCACAAACAAGACACTTTGGCTGAGGTCTGTAGTTCCTCGCCCATTAATATTTCGTGGCGCAGAGATCTCATAGGCAACAAGTTAGCAACATGGAACGAATTACGTCCACGTATCGCTAACATAGTGCTCAGCCAGGATCAAGATGAATTTCGTTGGAACTTACAACCTACTGGACAGTTCTCAGTGAAATCTCACTACCTAGCCATGATAAATAATGTCGTCCCAAACTTGAACAAACTTCTTTGGAAACTAAAAGCCCCACTAAAAGTTAAGATTTTTCTTTGGTATCTACGGAGAGGTGTGGTGTTGACAAAAGATAACCTAGCTAAGTGCAATTGGCGAGGTTACAATAAATGTTGCTTTTGTTCTAAAGATGAGACGATTCAACATTTGTTTTTTGATTGTTATTTTGCCCGAGCAATATGGTCCATCACACATGCGGCTTCAGGTCTTCCGCAACCCCGTAGCGTGTCTCATATGTTTGGGAATTGGATATGGGGTATAAGCAAAGAAATGAAACCGTTAGTCCTACTAGGAGCGGCGGCTACTTGTTGGTCATTATGACTTTGTAGGAATGACTATGTCTTTCAAAGAAAACTTAACCCTTCTCCTTTGCAGGTTATCTTCTCGGTTATACATGGGGTAACCAGGGCCCATGTAATGCGTAGCACAGCCGTTGACATTAGGCTATGCCCGTCCGTGTCGCTTGAACTTATCCTCGTCAAGCTTCACGTTGGAGTATTCAGGGTGGAATGCACGGTTAGCACTCGGCTTGGAGTTGAAGTTGACAACCTCATTTGTGTCATCGGGGATGTTCACCTTGTTGGCTTTTGGACTTATCGTTGACGAGTCTTGATCACCAGAGTTGATGTAATTGGGAGTCTTGATCACGAGAGTTGATGTAATTGGGATTGATATTCTCCTCAACGGTATATTCTCGTTAGGAGCCTTCGTTGGTACTGCGTAATTGGGATCTCCACAGTACCCTTGCTGGAATATTCATCATCAAAAGAGTTGATTTGTATCGTGGAATTGGGATCTCCACGGTACCGTCGATGGGATGTTCGTCATCGGAAGAGTGTTGGTGATATCGTGGAACTGGGCTCTCCACAATATCCTTGATGGAATATTCGTCATCAGTAGAGTGTTGGTGATACCGTGGAACTGGGATCTCCACAATATCCTTGATGGAATATTCTTCATCAGGAGGAGTTGATTTATATCGTGGAATTGGGATCTCCATAATACCGTTTGTCTTCGGGTTCTTGTTCACCTTCAGAGCCAAGCTTGTCGGAACGGTGTTCCGTTTAAGTTGATGTGACGGCAGGTTCTGTCATCGCTGGCAGAATCGCTGGAGAAGATCGCCGAACGGCTTCCAAGATAGTTGGAGTCATCATCTCCATGATGCCGTTGATGGGATGTTCGTCATCAAGTGAGCGTCGGTGATATCGCGGAATTAGGATCTCCGCGATACACTTGGAATGTTCATCATCGAAAGAAGGTTATCGAAGGAAGGTGTTGTTGAAGATCTCTTTAATGGAATATTCGTCATCAGAAGAGTATTGGTGATATCGTGGAACTGGGAAATCCACAATATCGTTGATGGAATGTCCATCATTGGAGGAAGATGTTGTTGAAGATCTCCTTAATGGAACATTCGTCATCAGGAGAGTTGGTTGGCACCGTGGAACTGGGATCTCCACGATACCGCTGGTGGGATGCTGGTCACCAGGAGAATGTCGGTGATATGGCGGAATTGGGATCTCCGCAATATTCTCGATGGAATGTTCGTCATCAGGTGAGTCAACCGGCACCGCGGAATTGGGGTCTCCACGGTATCGTTGATGGAATGTTCATCATCGTCTTGATATTCAATGGAGCTTCTTCCTCCTAGCAGAAAGTCCATTGGTAGGAGGTATGTCGGTACCGTGGAATTGGGATCACCACTATACCATTGGCCTTCAGCGTCTTGTTCGCCTTCGAGGCCGGGTTCATCAGAACGGAACGGTATTCCGTTATAATCGATGTGATGGTCGGCCCCGCCAGACCAGCTAGTCTGATGACTCCAACTATCTTGGAAGCCGTTCGGCGATCTTCTCCAGCGATTCTGCCAGCGATGACGGAACCTGCCGTCACATCAACTTAAACGGAACACCGTTCCGACAAGCTTGGCTCTGAAGGTGAACAAGAACCCGAAGACCAACGGTATTATGGAGATCCCAATTCCACGATATAAATCAACTCCTCCTGATGAAGAATATTCCATCAAGGATATTGTGGAGATCCCAGTTCCACGGTATCACCAACACTCTACTGATGACGAATATTCCATCAAGGATATTGTGGAGAGCCCAGTTCCACGATATCACCAACACTCTTCCGATGACGAACATCCCATCGACGGTACCGTGGAGATCCCAATTCCACGATACAAATCAACTCTTTTGATGATGAATATTCCAGCAAGGGTACTGTGGAGATCCCAATTACGCAGTACCAACGAAGGCTCCTAACGAGAATATACCGTTGAGGAGAATATCAATCCCAATTACATCAACTCTCGTGATCAAGACTCCCAATTACATCAACTCTGGTGATCAAGACTCGTCAACGATAAGTCCAAAAGCCAACAAGCAGGAACATCCCTGATGACACAGCGAGGTTGTCAACTTCAACTCCAAGCCGAGTGCTAACCGTGCATTCCACCCTGAATACTCCAACGTGAAGCTTGACGAGGATAAGTTCAAGCGACACGGGCGGGCATAGCCTAATGTCAACGGCTGTGCTACGCATTACATGGGCCCTGGTTACCCCATGTATTCTGCCGTCGCCAACCAATTCGCCATCCACCAATATGCACGGTGAACCACAAAGCAATGAGAAGAACAACAAGTAGCCAGTTCGGCAACCTGTACTCTGTATAAATTTCATCTATACACAGAAGCTGGTCTGTGGCCTTTTGCCCAGCCGTCCTTCTCCATCTACTTCAATTTTTGTGGTATCAAATTAAGCCACAACCATCCCACGATGAATTCCAGTAATTCTTCCTCTTCAAATTCTTCCACCTCGATTACTTCATCTACTGCTGTTGCTACATTCTCCAATACACTTGGATCGACTACCTCTACCTCAGCTGGGATTCTCCCTACTCCTTCCTTTGGTCAATTGATCAATGTGAAGTTGAGCCAGGAAAATTATTTACTTTGGAAGGCACAGTTTCTTCCACAAGAAACACGCTGCCTCAAGGCTGGCCCAGGTGTCTCCTCCACCTGGTGATTCATGCGCCGGCGGAGTGTTTTCCCTCAGAGGCCCGCTTCAGGACGCCTCTGCCCCGATGTCCATGCCAGGGTGATCCGCCTTCTCCCGCACTCTCCGTGAGGCACCTTGGCCGCCGAGGTTCATGCCCGGGCCAATCGAGAAGTTCGACGGGAGCAAGAATCCCGAGGAGTTCCTGTCCATCTACACCACCGTCATCCGGGCCATGGGGGAGACGAGGCCATCCTGGTCAACTACTTCCCCACCGTGCTTGAGGGCATGGCCCGAACCTGGCTGTTCAACCAGCGGCCCGGTTCCATTCGCAGCTGGGCTCAGCTTCAGGATGCCCTCCGTACGAGGTTCCAGGGGTGTTACGCCCGCTCTGGACGCCCCCAGGACCTCAAGCTTTTGGTGCTGCGAGACGATGGAAATCTCCAGGACTTTGTGTGTCGGTTCGTTAGAGCCCGCAACACGATCCCCTGCATCTCGGACGAGGCTATCATTGAGGCCTTCAAGGATGGTGTGAGGGACCGGCGCTATATCGAGGATCTCGAGCTCCATCCGATCAATACCGCGAGCGAGCTCTTCCGCACTGCGGCCCTCTACGTCAACGCCTTTGAGGCGGATGAGCGCAAGAGGGGCCGCGTCAAGAAGAAAGCCATGGTCGGCATTCGCCCAGGCAAGGCCGAGGCAGAGAAGAAGAAGAAGAAGCGGTCGGAGCAGCCCGCCAAGTTCATCGTCGCCGTCGAGCCCGACCAGCCCGAGTACCCGCCGCAGCAGCACCCTCCGCCGGTGCAACCGCCGCCGCAGCGCCCGTAGCAGCGCCAGCAGCGACCTCCTCAGGCTGAAGGTAGGCCGCACGGCGGCCAGGGGGCGCCTCAGGGCCGGCCTCCCCGTCCGCAGCAGCAGCGCAGAGGTGAGGATCCATTCTATGACCCCAATCTTTTCTGCCGGCTCGACCAGCTCCACGGCCACGACCTGCGCAACTGCCGCACATCGGCCCGCCATTTAGAGGACTTCTACGCTGGCCGCGGTCCCATGCTAGTGCCACCTGAGGGTGCGGCCTCCTCCTCAGGACGGCTAGGACCAGGGTTTCCCTGAAGCCCGCAGCCATGTCGCAGTCATCTTCGGTGGCACTTCGGCCTACAGCTCTCACCACGAGCTAAAGGCCGCATCCCGTGAGGTCCTCCACATCTCCCGCGGCGAGCCTGCGGTGGAGTCCCTACCTTGGTCCAGCTAGGCCATCACCTTTTCGGTGACGGATTGCTCGATCGGGCTCTCCAAGCCGCAGCGCCTCCCGCTGGTCTTATGCCCCACCATTGGCAACACCCTCGTCGACCGCGTCCTCGTGGACAGTGGGAGCTCGCTAGATATCATCACAGCGTGCGTCCTGGGCCTCATGCAGGTCCCACGCTTCAAGATCAGGGACATCACCATCCCCTTCCATGTGATCGTCCTAGGGTCGTCCGTTCGCCCCGTCGGGCAAGTCGTGCTGCCTGTGACGTTTGGCTCCTCCGCCAACTTCTGGATGGAGTACATCACCTTCGAGGTGGTGGAAACCGATCTCGCCTACAATGCCATCTTGGGCCACCCCGCTCTCTCCAAGTTCATGGCTGTCTCCCACCACGCCTACCATTGCCTGAAGATGCCGGCGCCAAAAGGAGTCATCACCGACCGGGGGAACCACAAAACGGCCCTCGACTGCGACGAGACCGCGCTGGCCATGGTAGGCCAGCTCCCTACCCGTGGTCCCAGCAGCAAGAAGCGCCCCACAGCGCGCCCAAAGGTGGCACTGCAGCCGCAGGAGCCCACCAAAACCATCGTCCTCACGGAGACAGACCCCTCCAAGGTGGTCCACGTGGGGACAAATCTCAAGGCTCAATAGGAACTCGAGCTCATTACCTTCCTCCGGGCTAACAAGGACGCGTTTGCATGGGAACCGTCCGATATGCCTGGTGTCCCAAGGGAGATGATCGAGCACAGGCTAGCTGTCCGGCCTGACAAAAAACCGGTGAGGCAGTGTCAAAGGCATGTTTTCGACTGGAAGGCCAAGATCATCCAAGACCAGCTCGGCAAGCTACTTCAAGCGAGCTTCTTCCACGAAGTACAGCACTCCGATTGGCTTGCGAACGAAGTCATAGTCCAGAAGAAGGGCGGCAAGTGGCGCATCTGTGTCGACCATCGCGACCTTAATTCCGCCTGCTCCAAGGATAACTTTCCCCTTCCACGCATAGATCAGCTAGTTGACGCTACGGCGGACTCAGCATTGATGAGTTTCTTGGACGCTTACTCCGGTTATCATCAGATCGCATTGTCTAAGGAGGACAAAGAAAAAACCGCCTTTGTAACGCCTTTCGGCACATTTTGTTATACGACCATGTCTTTCGGTCTCAGAAATGCTGGCGCCACGTTCTAGCGACTCATGCAAAAAACTCTCCCTGATCAAATAGGGCACAACGTCGAAGTCTACGTAGACGACATCGTAGTTAAGAGCAAGGACGCCCGGGACCACGTGTCCAACCTTTGGGAAACCTTTGACAGTCTGAGACTGCACCGGGTCAAGTTAAACCCTGAGAAATGCGTCTTCGGCGTCAAGTCCGGCATGCTCCTTGGCTATGTGATCGGCGGGGCGAGCATTGGTTGGAACCCCGAAAAGATCGAGGCCGTCGAAAGGATGAGGTCACCGACTTGCGTAAAGGACATCCAATCCCTCACACGCAAAATGACGGCCTTAAGCCGTTTCATCTCCCGCCTTGGAGAACGAAGCGTGCTTTTTGCAAGCTTCTACGCAAGCACGATAGTTTTGAGTGGACTGAGGAGGCTATGGCCGCGTTTCTGCAGCTGAAGTAGTACCTCGCCTCGCCACTTGTCCTCACCACTCCCAAGCTCGGGGAAGCCATCCTGTTGTACCTCTCAGTGACACCCAACGCCGCAAGCGCGGTGCTAGCAGTGGAACGAGATGGGAAGCAATAGCCCATCTACTACGTGAGCGAGGTGCTCACCGGGCCTATGGAGCGATACCCCGACATTCAGAAACTGTGCTATGCCTTGGTGATGGCCTCGCGTAAGTTGCGTCACTGTTTCCAAACCCACCAGATCATTGTCCCGACTACTTACCCGATCAAGGACATTCTCCGAAACCCGGAGGCCACAGGCCGGGTCGCGAAGTGGGGAGTCGAGCTGGGTGAATTCGACATCCAGTTCGTATCCCATACCGCGATCAAGGCCCAGGCCCTAGCTAATTTCGTTGCAGAATTGACCAGGTCGGATGAGCATGAGATAAGCTCTCCAAGTCAAGATAGGGAAGAAGGTCGGTGGACTCTGTTCTTCGACGGTTCACACCAGTCCGGGCGATCAGGATGCGGTCTCGTTCTCATCTCCCCCAACGGAGAGTGACTCCAGCACGTCATACAAATACACTTTGCGGCGACCAACAACACCACAGAGTATGAAGCCCTAATAGCGGGCCTAAGAGCAAGCGCTGCGCTTGACGTTAAAGGCTTGTTGCGAAAGGGGATTCGCAGCTCGTCATCTGCTAGGTCTGGGAGGAGTTTCAGGCAACGGACGACTCGATGGCGCGGTACCTGGCGGAAGTGAAGAAACTAGAGAAGCGTTTCATGAGTTTTGAAATTAGCTACATTTCTAGGGAAGAGAACGGCGAAGCTGACAAGCTCGCCAAGCTCGGATCCTAGCAAGAACCAGCCCGCCGGGGGTGCTAGTGCAGCACCTTTTAAAGCCCTCCATTCCCTCCGGAGAGGAGGCCACGGGGACGCCTACTACCCTCCACACAGAGACATCCGGTACTGTTTCATTCCTCGAGCAAAGCACCTCCTGGATGACGCCATTCATCTAGTTCATGGAGCTCGGGGCATTGCTCGAGGACACTACTGAGCGTGCCCAGCTAAAAAGGCGAGCTCGAGTTTACCGTCTGCACAGGGGCTCGCTGTACCGAAGGGTTACTAATGGCGTGCTTTGTAAGTGCGTCACCAAAGAAGAAGATAATTACCTTCTGTCCGACATACACGAGGGCATCTGCGGCGCACATGCCTCACATAGAACCCTTGTCGATAAAGCATTCCGCATGGGCTACTACTGGTCCACTGAGATGAGCGACGCAGAAGCTTTGCTTAAGCGCTGCGAAGCTTGCCAGTATCATGCGCAGATGATGCACCAGCCCGCGTATGAGTTGCAAACAATTCCGCTGGTATGGCCGTTCGCGGTCTGGGGCATGGACCTCCTGGGACCATGGCAAATCGTACTTGTTCGTTGCCATCGACACCTTTACCACGTGGATTGAGGCCGAGCCGGTCTTCTACATCACTGCAACCGCCGCGGTATGTTTCTTCTGAAGCATCGTTGCAAGATTTGGAGTGCCCAGCAGGATCATTGCTGATAATGGCACCCAATTCACGAGCCGGGAGTTCAACGATTACTGCGAAGAACTTGGCATGAAGCTCACCCTGGCATCTGTGGCCCACCCACAGAGTAACGGAGTGGCTGAGCGAGCTAACGGACAGCTAGTCCAAGGCATCAAAAAGCGGGTTTACGACGCCCTCAAGGCAAAACAACAAGGTTGGGTCGACGAGCTGCTGTTAGTCCTCTGGGCAGTCCGGACAACGTCCAGCCGGGCTACAGGAGAAACTCCTTAACGGCTCGTCTATGCTTCGGAAGCAGTCCTCCCAATAGAAATGAGATTAGGATCCGATCGCGTTGACTTCGCCAGCTTCATGGTCAACGACGAGGAGCGGCAGCTTGACCTCGATCTACTAGAGGCGCGCCGCGAGCATTCCCTACTCCGGGCTGCGGCCTACCAGCAGTCCCTGCGTCGTTACGGGGCACGAAACGTACATACAAGTACCCTGCAAGTAGGAGACCTGGTTCTACGTCGCATTCAGAATCTCGCAGGCTCCAACAAGCTCTGTCCCAAGTGGGAAGGACCGTACAAAGTAGTGTCCGCAGCCCGCACAGGCTCGTTATGCCTGGCTGATAAGGATGGGAACGAGCTCCCTAGCTCATGGAACATCTCCCTTCAATGACGCTTCTACGCTTACTCAGGTCGTAAGTCTCCTTCTTTTCAATTCAATTCAATTCAAAAAGAAGAAGAAGAAGAAGAAAAACCCCGCACTTTCCCCCAATTACGAGTCACGCTGGGCTCATTCACAACCTTCTTAAGCAAGCCCGTGGCTAAAATCCGACGGCTAAGGATAAAACACTCCGGAGCACTCCTACGATGGTATAAGCCGACACCTCGCACCCTAGTAAGACTCCTCGCAGTGTGGAACTCCCGCGGCCTAAGGTACAATAAGCCCACGTTAGGTTTGTTTGGGGGCCGAATTTGGGCCTCGCAGCGCTCGGGGGCTGAGAGATTTTGCGCCCAGCTTTTTTCTAAGTCCTTGACTTCGCCAAGCCCGCACCGTTGCGTGGCCTAACGAAGCTCGGGGGCTGTGAGTTTGCGTGAATTTTTTCTAAGTCACTCTAGTCTTTAGACCGCGCCCAACATCAAGATCGCACTTCGACTTGGCCACGGCTCGGGGGCAGGATGACTATGCGCACAGAAGCAAAGTTTCAAATCAACCTGTTTCACCTAAATTTCCTAAGTTCGCCTCAGAGCTTCGTTACTGTTCATCTAGTTCTCCTACTTTTGCATGACAGGATTTACACAAGGAAGGAAAACAAACAAGCTTAACGAAGGAAGGATTCATTGAAGTCTGAACCTGCATTTCCAAAAGAACACAAGAATGTACAAGCAAAAGAAGGCCACGCCATCCTGGACTACCGCAAAAGAGGGCGCCGCGCCACCACAGCTACGGCGGCGCCCAAATCCTAAATCCTACCTCGCCGCTCCTAAGAGCGGCGCTGGCGATGAGCCGGCGGAGCCGCGGACTCTGCCGCCGCCGACGACGACGACAGAACCGGCGCGGACATCGATGGCCCAGGCGCGCTTGGGTGCCGCGCCCTCAGCTAGTGGATGCTTGCGCCCACCGGCTGAGGTGGCGGAGCCACCACCACGGCTTCCTCCGCCACAGCTTCCGGCAGAGCCTTCTCCTCCGCCGCTAGTGTGGCGGCGTACGCTGCGTCGGCGGCGATCTGCGCTGCAACCGCATTCTCCTGCTCTTTCGCTGTGAGCGCGACGGCTAGCGCCGCGGCCGCCTCTTCGTCGGCGCGGACTTGGGCATGCGCCTGTTGACACAAAAAGTGATCTTTTGTGAACATACGTGCGGAAGCGTCAAGACTGTGCTTGTGTCGCAACCAAGAACCAAGCGTGCCAGTCAATTTGACCTGTAAATTGACAAGGAATAAATTGTGAGCGACTTAGCCCCAATCTGCTTTTAAGAGTAGCCAGACCAGGTTATTATATATCGGCTTTAGTAATCCAATTGCAAGATCTATCGGCTTAAAGCCTGATAGAGCAATTAAATGAAAATAAGAATTCAATTATAAATCTTGTACTTCTTTTTGGTATTTTTATATAACATTAGTAATAAACCTTCGTATCAATATATTAGATTAAACCAAGGAATAGATCGAATGGATTGGTCAGGCCAAGACAGTATTCAAATCTAAAACGAGATGTAAACTAATAAACCGATTTAAAGATTTAAGACTAATGTAGGTAGATACAATACTAATCGACAAACATCTACACATGCAAAACCTTAAACGAGGCATACGCAAGATCGATTGAACGAGACAGTCGCATATATCGGATTTAGGAAAAATATATGAGATACTTGACAATCGGCATTGTAAGATAAACACACATCACAGATCTATTAAATCGAGATAGTGCAATATGCGAGAACATATTAAAGATCGGTAAATCCCGAGGCAGTTTAACATGCTTTGTATACGAGATCAAGATGATGCAGCCATGCATACGGGTTACAAGAAGAGAATCGATTATCCCGTCGAGATAGCTCTACCTGCGAGTTGAAGCCTTTCGACGAGGTCGATCGGATTCGAGAAAGTAGTTGTGGGTGTGTGTATGATGTATGATTTTATCGATACCCAAGGTCCTATTTATACTATTACAAATTCGATACCGATACGACCTATTTTACCGCATCGCGAAATATATCTTCTGATCATAGCGTATTTCTTCCGGAGTCTCATAACTATCAGTATTCTTCAATAAGCTTTCCTCTTTGTCGATGAAGCCCATTTTCTGATTTGGCCCAATAATTTCGATATATTTAACTATTTCACCATATCCGATTTTCCTGCCAAATTTGGGTATCAACATATGCCCCTAAGTTTGGCAATGGGTATTCTCATTAGCCGAACTTCCAAGTAAAAACCGGAATTTACCAAATCATTTTTGAACATTTCATAGCTTTACCCCTGCAATTCTCACTTCAGGCCCATTTTGAGAACACGTGTCAGCCCAACAAGCGATATGGGCCGAAATAGTAACGCCGAAACCCCCGGTAAAAACCCTAGTTTTACCGTGACTATAAATAGGCAGTCACTCGCTGTCATTTTCACCCATTCTCCTGCGCACGAGCCTCCAGCATCGGATTTTCCGGAGCCCTCAAGATTCCTAGCGCACAGCCACTTCTCACTCTCAACTTCCAATTGGCAAAATGTCTCAGGTACTATTCCGATGCTCAGACACTGAAGCTTTGTATTCTTTGGGACCAATAGGGGAACGAGACCCATCGGATTTCATAGATCAGTTAGTAGCAAGACTTCCGTTGTTTGCCGATAAGCTCAGTATAAACAGCTGGAAATCGGCATTTAGATCCTGGCCTAGCCCGATCAAGGGATACAAGGACTGGCTCATTCGGGTTTATGGCCAGAAAAAAGAGCAATGGGATGAATTAGGAATTACCGATGCTATCCTTCTTTCCTTATCTCCCTCGCCAGCAGATGAATCTTACATGGCAGCATCAGCTTATTTCTGGTGCGACACAGCCAATGCATTTCTTTTCCCCACTGGACCCATAAGCCCTACGCTCCTAGACGTAGCAATGCTAACCGGAATCAGCCCCGATGGCGAAATGCTATCGGCTTTTGATTTGTCTGCCACCCTCAAGCTGGTCCCTGAGAAGAACTTTGGATGGCAGCGCTATATCAGTACCCATCAGCAGACAGGCGATGTCGAGGACGAAGAACACATCGCCTTTTTAAACATGTGGCTGGATAGATTCTTTTTCTTTGGACAATCCCTCAGCCCTAGCAAGGTCTACCAAGGAGTAGCCGAGGCATTGGCATCAGGCCAGAAACTGGCAATCGGAAAGTCTCTGCTTGGTGCATCTTATCAGATGATGCATGAGATCAGGGAAGGTCTCTGCTCAAAGAAAGCCGATTACTCAGTTGGAAATCTAGGTGGCCCTTTCTGGTTCATCTGTATGTTTTTGAAGCTCCAGATATACAACTCCATAGGAGAACTGGACTTCAGCCTAGAATTTCTGAATGAGAAGGATTCCGATAGCAGCAAGCGCCCCTGCAGATCATATGGCGAGATGATATCGGTGAATTGCAACAGAAGACGCCTGAACCAAGAAGATCTCTCTCATTCCTTGGTCGCGTTTTTCACAATGTCTGAATCGGAATATGGTCTAGAGCAATTCAACCCATATACCGATTTGGACATGTATCCAATCCCTTCATTTTTCCGATTGGCCAACACCTTAAAGGGCGAAGCCTTATCGGCATATAAAGAATTCATATCTCCGGGTATCTTCTTCGCCATTCTGAGCACACGAACTCACATCAGAAAACCATCATATGAGTTCTATCACCCAGCCATGGTTGCTCGGCAATTTAATCTGGGACAGGATATTCCTGATCTATTCATATATCGCCACCTGAATGCCAGAGAAGATCTTAACTCCCAATCGGCATACGGAATTTTATCTGCTGCGCATGTTGACTTCGAAATGCCGATGGAGTTCATAATGTGGTCTGACACGTCTCCAAAATTCGATACCTGGTGGTAGACTATTGCCAAGAACATCTATGCCACCGAAGGCGGAGCTACAGCTTTAATCGAACAATTCACTGGCAAGAAGGAAATTTACAAACCCAACTGGCCAAAAATTGCTGGTATGGCAGAACTCGAATCGGAATCGGAAGAAAGTAGTGATGAAAGTTCCGATTCCGATTCCGAGGATGACGATGACAAAGAGGAAAATTCTTCTGAGTCAGGACCCTCCTCATCAGACTGATATGAAAGAACAGAGTCTCAAAATCACGCATCATCTTCTAACAACGAGGTTACTAACTTGTGTGTGTTCACTAATTCACTCTGTTCTTTTTTCGATTACTAACCTTATATTTCTTTCTTTTTCAGAGCGGAGACAAGCGCCCGAGGGCCAAGCTCGTCGGAGAAGAAGCCGGTCGACTCCATTCGATGGCCAAGTCTGCATCGACCTTTACGCAAGGGTCCTCCCAACATCCCAAGAAAAGAGGTACAATCGGCTTATGATATAATTCCTCAACACCCGATTTCTTACCTACTTTTGATCAACAGGGAGACCCGAAGGTGACGCTGGTCAAAGGAAGAAACTGGCCACCAAGAAACCGAGGCCCCAAAAGGTGCGTACACCCGATAGCACCGAGTCTGTATGTGACACAGTAAGCACTTGATTTCTCCCAAATTTTCACAAACTCTTTTTCGGCTTTCTCCATATCGGAATTTTGATTTCAGGATACCTCCCCTATCCAAAAGAGGAAGGATGGCACACCTGCTCCTCCACCTGCATCGCAGACACCGCCGGCTTTCAACCCCAAAGATGTAATCGGAAATCACTTACTTTAACTTATAAAATTCTTAAAATTCCGATCCCTTGTAACTTTAAATTTAAATTTTCTTCTTTCTAGTATATGTTTCAATCTCGAAGCCCAGCTCGGGTAACAGTGGTGTCCACGCAGGTCATCACTTACGATGGGAAGAAAACCGATGAGCTAAACTTCGACCCCTCCAACATGGATTGGCTCGATGACGAACTGGACTTTCTCTCTTCACCTATCAAGACTCCATCGCCTCCAGTCGTCGTCCTTGACCCACTGCCTCGGAAGCAATCAAGAAGGATCGGTTTTCTCCGGACACCCTTGCCAAGCTCAAACAGATGTGGGAACTGTTTGGTAATGAATCGGCTTTCCTGGCTAATCCTTCAGCCTTAAGGGATATTGCCGATTCTATCAAAGAAGTCCTCCCAGAGTAAGTGGCTTCAGCCATCGAGAAAGTGCTGCCTCTCGGGGAGAAGAAAGCCGACTTCGATGCTGCATTGGATCGGCTCCATCAAAGAGAAGCTCTTAAAGATGCGGAGGCAGAATTGAAGGGGCTCATCCAGGACGCCAATGCTCAAAATGATAAACTCCTCCGGCTGAGGCAAGAGACCGAATCGGCAAAAACTGCAGCCTCCAAAGCAGTTTCAAGGGTAAAGTCCCTGGAACTAGAATTGGAGAAGGCAAGGGAAGCCGAAGCAAGCGCTCGCTCGAGCTTCGAGGAGTCAAAATCGGCAGCTAAAGAGCAATATAGCATTGTGAAGGCTTGCGGCTTGGCAGTACTGGAAGCCAAGAAGAAAATACCGATTGTGCCCGGATTAGTCGAGGAAGATACTGACACTGTCAACCGGATTCGTGACAGAATCACCAGCGCCTTCGCAGCCATTTATGAATTTTGCGATTGATTGGCCTACGAGCCAAAAATTTTAAATTTTCATGTGTGTGGATCAGTATTTTACCAATCGTAAAACAATGCTTCATCCTGCCCCTTGGGAGAAAACAGTTAAGGCCTTCGCGCCTTTGTATTAGCATTATCTCTTTATGCAGTCTGTTTTTCCAATGTTTGTCTATAGACAATTCATCAGAATCGGCTTTTCCTCAACAGCAACGTGTTGAGCGAAATACCAATATTGATTCATTATAGGCGATTCTTAAGCTATAGGAGATTCGTTAGAATTGGCTTTTGCTCAACAGTAACGCGTCGAGTAAAATATCAGCCTCCATTCGACCAAGTGTTAGCCGGTTTTTTGAACTATAGGCGATTCATCAGAATCGGCTTTTAACTTCCATACTCAAGCTCCAACCCAAACACTTGGATAATATTTCTTCAAATACTTGGCATTAATTGCTTTACCGAAAACATCCCCTTCAAGCGTCTCTAAAATATATGCGTTTCCAGGAATAATCTGATTGATCCTAAATGGTCCTTCCTAATTTGGGTACCATTTCCCGTACTTAGGATCTCTAGACCCAATCGGTAAAAACGTTTTCCATACAAGATCCCCCATTTCAAAAGTTTTTGGCACAACCTTCCTGTTATAATGCCTAGCAACTCTTTGCTTATCACGCTCAATATGCTCCAAAGCTTTTAACCGAACGGCCACCATATCATCCAGCTTATCCACCATCAGATTTTTATGATCATCGGCTTTTACATTATTTTGTTCTTCAACTCTCGTAGATCCGATGATAGCTTCAACCGGTAGAACAGCTTCTTGACCGTATACCAACTCAAATGGTGACACTTTCGTAGCCCCATGCTTAGCAATCCGATATGCCCATAGCGCATCTGCCAAAGTATTATGCCAACCCCGCGGCCTTTCATCGATTTTTTGCTTGATCGGCTTTATAGCGTTTTTGTTTGAAGATTCTGCTTAGCCATTGGCTTGAGCATAATACGACGAGGAATTGATTGTTGTGATTCCCAAGCTTCGTGCATAATTATGAAATGCTTCTGACATAAATACCGATCCCTGATCAGTAGTGATCGTCTGAGGAATCCTAAATTGGTAAATTATGTGTTCTCTAACAAAGTCGATCGCTTCAGTAGCAGTCACTTTCTTCAATGGTACTGCTTCAACCCACTTGGTAAAATAATCCGTTGCTACCAAAATATACCGATGCCCCTTGGACGAGGAAGGAAATATTTCTCCGATCATATCAATTCCCCATCCTCTAAAAGGCCATGGTTTCACAATCGGATGTAAAATAGATGCCGGCGCATGCTGAATATTTCCTAACTTCTGACAGTCTTTGCAACTTATAATATTTGAAACAATCCTCCACCATCGTTGGCCAGAAATATCCCACGCGCTTCAACATCCACCTCATCTTATATGCTGATTGATGTGTCCCACATAATCCTTGATGAATTTCTCCGATTACAATTTTAGTATCTTCTTCATTCAGGCATTTAAGCAATAACCCATCAAAACTCCGATAGTATAACTTGTCATTGATTAAAACATACCTTTGAGTAGGGATGGCAATGGGTCTGGGTCCTTCGGGTCCAGGCTCTATGGACCCAGACCCAGACCCAAAAACTATAATGGGTCCGAAGTCATACCCAGACCCAGACCCGGACCCAGACCCAGACCCATTGGGTCTACCCAGACCGGAAAATTTATAAAAACACAAAATACCATTCCATAATCAGTAGCAAATATGCAATACAATTATGTCACATATGTAGTAATTAGTAGCATTTCAAAAGCAATTAAGCACAACATTCATCTAGCCTGGAGGGGGATCCCGGGCGTGGTGGAGGTGGGATCTGGCCGTCGGTTAGTCCCCACATGTCAGAGGTACAGTACGGGTGTGGGTGTGGGTACCCACGGGTCTAAAGTGAGACCTGGATCCGGACCCAGACCCGGACCCGAGCTTCTATACCCATGGGTCCAGTTTTGGACCCAGACCCGGACCCATCGGGTCGGGTACCCACGGGTACCCAGACCCATGGGTATTTCTGCCATCCCTACCTTTGAGCTCTCCTTTTAAGCTTCCTATCGGTTTTTCCCTGAGGATTTTTAAGATAACCGATAATTTGTGCCTGCCATCCTATCGGAACTGGATTTGCAATCGGAATAATTTCCAATTCCATGATCGGTAATTTATACCCTGACGCCTATTGAGCTAAGTCATTGGCCTCACAATTCTATTCTCTCAGAATATGATGAATCGTGAATATACTGAAATACTTAGCCAAATCAGAAGCCTTTACCAGATATTCCCGAAGTAGTTCACTATGACACTCATATTTACCGATCATCTGGAATACCACTAATTGTGAATCTCCATAAGCCTCCACGGCAATAGCCCCGGCTTGAATCAACCATTCCAATCCTTGAATCAACGCTTCATACTCCACTTGATTGTTGGTCAACACAAAATCCACTGTAACGCTGAATCGGTAAGGAACACCAGCAGTAGAAACTATAAAAATACCGATTCCACATCCCTTCTCATAAACCGATCCATCAAAGAACATTACCCAGGGCAAGAGAATCGAAATATTAATGTCTTGATGATGCGTGATGAAATCGGCTAATACATGCCCCTTGACAGCTTTTGGAGATTCATATGTTAGATCAAACTCGATGAGAGTATATGCCCATTTGCCGAGACGCCCTTTGATAATTGGAGCATTAAGCATGTAATTGACCACATCGGTTTGGCAAACCACTTTGCACTCAGCACCCAACAAATAATGCCTCGGCTTAGTACAAGCAAAGTATAAACAAAAGCAATATCTTTCCACTACCGTGTATTGGGTTTCTGGATCCAACAACTTCCTGCTTAAATAGAAAATTGCATGCTCCTTTCCATCGATTTCTTAGACCAGAACTGCCCCTATTGTTTTATCCGATACCGATAGATACAACTTAAACAGCAAATCTTCCTTCGGAGCGACCAGAACAGGTGCATTTATCAAGTACTCTTTGATATTATCAAATGCCTTCTGCTGCTCTGGTCCCCAAACAAACTTATCGGAATTTTTTAATTTAAGTAACGGAGAAAACGAGATGATTCTTTCCGATAAATTTGAAATAAATCTCCTTAAGTAATTAATCTTACTGATGAGCTCTTGTAGACGAACCTTTGAATCCGGAGGCTTAGTTTTCAAAATCGTCTTTACTCTATCGGGGTGAACTTCTATTCCTCTCTGATGCACCATAAACCCCAAGAACTTGCCGGCCGATACTCCAAAAGCACACTTCTTTGGATTCATCCTTATGCCATATTTCCGAAACGGATCCAAAACGGTCACAATATTAGTCAAATGTTGTTCTTCCTCTTGAGATTTAATTACCACGTCATCAATGTAAATTTCAACCAATTTACGTATTAAATTATGGCAAATCAAATTCATCCCTCTTTGATATGTAGCTCCAGCACTAATCAGCCCAAAAGTCATCACAACCCACTCGAACAAGTCGATAGCACCAGGACACCTAAATGCAGTCTTGTTCACATCTTCTTCAGCCATGAAGATTTGATTGTACCCAGCATTGCCATCCAGGAAACTGATAATCTGATTGCCTGAGGCAGCGTCAATTAGCTGTTCGGCAAATCGGCATCGGATACTCATCTTTGTACGTTGCTTTATTCAAATCCCGAAAATCAATACAAACCCAAATTTTATCAGAATCATTTTTCCCCACTGGTACAATATTGGAGATCCAATCGGCATATTTGCATGGCCGAATAAACTTTGCATCTAATAATCTCTGAATCTCAGCCTTCACTTGATCACATATTTTCCAACTAATCCTCCTCGGTGATTGTTTTACTGGCCGAAATCCAGGCTTCATTTTAATTTTGTGCTCAATTATAGATCGGCTTAAACCAGGCATCTCATGATATTCCCAGGCAAAGCAATCAACACGATCTTTAAGAATCTATATAAGCCGATCCTTATATTCCCGCGGCAACTTTTTACTGATGTAAGTGGGCCTTTCTTTCCCATCTGTTCCAATATCGACCTTTTCAAGTTCACCAGCCGATATAAAACCCTGGCCCATCTTATACTCTATTCCCTCTAGAGCCACGGTTCCCATAAAAAACCCTCGTGTCATTGAGTCACCGATTGTGCTTCCAGCATTGTTGGTTTGAAGCCCGATTTACTGACACTGAGAAAATCACACTCCTTCAAGGGTTTTCCCGATAACGCCTCCAGGTTGTCATGTATTTCTGCGCAATCGGTTTCTGCGGTTGGAGATTCCCCTCTGACCACTTCTATCTGCTTACCAATCCATTGAATCAAAATCTGATGTAATGTCGATGGAATGCAGCAATTCGCGTGTATCCAATCTCTCCCCAACAGCACATTGTAGCTCCCTTTTCCTTCAATTATGAAAAAGGCCGTTGGGATCGTCTTGCTTCCTACAGTGAGCTCCATGACCAGAACCCCCTTTGCTTCAGTCAGATTTCCATTGAAATCACTTAACACCATATTGGTCTTGACCAAATCTTCTGTAGACTTCCCAATTTTCCGACTAACAGAATATGGCATTAGATTCACAGTGGCTTCACTGTCCACCATCTTTCTGGAAATCGGCTTTCCATTCATATAACCCATAACAAACAATGGCTTTAAATGTAAACGGGAGTTTTCTGGTTTCTTGAATATAGCATCCTCGGCTCGAACTACTAGCTCTGCAGCAGCCCCTTCATAATCACACATGAATTCCCGAGGTAGTACGCAAACCATGTTGGTATCAATAGAGATTTCATCAGAGCCTGCCTTGGTATCGATAATAACAGCCGATCTCAACTTGAGCCTCCATTCTTGCTTGCCCTAGCAGAGTATCCTTGAACTTTTCAGCTTCTGCTTCTTTTGCCGCAGTGTTTCTCATCCGCTGCAAGCGCCACTTCTGAGATTTCGTGATTCCACTTGGGCATCATTGTGGCAACGGCACCTTGGGAGACCGATGTACATCGGTATTTTTAGTTATCAGGATATCTTTGGCTTTTTTATCGGGAAATACCAGCCGATCTTTTACCGATGTTCTCTTGGGTCGAATAAACGCGTGGTTGATGGGGCAGTTCTCCAGAGTAGGTAATGACATTCTTTCTTCCCAGCAGTATTAGAAAAAAGGACAATCCCAATGCTCCATCTCCCTATCTTGATCAGTTGAATTCTTTTGAACTGGCTCAAGAATATTCGAATTGACATTCCTACGAGGTGTCTCTTTAGCCATCCGGTCGTATTTTTTCAACAGTTGATCAAAGGTTGGCTTTGGCCTTGGCTTGGAAATAGGATCATAATCTTGCCCACACTTCACCTCGCGCCACTCGCCAGTTCTTCCACTTCGTTGGCTTGATGATTGGAATTTTAGTTCTGGCCTCTCTTCCACCACAATTCTCTTAGAGCCAACAAGTACCTTAAACCGATTGGAACTCTCGGAATCATCGGCTTTCCTTTTGGCATCAGCCATTCCAACAAAACCAACTGGGAACGGTTCTGTATCGATCTGCGAATTTTTACCCTGATATCGAAGCTGTCCGCTCTCAATCGCTTTCTGCACCACTTGCTTGAATACATTGCACTCATTGGTAGCATGCGAGTAAGAATTGTGCCACTTGCAATATTTTCGCTTCTTCTGCTCTTCGAGTGGAGGAATTACATGCCCCTATTTAAGCCGAATTTGCTTTTCCTGTAGAAGATGATCAAAAATCCGATCACACTTGGATGTATCAAAAGAATATTTGCCCTTCTCGGGACCTTTCGGCTTTATCCATCCGAGCTCGAATTTTTTCTTGTTGTTCACCCACTCCACAACGTAAGCACCCACGTCTTCAGTATCAGAATCATCCGAGTATTCAATTTCATCTATGTCGATAATATTGATTGCTTTGTCTTTACCTTTATTATTGTTATTGTTCCTATACTCTTTCTGGCCTGGGTATGAATTATCTGAGAATCGGCTTTCGTACAGCGCGATCTTGTAAGCCAGATGTGAAATATCAGCAAATTCCTGATTGCCCACCTTTTTCTGATTAACGGGCAGTAACCCCTTGAAAGCCAATTCCGCCAACTCATTGTTAGGTAGTGAAAGGCTATAATATCGGTTTCTTACTTCCCTGAACTGACGTAAGTAATCATTTAGCGATTCACCAAATTTCTGTTTAATCATCATGATATCGGTAATTCTTGCTTCATTCTCTTCAGAATAAAAATATTCATGAAATTTCTTCTCGAGATCTGGCCAGGAAGTGATACTGTTTGGAGGAAGTGATGTGAACCAATTAAATGCCGATCCCGATAACGAGAGTGGGAATAATCGACATTTGAGAGTATCCTTTGACGCAGCCTCTCCGCACAGCGCAAGGAATCTAGCGACATGCTCGCGTGTAGAGGTGTTATCGCTCCGACTAAATTTGGCATTCGCGAAGTCGGGAACTCGATACTTATGAGGGAATTCTGTTTCATTGAAAGCCGATGGATACGACATAGTGTAATGCGGAGCAATTTTAGGAGTGTTGAACCCGCACTGCTTCGTCATATTGTAAATCAGGTTCCTCGTCATCTCTTCCAGATTTTCATTCATCCCGTGATTAATCGGCTGATAGATCGGATCCGGGATCGGGACTATAGCCTGATTGTTTGGTATCATCTGAATTGGAGTTGGATTGATTGTCAACAAAGGACTTGATTGGGAGGCCCCAGCATGTGATGCCCTTGGCTGAGTATAAGCTGGATATTGGTTTCCCAAAATCATCCCTTGCGGAATATTCTGATTCCCTTGAGGAACTTGCCCAGTCATGATGTTATGTAGCACGGTGCTAGTCCCCTCTTGGACGATTCGCCCTAAAACTGATGACTGATCCAACATCGATCGGTAAACAGAGCTATTAATCTGATCTCTTATTACTTCAGAAAAATCTCTAGTAAGCAGTGGATCTCCAATAGAAGTCTTCGTAATCTGGCCACTACGAGTTTTCTGATATCCAGTAAGCACTCTTTTCTTGTTTTCTTCATGGATTTCAGTGAGCCTATCTTCAACTTCCCTTTTCTGATCAGGGCTCAATTCATCGAACGTCACTGCTTCAGCAGCGAGCTTGAGCACCTCCAACGCCGCCTCGGCATCGGTGCACATCATCTTGTTGATTTTGATTCTTGGGGTCCCACCGGGCGTGCCAAAAAGTATGTTGACACAAAAAGTGATCTTTTGTGAACACACGTGCGGAAGCGTCAAGACTATGCTTGTGTCGCAACCAAGAACCAAGCGTGCCAGTCAATTTGACCTGTAAATTGACAAGGAATAAATTGTGAGCGACTTAGCCCCAATCGGCTTTTCAAAATAGCCATATCAGGTTATTATATATCAGCCTTAATAATCCGATTGCAAGATCTATCGGCTTAAAGCCAGATAGAGCAATTAAATGAAAATAAGCATTCAATTATAAATCTTATACTTCTTTTTGGTATTTTTATATAACATTAGTAATAAACCTTCGTATCAATATATTAGATTAAACCAAGGAATAGATCGAATAGATTGGTCAGGCCAGGACAATATTCAAATCTAAAACGAGATGTAAACTAATAAACCAATTTAAAGATTTAAGACTAATGTGGGTAAATACAATACTAATCGGCAAACATCTACACATGCAAAACCTTAAACAAGGCATACACAAGATCGATTGAACGAGACAGTCGCATATATCGGATTTAGGAAAAATATATGAGATACTTGACAATCGGCATTGTAAGATAAACACACATTACAGATCGATTAAATCGAGACAGTGCAATATGCGAGAACATATTAAAGATCGGTAAATCCCGAGACAGTTTAACATGCTTTGTATACACGAGATCAAGATGATGCAGCCGTGCATACGGGTTAGAAGAAGAGAATCGATTATCCCATCGAGATAGCTCTACCTTCGAGTTGAAGCCTTTCGATGAGGTCGATCGGATTCGAGAAAGTAGTTGTGGGTTTGTGTATGATGTATGATTTTCTTGATACCTAAGGTCCTATTTATACTATAAATTCGATACCGATACGACCTATTTTACCACGTCACGAAATATATCTTCTGATCATAGCGTATTTCTTCCGGAGTCTCATAACTATCGGTATTCTTCAATAAGCTTTTCTTCTTTGTCGATGAAGCCCATTTTCTGATTTGGCCCAATAATTCTGATATATTTAACTATTTCACCATATTCGATTTTCCTGCCAAATTTGGGTGTCAACAGCGCCGCCAGTGCGGCCGCCTGGCCCTCGACGACGGGGCCCGCAACCTCCTCCTCCTCCCCTGCGGGCTGGATCGGCAGCGACGGAGGGACTGGCGGCGGCGGATCCGCGAACAACGCCTGTAGCCAAGCGTGCATGAAGTCGGAGTTGCGATCGGAAGACATGGCTTGAAGCTCTCTTCCTTTCCCACTTTGTTCTTTCTCCGTTCGGGTCTGGTGCTCTCTGCTTTCTATTCTAATGCAGGCGCAGGCTAGGCGTAAAGGCCACACGGCATGCTGCGCCTCGTTTTATAGGCCGGCAGCGACACATTGTCCTATCGCGTTACGGGCTACCCGAAGCGTCGCTGCGTGCGAAGGGACGGTTAATTAAATCCCACCACGCGAGCTGAAGAGGCGCGCGCACGCGCACTCCCGCGGAATACCAACCGCCCCGATCGCCACGCAACACGTGCCTTGATCCCGTTGTCAGCGAGGAGAAAAATCGATGCCTGTCGAGGCCCAATACGCGAATCCAGCCCAACTATGCGAATGAGGTCCAAAGACGACGAATCGGCTTGACGCGTGGCCTGGGCCACGTACATGAACCGTCGCGGGCGGTTTCGCCTCCGCATCCGCGTCTGGCAAACGTGCCCCTGCCGTCAGCGAAGCACTGTACTGAGTAGCAGGGCTCACAGTACGTGCGATTTGACGCAATAAACTAATGAAAAATGGCTAAGATCTCCGGCCACAGTATGCGGTGCTTATCCATTAAGCAAGCAGTAAAACAAAAAAAATGTGTTTATGGCGCAGAGTTCAGGAACCAAGTAGCCCGGGTTAAACTATGACCCGTGCTGCAGCTGAAGCCTTTCCAGCTCGGTTTCTAGGTCTCGGATCGAATTTCGTGCCTGAAGCAACTCTATAGCTTACGAGTCCATCGCGTTTTGTTCCTGGCGCAATTTAGCTCAGGCATCAACAAGCTCTTGCGCCTGCCTCCGCATCAATTCCGTCTCAGCCTTGGTCTTCGTCTGGGCCTCCTGAAGCGTGGCAATCTCCTCCGGGAGCTTATCGCGGGCTTCCTCAAGCCCGCGCACGGTGGAGTTGCGCTCGGACAGAGTAGCCTCCAGCTCCTTAGAGGCCGCCTCCCTGCGCCTGCGCACTTCATGAAAGGCAGCCCGGGATCGCCCTGCCTCTTCACGGGCCGCCTGGGCTTGGCTCGCCGTGACCTTCTCCGTCTCCTAGGCCTGGGCGAGCTTCGCCGCGACCTCCGTTCCCATCTCCTGCGCAACTCTAGCTCGGCGACGCGGGCGGTTTCACGAATCTCGTTCTCAGCAGCTAGCGCGTTCATGCGCTTTACCTGAGCCCGGGCTTCCGCAAGCTCAGCAGAGAGGCGTTCGAAATCCGCCGCGTCGTCGCCTGACCGCCCAAGTGCTGCCTCCATCAGCGAGGACGTGCCAGCAATGAGGGCGTAGAACTGAAACAAGGGGAGACAAATCAAATAACAAAAAAGGTTAATGCCTAAGCATAATGCGCAGACTCAAGGACATTACCTTCTTGTTGAGAGTGAGCATGCCCTTCACCCTCTCCTCAACGGCGTCGCACACGGTTCTATCAAACCTGCGGACATGCGTGTTGACGGTCCTTATTTGTAAAACTTTGTATACTTTTGACCGTCAACATATCTACAAAATAAAGGAATTCAAACTACATTGAGGCTAACATTAATGAGTTCCACAAGTTTTGGTGTAGTCTCATGTTTTGCAGGCATGCACAAGAAAAGACGATTTATCGGCCGTACGCAAATCGGACGAAAAATGGAGTTTAAAATAAACATATTTTGAAAAGTCATCAAATGACAAAATGGACTGTACCATTATGAAGAGCTCGTCGAGACGATCGAAATGCATATATTCTTTGCTATATTTGGAGCTCGGATGAGGGAGAAATGAGCTCTGGAAAATGACGAGCCTGACCGGACCAGACCAGGTCGGCCGACCCAAGCTTGGTCGGCCGATCCCTTTTTTTGGCCAATTTGCCTCCGTTTCTTCCCCCACACGCCAAGCAACACACCTAGAGGCCATCCCAACCATCCACGCAAGTCGGATTGCTTCACAAGAATGCATAGGATTCTAAATGAACCCAATGCTACCGGTCTCCAACTGCCAAACCGACTTCGAGAGATGATCTACACCATTGATGAAGCATCCCGTGCAAAATTGGCGGCCAGATGATGAAAAGGGTGGGCCGGCCGACCCACCCCCGGGCTCGCCTTGAATTCTCCTTTGGAGGGGGGTTGCATAACACTTGCCCCATGCCGTGGCACTCTCCCATTGGCTCGGGGACACTATAAAAGGACCCCCTCACATCACTTTCACAACACCACCACACTTCACTTCATCCACTTCATTTAGAGTTGCTCTTTAGTTAGAGTAGATTAGTTGGGAGTTAGAGTCGAGTCGAGCTGAAGCCTCGGAGTTCCGGAAGTGTCTTCGGGAATTTGGGTAACGCTCTTGTATCCTTTTCTGTTTACCAAAAGTATTCAGTAAGACTATTTCATTCATTTTATATTGTGTTGAGCTTTATTTGAGATTGAGCATATCTGCTATATGAGTTGTGTGGATTAGCCTTACCGGTAGCTCGTATTCATCTGGAATCAGTTTAGGTTCTCACTCGTATACTTAGAGAGCTAGGTATTCAACCTAGATCATCTTCCTAGGATCCAAGGATGGTTGATTAGAAATAGTAGCAGACGTGGTGTCTGAGACTAGGACTAACTTGGTTTACACCCGGGCCCACGTATATGTGGTAGGTGGTAGGTGGTGACAGCCCTATCCATCCGTAGATATTAATTATCTCGTGCGTAACCCACAGCGTCCGGCTTTGGATCAGTAGAGCCAAATCGGAACGATCATAACCATTCGGGATTCCAATTCAGGATCCATTATTGCCCAAGCTCTCTCAATAAACTAAATCACACAACATTTACGAACTTATTAAACCCGTCTCGTTGCCTCCCAACTGTCTGCCTGGTTATTGTAGCACTCTACTTAGTGTGTGTGTGTCACCGTTCTATTTATCGTATCATATTTATCTCTTAGCTAGCTGGTTGGTATCTTAATAATATAGATATTAGAATTATCTTTCTCCCTCGTTCCCTGTGGATTCGATACCTTGGAATACTCTTAGGTGAAAACTACAAGCGATATCCGTCCTCTTGCGGATTAATTTTTAAGAGCGTAAGAATCACCAACAAGTTTTCTGGCGCCGTTGCCGGGAAACGCAGCAGTAGAAGATAATTAAAAAAAAAATTCAATTCATTAAAAATAATATCTTTATTATTTATACCAGCCTAGTTAGCGGGTTTATCCCTGCTTTGTCTTGTTTGGAGAAACGAGCAGAGCTGTCCTTGACCAGATTTGACCTTTCGAAAAACTTCCACCCAAACTTTTCAGAAAACTTCCCCCAAAACCTTCCGACCCTCATAAGTAATCCTTTCCTCTCTACCAAAACACCATCGTCGTCATTTGAGATGGCTGTCGAAAAAACCATCTTTGAGTTCTCGGCCCTGTCTAGCATAACCGTCCCCACTAGGTCTGAAACCAATGTGGGTGCTGGAGGCTTCGAATTGAAGCCGGCTCTTTTAGACGTAGATGCCAATTCCGTCAACAACGGATTCCGTCCATGATCGAGCTACATGCTGGGAAGGAACTCCAAACCTGACTTTTCGTTCGCCCACCATCGAATGGGCAGTAGTGCTAAAAAGAAGCATGCCACCCCATCGAGGTCGACAAAGATAAGGAAGGGTTTGAAGTGGAACCTCATGTTGAGCCGCGAAAGACGAAGGGAGAAGACGCGGAGTACTAGAACTAGTCCCGCCAAGTTCATTGATGTGCAAGCACTGCCAATTCCGCATCACCAGCACCAACCAACTGCAGACGTCCAACTCGGTAAGTTTGTCGAGGTAATAAAGCAATTACATGTCAACATTCTATTGCTAGATGCGCTACAGGTACCCACATGCGCAAGATACCTCAACAACAAGCAGTCATTGCCGATGGCGATGGTCATTAAGTTGACCACGGAATGTAGTGCTGCGATATTGAACATCTTCCCAAAGGACCACAGAAGTCTTGGTTATCCAACCATTTCATGCTCCATTGATACACTACACTTTGACAGTGTTTTGTGCGACCTAGGAGCAAGAGTCAGCATTATGTCCAAGGTAATTTATGATAAATTGAAACTTGGTACCTTGTCTCCTACTATCATAACCCTGCAGCTTGCGGATGGATCAATCCGTCATCCTTTCGGAGTCGCTAAGGATATACCGATGAAAACATGGAAATTCATAGTGCCCGTGGACTTTGTGGTACTTGACATGGAGGTGGACGCCAAGATGTCTCTCATCCTTGGGAGACCATTCTTGGGCGCGACAAATGCGGCCATTGACTTTGGTGCAGGATGGGTTCGACTCAACATTGCTGGCCGAGAAGAAATCTTCAACTTCAAGCCAAAAGTTGGGCAACTCTCAAAGGTACGCACATTTTATGGTGAACACATCAAAACTGTGCAGAGGGAAGCGGAGGCTACACCAAAACCTCAGGTGGGTAGCCTGACTGCAACCATGAGGAGACCTCTCCAACAATCGGACGAGCCTTCACGGCGTCCATGTTGGATGGAGGGTAAGGGAGCGAAGATATCCCGAACCAAGGAGCGGAAGCAACCTGCGGTCGAAAATTTGGAGCCGCAATCGAAGGTCTGCGCCAAGGGAAAATCTCAAACAAAAGAAATGTGGCGTGATAAGAAACTCCAACCAGTCGCGACATCATCTTCGATCGCGGAAATTCTTCAAGAAAAATAAGGTATGTAGACGGTCCGACTCGAGGACCATGAAAAATTCGAGTCCTCATCGGGAGGTAAGCCGGAACCTATCCCTGCATTCATACTTAATTCTTGCATTTCCACTGCATATTTGAATTTTTCCTCATTGCATCCACCTTGCATTTAAAAAAAAATTTACTGATCACTTCCATCTCATCCACTACTCCACTGGCTAGATTAGCCTTTCAGCCAATCAAAGTATTGTAGATAGTGGCAATTTTTTTTTACAACATGAGCAATCACCCCATTGCATTGCATCATTGCTAAATGACATTGTGACTTAAGCAAATAATTTTTGTTGAGGCAATTCAATAGGCCCTGCAAGGACCACTGATTTCGCTAATAGTTGGACCTAACCTTTAATCTTCACTCTATATATCCTTCGGGTATTTGTGGTCTAACCCATTTTGCAGAAATGACGTGGAATGGTAAGTTTATCAAAACCTTGTCCAAGTGCGCCGAGGGCATTCGCAAGAGATTTAGCTTGTCCACCTCGAAACGGACTCACACTCCGACCGAGGCCTTGGACAACAGCTCATGGTTGGAACAACTTTGGGAAAAGGTGTGCGCCTTCTAACCCTTGAATTTCTAAGTACTCTACACATAATTGGACCTAGATACTTGTTTATATTTTTCAATGAATGCTTGAATGCTCGTTGCAAAGATCTAACTAGAAATCTAGAGTTGTAGTCACACATGATAGGCTAAAGACTTTAACCATGATGATTTCTGGGTATTGTTTTTGGCAAGGCACACACATTTGCACACCGCATGAATGAAACACATGATTCTACTTTTAGACTCATGCATGACCAACTTACTGTGGTGATTAAGTCTGGATATGATTTGCGTTCTATGCAATCGACTTCAATACCTGTATGCTAAAAAAAGAAACCCCCGAATCCTAAAGCAAACATGGTATTGCACTGGCTAGCAATGAGAAGCATGTTGGATGACATAGACCGAACTTGTTTTGTCACCCGCATTGTGGGAAGTTTGGGGATTCTAGAGAGTGCTAGAGTGACCTTCTTGGAAACACCAAAGGGCAAGTATTGAGGGTAGATGAGTACAACCCTACTTCATGTGATTTTCGGGAACCACAACCAAGGTTCGCTTGTCTAATCCAAGGCTCGACCTTTGTGTCACCCGAAATCTGACCCTCAACTTAAAGGCCATGGAACCCCTAGACTTAGCATCTCTGGGCCGGTGACATATAGTCATGCACGTCGCTAGCAAGTCAGCACAAATCGCGAGCAGCATGCTCAACCCAAGCACACCAAGCCTTGATGAGAGGCGCAGCACCACCTCATCATTTGAGGATGGGGCACCCACGATCAAGAGACTGGGAGCTTGTGGCATCACGAAGCCGGAAGGTCTCAATTTCAACAAATCCAAAGTCCGCTGTAGGACGGGAAGGGCCATCATTGGCTTGGTACCCTTCCTATTTTGAGCCTTTTGCATGAGACCTCCACCTTGTAAGAGAGATAGTGGGAACACTAGGTGTTGACATGAGCGACGCTTGGCTGTCGCACTAGACAACACTAGACGATGGCCAAAAACCTTCAAGGCAACAATGAGCCTTTGACGGCCTGGTTCCAACACGTGGTTGGACCATTGACTCCATAAGGTACGCCTTATCCTCTCTCCCATTTGCTTCGCTATTGCCATTATTGCTGCTGATAGATCATTGCTAGATTATCCAGCATGCCTTACATTTTGCTCTACCTTACCCTTGCATGTTTCACCTCTTGTCCCGCCATGAAATTGGAGTTTGTTTAGTTGCATTTGTCATTTGCATGTTAAAAAAAAATCATAAAAATTTTCAAAAGAATAAAAAGACAAAAAAATATTTTCCTTTGAATAAAGGTATAAATGTTGATTTTTACCCAAGAAAATGATGAAAAATTGCTCTATCCTATTCTCTAAACACTAGGTTTACAATTTAGTACTCTTATTAAGTTTAACATTTATTGGTATGAGGAGTAATTCTGCCAAGTCTTTACCTAGTAGATGTTGACATTTTGCTCCAAGTCTAAGTTGTTGTGAGATATGATATGACTATGATTAGAGCTTAGTTGCTCATATCTCTAGTAAGGAAAAGTCTCGAAAAAAAAAAGTTTTATGATATGTTCCTCATTGAGATTTTTCTTCTCACCAATGCCAAAAGTACTCAAAAGTTTAAAACCTACATTTTAGCCACTTATGTTTGTGTTAAGTTTTGTCAAAACTTCTGACCTTAAGGAATAGTGACTCTTCAAAGCCGGTCATTTCCTTTTGCGTAGCCTTTTGATTGCTAGCCTTTTTCATATTTGGCAATGCTAAATTCCACTTTGGAATAAAGCATCCATTCCGCCAAATATTCCTCCCCCAATCAAAATGAGTCAAGTTCTCCAATGTGTCCACTATATGCTTACCCATACAGTCTATCCAATTAAAGACTTCAAAGTTATCATGAGTCATCCCTCAACCTTTTGAAAATTGAGAGGCTAAAAAAAAAGAATGAGAAAAAAAAGAGAGAGAAAAGAGGAGAAATTCATGATCTCCTAGAAAAAAAGAAAGAAAACTGTTAAAAAAATGGCTCTCTAAAAAATATTTCATAAAACGGATTTGCTCAAAATAAAGAAGTTGTATAGACTGTTTCCATAAACACAAGATCTGATGTGATGGACTAATTAGTACCTCACATCTGTTGGCGATAGTTACGCTCAAAGAAATTAATCCGTAAGCGCACGGATATCGTTGAAGCTTTTCACCCTAGAGTATTCCGGGGTATCGAATACACAGGGAACAAGAAGCTACCAGTCTTGAATTAATCTTATCTAGATGGGAGAGAGAACAATTAGGAAGGTTGAGAGGGTCTTCTGGTTTAGGTCACACTGGCCTAGAATGAGCACTCAGTTCTATGCTGGCTTTATTTACGTCGGAGCACGGCAGGCCCGCTACCCGCCCACCTTCACTTAAGAAGCCTGGAGAGTTACGGTCACCTCCGAAGGGCCCTACGGAGCCAACCCTAACGTGGTGGAACGTTACTAAGGATAGACAGGGCTGTCACCACCTGCTACCATCCACGACAGTCCGTTGGGCCTGCGCGTTAACCAAGGTAATTACTAGTCTAGACACCGCGTCTACACTAACAATTACTACTTTACTAGCGCGCCAAGTAAAGTATTCACAAAAAGCAAAGAATATCTCACCAGTTGCAAACGGGGTTCTCACACTACAGGAAAACGATTTAATTTCATCGGCCAAAAACCGACGAAATTAGGGAAAAACCGACGAAATTGGCTTAATTTCGTCGGTTTGCCGATGAAATGTGCTAGACGAAATTAAATGCCTTTTCGTCTGTTGCCGACGAAATTACTGTATTTTGATCGGTTTCGGAGGCCGACGAAATTAAAAAACCGATGGGCCGCGTGGGTGACGGAACGCTGACGTGGCATATAATTTCGTCGGTTGGGGCCGACGAAATTACGTGCCACGTCAGCCAAAAAAATAGCACTGCTCGGTTTGCTCTGGATGACGTGGCTATTAATTTCGTCGGTTTTGGCCGACGAAATTACATATTTTTTTATTAAAAAAAACAGGGTCACCCTGTTTTATTCACAGAAAATTCACAAAAATCATAGAAAAATCACAGAAAATCATAGAAAATTCAGAAAATTCACAGATATTCATATCATCACAAACTCAAAAACAATTCTAGTGTTGTAAGGATTATTTGTGGTTTTATGCCTTATGACCTTAACTAATGGCTGAGTAATTTAAAAGGACGAAAAAGTAGCCTTCCACTACAGTTCAACACAAAGAACGTAAGCAAGAAAAAATATATTTTATCCAGCAAACAACTGTTGCTTCATACAAATAACAGACAAGAGAATCGCAACATCAATTTAGATTGGACATTTGTCACAACCATATTTTCGTCGGTTCAAACCGACGAAATTATTCGTAATTTCGTCGATCAGGTCTGAACCGACGAAATTATGGATATATTTTCATCGGTGGTGAAAAACCGACGAAATTACGGCCTTAGTTTCGTCGGGTTTTTTCAACCGACGAAATTATAATCGGCCGACGAAATTAAGTCGTTTTCCTGTAGTGTCAGTAGATAAACTAGCATTGAACTGGAAGTACTTTATAAATAAAAGAGCAGGGCTACAGTGTTACCAGATAGAAGAGGAGAACTTCACTCGAAGCCGAGCTTCGTTCCTGAGGTATAAGTAGGAGAGCGTCGGGGACTCCGGCTCATCTCCAAGACTCTTACCTCACCTCTCTTTCTACTCTATTGACAATGTGGAACTAATTCCTTCTCTTCACCATGATCACAAATGAGGGAGAGGACCTCTATTTATAGTGTGAAGGTGGAGTAGGTCTCAAGTAGAGGTGGAGTAGCTCTCAAGTAGAGTCCAAAGAATATTCTCCTTCATCTTCTCACTTCTTGCCATGTGGCATGCTAAACCGACCTTTTAAGTCGGTTTTTGACACCATGACCACCTTCCACGTGTTCCTTGAGCCTTCCCCTACCTTTGGACCAAAGGAGAATCCAAGGCGCCAAAAAAAGTGGGTCGGCCGACCTGGTTTAGGCCGGCCTGGCTCGCATTCTTCCGGAGCTCATTTCTCCCTCATCCGAGCACCAAATATAGCAAATAATATATGCGTTTCGATTGTCTCGACGAGCTCTTCATCATGGTTAGTCCATTTTGTAATTTGATGACTTTTTAAAATATGTTTAATTTAAACTCCATCTTTCATCCGATTTGCATACGGCCGATAAATCGTTTTTTCTTGTGTATGCCTGCAAAACATGAAACTACACCAAAACTCGTGGAACTCGTTAATGTTAGCCTCAATGTAGTTGGAATTCCTTTATTTTGTAGATATGTTGACGGTCAAAAGCGTATAAAATATTGCAAATAAGGACTGTCAACAACATCCCTGCACTTGTGTTTCTTCATTCCTTTGGTGTGAGTCCATTCTCTCCCTCACCCCTGGACATTATTTCTCTAATGACCGAAATGCGAAGTGACACCATCTTCATTAGGTCCAATTTTTGACTTAACAAAAATATGCAGCCTAAGTAGGCCCTTTGTATCCCTACCTCGAGCTCCACATAAGCCTTTAGAATATAGGGATAAGAATCGGCCTAAGGCCTTGGTGATGATTGAATAAATACCACTTGAGCGATTTGAGAGTACCAATAGAGGAACTAAAATTTTTAAAGAAAACATTTTCTGAAACCATCCTGAAAAAGGATAAGCTAACAATGCTCTATCTTGGTTGTTCTATCTTTCAACCACCTAAGATGAGGTGGCATTTTGAAAGCCCTACAGGTATAAGTACAAGGTTGGGATACGCTTGTACGAGTTTATGTTAACAAATAATAAGGAGTATTTTCTTGTGCACTTGATGTTTATCGATTAATGATATTGATGCAATCCTGATCCGTCGGGTTCGATTTTGATCTCTTTGCTCGAGGACGAGCAAAAGTTCAAGTCGGGGGGGGTGTGTTGACGGTCCTTATTTGTAAAACTTTGTATACTTTTGACCATCAACATATCTACAAAATAAAGGAATTCAAACTACATTGAGGCTAACATTAATGAGTTCCACAAGTTTTGGTGTAGTCTCATGTTTTGCAGGCATGCACAAGAAAAGACGATTTATCGGCCGTATGCAAATCGGACGAAAGATGGAGTTTAAAATAAACATATTTTGAAAAGTCATCAAATGACAAAATGGACTGCACCATGATGAAGAGCTTGTCGAGACGATCGAAATGCATATTTTATTTGCTATATTTGGAGCTCGGATGAGGGAGAAATGAGTTTCGGAAGATGACGAGCCTGACCGGACCAGACTAGGTTGGCCGACCCAAGCCAGGTCGGCCGGTCCCTTTTTTTGGCCAATTTGCCTCCGTTTCTTCCCCACACGCCAAGCAACACACCTAGAGGCCATCCTAGCCATACACGCAAGTAGGTTTGATCCAGAAACAAGGATTGCTTCACAAGAATGCATAGGATTCTAAAGGAACCCAATGCTACCGGTCTTCAACTGCCAAACCGACTTGGAGAGATGATCTGCACCATTGATGAAGCATCCCATGCAAAATTGGTGGCCAGATGATGAAAAGGGTGGGCCGGCCAACCCACCCTAGGTCGGCCGACCCACCCCCGAGCTCGCCTTGGATTCTCCTTTGGAGGGGGGTTGCGTAACACTTGTCCCATGCCGTGGCACTCTCCCATTGGCTCGGGAACACTATAAAAGGACCCCCTCACCTCACTTTCACAACACCACCACACTTCACTTCATCCACTTCATTTAGAGTTGCTCTTTAGTTAGAGTAGATTAGTTGGGAGTTAGAGTCGAGTCGAGCTGAAGCCTCGGAGTTTCGGAAGTGTCTTCGGGAATTTGGGTAACGCTCTTGTATCCTTTCCTGTTTACCAAAAGTATTCAGTAAGACTACTTCATTCATTTTATACTGTGTTGAGCTTTATTTGAGATTGAGCATATCTGCTATATGAGTTGTGTGGATTAGCCTTACCAATAGCTTGTATTCGTCTGGAATCAGTTTAGGTTCTCACTCGTATATTAGAGAGGTAGGTATTGAACCTAGATCATCTTCCTAAGATCCGAGGAAGGTTGATTAGAAATAGTAGCAGACGTGGTGTCTGAAACTAGGACTAACTCGGTTTACACCCGGGCCCACGTATATGTGGTAGGTGGTAGGTGGTGACAGCCCTATCCATCCGTAGATATTAATTATCTCGTGTGTAACCCACAGCGTCTAGCTTTGGATCAGTAGAGCCAAATCGGAACGATCATAACCATTCGGGATTCCAATTTAGGATAGCGGGTGGTAGTGAGTGTCCGAGCTCCGACGACGAATATGAAGTGAACCACTGATCATTATTGCCCAAGCTATCTCAATAAACTGAATCACACAACATTTACGAACTTATTAAACCCGTCTTGTTGTCCTCCTAACTGTTTGCCTAGTTATTGTAGCACTCTACTTAGTGTGAGATGCCAGCATGGCCTATAGCTCGTTCGCCCTCTGCTTGGCAGCCGTAAGCTCGGCTTCGTTCCTGTCCGCCGCCTCTGGGATAGCCCGGACCTCGTCTCCTCCGACATGGGCCTTAAGCGCCGTCTCAGCAGCGGCCAATGATTCCTCGAGTTCGGCCCTCGCCCAAACGGCTTGCTCCGCAATGTCCCGCGATCGCTGGAGCTCGTCAAGGAGCTGGACGATCTCCTGCGCGAGCTTCCGTCTCTCTGTTGAGGGCTCGGCCCGTTCCACAGCCCTCTGAGCGGCGTATTGCGCCTCCTTGAGCTGTGCCTTAAACATGTCCATCGCGCCCTCCGCCAGGCCCTGGCCAGCTTTCGCCGCCCGAAGCTCCGCCTCCGCCGTGCTCTCGCCCTCTGCGGGGGCCAGAAACGTAGGGGCCGCACCGATCGCCATAATCGGATGTGGTAGAGGGAGCGCCGCCATGCCTGCTGCCTCCAGCCGCAACCGCTCCGCCTCGGCCTCCGCTTTTTCTACGCGCTGACGAGCGGTATGCAACTCGCCTATGGTAACGGCGTCCAGGTACTTCCGGAGATCCATCCTCTCTAGCCCGGGAGTAGGATAGATCTTCACGGCAGGCAAGCCTCCCCTGGCAGAGTCCTGCGCCCTGGCGGAGTCCTGTTGCTCCACCCATTCCGAGGTAGCAGAGATCTAGCCCACGGACGTCAGCAGGCCCATGCTGGGCATCGAGACGCCAATCCACCCCGACGGAACAAGCACGCGCACCTGCCATACCCAACCAACCAGCAACATGCGCCGGTCGGGCGCCGGGGGCGCTTTCCCAATTGGGGTCTTGAAGTAGTCGGCGATCCCCCGACAATCGATCGGCCGCCACCCGTGCGCAGTGCGTCCTTCAACGCGCAGGGGTGTGACCCACAAGGAAACTGTGCCGGTGTCGACCTTCACTGTCTCCGCAACCTCATCAGACGCGTCCAGCACTGCTATCGGTAGGCAGGCCGATGACCCCCGCGAATCGGCTGCCTCTCCTTGCCCCGCACGTCCGTTAGTCTCATCAACCGGGCAGCCTCCAGCTTCTATGTGAAGGATACCCCTCCCTTGGGCTCGACCGGTTCGTCCTCAGTCACCCGGTCTTCGGCAGAGGGAGGCAGCACCTCAACTGCCACCTTGGCGTTACGCCCTACGATTGGAAACACCCATAGCAATTAGACACAAGCTAAATGATAACGAGCGGCGCGGGAAACTTACGCGTTGGCTTGCGGGAGTCGTGCCCAAGGAGGCGTAACTGCCCCACTTTTTTCGTCAAATCAAATTCAATGCTCCAGCGGCTCCAAAAAACCGTAGCCAAATCTTCCGCGCAGCGCGTGAGGGGTATGTTTTCTCTAAACCTCAGACTGGCCCGCCATGCGACCTGCTCGAGGCTCGAGGGCTGGCTGTTGGTGATCCATGAGTGGCCCACCCCGAGATGGGCCTTGGGCCGATTCCGTACCGGCCCACTTCATGTACAAAGGGTCCAAAAGGCCGCCCCTGGCCGTACCAGGAGGAACGTCTAGCCCGCCGGGGTCACTCTCGGGCTTGACCAAGTCAAACGCGCCTCCCTGGGTCCTGACCGGGGGCATGGCGCACCTCCCTGGCTATTCTTAGCCCGGAGGAGGGGCCCACGGACAGTCCGTCTATCCCTAGGCAAGTGGCGACAACTGCTATGTCCCGCCACACTTTCCCCGGCCTTGACCGGGAAGAACTATGTCTCCCCGGGGATCCGCAGCTCGGGGAGAAGCACGCGGGCAGCTCGCCTTGTCATTTACCCTCTTGGGCAGGCGGCAGTGGTTGTTACGCTACGCGACGCCCTCAACGGGTGGCACGAGGCTGGCTCGGTCTAGTCAATGCTATTTTGGGGATGAAAGGAAAGTGCTTTTCTCCCTGTGCAGCTGGCTTCCCCGTATCGGCATTCCAAGACGAACACGTGTCCAGTACTAATCTAACCAGTTTCTCCCTGCAAGCTCCAGACCAGATAGAGCCCCGAAATGAGACAAGGACGCCGCCACTAAAGCAAAGATGGACGCGGGGCCCGCCGCGTCAACTCTGGGCGACTCGCCGCGCCTATAAAAGGAGATGCCTGCTCAACGTAGCGGGGGTCTCTGTTTTGATCGAAGCTTCCGTAGCGATAGCCATAGTCCTTAGTCACCACAGTGTCCGATACTCCCCTGTAAGCTCGGGATCGGTGCCTTCAAGCCCGGTCTAGGCACCTTTGTACTGTTTTCCACCATATAATCAACAAGAGCTGGAGTAGCGCTATTACTCGGCAGTGGGGGCTCGAACCAGGGTAAATCGCTTGTGTCTTCACGGTTTGTATTGCTTTCTCTCTCTCCCCCTCTGCTTCTCACCGTACGATGGATCTGTACTCGGATTGCCAAGTCGTCCCTAGCGCAATCCGGGAAGACCGCGCGTCCTGAGACCCCGTGAGCTCGACCGCCGCCCCGGGCTGCTGAGAAGGGTTGTTGTTGGGCCTCACTCCAACTACAAATTCGTCTGCCGTCCGTGGACCCGCGGCCCTCCGAGGCGCGTCTCCCAGACACCGACAGGTTAGTTCAAGCAAAATTTTCAATCCATCGAACTTGGACATATTTTCTTGCCTGCTTCTTGGTCCAAGTTGCGATTTTGCGTTTCCTTATCGTCAACAAAAACCTTTTTGCTTAAAGTTTTTCAATATATTCATCAAGGGGGAGTGTGAGGCCATGTGTAGGTCACTCCATGTTGTGATTAATGATATTGACAAAGTTAATGCGTATTTGAATGGTTTTGGGCTTGTGTGATGGGTCTTTCTTTGGCTAGAGTTGCACTGTTGTGCATGGTTTTTGATACAATCATTTGGGAATTCATGTTTGTGTCATGAACATGAACGATTATAGACAAACCTCTTATAGGTGATCAAGATAAGTGAATGGATTTGGGTTTACCTTCGTGGCAGGGTCTAGGTGGACTGTTGTTAGGAACAGGTCATGGAGGCGAAATAGGGGTTCGGTTGTCCTAGACGGCAAGGAGGTTACACGAGATGTACAGACTAGAACTTGGGGTTGCAAATATGATGTGTAAGATGGACTGCAACAAGTGAGTGGGACCGAGGCGTGGCAAGAGGATCACAGTGCGTTGGAAACTTCGCGGTTGAGTTGAACCAGATGCATCAGTTGTGTCGGCCTAGGTTGGCGTGTACAAGAGTGGAATATATGGGGCATATTCTGAGGGATATATGACGCATATTATTCTGTTGCTGAGCTGTGTATGTGAACAAATCTCAGCCATCCATGAGACATCTAAGAGTACCAGCAATTTCTCATGAGATATCGTGATATCTTAGAGCTCATGGGCTATAAAATTAAGAAGGGGAGGAGGCGCATCCCACTTCACTTGTACCTCTTGTGCTAAGATTTGGGAAGTGTTTAGTGCACTGTTGAAGTGCTTTGCCCGCCTAGTAGTTTGGCTTGTAATCCCCAACATCAAAACCATGAAATCATCTAGATTCATGCAAGTTCTTGTCTAATTCTTGTGTTTTGATCTTATTTCTTTTGTGTTTTTGTTTGCAACTAGTTTATTTGCCTCACTTCTTGTATTTTTTGTTGATCCATGATACCTTGAGGTTGCGAATCTGATTTTAGTCCCCTCTTGCAATCTAGGAGAGGCTAGAAATCAAGTCTATCGAATCCGGCATAAAAGTTTCCTTCGGGGTAGCAGTTGTGTTGAAATTTTTGAAACATCTAAAAAAACTTCTTTATTACGGGTTCCAATTGGAAAAGGCGTATGACTCATATATTTATATATCATAAAAGTTTGGAGTACACTAGATGCCCTGTTTGGGCGCAATAAGGTGAATATCGAGCCCCAAAATTTTTGCTAGAAGCTCTTGACAGCCCGCAATGTTTAATTTTTCCTGATTTGTCTTAAAAGAATTGGAAGCTCAAATTTGTTGGGATCCTGCACGACTCAAATATATACCTTAAGCAAAATTAACATAACTTTTTAAGTCAAGGAAAGGCATAAAAAACCCTCATGATTAGAGGACAAGTTTTTGTTAAAATATGTTTTTACTTTTCTTAGAGATACTTCAGCCATTTGGCTTAAATAGATTTTTTCTAAAGCCACTTTAGCTTTGATTCCTTCTTGTTTGAACTCTAAAAAATCTGGACCATGCTTTAAAAAACCCCACATCCTTGCATGGATTTTATCTATGCTTTTGGGGTGCATGAAGTTGTTAAGTGCATCAAGTTTTTAAAGTGGAGGTGGATTCGAGGGTGCCATTCACTCCCCACTCTGGTAGCTAGCTCGATCTTTTAGTGGATATCGGTTTTGGTTGGTCTTTTCATGTGACACATTATAAGGAATGGTTCTCATCGCACAAGGCCGGTGATTTTGGATCAGTCTACTTGTGCAGTAGTGCCAATAGAGTAGGAGTCATCAAGATAATGATGTATGTCGGAGTTGATCGGATATTCCAAGATATGATGCATGTACCAGGGCTAAGTAGATGTTTTATTTCCCTCCAAGCAAATGGAAGGGCTATTAAGATCATGAAAGGTAGCAATGTTGTAAGGTTCGAGCAAGGAACAATGTTACGTTTGTACATACCGCAGGAGAGTTTTGAATTAATTCTAGTTGCAGAGAGTAATGTTGCACGTGGAGTCATGGTGAACTAGACATTGCTAAGTTAGCATCTGTTGTTCAAAAAAGGTGTCGAGTCTGAGGTCAAGTCAGACTCGTCAGGACTCGAGCGACACTATAATCTATAAATTATTAACTCGAGTCCGAGTACACAGATGTTCGTGCAATATGTTTTCAAACTACTGGTGTTGAAGGCATATTCGTCGTTGCGGAGTTTGTTAGAGTTGGTATCGAATATGTGAACGAGCAGGTTACATCGACTCTTGACTTGTAATAGGTCAGAGAGGGTAGTGTTAGGGTCAGTCTCGTATCCGTGGCCCCTGTAAAATGGGGGTGCTTCTGATGTAAGTAGTCATGATGACATACTTGTAGTATAGGAAGTACAGGGTTAGCGCCCAGTGCCGCAACCTGGGTAGCCTCGGCATGCTTGTGTTGCTTAGGGAGGAACTATCATAGTCAACCCCGCCGATGTAGGCAACAATGTTGAACTGTGTTATCAAATATCGTCTAGATCTTGTGTTACTACTAAAATCCTACTAAGTTATTGTTTGCTTCAATCCCACAGTAGATAATAGTGATAGGAGAATATGAGTTAAAATGTGGAGGTGTTCCTCACCAATCAAGCTAGTCTTTGAAGTTGAATTGGTGGCTCCAGTTGGGCCAATGGATATATATATAGGAGACCAAGGCCTGAGATCAGGTGTTGGTCTTGGGTTAAGTTGATTCGCAGTGGACTGCAACAAGTAGAATCAAAGCCAAGGTCTGTAACCCCGAATATCTTATGGTGATCGCACAATTGTCGGGTAGGTTGTGATGTGTGATGGGGTAAATTGTTGGATTTACTCTTACATCGAATACATGGGGAGATTGTTTCTGGTGATCACTTGGTTGTTGGATAGGTTCCAATGTGTAATGTGTTAGGTTTAGACATGCGCCAAATATTTAAGGCCTTGTTCTTTTTAGCGTATCGTTGCGTTAGCGTAATACTGTAGCAAATTTGAGAGCCCTCAAAAAAAGATCTAAAGATTATAAAAAAATAATTAAAAAATAGTTTTAGAATCTTTGGAAGGACTACTAAAAGCCACGAAAAAATGTTACGAATTATCACAACATATGGGCTCTATAAAAATAACAAAATTTGCTACAGTAATACGCAACGGTACGATACGCTGAAAAGAACAAGGCCTTAAGATAGGGGCTAGTATTTCGGATTTAGTCGGAGCAGAACATTAGTCGTGTATATTGACGTTGGTATTGGGATAATCAAACCATATTGTTGGCTATGAGACAGCGCGATCACAACGGACTCTACCCGTATCTCCGTTCCTTTCTTTGGCTGTAGAATGGAGATTGGTTGCTTCCGACAACAAAAAGCAAATGTGCTTCCGTGACCTTGTTTTGGCTAGAGATTCGTTGCCCCCGACAACAAAATGCAAAGCAGTAGTAGTTAATTTGCTGCACCTTCCCAGCTCTGTTACTCGATTTATAGCTTAACAGCAAATGGATCCCCAATTCCCCATCTGCCACTCGATTCCTGACTAATTTCCCTGAATCGCCGAGGGCATGGAGGAGTGGAGGATCACCATGTTGGACGAGGAGATTGCCCGCTCCGATGCATCGGTCGAAGAGGTCCAGTGGCGGCGGCAGGGCATCTACCGGGTGCCGAAGCGCGTGAGCGATCTCAACAGCGCCGCCTACAAGCCTCAGACGGTGTCCCTGGGCCCCTTCTACTACAGGGACTCCGACCTGGAGCCCATGGAGGAGCACAAGAGGCGGGCGTTCCGGCACCTGGTGAAGCGTTCCGGGAAGCCGCTGCGGCACTTCTTTGCTGCCCTGCAGGAGGTGGCCGAGGATCTGTGGAGCGCGTACACGGATCTGCCGAGCGCGCACAAGGATCTGTACAGCGCGTACGTGAATTTGGGTCTCGAAGGCGCCAGAGATACCCTCTTGGTGTGGATGCTCACTGACGGCTGCTTCGTGCTGGAGGTGATGCGGATAGCCACCGGCAGGAGAGAGTTCATGGACTACTCCCCCAACGACCCCGTCTTCAGCGAGCACGGGATATTCCACATGGCGCCCTACGTCCGGCGGGACATGCTCATACTCGAGAACCAGCTGCCGCTGCTCCTGCTCAAGCGGATCGTCGCCGTCGAGATGCCCGAGCCTCAGGTAATTATTCACTACTGTTGCATAAACCTAGTTTATATAAGTTAGTGCATATTAATTTATTCTCTGCCGTCGTCGGGGATGTGGTTGGTTAGGTCTCAGTTATTTTCGGCGTGTCTATGCTTTGGCGTATTATGGTAGAAAATTTGAGATACATAAAAAAATATCAAAAGATTATAAAAAGATAATTAAAAATAGTTTTACCTTCTTTTGAAGGATTACTAAAAGCTAAGAAAAAATCGTTACAAATTATCACAACATATAGGTTATATAAAAATAACAAAATTTGTTACAGTAATACGCAACGGTATGTAACGATGAAAATAACAAGGCCTAAGTACTGGGCTACCGGCGCGAATTAGACAGCACGGATTAAAATATACTACTACTCTTTTTTTAACATACCGTTGACCGTTCACCGGTTACCCGAGGAGAAGCCACGCAGCGCTCCTTCCTCCGCACCTCTACTTCTCTTCCTCCTCGTCCACCGTGCAGGCTCCTTCCACGCTGCCGCATCCTCGGCGGTGCCACCCCCTCCCTCTTGCTAAGAGTTCGGGTTCTTGGAAAAGGGATGGGTTTCTCGTGCCCCCGGACATAGAGGTAGGCTGTGACGGCGATGGTGTGATGGTGGGGATGGGATCATGAGCAATGCATCCTAACGCTACGACGGGCATGAACGAAGGCAGTGGGACGAGTGAAGGAACCAGCTTTGGATCGTTTTGCCGAATCATTCTAGCAGGACCTACAAGCTTCGGTTAGCACTTGGAATTGAATAGAGGAAAAACTTCATAGTCGGGACAATTTTCTTCTGTTATCTCATATGCAACACTTGCAAGAATTAAACTGCAACACGTAGAAAACTACAACGTGGACCATGCCATCCCATGATCCGATTTTCGCGCTAGATTAGCATGAAAGCTAACAAACTCCCCTTTAATCTTGATCTGGCCTGAGATCACGAACTCCCAGTATGTAGCACATCGTTGCCAGCTTCACTCCCGAGTCCCGATAGGGCCTTTGTTAGAGCATCTGCTCTTTGCTCCTCCGTCCTTGAGGAACTCAACCGCTATCACCCCACCTTCAACACATTCTATGATGAAATGGAATTTTACATCTATCTGCTTGCGGCGACCATGGAAGACTGCATTTTTCATTAGGGCAATGGCTGATCTGTTGTCAACAAACAGGGTCACTAATTTGGGCTCCTCCCTTGTCATTTCTCCCAACATGCTCTTTGGCCACAATGCTTGACATGTTGCAGCTGTTGCTGCCATAAACTCTGCTTTTGAGAGGTACATGACATAAGTGTTCGAATAATTAGCACTTTCAGGTTTATTATAATCAAGAGATATAACAAGCACAACGACTGAGAGAAAGATAAAACAGGTTGAAACCACAGAAGCACAACCTAGATACACATGCAGAAAACCACACGTATATCTCTCTTGGTGTACTCGCGAAGGTGATGACTTACTGGACGTGGTCGTCGTCGCCGTACGGTATGAGTTGCGGCAGGGTTTGGTTCTGGTTCTCCAAGTCAGACGCCGTCTTGGAGAAGGTGTTGCCGACGCAGATCGTGACGGCGTAGTGGAAGAAGTCCTCGCGGAGCGGAAGAAGGAAGCAGCGAACAGTCGCACCAAGCGCTTCCCAAAAACCTGATTCGCCCTACTCGGTGCAGGTGCTCGAGGGCGATCGGTTCCGGAGACCTGCTCTCCCGAACGTCGGTGCACGCCGGCGCACGGGATGGGGAGGAACCGAAGTGGCGGCGCAGCAGAGGGAGGTGGCAAAACCCTAAGTCGATCTGATCTAATCCGTCTGGACGGCGCAGCGGTAGGTTTATATAGCAAAACACGTGAGGCAAACGGATCGCGAAACAGGCCGCGACCGAGTCCAACACGATTTGCATATTCCATATCTGACCCACAAAATCCGGAGAGCAAAAGAAATAAAACTACAAAAAGAGACTGCGTCTGCGCAAGCACGAGGGTCCGATTTCGGCGGACCATTCACGTAGGCGCCGTGCGCACGCGCACGCCCCGCCCCGAGCCCCCGCCTCGCCAGGTGAGCGAGCGCGTGTGATTCTCTATTTCTCTCTCCCATCACATTCTCTAGTGGGAGGGAGCAAGCTCCACTATTTAAGCATGTCCTCCACTCCTCCCACTAGCAATATGGTACTAAAGAAATTTCACATGCCTCATGCATACATGGGCCTTTGAGATTTTTCAAGAATTATTTAGAAATTAAATGGGCCAGGCCCAATAATTCTAACAATCCCCCACCAGATCTCAAAGTCCCATCAAGTTTACCTGTTCCCAAAACTGTTTATATACCAGTGTTTAATTCGGTGACAATGGACTATGCCTTGAATTGCACCTAGACATTTAAGCTACACTCATTCACAACTTGGACAATGGACTACGCCTTGAATTGCAAGTTTTGTGTAAACAAGTTTCACTCAAAGCCAACTGATACTTGGCTGTTCCCCGCGGGTGGAGCATATAAGTCATACTCCATAGTCGCTTGATGAGCTTACTAGAGATTATCCAAGTCTCATAGACTGCGACTTTCAACAGTCGGGCTCATATAGGTGTGTTCTTTCAAGATGCTCTGTAGGATGACATCTTCGCTAATTAAAGCCAACAGAACAACATTAAGGAAAATGCCAACCCGCCATACAGATTTCGAGAGCATTGCATCTCACATGGAATGGGTTATGGTATACTCTCATCCAGCTAACCAATAGCTTGTTTTTCCTAGAACCTAATTCACGGGATCTTCGATCACATAGGCTGGGTTACCGCTATGGTGTAACTCACGTGGGTCTCATATCCAGTTCCCTCGATGCATTGTCTATCACACACCGTGATAAACCCTTTCTAAAAGGATCTGGCAGGTTTTTAGCCGTTTGGATATAATCCAACTCTATCACTCCAGAGTTTCTCAATTTTCTGATAGACTTCAGTCGTCTTTTCACATGTCTTGAGGACTTCATGTTGTCCTTAGAACTGTTCACCTTGACAATCACTGTTTGATTATCACAGTTCATAAGGATAGCCGAAATCGGCTTTTCAAACACCGGAAGATCCATCAAAAGTTCATGCAACCACTCTGCTTCAACAGTGGCCGTGTCCAAAGCAGTCAATTCTGCTTCCATTGTTGAGCGTGTCAAGATAGTTTGTTTGCAAGACCTCCACGAGACTGCTCCGCCACCATGAGTGAACACATATCCACTTGTGGCCTTTATCTCATCAGCGTCAGATATCCAATTGGAATCACTATACCCTTCCAGCGCTGTTGGGTAACCAGTATAGTGCAAGCCAAAGTTTGTAGTACCTCTCAAGTAGCGCATTACCCTTTCGAGTGCTCGCCAATGATCATCTCCCGGATTAGAAGTAAACTGGCTCAACTTGCTAACAACAAACGAGATGTCTGGCCTTGTAGCGCTAGCTAGGTACATGAGTGACCCGATGATTTGAGAATAAGTCAACTGATCTCTAGCAATTCTCTTGTTCTTTCGAAGCACAATGCTAGGATCATAGGGTGTTGGAGAAGTTTTGTAATCAGTAAAGCCAAAGTGATTCAAAACCTTTTCCACATAATGGGACTGTGACAAAGTGATCCCATCCCCACCCTTCAGTAGCTTGATGTTCAAAATTACATCAGCCTCTCCTAGATCTTTCATATCAAAATTTTGAGACAAAAAAGACTTGACCTCGTGAACCACATTAAGACTTGTCCCAAAAATTAATATGTCATCCACATAGAGACACAAAATAACGCCCTGACCCCCATCATACCGATAATATACACATTTATCGGCCTCATTCACGACAAAGCCCGCAGAAGTTAAAGTTCTGTCGAACTTCTCATGCCATTGCTTAGGAGCTTGTTTCAGGCCATTCAGAGATTTCAATAACCTACACACCTTGCCTTCTTGACCTTCTACTACAAATCCATCGGACTGATCCATATAGATCTCCTCGTCCAACTCTCCATTTAGGAAAGCTGTCTTAACGTCCATTTGATGAACAATAAGACCATGTGAGGGAGCCAAGGAAAGCAGTACACGAATTGTAGTCAATCTAGCCACAGGTGAATATGTATCAAAGAAATCTTCGCCTTCTTTTTGGGTATAACCCTTGGCCACAAGCCGAGCCTTATACTTTTCAATAGTACCATCAGGCCTAAGTTTCTTCTTAAATATCCATTTACACCCTACAGGCTTGCAACCATAAGGTAGTTCTGTGAGTTCCCAAGTCTGATTCGCAAGAATGGAATCCATCTCACTACGAGCCGCCTCTTTTCAGTAGTCTGCATCAGGGGATGCAAACGCTTCTGAAATTGACGTGGGAGTATCATCCACGAGGTACACAGTGAAATCATCACCAAAGGATTTTGCAATCCTCTGTCTCTTGCTCCTTCTCGGAGCCTCGCCGTCATCCTCCTCAGGATTTTCCTCAGGTGTTGGTTCAGGATATTCAATTTGAGTAGTAGGTTCGGGAATTATCTCACTAGTTTTACCAGAACTGCTATCCTCAATTTTGATAGGAAAGATGTTCTCAAAGAAAGTAGCATCATTAGACTCCATGATCGTGCCAACAGACATGTCATACACCTCTGATCTTATCACCAAAAATCTACTGCCAACGCTACGAGTAGCATAACCCAGATGGACACAATCTACTGTCTTAGGCCCAAGCTTGCATTTCTTTGTGATTGGCACATTGACTTTCGCCAAACAACCCCAAGTGCGCAGATAAGAAAGTGATGGCTTTCTCCCATTCCATATTTCATATAGGGTTTCCTCTTTATTCTTTGCAGGGACTTTATTCAGGACATGACATGCAGTCAACACGGCCTCCCCCCACCATGCCTTAGATAAACCCGCAGTGTCTAACATGGCATTCACCAAATCAGTTAGAGTGCGGTTCTTTCTTTCAGCCACCCCGTTTGATTGGGGCGAATAGGGAGGTGTCCTCTCATGAATAATTCCATGTTCCGCACAGAATAAGTCGAACTCACTAGAGAAATACTCTCCACCACGATCTGACCTAAGTCTCTTGATTTTCCTGTCTAATTGGTTTTCAACCTCAGCCTTATAGATTTTAAAGAAGTCTAGAGCCTCGTCTGTAGTTTTCAACAGATACATATAGCAATATCTAGAAGCATCATCAATCAGAGTCATGAAATATCTCTTTCCACCCTTTGTCAACACACCATTCATCTCACAAATGTCAGAATGTATGAGCTCTAGAGGTGCCAAATTTCTCTCCTCGGCAGCCTTATGAGGCTTACGAGGTTGCTTTGATTGCACACAAGTTTGGCACTTAGAACCTTTGACAGTGGAAAATTTAGGGATTAAACCCATACCCGCAAGCCGAGACATAGAATCAAAATTAACATGACATAAACGTGAGTGCCAAACATCAGCCTCACTCAATAGCATGATCACAAATATGGTTCATAACTTTATGACAGTAATCAGAAAGAGAGAAACGGAACAAGCCTCCGCACTCATAGCCTTTGCCAATAAACAAACCATGTTTCGACAAGCCTACCTTATTGGACTCAAACACCACTTTAAACCCATCTCTGCAGAGAAGGGACCCGCTGACCAGGTTCTTATTGATTGAGGGGACATGCTGCACGTTCTTCAGTTGCACGATCTTTCCCGAAGTAAACTTCAGATCTACCGTGCCAACACCAAGAACAGAAGCATTGGACCTGTTCCCCATCAAACGGCTGAACCGTGGGTGCACGATAAGAAGTGAACATTGAAACGCCGAACACACATGCACATTAGCCCCAAAGATCAATCCACCAATCGGTAGACTGATTCACTGAAAGAACAGTAGGTAAAACATACCCATCGGTTCCCTCACCAGTGTTGCCAATGGTCACATTGACAGACTTTTAAGTCTGCCCAGGATTACCCTTTTTATCTTTGCGGTTTGGACACTTAGCCCAGTGCCTAACCTCACCGCAAATCCAGCAAGGCATCTCACCCTTGTTCAACTTCTTTTTCTTGAAAGCAGTGGTTTGCTTGATTTTATTCTTCCCTTTGTTCTTGCCATGCTGCTGGACAACATTGGCGCTAGACTGTCCCTCGACTCCTTTCCCAGGTGCATCTTTAGCCCGAGCTTTCTCTTCAACATCTAGAGACGTGATCAACCCCTCAACGGAGATCTCTTGTCTCTTATGTTTTAGAGACGTGGCAAAGTTTCTTCACGAAGGAGGTAACTTGGCAATAATGCCCCCAGCCACAAACTTATCGGGTAATTTGCACGTAAGGAGTTCGAGTTCCCTCACAATGACCAGTATCTCATGAGTCTGTTCGACAACAGAACGGTTATCAACCATCTTGAAGTCGTGGTATCGCTGCTCCATGACATCTGATTCATCGCCAGCGTCGATGCACCAATTTATTATTCAACAGATCCTGATCTCCTTCAGATCTGTGATGTTCATATACACATCACACAGACGGTCGAAGCACACTAAGAATCGCACCGGAAAAGTGTGGTGGCCTCGGAACTCTTTCTCCTTTTCAGAGTTAGGGTTCCTCCGGTTTGCCATCCTTTACCTCAGACATCGCTCATAGTCATACCACAATTGCACCTTTACTTGCCATCTCTTAAAATTTACTCCACCGAATTTCTCCGGTTTCAGAGCATCGGCAAAACGAGCCATCGATAAACCAAAGTGCCTAAAAATAAGGTTTTTGGATTGTTGGAATAATTAGCACTTTCAGGTTTATTATAATCAAGAGATATAACAAGCACAACGACTGAGAGAGATAAAACAGGTTGAAACCACAGAAGCACAACCTAGATACACATGCAGAAAACCACACGTATATCTCTCTTGGTGTACTCGCGAAGGTGATGACTTACTGGACGTGGTCGTCGTCACCGTACGGTACGAGTTGCAGCGGGGTTTGGTTCTGGTTCTCCAAATCAGACGCCGTCTTGGAGAAGGTGCTGCCGACGCAGATCGCGACGGCGTAGTGGAAGAAGTCCTCGCAGAGCGGAAGAAGGAAGCAGCGAGCAGTCGCGCCGAGCGCTTCCCAAAAACCTGATTCGCCCTACCCGGTGCAGGTGCTCGAGGGCGATCGGTTCCGGAGACTTGCTCTCCCGAACGTCGGTGCACGCCGGTGCACGGGATGGGGAGGAACCGAAGCGGCGGCGCAGCAGAGGGAGGTGGCAAAACCCTAGGTCGATCTGATCTGATCCCTCTGGACGGCGCGGCGGCAGCTTTATATAGCAAAACACGTGAGGCAAACGGATCGCGAAACGGGCCGCGACCGAGTCCAACACGATCTGACCCACAAAATCCGGAGAGCAAAAGAAATAAAACTGCAAAAAGAGACTGCGTCTGCGCAAGCACGAGGGTCCGATTTCGGTGGACCATTCACGCGGTGCCAGGCGACGCGCCCGCCCGAGCCCGAGCCAAAGCCAAAGAGGCGAGGAGCAGCAGGCGTGTGATTCTCTATTCTCTCTCCCATCACATTCTCTAGTGGGAGGGAGTAAGCTCCACTATTTAAGCATGTCCTCCACTCCTCCCACTAGCAATATGGTACTAAAGAAATTTCACATGCCTCATGCATACATGGGCCTTTGAGATTTTTCAAGAATTATTTAGAAATTAAATGGGCCAGGCCCAATAATTCTAACAATCCCCCACCAGATCTCAAAGTCCCATCAAGTTTGCCTGTTCCCAAAACTGTTTATATACCAGTGTTTAATTCGGTGACAATGGACTATGCCTTGAATTGCACCTAGACATTTAAGCTACACTCATTCACAACTTGGACAATGGACTACGCCTTGAATTGCAAGTTTTGTGTAAACAAGTTTCACTCAAAGCCAACTGATACTTGGCTGTTCCCCGCGGGTGGAGCATATAAGTCATACTCCATGGTCTCTTGATGAGCTTACTAGAGATTACCCAAGTCTCATAGACTACGACTTTCAACAGTCGGGCTCATATAGGTGTGTTCTTTCAAGATGCTCTGTAGGAAGGCAAATTTGGCTAGTTGGTCGGCCGGGGTATTTGCCATCTTGGGCACACATGATTTCGAAGTTTTGTAATCTTTTTTCCAACTTCCTCACCTCCTGCAGGTTTTTCCATCGTGGAGTCTAAGCACAAAAACTCTTTATTTACCTGGTTCATGACCAACCGTGAATCTCCCCTTACAATTAGTCGTTGAACTCCGAGCGAAGCAATTGCTCGTATCCCGACCAAGAGGCCTTCGTACTCCGCTGCATTGTTTGTAGCAGGAAAGAGCAACCTGACGGTGCACTAGAGCCTATCCCCTTGGGGAGACTCAAGCACATTCTAGCCCCCGAGCATTTGCATGCTCGGGAGCCGTGCATGGTCCAATGCTCCAAGTTGATCGGGATGTGGAGCGGGGTGCTTGGGGGACTCCAGATTGGTCCATTTTGCCACAAAATTGGCTACGTCATGAGACTTTATCATTGTCTGAGCAATGAAACTTATGTCAAACTCGCTTAGCTCAAAAGCCCATGTGCTATGCTTCCTACATCATCTAGGTTTCTAAGGATCTCCCTTAGCATAAACGGGTTGGCGTTGTGAGCCATAACATAATGGCATAACTTCTAGAGGCTATGAGTAATGTGTATAGAGGTTGTTGAGCTTCGGGTAAACACACGGATTGTTTGTGGTGTAGCTGGGCGGTAAAGGAGCGAGGGCTCTTAGACCCTTGGAGAAACCAAGACGGGTGGATTGGAGAGGTAGTATTTCATCTCCTGGAGAGATTGGACGGTCTCGGTAGTCCACTCGAACCGTTGTACCTTTGCAAAGCCTAAAAGAAAGGCAGCCCACGTTCTACCATGCGAGGAATGAAGAGACTAAGCGTTGTTATCTGCTCGGTCAAGACCTGTACCCCTTTGAAGTTTTTGAGGGCTTGGATCTTCTCGATTGCCTCAATTTTGATCGGGTTTGGACTAATTCTTGCGGACCCTATGACATACCCTAGCGACATCCTAACATGTGCGCCAAGGCCTACTTCACAAGATTCAATTTTATTTTGTGCTTCCGAAGGTTGTCGAAGGTCTCTTGGAGGTCTGCGAGGTGAGCCCCGTCATATCCGCTTTTTACGACTATGTCATCAATGTAAACCTCCAAGTTTCTCCCAATTTGATTGGGGAAGGTCCTTTGCATTAAGTGCTGGTAAGTGGCACTAGTGTTATTAAGACCGAAGGCCAAGGTCGTGTAGCAGAAGGTCCCAAAAGAAATTAGCGAACACGGTTTTCTCCTCATCCTCCTGCGATCAGTGTTCGCCTACACAGTCTACACGGCCGTGTACATGGCCGTGTACACGGTACACGATGGGTTACTGTGTTGTTTAGCACACAAACGGTGTATTACACGCTACACGGAATTACACGGAATTACACGGCCTAGTCGGCCTACACGACACGGCAAAAAAACGGCGTACACGACGTTTTTCAGCGTGTAGCGTGGCGTCTAGGCTATAGGAGATGTGACATACAGCTTGAGGATACATTTGTTGCATAGTTGCACTACTTAGAATCATTTTTTTATATGTGAACTACAAATCTACAATGCACGTGTAATCTTGGAAATATATTATTTATCTATGCCACTTGTCAGTATAGTTTTCCAGGCATATACATGTTTTTTTTATTTGTATTTTAATTAAAAAGTACAAAAACGTGTAATCCGTGTAATCTCGTGTACACGGCGTGTACGGTCTACACGCTACACGAGACTCTACCGACCGTGTACCGTGTAGCGTTTAGGCTAACACTGGCTGCGATAAGTGAATATGGTGGTATGCTGAGTACGCGTCCAGAAAGCTCATCAACCGAGATTCTACCGTCGCATCCACGAGTTGGTCGATACGGGGGAGAGAGAAATTGTCCTTGGGGCAGGCCCCATTGAGGTTGGTGTAGTCAACGCACATACGCCACTTGTCGCCCTTCTTCGGGACAATGATAGGGTTGGCTAGCCATTCAGAGTGTTGAACTTCTCTAATAAAGCCGGCTGGAAGCAACTAATCTAGTTGCTCATGCAGGATATACATTTTCCACCGTGGAAACTTCCACAGGGCTTGCCTAACTGGTTTTACATTATGTTGAATTGTTAGTTTGTGTTCGATCAATTCCCTAGGGACACCGGGCATGTCAAATGGTTCCTACACAAAAACATACGCATTGGCCCAGAGGAAAGTTACAAGTGAGAGTTCCTATTTCGGATGTAGCGAGGATCCTATGTGGGCCACCTTAGAAGGCTCACCCGGAACTGTGGCGACTTCGATGGTCGCCTAATGGGCTACACTGTCATCTTTGAAAGCGCAACCTTCTTTTGTTGCTCGGGTCCACGCTGGGGTAGCTCCTCGACCAACGATAGCGCTTTCTCATTGCAGGAGAGGGAAACTTTGTGGTTGCCCTTGACTGTAATCAAGCACCGAGGCCCCAAGATCTTGAGGCAGTGATAGGCATGGTGCAGGCCACAATAATCTTGGTGAGGGTGGGCCTTTCTAAGATGACGTTGTAAGCCATCTCTATATCGACCACCTCGAAGGTGATCATTTCAGTCTGGATGTTAGGGATAAAACAATTTGCCCGAGCGAAGTGACGGAGCTGCCGGGACCACCAATGGCTTGATCTTGGAGTGAGGAACCTGCATCTCGTCCAAGGCCTTGGCCGTGATGAGGTCAATGGAGCTGCCTCCATCGATGAGGACCCTCCCGATCACCGTTTTGTTGATAGTTGGAATAAGGACCAATGGCAGCTTCTAGGGTTTGGGCGCACCCGTTGGCAGGTCTTCCTTGGTGAAGGACACCATGACAAGAGCCAGCGAAAGGGCTCGCCTGAGGGAGCCTCCCTATCGATTCGGTGAACCCCCCGAGCCACGGATTTCATCTCGTGCCAAGAGGAGTATGTGGTGGATCCCCTAAAGATGATCACTGTCGGGGATTAAATAACGGCCCTTTGCCATGGCCCACTCCCTGACGGCCCAATCGAATAGCTTTCTGGGGCCCAGCTCCCTAGAAGGTTCTGTCAGGCCCATGTGTATCCTGCCGAACAGCTTCCTGGCTGGCACGGTGCGTTATGGCCTAGACTTTGTGTTTGAGTCCGACTCGAACAGGAGTTCTGCACGGCTACGTGAAGACCCGGACTTTGGTTTCCCGGATTGGAGCAGACATCGTGATCCCTAAGAATTGGAGTATACCTTATCTACCGTGGGATGTATTTGGCATGGTACTAGTTCATTACGATCTCGTAGTTAGCCCGACCCGATTATCTCCCGGTAGGTTGGTTGTTCAACACTATATAAACAAGGCCCCTACGGCGTGTAGAGGGGCCAAGCACCTTTGTATTGTCGCATACTGCTCGCCGAGACCTGTTGATCTCGTCGAGTTAAACCTTGTAATCCTTTGTCATATAAAGAAAGGCTGGACGTAGGGCTATTATCTCTTCGAGAGGCCTGAACCTGGATAAAAACCCTGTGTCTCCCTGTTGCTCGTTGATTGCTGTTTGCCTTACACGGCAGGTCTTCTATCTCCCTTTCTCAAGAACCTTAGTTGACTTGCGACCGATATCCCAACCGTCGATAGTTGGCGCCGTCCGTGGGGATCTAGTAGATCAAGTCTGTTCGAGCATGTCGAACTCACTCAGCGATCAGGAAATCCCTCCTAAAGGCTATGACTCAGAAGGGCAGGATGTCTCATCCCCTGTCAGATCAGATCGATCCATTCGGTCTCGATCGCCATTCAGATCTGAGACAGAACTCTCCGGCTATGTTCCAGAGATGGTCTTGGATCAAGCTCCCGTCATCGACGATGATTATGAAACCGACGATCTTTACGCTGGTTTAGATCTTTTGGATTCCAGGGCCATGTCAGTCGATTCTTCCTATGGCGACACAGTGATGACACCATCCAGTGTGCTTCGACCGCCAGAGCTTGACATCAATATGGCCGGGCGCAGAACTTGAGAGAATCTCCGACGGCCGTGGCGGCCGAAGAGATCGAGCATGTTAATTCTGCTCGGCACCAAGATGGATCTGCACCGGCTGCTAGCGAGCAAGATGTTGTTCGCTGCAGTCTAGATGCCTCGATCAATCAAACTCTGGCACAGATTCGCGATCAGCACAAGCGTCAGCGACGCAACCCGCCTCGCGTACCTACGCCAGATCCCCCGGCAGAAGTTCCACCTGCCCGAGATGAGTCCCCGCACAACCAGACTCCGGTCCAGGAAAACGCTAACGCTTCAGGGATCCTAGGACCCCTTGATCAGAGTCGGGAACGACTCCAGGCCATGGCAACGGTGATCAGATCCACCAACCAGGCCGACCTCGCCCGCATGGGCGACGCTGTTGCTTCTCACCTTGAGCGACTGGCTGAAGACCTTAAGTCCATAGATGAAGTTAGCACTTCCTCCGGGCAACGCAGTCAACTTGTCCGGATAGGCTCAGACAGCGAGCGCTCCAATCGATTGCGTGACCCTAGTCACCGGCGAAGGACGACTCGCTGCGAGCAAAATACCCGTGGTCGAGAACGCTCGCCAAGTCCCGTGCACGCGACGATCACGGACGATCCCCTCGGGAAGAGCGCATCGTTGCGACCACGAGGAAGGAGCGCGGAGGATTGTCTCGGAGGGAGTTCCTCCAGGCAGAATATTCTCGTTCAGATAGAGTTCCTCCGGGCAACAAGACCAACGTCTTCTCAAGGCCAGGTTCTGCAAGAGAGGGTGGTCGGGCATACGCCTTGGGCTGCAAGGCTTGCTCTGGTGAGCTCCGCGCTGTCAGGTGGCCTTCCAAGTTCAAGGCCGGTCACATGGAGAGGTACAACGGGACCCAAAACCCAGAAGAGTTCCTTTCCATCTACGCTAATGCCATCATGGCGGCCGGAGGTGACAAGCTAGTCATGGCTAATTACCTTCCGACTGTCCATGAAGGCGCTTCTCGGACGTGGCTGTTTAATCAGCAGGAAGGTTCCATCCGCTCTTGGGACCAACTTTGTGACGCTTTGATCGCCAATTTCCAGAGCTGTTACGTGCGTCTTGGCAAGGAGGATGATCTGCACCAGATGATCAAAATGAACAGGGAGACCCTCCACAACTTCGTGAAGCGTTTCATTAAGATCCGCAACACGATCCCGAACATCTCGGATGAATCTGTTGTCCGCGCTTTAAAAAACGGAGTCCGCGACGAGCGGCTCACCGAGGATCTCGAGATCAACGAGACCTGGACCGCCAACAACCTGTTCAAGGCGGCTGATCGCTATGCCAACGCGGCAGAACACGTTAAGTATAAGAAGGCGTTTGACAAGGGCGAGCTGCCCGCCCAGCCAGAAGCTTCGTCGCTTTTTGGATTTTAAGCAGGGATCATCAAGGATCAGCTTGGCAAGCTGCTCGCTGCTGGGTTCATCCGCGAGGTTGATCACACTGAGTGGCTGGCCAACTTTGTGATCGTAAAGAAGAAAGGCGGCAAGTGGAGGATGTGTGTCGACCACACTGACTTGAACGCGGCTTGTCCTAAGGACAATTTCCCGATGCATCGCATAGACCAGCTGGTCGACGCGACTACGGATGCCCAGCTCTTGAGTTTTCTGGATGCTTACTCTGGTTACCATCAAATAATCATCTCCCCTGAAGATGAAGAGAAGACTGCCTTCATCACCCCCTTTGTCACTTTCTGCTACACGACCATGTCCTTCGGTCTGCGCAACGCTGGTGCCACCTTCCAACGCTTAATGGAGAAGACTTTCCTAGATCAGCGAGGAAGGAACCTGGAGGTCTATATCGATGACATAGTTGTCAAGAGCAAGTATGCTCCGGATCATGTAAAAGACCTGGCCGAGACATTTCGTAATCTCACCAGGCACAGAATTAAGTTAAATCCAGAGAAATGTACCTTTGGTGTTCGATCCGGAATGTTGCTCGGTTACGTAATCGGTTCGCAAGGAATTTCTGCTAACCCTGAAAAAATCGAGGCCATTGAAAACATGATGGCTCCGACCACCGTAAAGGAGGTCCAGAGCCTAACTGGGTGAATGGCTGCTTTAAGCAGAATTATTTCCCGTCATGACGAACGCGGGTTGCCATTCTTCAAGGCCCTGCGCAAGCACAATGGTTTCGAGTGGACAGAGGAGGCTGACAAATCCTTCTAGGATCTAAAGCAATACATGTCCAATACATGAGCGAGGTACTTCATGGATCAAAGGAGCGTTACCCTGAGATCCAAAAGTTGCTCTACGCCTTGCTCATGTCCTCCAGGAAGCTTCGGCATTATTTCCAGGCGCACCAAATACTGGTCCCGACCAAGTTTTCTCTGGGCGAAATCCTAAGGAACAAGGGAGCTGGTGGACGTATAGCTAAGTAGGCAATGGAACTAGCAGAATTTGACATTCTGTTTGATGCCCAAACTGCTATTAAATCCCAGGTCCTAGCTGACTTCGTCGCTGAATGGACTTGTCCGCCAAATCCCAGGAAGCTCCCGAGCCACCTGAAAAAACCCCATGTACCATGTTTTTTGACGGCTCACGCACTGGAAACTTGAGGGCTGGTTTTATTCTCATCTTCCCTGAAGGAGAGCAACTCCAATATTTTATCCAACTATACTTTGCGGCAACTAACAACGCTGCGGAGTACGAGGCCCTCTTGGCGGGACTTAGAGCGTGCAAGTCGCTCAGCGTCCAACGGCTAACTGTGAAGGGAGATTCACAGCTGGTCATCAATCAGGTAAACAAGCAGCATCAGTGCTGCGATGACTCAATGGCACGACATCTGATTGAAGTGAGGAAGTTGGAGCAGCACTTCCGATTCTTCGAGGTGCTCTTCGTGCCCAGGAAGGACAACTTCTTGGCCGATCAGCTGTCCAAGTTTAGATCCTCACGTGAACCTGCTCCGGCAGGGGTGCTCGTTGAGCACCTTTACAAGCCCTCAATCACGTCTCCGGAGGGACTTGAGACAGTGGTCTTGTCTACGTTATCGGCGTGTCATGGATCGACAACGCCATTTGTCGGTACCTTGCGATGGGACCGCCGACGACGGCCGAAGCGGCGTTCCGGCTTATAAGGCGTGCTAGTCCAAACATGCTTGTGGACGACATCCTTTACCTGCAAGGTGCTCTGGGAGTTCTCTCCAAGTGCATCTCACAACAGGAGGGTGTGTTCCTTCTTAGGGACATACACGAGGGTGCCTGTGGCAACCACGCCTCCTTCAGGACTCTGGTCGGCAAAGCGTTTCGCATGGGCTATTATTGGCCCACAGCGCTACAGGATGCTCGGGACATGGTAACTAAGTGCAAGGCATGCAAATTCCACGCCCGGAAGGCCCATAAGCCCATCCAAGAGCTCCAAACGATCCCCCATCATGGTCTTTCGCCACATGGGATCTGGATCTGCTCGGCCCATTCCCTAAGGGGTTCAAGGGCTGCACATACTTGCTTGTTGCCATCAACACCTTTACAAAGTGGATTGAGGCAGAGCATGTGTCATCTATTCACGCCAAAACGGCTGTACGCTTTTTCAAGAGCAACGTGATCACACGCTTCGGGATTCCCCACAAGCTGATCACCGATAACGGTCCCCAGTTCAGAAGCGAGCTATTCCGAAATCTGCGAGCAATTTGGGCACCAAGTGTTCGCCGCCTCGTGGCACATCCACAGAGCAATGGAGCAGTCTAGCGAGCTAACGGACAGATTGTCCAGGGTATCAAACGGCGCGTCTTCGCTGCACTCAGCGAGCACAACAAAGCCTAGGTTGACGAAGTTCCTTCCGTCCTCTGGGCAGTTTGCACCACAGCTAGCCGGGCAACCGGGGAAACTCCTTTTAAATTGGTCTACGGTGCAGAAGCTATCTTGCCTGCTGAAGTAGTACTCGGCTCGCCTCGCACGAGCTCGGTCAACTTGGTTGATACCGAGCAAGAGCGCTTGCTCGAACTCGATCTCCTCGAAGGCACACGCGAACGGGCACAAGTCAGAATGACGCGCTACTAGCAAAATCTTTATCGGCACGCTGCCAAATCAGTTCGACCAAAGGCTTTGAAGGTGGGCGACCTTGTTCTGCGCCGTGTCCAGAACCTGTCCAATGCCAACAAGTTAACTCCCCGTTGGGAGGGCCCGTTCACGGTCGTTTCTACTGCTTGCCCGAGGGCTGTTCGCCTGGCAATGGAGGATGGGAGAGAGCTGACCAGCACTTGGAACATCGACCAGCTTCGTAAGTTCTTCGTGTAAGTCTTGTGTTTGTTTTCTTAGCTTTGTGCTTTTGTCAAACTTCACGCCTTTTGTTCGTCCAAGTCTCTCGTGCTGCCATGTAAAGTTCAATCCAATAAACAGAGAATTCTCGCGGCCCCCTGCGGTCCATTTTCACTTCTTGTCTTCTCAGACTACTTTCTCTCTGGTAACACTTGATGGCTGCCTGGTCTTGCGAACACTTGGCTCCGCGATATTCAGGTTTTCCCTACCCGTATCTAGCCTCAGCAAGTTCCCGAACTCAGGGTTGCGTAATATGGCTTTTCGCCTTGTGGCTAAGTCTGCTATCGTAAGCCCTCTGCGGTAGAGGCACTTACCACGTTCGGCACAACCACTCGGCAAAGCCTGCTCTCGTAAGCCCCCCATGGCAGAGGCACTTTCCTTGTTCGGTTACCTTACGAATCGCCTAACTTACGTCTACGAGCAGTTCATGGAACGAGTTGATCAGGATGCGGGTGTCGCTCTATCTCTCTACGCACGTGCTCGAATTCGCAATCTTAGGTTTTCGAGCATCGTCCGTACCAGGGGCTAGGGTGTCGCTCTTTTTCTTGTGCACCTGTTCGAGTTTGCAAACTTAGGTTCACGAACAGATGCACAACGGGGGCTGGGAGTTAGGCTGGCGCCCTACCGTGTTTTTTGAAAACTCTTTAGCGCTGTTTTGCCTTTAGTTTCCTGCTCATTCTTGTCTTTCTGCTGCTCTTTTTTGTAGGGAAAAGTTAAGTCATTGTTTACATCACCCAAAAGTTTTACAGGTACAAGAGCCCTTTCGGGTACTGCCCTACTGCTACTTAGAAGCAAGCTACACCTTTAGCTCCTCAATCACTAACTTGAGGCGCAGGACCTCCCCTTGGGCTTTGATCCCTTCCCTGGCTTCAGCTCGGAGACGCTCGGCTTCCTCCTTGTTGCGCTTAGCCTGCTCCGTTGCCTCTGCACGAAGGGCCTCGACCTCTTCGGTCTTGGCCCGCAGATCCTCGGTCAGACTTTCTTTCTGACTGAGGCGCTTCTCGGCGGTCTTGAGCTGCCCGGACAGCTCTTGGACCCTTTCTTCCGCGGCGTGCGCCCTCGCGGCCAGCTCGCTCGGCTCCTCGGCTCCTCCCGGAAAGAGCCGCGGAGATGGATCCCTCTCCCCGGTTAGCTTGGCCTTGAGCTCCTTTACCTCAGCCGCGAATCGATTCCGGCTTTCGGCCACGGCCATGAGCTCTTCCTCGAGCCACCTCGTACGGCGCTGATTCCGGAAGGCTTCAGCAACTGCGTTGCGCTCGATGGCTACGCCTTCTTGGAGGTCCTCCATGGTGCCTCACAAGACCTGCGTGAGAGAAGAGAAAGTCCGTCATAACGGGCTGCTGGTGACTTAAACTGACAAGCTCTGGTTTGAGGTTTACCTCTCGAAGCCTTTGCTTCAAGTTCAGGCGAAGACGCCTCCCAAGTCCGCGGGTCGTGAAGCCCTGGCTGCTTGAAGCAGCCGCGGCGCACTGTTCCCTCCGCTGTTTTTGTTGCTCCTTCTTCTTGCGGGAGCGCGTCCGCCTGGGGGTAGTGGCGACGGGCGAAGAACTTTCGCCCCCGAGCTCCTGCCTTTCTTCTTCTTACTCCGCCCGATCGTCTTCGGGCAAGATCGGTGCCGCTCTGCTCGGCGACACTGGTGTCTCCAGCAGACAGGGGCAACCATGCGCCTTGCCGTGGCCTTCCTCCGCTCCACAGGCTGCGGGTTCTTCGCTCGCCCGATAATCTCCATCGCCGCAGGGATGATTTTCCCCTGCAATGAGGTGCCTGGCAGGACCGTCTGCTCGGTCCTGCTCCGGGTAGCCGGCGGAGCCAACCCCTTGGCCCAGCTCTTCGTGGCGTCGTGCTTCGCCTCCTCGACTTCAAGCCGCCCGATCGCGCTCCTCAGTGCCTCGATCTGGCCGTTGGAACCCAGCGGGAGCACAGCTCATGCCGCCAGCTTGTCCTTGAGGGCGAGCAACCTCACTGCCCGCGATGCACCATGTAGGTGTTCGGGCAGCACGGACCGCTCGATCGCCACGTCCGCGTCGTCGGTGGCACTTCCTCCTAGGCAGCTGATGACAAGTTGCGTTAGGTCCTATGCGGTCTGGTAAATTGTAAAGTGATGGTCCTGCCACTGCTTACCTGCTGCAGGGGCTTGAACTTCTTCTTCGCTCCAAGACGGAACTTGTGCCTCTTGCTCGACGGATCCTTGGCTTCTTGTTCGCCTTGGCCTCCGAGAGCTCGCGGCGACAGGCTCAGCTCTTTTGTGAGCTGAGCACTCTTATTGAGCAATGCGAGGAGCGTCTCCTTGCGCGCGACTTCTTCCTCGAGCCTCCTCTGATCGGCGACTTGTTGCAGCCGTTCCATATGGCCCGGGTGAGCCCGTGCATAGCGCCTCAGCCAGAGGGTCAGGTTCCGTACCTCCTCGTCGCTCTGCTCGGAGAGGAGGATTGGACTTGGGCGTCTCCCACTTGCCTAGCCGCGTACGCGCTTGGTCTGCTCGGCGCGCTTCGTTGCCGCAGAGGGCTTCGTAGGAGGTTGGCGGCGGCCATGGCGCGGCGAGCTCCGCATCGGTTCAGCAGCCACCTTGGGCTTCGCGGCCACCTTGGCCTTGCCCTTCCTCGCTTCCTCCTTCTCTGACCCTGACAGCTCTTCGACGATCCCGCCGATGATGAGCTGCTCGTCCTACACGGTTGGAAGCGAATGTAATCATGCCTTAGTTGTGTGAGTCTAGTGACTTAGAGGGAATTCTTTGGAAGTTACCTCAGGTGAGCGGACGAGCACGTTCCTGCGGCAGGTATAGGCCACCTCGCCAGTGACCTCACTGTCCTTCCTAGCAGCCTCCAGCATGGCGTCGACCTACTCGGTCACCCATGCGTCGGTAGGCTTCACTGCCCGAGCGGAAGAAATCGTTAGTTCCTGTTCGGATGAATCACCAAAGAACGGTTGAGTGTTTGAGGAATTTACCCGTGCTCTCCCTGGTGATGTCCTCCCAGCCTTCTATTTTGTTGAAGGGGTAGGACCTTTTCCATGATGATGATTCATTCGCCACGAAGTCTCGGATGATCTCCCTGCCCGTGAGCCCGAGGCCCACGAGAGAGGCGATCTTCTGAGTGAGATACCACCCCTCGCTGCTCAGCTCCGGCCGCGGCATTGGTGTTCTCTTCGCCGGCTCCTTCCCGGTGAAGACGAGCTTGCTGTCGCCGCTCTTCCTGGTGTAAAACCACCTCATCCATCACGGCCCCATTGAGTCGAGCAGTGGCGGACGAGGATAGGGCGCGTCGTCGGCGGTGGCCTGGAGCTTGAGGTAGTAGCACCCAAGCGCCGAAGCGGTGGCGCTGCTCCTCGTCACGGTGTAGTAGTGGAGGAACAGCCCCACCAATGGATCTACTTCTGGGTAGCCCTCGCACAGGTGTGCGAAGACTGCCATCTGCAGAAATGAGTTAGGGTTGAGGTTCTCAACCTCTAGCCCGCTGATGTTCAGGAAGGCCTCCACGAAATCGCTTTCAGGAGACCTAAGCCCAAACAACGCGAACTGCTCGAAGTTGACGAACTCGTCCTCGAGCGGTTTCGGGATTTCCTCCTCCCCGGGCAGCCTCCAGCTGCCGGCGTCGATGTGTGCCGCCGACTCTAAAGTCCCCAAATCCTCCTCGGTCATGCTAGTGCCTGAGAACTTGGCCATAGCAATCCCCAGGTTTGGACGAGCAGCTTTGGAAGTGGGTTGTGGTTGTTGATGCTTGCGTAATTGGAAAAGGGCTCGAGAAGGAAAGGTGCGCGAGAGCGAAAGTGGTGAGCCGCGAGCGGTTCGGGTACTCTTTATAGCCCGGACGAGCAGCTCTGCAACAGTTCTTTTCCACTAAACGGCTAGTTTTTACCGCAACGGCCAAGTAAAAACGGTTGCCCGTTCTGACTGCGAAGCAAAAGTTACCGTTGAGATTGGCCAACGGCTGTTTTTTCCAGTGTCTGCACTGAAGGTTGGGTACTCTGCTCGGACAGATGTGCTTCCCTGTTCGACCCAACAAAGTTGCTCGGTATTGATCAGGTTAGTTCGGTCCCGAACAAGTGTTGTTTAGCTGAACCATAGCCTGTTCGGTCGCTTGTTATATGTTTTTTATAGCAAGGAAATTTCCCTCTTTGTGACTTGGAGTCTCAAGAGGAAGACCCCACTCTAGTGAGTCCTTCCACTTGAGTCTCGGGGGCTAGCTGTCGGGGATTAAATAACGGCCCTTTGCTATGGCCCACTCCCTGACGGCCCAATCGAACAGCTTTCTGGGGCCCAGCTCCCTAGAAGGTTCTATCAGGCCCATGTGTATCCTACCGAACAACTTCCTGGCTGGCAAGGTGCGTTATGGCCTAGACTTTGTGTTTGAGTCCGACTCGAACAGGAGTTCTGCACGGCTACGTGAAGACCCGGACGTTGGTTTCCCGGATTGGAGCAGACGTCGTGGTCCCCAAGAATTGGAGTATACCTTATCTATCGTGAGATGTATTTGGCATGGTACTAGTTCGTTACAATCTCGTAGTTAGCCCGGCCCGATTTTCCCCCGGTAGATCGGTTGTTCAACACTATATAAACAAGGCCCCTACGGCGTGTAGAGGGGCCAAGCACCATTGTATTGTCGCATACTGCTCGCCGAGACCTGTTGATCTCGTCGAGTTCCACCTTGTAATCCTTTGTCATATAAAGAAAGGCTGGACGTAGGGCTATTATCTCTTCGAGAGGCCTGAACCAGGATAAAAACCCTGTGTCTCCCTGCTGCTCGTGGATTGCTGTTTGCCTTGCTCGGCAGGTCTTCCATCTCCCTTTCTCAAGAACCTTAGTTGACTTGGGACCGATATCCCAACCGTCGACAATCACCACGTGACGATCTGCTTTCGGGTACTCTTGCTCGTGGAGTTCGTGTTCCTTCCCGTCCTCGCCATCACCATCCTATCTAGGGTTAGGCAAGACAGGCAGGCCTTCCCATTGTAGAATTGCTCTAGGCTCTTGGCCCACACCTAGTAATTGCGCAGATCGTGGCTGTAAGCCTGGTGAATCTTGTAGTAACACTTGCTCGCTTGACGAGGAGGATTCACTTGTCGTCCTTCCTCCTTGCGGCGCTTACCCCTTGTTGGGGAGAGCGGGATAGTAACTACTTCTTCCCTTTGGGTGTCGGACCGTGCAACGAGAGCGAGGTGACAACCCTCATGTGTTTTTTATTCTTTTCGTTGAATCTCTCACCAGAGCAGGTGGCTCTCTTGAGAAAGCCCAGTAGGTGGCCGGGAGATCAGGTGTATCCGCCGCAGCTCCTCATCGGCATTCGACGTAGCGCTCTACCGTCTGCAGATGCTCCACGATGGTGTATCCCTCCAAGATCTCCAAATTTGATAAAGCGCTCGTTTATCACCCTTCGGTGAAAGCCTCGATGATGGCTTCATCGGAGATATTAGGGGTGGTATTCCGAACCTTGAGGAATCGGCGTACGTAATGGCAGAGGCTCTCACCCTCCAGTAGTGCTTGCTCGCATTGGGAGGGGAAAGCACTTCTCTCCCTTCCTCCTTGCAGCGCTTCACCCTACTGGGGGAGCGGGATCATCGCTGCTTCTTCCCTTTGGGTGCCGGACCACACTCCGAGAACGCGGCGACGACCCTATTGGCTTTCTTCTTTCTATTGGATCTTTCACCACAGCGTGGCTCTAATGAGGAAGCCCAATGGGTGGCCCGGGAGCTCGGGTGTTTTCGTCGCAGCTCCTTGTCGGCATTGACTTAGTGCTCTACCGCCTACAGAAGCTCGCCGACGGTGTTTCCCTCCAAGATCTCCAAAAGTTGGATAAAGCACTCACTCATCACCCCTTTGGTAAAAGCCTCGACGATGGCTTTGTCGGAGATATTGGGGATGGTATTCCAAACCATGAGGAACCAACGTACGTAATAGTAGAGGCTCTCACCCTCCTGCTGGCTGCTGGACCACCCGCTTGAGGTCGCATGGACGACCTGGACCACCCGCTTGATGTAGCGGGGGCGAGCAGTGGGCGAGCAACTCTCCTTAATGCTTGAATGGTGGGCCTTATGGAGCTCGGTACAGCCCATCGGAGACTTCTCATGACTCACATCTCACTCTTCTAGCCAACTCACCCATCCAGACACTTTGCTATAACTAGCATAGACATATCTTTAGTCCTTTCTAGAAACAGGCTTTAGTAAACATGCATCAGTACCGGTTGGAGCCTGCAACCGGTACTGATAGTCTCCATATCAGTTGGCTTGTACCTGTCTGGTAGACGACGCTTTTGTACTGGTTCATGACACTAACCGGTACTAATGTTATAGCATCAGTATCTGTTGCAGGCTCCAATCGGTAATCAAAGACTCAAAGCCACAAATCAGTACTGATGCCACTGTTAGTACTGGTTTCAATCTAACCGGCAGTGATGAGGCTGTATGAAAGGCTAATTTTTTAAGTAACAGGCACAACTCTGCAAGTAACTACCGGAATACTGCAGGTCGGTAGCCAGGACAACGAGATTAACCAGATGGTGCAGGAGTTCGTGTCCCCGCTGTCTGAACCTCTTCCGCCCGGCACCGGCTTGCGGCTCCACTACCCCCTCGACGTGCACCGATCGAGCATGCTCTACTTCGGCGAGCGCCGGGATCACAAAGGAATGACAAGATCCGCGGGCACGCCGGCGCTGGACTTCGGCATCACCCGGTCGGCGGTGGAGCTCTACGCGGCCGGCATCCGGTTCAGGAGGAGCAAGACGGAGAGCCTCCGCGACATCCGGTTCCAGAACGCCGTGCTGAGCTTGCCCAAGGTGACCTTGGACGGCTCCACCGAGCACATCTTCCTCAACATGTTGGCGTTCGAGCGCCTGCACGCCGGCGCCAGCAACGACGTGGCGGGCTTCGTCTTCTTCCTCGACAGCATCATCCACTCGGCCAAGGACGTGGCGCTGCTCCGCTCCGAGGGGATCATCCAGAACTTGGTCGGTAGCGACAACGCGGCGGCCAAGATAATCAACGCCATCTCCAGGAACGCCGTGCTCGAGCCTGGGAGCTTGTTCGCCGAGGTGTACGCGAAGGTGCACACGTACCGTCCCTACGGTGTCCGCACGAAGCTCAACGCTTGGCTGGCCAGCCTCGTCACCACATACTTTCGGAGCCCATGGACGGCGATCTCGCTCGTCGCCGCCGCCGTGCTCCTCGTGCTCGCCTTCGTGCAGACCGTCTACACCATCGTACAGTTCTACCGCCGTTAAGATTTATTTTCCTTCAGGATTCACCGCTCATTGCTATGCATATGGCTTTTCTCAATTTCTCTGTTATACTCTGTCTCGCGCGAAAATAAATTGTAGTGAATGATGTTCATTAAACGAATTTCTTTTAAACTTTTCGCTTGGAATATATAGTCCGAGATTTAAAGTGGAGAGAGGTTCTGAGCTTGTTTATAGGAGTGATGTAGCATTTTTCGGTTGAGCTAACTTTTTGGGAAGGGATGACCCGATATGCCTTGGACGACAGCTCTGGTTGGGCATACAATTGTGTTGCAGCTCAACTACTTGAGTTCGGGCATGCTAAGCCTAACAGCCAGCTGAAACTCTTGTGAGTTGTGACCCGATCTTATAGCACACTTGCATCCAACGAACCCAAATGTTAATATATAAAACAAGTACGGTGTCCTATGCATATTTGGAATGCTATATTTATGTTTATTTTTTAGAGAAATTTTGTGCGTATAAAGAAAAAAATATGGTTATATTAAAAAAGGTAAACACATGCTTGACAATTGACATATCTCACATGTACGTAGACAAACATAGTAGGTGATCTCGATGTGAGTGCTATAAAACACCCCGTCTATACTGTCATATTATTGTCGGTTTGCTAAAACATCGCATTGATATAGGATGGCTATCAGTTCTTAAGCGGTGATATATATAATATGTACATATATTCTGCTCTAGGGTAAAATAATTACGCTGCACCCTCAGTGGAACACTCGAACAATCGAACCAGCACTACAGAAAATTAGGACTTTGTCGGTGGCCGAAATGTCTGTGCCAGCGACACAAAAACCGATGACAAACAATCTCGGCGGCTTACAAAACAACCGATAACAAACATATGGCAGGGCGTGCCGTCAGGGTGCGCCAGTATCGACGGCTAAAGCCGCCCACACAGACGTAAACCAGGCGGCTAGCTAGGGATGCGGCTTTGTTGAGCCGCTGACATAATTTACTTGTTTCGTCAACGTAATGTTGACGGACCTATGTTGTCACAGATCTATGTCGGCGGCTTTTGCCGCCACAAAAAACCTGCTTCCAGTAGTACGACGAGCCAGGCTAATATGGCAAGCAATTAATTTTGGTTTCTCTCTCCTAATTCCGTCCCATCTATTTATTAGCCATTACATAACTTTTCCCACGGCATCTCCCTCAGTTCTGAGGTACCCATTCTCCGGTGCATCCAATCACAAGCTCGTCGGATCGAAAAATTACCTTCGCAACATTAAATTCGTATGCCAATTTTCATATAAGTATGACACGAAATTTCCCGGTGGCATGGCGTCTCTGCCGCCGTGCGTCAACTGTCCTGCTATCAGAGGGTGCCATAGTCCAGCACGACCCCGTTCCACGACCACGTCCCCTACCAGTTCTAGAGGTTTGGACGCGTCGGACCAGCGGCGACCGTCCGATCCGCCACCCGTTCACACGGACATTGGCCAGATGTGCAAGATGTGGAGTTGATAATTTTTCAATTAAATTTCTGATTTTTGTATAAAATTCAAACAGTTTTCAAAATGCATGTAATAAATTTCATAATTCTTCTAAAATCAAGAAAAACCCATTTTAAATACTTTTTATTTTTAAATTTTTTTCACTTTTTCAAAAATTTTATGTGAACCTAGGAGAAACCACTTATGAAACTTGACACGTATACTAGTGAAACTTGGTTGTGTGCTGATAAACCTTCACCCACGTATTGATGAAGGCGAGCGACAGATGAAATCTGATGAAACTTGAATGTAACCTGATGAAACTTGGATGAAACATATTGAAACTTGATGAAACTTGGATTAAACCTGATGAAACTTAAAGAAAATTGGATGAAACCTGTTGAAACTTGATAAAACTTGGATTAAACCTGATGAAACTTGACAGTTCGGCAAATTTAACGAGTATGAAATCCAAGTTTGAGTAGGCGAAACCCAAGTTTCACCAGGTAAGATTGAAGTTTCAATAACTTGAGAACCTGCTTATGAAACTTGAGAATTTATTGATGAAACTTTATAATCTACTAATGAAACTCAAGAAAACCCGATCAAAATTTACATAGCAGCATACGTCTTGTTTTGTTCGTAAAAATACGAGGAACGCGTTGGTGCAAACGGTTGGTGGATTAGAGCACCTAGTCAAAATTGATAGCCACTGAAAGAAAAAATGCTTGTGGGACCCACCCCCGCATGGCAGTAGCATGCCCCACTGCAACGTCCCGCGTCTGCGCGAGTCCGGGCGACCGGCCTGTAGCGTTTATTCTTTTAGGTTTATGAATAGTTTTATTTATGGCAATCATGAGGACAGAAAAAAATTTGTGGCATAAGGTGCCACGCAAGGGATTGTGGCATCTTTTTTTCTCTCTATCTCTCTCCTCCTTTCTCTCTATCTCCTATCTTCCTCTCTCTATCTCCTCTCTCTTCTCTCTCTATCTCTCTCCGGGTGCCACTGTGGCACCCAATGCCTCAAAATTTTCTTCCCATGAGGACGCCCACATGAGGATTTTTTTTCGGTCGTAACGTACATGGTTAGATTACTGTGGCCATGGTTTTTTTTCAGTTTGTAATAGTTTTTTTGTTAGTTGAAATTATAATGGCACCTATCATGGTTACATTTTAGGAGTGGAATTATTTTTTCTGTTCATGGATATTTTTAAATACTACCTTTAGCTGATCGGCGCGACATGAAGATTAGTTTCTAATGTCCATGATTAGTTAATTTGCATCCCCATGTAATTTACTATTTTTGCATAATTTCATGTTCGTAAATTCATGGTTAGTTGTCCACGTCACATGGTTAGATGGCATAAAGATCATAATTATATTATAATAATTTTTAAAATTAGATAAAAAATAATTTTTACATCATGTTTGATCTTATTTTGTGCAAAAATGTAGTTTATACAATGATGAAAATGGTTTTTTTGATCAGAGCTTCCAATAAAAAATATGCTAAAAAATAAAAAAGGTGTTTGCATGCAAATTAATTAATTCCACTTTCTATAGTTTCCTTCCATGAAATATGGGATTGCATGCAAAGGAAGCAAATAACTATTTTTTCTTGAGACCAGTTTCGACCGATTAGTGGCTCGGGAGTAGTTTAATTGTGTTACTATGCTGAGTAGCATAGTACCATTGCATGTGTACATGTGTGTTGTTTTGTGGATTTATGGCATGAAGACGTAGTGATATATGAACTATTACTTTCTGTTCGTGTTGATGAACGAAGAGAATGAGAAACGAGCAAGGCGGCGGCGGAGCCAGCAATGGCACATATCCGCTGAGGTGGCGGCAAGCTAGGAAGTAGAGGTGGGAGCTGAGGTGGCGGTGGGGCTGGCGATAGCACAGATCTGCTGAGCAGAGCCGTAGACAGGGAGGAACAAAGGTAGACACCATCGGCCGCCAGCGTGGGAGGTCGAGGCATGGTGAGGCGGCAGGCGGGTTGAGGGGACATACCGAACCGTGGATGCTGCGGCGAGACGGTGGGTGAAACAGCGTGAGGTGAGCAACACAACGACGGCGGAATACTGGGAAATCTATCCACGGGTTTGGGGAATAGTAGGCGCACGCGAGAGGAAAGCGGTGGCGAAGAAGGATGGGAAAAGGCAAGCGAGTAAGCAATGACTTAAGGTTACGCGATGGCCGGCGAGACCGTCGAATCGGCCCACCAGATGTGACCGAACTGCGGAAGAGAGCACAACAATGTGGACATAGAACAATGTGGACATAGCGCAAGGCGACACGGCAGGAAAGACAAATGCTCGCGCTATATGCAGTCTCTAGCGCTTTGTATATAAGGATAGATTCTCTCTCATTGTACGAAAGAGCTAAATTAATTATGGGATACATCTCTAGTAGGCTGCTTCACTACTAGATCTGTCAAGAAAGTTCTTCTCAATTCACTAGCTGATTCTTTGAACATGCATACAAGGCTATTATGCATGATCCTACGGTTGATTGCTCTTCCGTTTATCATGCTCGTAGGGGCATGACGGCATAGACGGTCTAAATGATGTCAGTGGCGAGAAGAAAGATGGCCGCAATGAGGGCGACGGGAGTCCATGGGCTTTTGAAATACTTGTTGTTGAGGCCGGCCCACAACTCGTAGATCTCACGCATCATGTTCTTGTTGTAGGGCTTCGGCCGGGCTTCGGACAGATGGTTCTCACAGCTCTTGGGCACGTACGTACGTCCCTGGTGAGGCCGGTGAACACGGTGGAGTCGTCGAGCTTGCCCGGCCGGCCTGTGGGTGAACTGGACGCCGGCGTTGGCCATCTTCTGCGCGGAGTGGGCCGCACCGCCGTCGTCCTCTGCCGTGCCGATCACGGCGGCCGGCGCGGCGATGTTGGCCCGGCCACTTCAGTAAGCTCCTGCGGTAGACGTCTAGATTATGGAGTCCCGGCACAACGCCATCAACAATCAGGGGCTACCCGGCCTCAAGAAGCTCAGCACCATTGTCGTTGATGGCATCGCCGCTCTGGCCATGCATCTGTTGGACGGTGGGGTGGGGATGGCGAAGGGAACGAGAGGCCGTGATGGACGTACGTGTGACATGGAGAAACCACTGCTGTCATATATGAGATGGATGGTGGAGATGAACCCAACATACTACCATCTCACCGTTGCAATAGGCATTCCGTCTTGACATCAGGTTAACTCTCGCTCTATTTTTTTACAGTAGATCAAATGTCTTTATATGGTATACAACAGATTCAACGAAAAACATTTGAATATGTGATAAAATCAACTAAGACTTATTTAGAAAATAGTCGTCTAATAGTTAGTAAAAGTGTTTTAACATTGTAGACAATCGAGAAATCAATGATATTTGAGATAAGCAGTATGCCCCTAGACACAGAAGCCAATATAAAATAACAATAGAAAATGGCATGCCCATGGAACTGCATGCCTTGGCTGGATTAAAGGCGGAGATGGAATGAAAAACATATTTTTTTAATGAATTGGCAAGAGCACTGCCTAAACCTTTATAGAAGAGGAGTTCAACTACAAATAACAACTACTATACAAGAAAGAGGGAAAGACGATATGCAAGTCACATCAATACACACACTCGACCAAGGCCGAAGAGCGACTCCGAGCACACTCGAAACTGATAATTAAAAAACCAGTATAGGAAGATAATTTTTAGTGCAATTTCTAGTTGACGTGGATGGACACGATCGGACATCGATTCTACTATTGGGCCTCGGCTATTCGGAAATACACCACAAAGTCCAAGCCAGATCACGGTGGTTTGGGACTCGGAGTGGGTGAGCTGTTCTTATCACCTTGCAAGTCATGCAGGTACGACAGGACGGCGCAGACGGTCTGGACGGCGTCGGTGCAGAGCAAGAAGATGGCGGCGGCGAGGGCGATGGACGTCCACGGGCTCCTGAAGTACTTGATCTTGAGTTGCGCCCACTCCCTGTTCATGACCACCCGCGCCTTGTCGCGGAGGAGGCAGTACTTCCTCACATCCTCCCACGTGCTGCACAGCCTGCTCTTGCCATGCTTGGGCACGTCCTTGGCCAGGCCGCCGAGCAGCGCCGCCAGCTCGCCGTCGCCGGCGAGGCTGTTCTCGATGATCCCCGCCTCGACCAGCAGCTCGACGTCGCCGGCGTTGGAGACGACGTGCCGGAGGAACAGCACGTACGCCGTCACGTCGTTGCCCGCGCCGCCGTGCAGCGCCTCAAACGCCATCATGTTCTGGAGCCTGTGCTCCGTGGTGTCGTCCACGGCGAACCTTGGCATGGAGAGCTCGCCGTGGCTCCTGAATTCGACATCGTCGACGACGCAGCAAGGCTCGGGCTTCCTCCTGAACTGGACGCCCATCTCGTTCAGCTTCTGCGCCGAGCGGTGGACCACCAAGTCGGAGTCCTTGCGGGGACGGAAGAGAAAGTTCTCCAGGAACCAAAGTAGACACATTTTCAAACAGGAGCTGCTGCTGCCGGAGGCGATCGTCGCCGGCGACCCACTGCCCTCGTCGGCGGGAGATGCTGCGGTGATCTCGACGACTCCGAACTGGCTCTTGCGGTAGATGTCCAGAGGGTGAAGGCCAAGGCCGAAGCCCTTCACATGATCCTTGGCAGCTTTCGTCACACTGAAGAAATCCAGCACCTTCCCATTGACGTCATCATCCTCAATCTGCTCAGCATACACAGCAAGTGATGAGTTTGCCACCCAAAGATTTCAAAATGGAATTTGTTCTCGAAATAGATAAAATCTCAATCGATGTATTTACACTAATAAATAGCTAACTTTACATATAGTTCGATGCTTTAAACTGTATACAATTTAACCGTAAAATAGATTAGGTACTATTTTATCATATAACTTCAGTTCTATAGGTAGCCTCCTGTATATCTTGTTTATTCTTTTTTTAATGAACTTGTAACAACTAAAAAAATATTAATTAACTGTTGCACCGTTTTTACGACATCAAAACTATACGTAAATATAGTTATGCAAATGTCTTTTTGACCTCCCCAAATTATATAGTATCGCCTAGTTAACCTCGAACTAGAAAATCATGTATTCTATCCCTAAACCATTCAAACCAGTCATATAACCCCCTGCACGTGGTTCTGAAGGTGGGTTTACAACATGGTGACACATGGCTGCCTTCTCCACCTCACACATGGCAAAACCGCCTCCAAAACAACTCGCTGGGAGTTATTTACCTGATTTAGTTCTCGGGGTTAAGCAGACGAAACTATATAGCTTAGGGGTCAAGTACACCCTTTAGTTATTGTCTAATATAAAAGACATCAAATACAACTTCCTCCATGTTTAGTTGACTAATGAGGAGTTATGTCCAAAATCTATCAAAATTACAGAGTGAAAACATCAATTAGAGGTGCACGTGTAGTTGCAGAGGTAGAGCAATCTCCCAGGAAGGTGGGAGATTGTCCTCACTGACACCCAATTGGATGGCCTCGTTCTAAATAACATTAAGTTCGTTCGCCTTGACGCGTATAACACCGGGCACTCGAATTTGTGAGCTCAGTGACATTTTGCCTATTTTTTGGATTTTACACGTGATTTACATTGTTTTTCTCTAGTGTAATGACCATTTTGCCCCCGTCTTCTTCAACTAGCATCCCTTCTCCTCCTTCTCCTACTCCGGTGGCCGTGGCACACCGTTGAGCTCACCGCCACCTCGTGCTCCGCCGTCGACACTGCCTCGAGCTCAGCGCCGCCGCCACCTCAAGCTCAGCACCGTCGTGCCTTGCCGCCGCCGCCTCCTTCCCCAACGCTGGTAGCACCCTCTCCTCTCACTGACTTGTGGGCCACACGAGGGCAATATGGTCAAGTCATATATAGAAAATGGGAAAATCGACGGTAAATTGGAAAAAAAAGGGAAAATGTCACTGAGATCACAAATTGGTGTGTCCGGTGTCATACGAGTCAAAGCGAACGAACTTACTGTCATTTGCAACGAGGCCATCGAATTGGGTGTCAATGAGGTCAATCTCCTCAAGAAGTTCAGGTGCAAGAAAACATTTTCGCTGAAATTTTAGCAAAATCAAGCTCCCCTCCCAACCCAACCCACCCACCCACCATGAACACATAATAATTTGCATTTTTTATGTAAAGGAGATAATCCAACCTATATATCGGAAGATGTTATTGGTCAAAAACTATCATAGAAAAGCATTATTACAGCACCAACTGACCATAAATAAGGTAAAAAAAAAAAAGAAAAGAAAAGAAAAGGGATGGCTAGAAATTTTGAGATTTGAATAAATTTATCAAATATCGATGGTATACATAAGTAAGCGTGCGTGTAGAAACCAGAAGGATCAAAGTATGAGTTCCGTTCGCTAGACAGATAGATGCACGACGATGTACGACATTTAATATCCTGGCTTTTCGAAAAAAATTATTTGAAATTTTTGTTAGTCCTTATCAATGGGGTGCATGCAGTCAAAATATTAAAACAAAAGGCTGTCATATCACTTAGTCATCCCTAAAATTTAAACCCTATCACACTGTTATTCTCTAAAAGTTTTGTCTCTTAAGGCTTATCTCCAACAAGCAGTCCTAACTAAAATATATCTATATCCACCTAATAAATCTAAATAATTACGCGAAACATTCAGTTAGTTGTTGATCGATTTCTAGCCACCCAGGCTAGGGTGCACAATTCTAACAAGAAGTTGTACTTTGTTATGATAATAAAATATACACATCCTTGCTCTCTTTTCTTTGCGTATTTTACATGTACCGGTACGCCCGTAAAAAAGTCATCTCTGACATAAATTTGTGTGTCACACGCACTAACCAAAGTTCCATTGGTCTTTTTCCAAGTTTCATTAATAGCTTTTCAAGTTTCAGCGGTTATGTTTCCAAGGTTTATCTTGTTGGGAGGTACTATTAGACAGGCGCCTGCAATTTCAGCATTTGTGCAGGCATATGCTGCGTACAAGCATGCAGACCTCGCGCAAAAAAATTTCACTATCGCAAAACATTTTTTCCAATAAATGGAAATGTGGAAAAACAGAAGAAATTTAGTGGAATTTTTTGCGTTTGCATGATTTCGCAAATTATACGAGCAAAAAATCTCTCGATGTGAAAAACAGAAAACAAAATAAAATTTATAATATACAGAAAATAAAATAAATCTATAATAAACAGAAAACAAAATAAATCTATAATAAACATAAAACAAAATATATGTATACAAAAATCAATCTCGCGTAAAAAATTCCACTATTGCGAAGCGTTTCTTTCATAAATGCAAATGTGGAAAAACAGTAGAAAGAAAGTAGAATTTTTTCGTCTGCACGTTTTAGCTAATTGTAGGCGCCTGTAAAATAGCAATTGTGTTATAGGTTATCTAATTTTTTTTTCATGTTCCATATATACTAACATTATGCATCCGATGGAGAGTTTCCATCAGAATTCAATTTGTGGCGGCCGTCTTAATAATTACCGGAGCAATAAAACCCAAAAAATATTAATTTAGAAAAAATAATGTTAAGTTTTTTTTCCATAACCCAGATGAGTCAAGAGGACAACGAGGAGTTGTACCGAAGATGAGTCGCCGCCCCTGGTTTTTTTTTTTTGAAAAGGGCCGCCCCTGGTTGGAGGATGAGCCACGGTGCATGCAGGGGAGGAGTCGAGGAGAGACATCACTATGTGCTATAGGAACTGTACTTAAAATTTTTTTAACCTCACTCAAAAATAAAAACTATGTGATATAGGAAGGGCGTGAGACCTGAGCTCAAACGAGTTGTTCGAGCTTCAATCTAGCTAGCTTAGAACAAACCAAGCTATATATAGTAGCTTGCAAGTATCGAGTTTTGGTTGGATTATATTTTGGAAAAATTTGTCGAATAATATATGTATAAATAGAAATTGGAAAAGTATGTCGCAACGGTTGGGAATTGCCAAAATATACAAAGTTTCCGCCACCCCAGATGGCTAAAGGATGCTTCCGCCACGCCGGATGGCTTCCGCCACCCCGGATGGCAAAAGCCAGGGGTTTCGGCCACCCCCCGTGGCGGAAACCATCACAGGGCGACACGTGTCCACCGGCCTCCTCGCCACGCGCGGTCGCGCCGATTGTCTGCCACGGCCCGGAAAAAATGATTAAATGCGCTGAAAACGAGATAGATTATAAATTATTTTTGCTAGCTGCTTGATCACTTATAATGTCCTATTATTTCATGTAAATCTTAATAAGAGGACATAAGAGCATTGTATTTATTTTAATTATTTACGCGAAAATGTATTGATGGGACTGAAATTTTTTTGTAAAATTAAAAGTGAATGAAAAAATATTTATAAAATTAAAACAAGTTACGCTCGCATTCAGTACTACAAATTTTAATATTTTCACACAAACAGGCACATGCAGACAACTTCGATAATAATTGTTATTTTTATTCCGCCGATCTAGAATTGTTCTGCAGACTTTCTATAATTTTTGTTATTTTTATTCTGCCGATCTAGAATTGTTCTGCAGACTTTCTATAATTTGTAGGACAGTGTTAAGACGAAAAGTTCACATGTGATATCAAATGGTAACATAAATATTTGTTACATTTAATGCGTACGTAATTAAAAAAAGATAGTCCATTAATTTGTTATCATTGAAAAATTATTATTTAATTATTTAGTTCATTATAGTTAGTTACTAATTAACGGTACTTATGACATTTCAGAAATAAACATTATTTTAGTTTTTTAGCTGATTTTTTAGCGTATGATTATAAAAAATGATATATTTAATGAAACATCCTACAAATTTGTAGTACTGAATGCGAGCGTAACTTCTTCTAATTTTATAAATATTTTTTCATTCACTTTTAATTTTACAAAAAAATTTCAGTCCTCTCAATATATTTTCGCGTAAATAATTAAAATAAATACAATGCTCTTATGTCCTCTTATTAAGATTTACATGAAATAATAGGACATTATAAGTGATCAAGCAGCTAACAAAAATAATTTATAATCTATCTCGTTTTCAGCGCATTTAATCATTTTTTCCGGCGTGGCGGACAACAATCATTGTGACATGTGAGGAGGCCGGTGGACACGTGTCACCCTCTGATAGTTTCCGCCATGGGGGGTGGCCGAAACCCCTGGCTTTTGCCATCCGGGGTGGCGGAAGCCATCCGGCGTGGCGGAAGCATCCTTTAGCCATCTGGGGTGGCGAAAACTTTGTATATTTCGGCAATTCCCAATCGTTGCGACATACTTTCCCAATTTCTATTTATATATATATATTATTCGACCAATTTTCCCTTATATTTTTGAGGTTTACTGCGCCGTGCAATTTCAGGTGTGGCTCGTTTTTCTAAAATTTCAGATGGCCGGTATCTAGGAAAGATGAAAAAACGTCATGAATATCATGAAAAATTGGTTTCAAAATACACATTTAAGTTGAAATTGAAAAAATATGCCACATCTTTTGAAAATTTAAGATATGCACACGGATTCCGCCACGTGGGATGACGAAAAGTTCCGCCACGCTGAACGGCTTCCGCCGTGCCGGATGGCTCAAGCCAGCGACTTCCGCCACCGCGCACGGCGGAAGCGTTCTGGGCACGGCACCTGGCCACGTTCTTAACAATTTCTGGGCAGCTAGCTAGGGGCTAGCTCTCGCGAGATGCATGCATGCAGTCTTGTGATCGATATATCAGCTCAGCTCCACGAGAGTGCCATGAATGTGGTGGTTGGTGCCTGCCGCCTACCAGTCATGCCACTTTGGCTTCTTTAGCTTTTCTTAAAAAAAAAAACTTGACAGTGATGGTTAAAGCTCTTGAGTCGTACCGTTTGGGAAAGCTATCAAAATTTAGGAGCTAGCATGTTTAGTTGAATAAAGAAAGCGAACAAACTAAAATCTGGGCACGGCCCATGTCCATCAATCACTAACATGTTGCTATCCTCTCTACAAACCGCGCACGCCGGAGGGAGGCTTGGCCAGGTGAGGTGGAGTGCCCAGAACGCCTCGGCCGTGCACGGTGGCGGAAGCTACTGGCTTGAGCCAGACAGCACGGCGGTGAAAAGGCATCTAGGCCTCTAATTTTGTTTTGGTGATTGATGCCAACTACTAAAGACTCCTACTAATGATTTAATTGAGTTGTGGACAGATAAATAGATTGGAAATCATTTGAATGAAGAATTATCGAAGAACTTGGAGTATTATTCTTTTGGAAGCTCATTTATTCTTTAAATTGTAATCTCTATCTTATTGAGTCTAAGGACAGCCGTACTATAAAGAGGAATTCGACGAGAAATTAAGTGTGAGGTGACTCTGGTGCTCAAAAGATGGTTCTAGGTCAAATCTTAGTCACCCATTAAATTTCCCACTATTTCCAAGCCCAAAACACTTCTCTGTGTCCGGACTGTCCGTGCCTTGGCTCTGATTGTCGAAAATTCGACTATCCGAGGCACTCTCGAGCAGCTCTCTGTTTGAATATTCGGAATTATCGGACTGTCCGAAGGTTCGGACTGTCCGAAGTACCCTCCAGTTGAGCTCTCTGTTTGATTTATTCGATTTACCGGACTGTCCGTGAGACCCTTCGGACAGTCCGAACTACTTAGTCACATCTGGAGATTCTGACCCCATATCTGTGATCCACATACCTTCTAGATCTCAAATATGATTTTTGTTTGGGTCACTATTCACAGCCGACCTCGGATTTGTCAGGGGTGTCACAGACGATCCGAATCTCACTTCTTTGTACCTTAACGGCTAGATATGGGGAAGCTATTTATACCCTTTCATTGCTCCCAGCAAACGGTAACTGTGCGCATCACTCAGATTCATTTCATACTCTCTCTCTTCCAAGAACCCTAAAAGCTTCTCCCCTCCTAGTGCCTCTTGTGAGATTGATTTGAGGGTGGAGAAGCTAGGTTGGTGCTAGATCTGAGCTTGGTCCATCTCGTGAGCACCTTGGTCGCCTCCAAGTGAGTGGTTTCTCGCCGGATTTGTTACTCTTGGAGGTTGAGGACTCCTAGACGGCTAGGGGTCGCCGTGAGCCTCCGGATCGGTGTGGTTGGCCTCGGATTGGTTGTGAAGGTGTGATTCCACCTCCATGAGAAAGGAATCAAAGTGATATTCGGTGAGTGCTTTGGCACAAATCCGAGAGGAATAGAGTCTAGTGAGACTCGGGCTCTCTGTGTTGAGCCTACCTCAGCGGAGAGTAGGATCTCCTCAAAGATCCGAACTTGGGATAAAACTCCTTGCGTCTATCTTCTAATTTGGTTTGAGTTTCTCTCTTGCTAGATTTACTCTATTTACTATCTTGTGCTTGAGGGAGACTTCTCCTGTATTTCTGTGATATTACTTTTGGTATTCTAGTTGTTTGAGGTGTGTAGGACATTTCCGGAGATTTTGGGGAGGTTTCTTCACATTTGAGTTCGGACTGTCCGAGGGGTGTCACGGACAGTCCGAACCTACTTCCGCAGCGTCGTTGAAGATTGAATTTGGTGGTCACGCCTATTCACCCCCCCCTCTAGGCGTCATCTCGGTCTTTTCAATTGGTATCAGAGCCAGGGTCTCCTTTAAAGCTTAGCCGCTTGGAGAAAAGATGGCGTCAAAATCTCCCGAGATCACCGAAGTTGAGAGTTCGGATTTAACTAGAGTTCCTCCTCCTCTCTCTTATGTACCTAACCCCTCAACATCTTCATCTCATCACTCCTTCTCAGCGGGTAGAATCCCTCACTTTGATGGGACTTTCTACCCACAATGGAGGCATAAAATGAAATTGTACTTGAGGTCGCTTAACCCTTTCATTTGGAGAATTGTTGAGACAGGTTATACTATTGAGGATCCCAAGAAGCTCACCAAGGAGGACAACGAAAACGTCTACTTCAATGATCAAGCCGTTCAAGCATTGGTGGCCGCTATAAGTCCAAGTGAGTACAACCGGGTTGATGGACTTGAAGATGCCAAACAAATGTGGGATATTCTAAAGCTTGCCCATGAGGATACTTCAAGTGTCCGAGAGTTCAAGGTTGAGCTTATTCACGGCAAGTTGGGAAGATTCATTCTTGAAGAGGAAGAAACATATTCTAGCATGTTCGATAGGCTGATGAAGTTGGTCAACGAGGCCAAAAGACTTGGAAGCACGGAAGTGACGGACCATGCCGTTGTCAAGATCATGTTGAGAGCGGTTCTCCCAAGAAACCGAAACTTAGTTCAACTCATCCGTGAGAAGGACAACTATAAGAAGATAACTCCTCACGAAGTACTTGGAAGACTAATGGCCGATGAGATGATGGTAGAAGAATCAAATGTCATTGAGGAGTTGATGAGGCCAAGCAAGAAAAAGAACATTGCACTCAAAGCCTCCAAAATTTCAAAGAGCACTAAGAAAGAAGAAGAGAGCTCAAGTGATGATGAGGAGGACGATGAAAGCATTGACATGGAGGAAATGGCTCTTTTTGTGAGAAAATTCAACAAGTTCTTTAAGAGCAATGGCTATGGAAGGAGAAAGTTCAAAGACTCCAAAAAATCATCCTCATCAAAGAGAGTATGCTTTGGTTGTGGAAGCGATAGCCACTTCATAGCCGATTGTCCAAATGCTAAGAAGAATGAAGGAAAGAAGGATAAGAACAAAAACAAGAAGAGCAAGCAACAAGCTCATATTGGCATGGAGTGGGAATCCAATGCCGAAGAAAGTGAAGATGAAGGAGGCATTGCAAGCATTGCTATTACCACCACTACATCATCAAAGCCATGCAAGTCCCTCTTCGGCGACATGAGTGAAGATGACAACGATGCACCTATTTGTCTCATGGCCAAGGGACCAAAGGTATCAACCAAAATTGATCTCTCCTCTATTCTTGATCCTTGCATGAATAGTGATGATGATGATAGTGATAATGATAGTGATAGTGATGATGATACCTCTAATGTTAAGAACATGAGCAAAGCTAGTTTGATGAAAATGATGAAATCTCTTGACTTCAATAAATTGAGTGAAATGATGAATGTTATAGAAAAACAAGAGGGCACTATTATTAGGAGTAATGACATGATCATTAGTGAAAAGAAAAAGAACATGAAACTAGAGGATGCCTTTGAACAAGAGAAGAAGAGATCCGAAGATTTGGCCAAAAGTCTATCTAAGGCCAGGTCCGAGATAGCATCTCTTGAGATCAACAATGCTTCACTCAAAGAGGTGCTCATTGAAGCAAAGGAAGCTCGTGACACTCTTGTGGTGAAGTTTGATGATCTCTTGAACAGCAACTCAACTTCTCTTAATTCAACTTACTCTTCTATGCCATCCACTAGCAATGGTTGCTCTAAATGCTATAAACTTGATATAGATGCTTGTGCCACTAACTTTGAAACTATGCAAGCGTTGGCACGTGAGAATGAGAAATTAAAAGGATTTCTCGAAGATGGGCTACAAAAGTCATTCAAGGCTAGTAAGGGCCTTGATGAGTTTCTAGAGAAAAAGAAAGGAAATTACAATAAGAGAGGGCTTGGATATACTCCTCCCAAAGGGAACAAGAAGCATATTGTGGTTGCCCCAATTACCAAGCCTATACACTTTATCAAGGCCCAAGGCTCCAAGACTCTTCCAACTCACTCTACCTTTAACGCATCTTATGTTCTTAAGAAAGCTCAATTTGGTAGAGTAGTTGCTTTATATGTTGGGCCCAAGAATAAGAATGTATCTTTGGCAAAATCCATTTGGGTGCCAAAGACCCTTGTCACTAACTTGAGAGGACCCAACTTGGTTTGGGTACCTAAATGTAAGAACTAATTCTTGTAGGACTTCCTCTCCGGTGGCCCAAGTTGGGTGATTGATAGCGGGTGCACACAACATATGACCGGAGAGAGTGGGATGTTCTCCGAGCTTAACACCGATGAGTATCCAAGAGGGGACATTTCGTTTGGAGATAATGGGAAAGGTAAACCTTTGGGTCTAGGTAAAATTGCTATCTCCAAAGACCTTTGTCTCTCAAATGTTTTACTTGTTGATGGTTTGAACTATAATTTGTTGTCCGTGCCACAATTTTGTGCTTCGGGTTACAATTGTTTGTTCTCTAATGAGGGTGTGGAAGTCATAAGGAGGAGCGATGGTTTAATAGCTTTCAAGGAACATTTAAGGGATAAGCTTTATCTTGTGAATTTCTCTATAGATAAACCTTGTCCCGGAGTGTGTCTTATTGCTAAATCTAGCATGGGTTGGCTATGGCATCGTCGACTAGCCCATGTCGATATGAGAAACCTCGACAAACTCTTGAAAGGCAACCACATTTTAGGACTAACCAATATCTCTTTTGAGAAAGATAGAGTTTGTGGTACTTGCCAAGCGGGAAAGCAAGTCGGAGCTTCACACCCCATCAAGAACATCATGACTACGACAAGACCTTTGGAGATGCTACACATGGACCTCTTCGGACCTATCGCTTATCTAAGCATAGGAGATAACAAGCATGGTCTTGTAATTGTAGATGACTATTCTCGCTTCACGTGGGTATTTTTTTTGCATGACAAGAGTGAGACTCAAGGTATCTTAAAGAAGTTTATGCGAAGAGCCCAAAATGAATTTGATGTGAAGATCAAGAGGATAAGGAGCGATAATGGAACCGAGTTCAAGAATACCGGTGTAGATGATTACCTTGATGAAGAAGGAATTGGACATCAACTCTCGGCTCCCTACTCCCCTCAACAAAACGGAGTAGTCGAAAGAAAGAATCGGACGCTTATAGAGATGGCAAGGACGATGCTCGACGAGTATAAGGTCTCCGACATCTATTGGGCGGAAGCCGTCAACACCGCGTGCCATGCCATCAACCGGCTTTACCTTCACAAGCTACTAAAGAAGACGGCCTATGAGCTTCTCACCGGGAACAAGCCCAACGTGTCATACTTCCGAGTATTTGGAAGCAAATGCTACATCCTCAACAAAAAGGCTAAGTCTTCTAAATTCGCCCCCAAAGTTGACGAGGGCTTTATGCTTGGTTATGGTTCTAATGCTCATGCTTATAGAGTTTTCAACGGTTCCACCGGAGTTGTTGAAATCTCACATGATGTTACCTTTGATGAATCTAACGGCTCGCAAGTAGAGCAACTCGACTCTCATGTGTTAGGTCAAGAAGTACCATCCCGAGAAGCAATCAAGAACCTTGCACTTGGAGATATCAAGCCTAGGGAAGGTGGTGAGGAAGACAATCTAGAAGACGGATCAAATCAAGCTCAACCACCTTCTACTCCATCTCAAGATCAAGAAGCAAGTAAAGGAAATGTTGAGGAGGAAGAACAAGTTGTAGAAGATGAGCAATCCCCACCAAGGCCACCTCAAAGGATACCACAAAGCATTCAACGAGATCATCCCGTGGACAACATTCTAGGTGACATCAACAAGGGAGTCTCTACCCGTTCTCGTTTAGCAAATTTTTGTGCACACTATTCTTTCGTGTCTTCTCTTGAGCCAATTAATGTAGAACAAGCACTAGAGGACGCCGATTGGATAGTGGCAATGCAAGAAGAGTTGAACAATTTCACGAGGAACAAGGTGTGGGAACTTGTGGAACGCCCCAAGCAAAACGTCATTGGAACAAAGTGGGTTTTCCGCAACAAACAAGATGAACATGGAGTGGTCGTCAAGAACAAGGCGAGGTTGGTCGCTCAAGGCTTCACACAAATCGAAGGTTTGGATTGTGGCGATACTTACGCTCCGGTAGCAAGAATTGATGCAATTAGAATATTATTAGCTTTTGCTACTCACCATTCCTTTAAGTTGTTTCAAATGGACGTTAAGAGCGCATTTCTCAATGGGCCACTCTCCGAACAAGTTTATGTTGAGCAACCGCCCGGCTTCGAAGATCCAAAGCGTCTCAATCACGTCTACAACCTACACAAGGCGCTATATGGGTTGAAGCAAGCCCCTAGGGCATGGTATGAGTGCCTAAAGGAATTCTTGTTGAAGAAGGGATTCGTCATTGGAAACTCCGATCCAACCCTCTTCACTAAAAATGTGGACGGTGATTTATTTGTGTGCCAAATATATGTTGATGACATAATCTTTGGATCTACTAATGATTTGTTTTGCAAGGAGTTTAGTCAAATTATGACTAAACGGTTTGAGATGTCCATGATAGGAGAATTGAAATATTTTCTCGGATTTCAAGTCAAGCAAATGAAAGAAGGAACATTTATAACCCAATCCAAGTATGTGAAAGATATGCTCAAGAAATTTGAGATGGAAAACGGCAAGCCAATCAAAACACCTATGCAAGCAAATGGGCACTTGGACTTAAATAAAAATGGTAAGAGCGTCGACCAAAAGGTATACCGCTCTATGATTGGGTCGTTGCTTTATCTTTGTGCATCTAGGCCCGATATCATGCTTAGCGTGTGCATGTGTGCGCGATTTCAAGCTGCTCCTAAGGAGTGCCACTTAGTGGCCGTTAAGAGGATATTGCGATATTTAGTTCACACCCCCAACTTAGGCCTTTGGTATCCTAAAGGATCAAACTTTGATCTAATTGGCTATTCGGATGCGGATTATGCCGGTTGCAAAGTGGATAGGAAGAGTACCTCGGTACTTGTCAATTTTGGGTAGATCCCTTGTGTCGTGGTCTTCCAAGAAGCAAAACTCCGTTGCCTATCCACCGCCGAGGCCGAGTACATTCTTGCGGGGAAGTTGTTGCGCCCAATTACTTTGGATGAGGCTAACCCTTAAAGACTATGGTCTAAACCTAAGAAACATTCCATTATTGTGCGACAATGAGAGTGCCATAAAGATAGCAACCAACCCCATCCAACACTCTAGAACCAAACATATTGATATTCGCCACCATTTCCTCAAAGACCACTCGGCTAAAGGCGATATTGATATAAAACATGTTCGCACCGAAAAACAATTAGCCGATATCTTTACCAAGCCTTTGGATGAGAGAAGATTTTGTGAGTTGAGGAATGAGCTCAATATCCTTGACCCTCGAAACATGCCTTGAACTTGTGTGCACAATGATTGGTGATTGAAAATTGAATTGAAAAGCTATATATATATATCTATCCTATTTTGTAGTTCAAATTATGCTCAAATGGGTGATTTGGATTTTCATCATTTTATTCATGGCTATAGTTTGATTGGTTGATTGCTTACTAGCCATGGATAAAAGGATTTTATAAAATATCTCTAAACCCCTTTAGGTGCCTCCTCTCTAAATTCCATTCAAAGTCGGCATTTTTGTGTGCAGGAGGTTGGATTGTCAGAAACAAGTCCACGGATTGTCCGTATTGACTATCGACCCCCTTGAGAGCTGCTCTGTCGGGTTTGGACTGTCCGGACCTATTCTGGACAGTCAGAATCTCACTTAATCCGACATATATGTCTGAGGGTAGCCCGTGTTTTTCTCTCTCTCCCTCATTCTCCACGGGCTCTCTCTCCTCCTCTCCCCTCTCCTCTCCCATGGGTTCCTCACCGTGTGACCCCAAGCCCCAGATTCCTCCTCGATTTGGCCACGGATTTGAACTCCGAAGGCCGGATCTCTCCTATCCTCGTGCTCCTCCTCAATGGCTAGGGAAAGAAGGTATATTCTTCGAGGCACTGCTCTATTTCCTCTTGTTTTAGGGTTTGGTGCCCGATCTGTCAAATAGAGCAATATTTTTTAAAATGCCTTGGTAGAATAAGTCCATAGCTTACCTATTTCATCTCCTTCAAATGGTATAAAGTTCTATTGGTTGATTTGAAAGATCTAGGTTGAAACCCTATTTCTGGGAGGTTCGGACTGTCCGAGACTGGGCTCGGACTGTCCGAACCCTGCAGAAATTTGGCGTCAACTCTAAATCCTAAAATCATATCTCCTATCCTATACCCTCATTTGCTTCTTTGTCTCCTATATTCAGAGGCAGGGACTCCGCAAGTCAAGGTGATGGTTCGGATTTGAGGGATTTGCCGAGAGGGCGGATGTCTGTTCAGTATGAAAGGCGAACCAAGCAGCGTCATGACTCTATGCTAGGGGGCAGTTCACAGCATGAGATAGAGGAAGAAGAGGAAGATGAGGAGTACTACCCCGATGAGACAAATGTGGGTCGAAGGAGAGCAGTTATTCGAAAGAGAAAAGTTTCTAGCCCATTGGGGCCCGGCAAGCAGCACTTCAGTGGAGGATCTAGCTGCACAGCAGGAGGGCTTATCGGACCTCTCACAATGCACCCACCTCGTCAGTTCCAAGACGCTCCAAGGAGGGCAATTGATTATTCCAAAGCTGGAGAGAAGGTGAGGAAGAAGCGCATGGAGGACCCGGCAAGGTACACTCAAGCGGGCGTGGATAAGCGTTTCTGGTCTGATTTCCATTCTGATTTCTATGCCACGGTCATTCTAGCGAAGAAGTCTCCGATCACTGACATGCAGTGGGTTGATTGGAGTCACATGTCTAAAGTTAATGACCCCATTTTCGACAAAGTCATTGATGCTTGTGAGGAGCTTGGACTGCGAGACATCATGGGACTTAAGTATGATTGGTGCAAAGAAATTATCGCCCAATTCTATGCGACTTACTATTGCAAAGGTGATGAAGCTAGGACTGTCACTTGGATGACCGAGGGGGAGTGGTACTCGGTGTCCTATAAAAGGTTTGGAGCTATTCTAGGATTCTCTAGGAGGACCTGGATATTGGATACAAGCTTCATAATGAGGAAGTCCTAGCTCCTGAGAGGATGGAGACCATGTATGATGATGAGATGAAAATCAAGTATGGCACCACTGTGGGCATGAAGCCCTACTACAACTACTTGAACAGGTTATTCAGGAAAACCATGACTCCAAGGGGTGGGGATGCAAGCAATGTCTCGGGGCATCAAAGGAACCTTATGCTCAAGGTCAAGCCCGGTGGAATACCATTCAATGTCTTCGATTTTATTTGGGAAGAGATTCGCATCACTACTATCTCGCCGATCAGAAGCTGTCCCTATGCACCATTTATTATGAAGATGATTGAATCTGTGACAAAGCTGCAGTTTGTGAAGGAAGAAAAGCACACAGGGCTGAAAATTAGGACCATCACCACTGGCCACAAAATTCCTCTTAAGCCAGCTTCCACCTCCACTCCTTCCTCTTCTAGCTCCTCCGGCATTTTAAATGCCCTTCGAGCCATCTTCTGCCTTGGGCAGAAGAACTACAAGAAGATCTCTCGTCGCTCCAAGAAGACTCTTCGACATATGAAGGACATCAAGCGTCGCATGGACTTGGAGTGCTCTCCCGTCGGCTCTGAGGTGGAGTCAAGCGGGGAAGACGAAGAATTCAACGAGCAAGCCATCTTCGGCCACCTTGACCCCAGGGGCAAAGCGCCCGTCACCGAAGAGGAGGCCGAAGGCGACGACGACGAAGAAGAAGAGGAAAGCGAGGAAGACAGCGATGAAGATGAAGATGATTGAGTCGGCTTCTCCCCATATCTCTTTTTGTGCTTGATGACAAAGGGGGAGAAGGAGAGCTTCAAAATTTATCTCGTGCCTGTGCTTGTTGTTGAACAATTTTTTGAATCTTTGTGCTTGTAATAACGCTTGTGATGTGTGTGATATCCTGTGGTTAAACTGCTGCTGTTGTTAATTTGCTTAGAACCATCATTTGATTATCTATCTTTGTGGTATTTGGTGAAATTTGTATGCTTAACTTGCCATATGCATTGTTGGTTAAATTTCGAATTTGTGCTATAATTACTAGACTTAGGGGGAGCTCTTTGGTTTTATTCCCTGCATATCTTTAGGGGGAGCTCTCTTTATGTCACCTTTGGTTTTTATTGATTTGAAGCTTTAGTGGTTGTCATCAATCATCAAAAAGGGGGAGATTGAAAAGGCATCTAGGCCCCTAATTTTGTTTTGGTGATTGATGCCAACTACTAAAGACTCCTACTAATGATTTAATTGAGTTGTGGACAGATAAATAGATTGGAAATCATTTGAATGAAGAATTATCGAAGAACTTGGAGTATTATTCTTTTGGAAGCTCATTTATTCTTTAAATTGTAATCTCTATCTTATTGAGTCTAAGGACAGCCGTACTATAAAGAGGAATTCGACGAGAAATTAAGTGTGAGGTGACTCTGGTGCTCAAAAGATGGTTCTAGGTCAAATCTTAGTCACCCATTAAATTTCCCACTATTTCCAAGCCCAAAACACTTCTCTGTGTCCGGACTGTCCGTGCCTTGGCTCGGACTGTCCGAAGGTTCGGACTGTCCGAGGCACTCTCCAGACGCGCTCTCTGTTTGAATATTCGGAATTATCGGACTGTCCGGTTCGGACTGTCCGAAGGTTCGATTGTCGGTTCGGATGTCGAAGGTTGATTGTCCAAGTACCCTCGATTGAGCTCTGTTTGATTTATTCGATTTACGGATGTCTGTGAGACCCTTGGACGATCCGAACTACTTAGTCACATCTGGAGATTCGACCCCATATCATGATCCACATACCTTCTAGATCTCAAATATGATTTTTGTTTGGGTCACTATTCACAGCCGACCTCTGACCGTGTCAGGGGTGTCACAGACGATCCGAATCTCACTTGCTGTACCTTAACGGCTAGATATGGGGAAGCTATTTATACCCTTTCACTTGCTCCCAAAAGCGGTAAGCTATGCATCACTCGATTCATTTCATACTCTCTCTCTTCCAAGAACCCTAAAAGCTTCTCCCCTCCTAGTGCCTCTTGTGAGATTGATTTGAGGGTGGAGAAGCTAGGTTGGTGCTAGATCTGAGCTTGGTCCATCTCGTGAGCACCTTGGTCGCCTCCAAGTGAGTGGTTTCTCGCCGGATTTGTTACTCTTGGAGGTTGAGGACTCCTAGACGGCTAGGGGTCGCCGTGAGCCTCCGGATCGGTGTGGTTGGCCTCGGATTGGTTGTGAAGGTGTGATTCCACCTCCGCAAGGAAAGGAATCAAAGTGATATTCGGTGAGTGCTTTGGCACAAATCCGAGAGGAATAGAGTCTAGTGAGACTCGGGCTCTACGGTGTTGAGCCTACCTCAACGGAGAGTAGGATCTCCTCAAAGATCCGAACTTCGGGATAAAACTCCTTGCGTCTATCTTCTAATTTGGTTTGAGTTTCTCTCTTGCTAGATTTACTCTATTTACTATCTTGTGCTTGAGGGAGACTTCTCCTGTATTTCTGTGATATTACTTTTGGTATTCTAGTTGTTTGAGGTGTGCAGGACATTTCCGGAGATTTTGGGGAGGTTTCTTCACATTTGAGTTCGGACTGTCCGAGGGGTGTCACGGACAGTCCGAACCTACTTCCGCAGCGTCGTTGAAGATTGAATTTGGTGGTCACGCCTATTCACCCCCCCTCTAGGCGTCATCTCGGTCTTTTCAGGCGGAAGCTGTTCGGCGTGACGGAAGCACCTTTCCGCCATCCCACGTGACGGAATCCGTGTGCATATCTCAAATTTTTAAAAGATATAGCATATTTTTTTAATTTCGAATTAAATGTGTATTTTTAAACCAATTTTTCCTGAATATCTAGCCAAACTGAAACTGTAAGTGTGTAAGTACTACATTACCCGAGGACTCCCATTGGCAACGGCGCCGATGATCCTCTCGAGCACCCGCAGCGGCAGCTGGTTCTCGAGCACGAGCATGTCGCGCTGGACGAACGGCGCCGTGTGCAGGGCGCCGTGCTCGCCGTAGACGGGGTCGCCGCGCGCGTAGCCGAGGGCCACCTCGACGTCGCGGCCCGACAACGCCACGTCGTGCGCGCTCATCATCTCCAGCACGAAGCAGCCGTCCACGACCATCGTGTCCAGGAAGCGGCGCCGGCCGGCGCCGCCGCGCCACTCGTCGCCGAGGCCCGCGTACGCCGCCTCCAGCTCCTCCGCCACCACCTCCACCGCCGCGACGAGCTCCCCGAGCCGCTTCCCGGCTCGCCGGAGCAGGTGCCGGACGGCCCTGAGCTTGTGCTCGCGCATGGGCAGCAGGTCGGGGTCGCCGTGGTGGAAGGGACCGAGGGACACCAGCCTCGGCTTGTAGAAGCCGCCGTCGTGCCCCTTGAAGTGCGGCGGCACGCGGAAGATGCATTGCTTCGGCCATCTCTGCACCGTCGCCGCCGGCTCGGAGTCCTTGCCCAGCTCCTTCTCCAGGTCCACCACCACCTCCGGCAATGACATCTCTTCTGTCTAATTCAATACGTGTTGCTCAAACCTAACTACGTACCTACATATAGCAAGAACAAGGATGCATCAATGCATGGCGCTCTACACTTGCACAGGTATATATATGCGTTGTAGAGAGCAGGAGAAGCTTCACATGCATGTGATCTTCACACATAGTACTAACTACCATATGTTTGCCTAGGTTAAAAGAGACAATAAGGCTGGACAGCTGGAGTAGATAAAGCTACAGGTTTGACATCAAACGATTTAGAGTTATTTAACTTTCAGTCGATCTTCTGAGCCGTACATCTGACACCTTCATAGGACAAATAAAAGATGAACATCTAGGTACGTGAGAAAATCGACCCAAACTTTTTAAAAATCAGCCGCCTGATGATTAGCAAAAGCGAAAGATAAATTAAGCCATGTCACACACGATTTAAAGGTTTGAAGGGACCATGCTAGCTACTTGCCTTGTTGCAAGGTTCAACTTAAAGGACAAATGCATTCCTGGATAATGCTACTTAACATCCAGGTCCACCACCACCTCCGGCAATGACATCTCTTCTGTCTAATTCAATACGTGTTGCTCAAACCTAACTACCTACATATAGCAAGAACAAGGATGCATCAATGCATGGCGCTCTACACTTGCACAAGTATATATATGCGTTGTAGAGAGCAGGAGAAGCTTCACATGCATGTGATCTTCACACATAGTACTAACTACCATATGTTTGCCTAGGTTAAAAGTGACAATAAGGCTGGACAGCTGGAGTAGATAAAGTTACAAGTTTGATATAAGGTGATTTAGAGTTATAATTTAGAGACCGACTAGAACGCAGGCGCCTGCATTTTGCATTTAGTGCAAGCGATCTTTTTTCAGTACGAATGTATTGAAATTTCACCGTACAGAAGTACTGAAAAAACAGTATAAAAAAAGTGAAAAAAAAGTTTGTAAGCTGTCAATCGAGCAAATTAGAGAGGTAGAGAAAAGTAGATCGACGAGCCGTCGGAGCAGGCGACGACGGCGGCCTAGAGCAGGGCGGCCCGGCGTTTGCGAGCTCTCAGCCTCGCACGGCGCGGCGTTTGCCGAGGAAGAGGAGGGAGGCTAGCAGCAGCGTCAGTGGCGTAGGAGCTGGCGACATCAGCGGTGGTGAGCAGCGGCCTCGGCGATGCAGCTGCTGGCGACATTGGCGGCGGTGAGCAGCGGTGTCAGCGGCGCAGCAGCTGGCCACATCGGCGGTGGTGAGCAAACAACGCCTGCACAAGCGAGCGAACGCAGGCGCCCACATAGAAGCAAAAGCGTATAATTTAACTTTCAGTCGATCTTCTGTACCATAGATCTGCTATGTCCATAGAACACATAAAAGATGAGCATGTAGGTACGTCAGAAAATTGACCAAGACTTTTTTAAAAATCAGCCGCCGCCTGATGATTAGCAAAACTGCAAAAGCGAAAGATAAATTAAGCCGTGTCATGCACGGTTTAAAGGTGTGAAGGGACCATGCTAGCTACTTGCCTTGTTGCAAGGTTCAACTAAAGGGCAAAGGCATTACTGGATAATGCTACTTAACATCCATGGACATTGATATGCTCTGTAGTGTGCTTTACAGACAACTGCAGGATGTTCTCTGTTAACGTGCATGGTAGAGATGAAAAGGATGTGCATATATATGTGTTGCCGGATGATGTTCTTTTGTTGCATCTATATTCTTCTCTCTAATTATGTGATGTACTGTCAATGCCTTGATATAGGAAGTTAGGAACCTATCTTCTTTATAGAAGATAAGGGCATAGATCCTACCTTTTCCTTGAGGTTCCTGTTTTTAGAGGCAAAGAATTTGATCTCTGTCCGTAGCTATTCAATATTGTGCGGCATATCAAACAGCTCTGCTGATCACCACAAAAGCACACGAGGAGAGTGTTTTAGTTTGGGAATGTTTGTTGATTGCTCCTAGTTGGATGTGCTTTGGTTAGATTTGGCCTCTAAATTTGAGTTTGCTAGGAAAAAAAATAAAAAAGAAATAAAACGTAGATGTAGTTGAGTATGAAGGCCTTAACATGCACATGCATGCATGTAGCTCTCTGGCATCGGTTTTATTCTTCAATACTCATTTTACCTTGTCCTACCATCGCTTTTAGTGTTGACATTATACCTCGCAATGCTCCTGTTGAACTATATGAAATTGGTATATTTTTTTGTTTTTTGCTTGCTGGCTTGAATACCTTGCATGCAGTTGGATATAAACTTAATAGCATAATCTGATAAGTCATATAAATTTTTGTCGCGTTCTTCAAAGAAGAACTTTGACCATTAATTTCTTTCATGATATGTTATTAACAAATACAAAATTAACATCATATAAAATAACTTTCAAATATCAATCCAATCATGCATATTACATGCATAAAATGGAAATATAATTTTTTAGCTTAATCATCGGTCAAAAGTGACAACTATTGACTTTTAAAATCCATACGTGCCTTATTTTTTTTGGGATGGAGGGACTATTGAATAGCTTGGTGTTATACTTGCTTTATGTTCGTAAGTATAATTTATAAAGCTCTTTAGGTTATGTTGGACACAAAAAAATTTTAATTAAGTCCGTTAATTAATCCTGTAATTAATCAATTAAATAATTTTGCGGATAATTAATAAGAGGATAAGTGTTCGTAGCAAATTTGGTCTTATCGGTTCACATATCTACCTCTTACTCCACCCTATAAAAGCAAACCAACCAGCACCAGAAAAAGGGATGGATAATCTACAGTCGACGATCTACAAGCTGCAAATCGGTAATCCGGAAACTGCAATCGGGGAGAGGACGAACAGGCAGCAAGGAAGAAAAGAAGAAACAAACGCATCTGCTACGCATGCTAATCAAGAAAGGAAAAGGTAAAAGATGTGAACAGCAGGGGAATCTGCTCCTCTCCCTTCTCTCCTCCTCTCTCCCTTTCTCTGCGCACCGTCCGCAGCGTTCGGCTCGTGCGGACCTGACCCGATGTGCGACGCGTGTCCCGTTGCTAATATCTGCCAACGCCGCAGCTTCTTCCCCCTGCGACTCCCTCTCTCCCCCGCGTCCTCCTCCTCCTTAGGGTTTAGCGGCGGCTGCCACTTCCGGCGGCGCAGCCCTCACCGCCATGGAGCCACCGCCGGCGAGCTGCCCCTCGCCAATGCTGGCGCCGCCGCCGACGGCTACTGCCCCTCCGCCACCGGAGCTACAGCCCCTAATCGTGCCCCCATCCGCCGCCATGGAGCCGTCGCGGACGAGCTGCCCCTCGCCCACATTGGCGCCGCCCCCGCCATCGTCGGCGACTGCCCCTCCGCCACCGACACTGCTGCCCCTAAACGGGGCCCTGTACACCGCCGTGGAGCCACCGTCGGCGAGCTGCCCCTCTGTCACCCCCACAGCTCCCTCGCCGCTGCTCATCGCCGAGGCATCCGTGGCCAATGCCACCATTGTTGCTGCCCCTGCTCACACCACCGAGGCAGCCTTTACCATCAATGAAGGTCCTCCCTTCATCGAGATAGCAGATGGTTCCAATAAGGTAGAAATGTGGCCTAGATTGTAGTGAGTAAACAAGCAAAATTCGAACCTGAGGGTTGACCTATCTCTGTTCTATCTATCTTAATTTCAGGTTGTTTTTCCTGAAGTTGGAATGGTCTTCAAATCAGAGGACGAGGCATATGAGATGTACAATTCTTTTGCCGGAAAGGTTGGATTTAGTATCAGAAAGGGTCACACAAAGCGGTGAGTCGATAAGACCATATATCAGAAGTACTTTGTTTGCAGCAACCAAGGTGGACGAGGTAATCACTTGGTGCATGACACTTTAAAAGAAAATGCTACTACTAGGACATGTTGCAATGCTCGTGTTCAGTTTAGTGTTTGTCGGGAGGGGATTTGGACAGTGCAAAAGGTGGTGCTTGAACATAATCATTATCTTGCTAGTCCTAATAAGAAACACCATTTGAGGTCACAACGGCAAATTATAGATGCGGATAAACAACTAATTAGCCAGATAAGAGAAGCTGGACTAAAACCTGCACAAGTGTATGAGTTCTTCAAGCAATTTTACGGGGGAGGTGAGAATGTACCCTTTTCACGGATGGATTGCAATAATCAGATTGGTTGTGAGCGTAAAAAGTATTTGTCCGCCAATGATGCACAAACATAGTTAGAGTACTTAAAGAATAAACAGTTGGAGGATCCTAATTTCTTTTATGCCATACAATTAGATAAGGAGGATGGTCGCATCGCTAACTTCTTTTGGGCAGACGGGCAATCTATCATAGATTATGCGTGCTTTGGGGATGCTCTGTCATTTGACACCACATTTCAAACTAATAAGTTTGAAAAGCCTTTTGCTCCAATTCTTGGAATCAATCATCACAAGCAGACTATTATTTTTGGGGCAGCACTACTATATGATGAAACAATTGAATCATTTGTTTGGCTTTTTGAAACATTTCTCACGGCAATGGCTGGCAAACATCCTAGCACCATTTTCACAGATCAAGATGCAGCCATGGCAGCGGCAATCAAGCTTGTATTCTCAAATACAAGCCATCGTCTTTGTATATGGCACATTTATCAAAATGCAGCTAAACATCTTAGTCATGTAATAATAGAGCATCCTCGGTTTCTCTCTGATTTCAAAAAATGTGTGTATGAGGAAAGGTCAGTGGAGTGCTTTGATAAGATATGGTTTGAACTGTTGACAACTTATAATCTTGAGCACAACACATGGTTAAACAATCTTTATACCTTGCGGGAGAAGTGGGCTTTAATTTTGCGTGACTCCTTCACTGCTGATATGACATCAACTCAAAGAAGTGAAGGTATGCATAATGTGTTCAAAAAAAGGTTTCGCAGAAAACTCTGTCTTTCAGAACTTATAGAACAATGTGAGAAATGTGCGGCTAGTCTCCGTGAAAATGAATTGCATGCAGATTACAAGTCAAGGCACTCGAACCCCATAACTTGCATACAACAGTTACCTATGTTGAGTACAGCGGCTGCATCATATACAAGGAAACTGTATTCAGATTTTGAGGAGCAATTCAAGGGACAGTTTTGTTTGTCATTCCAATTGCTGCAATGTGAGGGGACTGACATGATTTACAAGGTTTTGCCTTTGCAATCTGAGAATGAGGCAACAGTTGTCTTCAACTCTGCTTCTAAAACCATAAAATGTTCATGCAGGAAATATGAATCCATTGGTATGTATTCATTACTCTCAGTCATTAGCCTACATTTGTAATGAACCATTGCTTATATGACTGTAACAGTTACCATATATGTCATGCAGGTCTATTATGTAACCATGCTCTTAGAGTCTTGAATTCAATGGGGTTTTTGATTTGCCATCTCAGTACATCCTTCATAGGTGGACGAAGTATGCAAAAAGAGAATATTTTTTTGCAAGACAAGGAAATGACAACGAAAACTTGAAAACACATGCCGCTCCTATCTCTCGGAAGGCCACATCTATTGCATTGAAGTTATCAGTCTCTAAAGAACTGCTTGATGATTTGGAGAAAGCGATGGATAAGTTAGATTTGGAGGCAGATAATTCCCTAAGCCAAATGCCTATGAAATCTCCCGTGGTTAGTCAAAGCTCCGATGAATGTTCACAACTCGTTCCAAATGGTCATGTATCATTTAGAGCACCTCCGATCATAATAGGTAAAAGAAGAAGACAAAAAACTGTACTGGACAGAAAGAAAGGAAAGAGTGCAAAGATTTCCAAGAACAAGAAAAAGGTAAACACAAAAAATATTTTCTTATAGCTCCCCACTACTTCCTTAGTTTTGTTTCATGTGCAGGTAGAGACACTGAGGCATCTCCACACAAGGAAGAAGAAGGGCAGATGTTCAATACTCTCGAGGGTTCTTCAACCATGACTTCTTATACAAGCTTACTATTTGGAGTTGAAGATGCCAATCAAACATCGGCCACTAGAAGATTACATTTTAATGACTTGCCAAATGATGGAATATTTTAGTAGTAGTGTTGTTAGCCTCTTTATGTAATGTAATGCACTCTTCTAGGAACCTGCCATGTTGAGGAGTCAACTTCATTTTGTAACTTTTGCTTAAGCTCTGCTAGTTATGTAGTGCACTCTTGTGCCAACAATATGTAATGCATTCTGGTCATGTATGATACAGTTATTATATACCATGTGGGGCTGGTTCTACCTGAAGTGAATTTGTATGAATCTGAAATGAATTGCTTGTATTGCTTCACATTTTGTATGAATCATGTTTTACCAATTGACAGCAAAATCTGGGCTATGTAGCATTCAAATGCAATTATCAAGTGACAAAAAAGATGTCTAGGCAACAGCAAGAGCTCTGGTCTATATAGCATTCAAATGCAATTGTCAAATCATACGAAATGTTAAAGCTCACATTTCAAAATTCAAAATTGTACATTGAAGAATCTGAATTTGTACACTGGAAATTGTACATTGCATAATCTGAATTGTACAAGCTGTTGTTCCATTGCTTGAAATTTTCAGAACTAGATTGAGCTGTTGTTGGAGATTACAAGCTGTTGGCCATTGAAGCAACCTTCATCTTTAAGGCCATCAGAGACAAAACAGAGGTCGACAAAAATAATAACAGATTGAAACAACTGCACTCGCTGGAATTACATGAGTACAGCCAATTAACAAACGAATTACATCGGTACAGAACATACACAAAAAATCAAATAAGGATGAAATCAAAGCAGGCCGGCGGGAGATGAGGTGGCGGCAGCCCGAGAGCTCTTGGTGGAGGCGCCGGCGAGCTCCGTCGTCGATGGCTTGAGGAGGTGGCGGTGGCCCGCGAGCTCTTGTTGGAGGCGCCGGCGAGCTCCGTCGTCGATGGCTCCAGGAGATGGTGGCGGCCCGCGAGCTCTTGGTGGAGGCGCCGCCAAGCTCCGTCGTCGATGGCTCGAGGAGGTGGCTCCGGTGGCGGAGGGGCAGTAGCCGTCGGCGGCGGCGCCGGCGTTGGCGAGGGGCAGCTCGCCGGCGGTGGCTCCGTGGCGGTGAGGGCTGCGCCGCCGGAAGTGGCAGCCGCCGCTAAACCCTAAGAAGCTGCGGCGTTGGCAGATATTAGCAACGGGACACGCGTCGCGCATCGGGTCGGGTCCGCACGAGCCGAACGCTGCGGACGGTGCGCAGAGAATTTTTTTCCTTCTTTTCTGTGACTACACGGCAAAGGAGGAAGCCGGTGACTACTGCTCCTCCACGGACGTCGGCCGCGCCCCATCCTCCTCGGCCGGCCGCGCCGCCCATCTTCTCCAGCACGGAGGCGGCGCGGAACTTCATGGCGGCGGCGTCCCAGGCCACGGCGGCGGCGGCGGCGCGGCGATCCAACGCCCGGCGGCTCCTCCACCCTCACCCGGACCTCGGCGGCGCCGGCGGCGCTCCGGCTCAGCGCAGTCCCTCAGCACGATGAGGCCGGCGGTGACGAACCCGGCCTGCTCCTCCTCCGGCCCGGCGGCGGCCCTGATGCGGCGGCCCCTGCATCTGCTCGGCACGATGGCCTCCAGTTCCTTCTCCTCTCCAGATCCCGGCGTCGCCCGGAGCCGGGCGCGGCAGCGGCCTCGCCATCTCCCCTTGGTCCAGCACGCTCCACGGCCATGGCGACCTCAACCTCTACAAAGCGACCCGACGGCCATGGCGACCGCGGCATCCCGCCCGGCGCGCCGCCCGCTTCCTCCTCCATCTAGGCACAGCCGGCAGAGCCCGATCCTCCCCCACGGCATCTCCACCAAGCGGCATCACGCACCTCCCTGTCTCCTGATCTTCAGCGCGTCTTCAAGCCTCACGCAGCCGCTACCAGCCAGCCCCGTCATCAACTCGTTTCCACGCCGGCCTGCTATGATTGGCCAGGGGCCTCGCCATGGAGTTACAGCGAGGAGCCGATGAGATACAACGTTGCCTGGGAGCTGGTCACCATTTCATCACATCGTGGAGCCAAAGCGTATGGAGAGTAGAAGAAGACCACGTACATCATACATGCATGGCTGAAGATTATACATATGTACGTACACGTATTTGCATGATACATGCATGCATGTACGTATGTGCTTTGTGCCGTGCATATGACAACATGCATGCGCATGCACTGTGCCACATCAAGTAGCTAGCGATGTCAACAAGTCGCTGCTATGATCCCAGTACTGGAGAGCTTGACTACAATCTTCCAGATCTACGTGCCCAATATCATCAACGGCCGATACCCTAAGCGGTGTCGTGTACCGCCATCCCTGGAGAATCGTCCTCCAGCCCCGTCCATGGAATTTTTCTTAGCGAAATCACGTTTCGCTCAGGGAAACCGAAGACCGACCGCTAACGGCACTATTAACGATCACAGAGCCGTCTAATTAATGACCTTCTCCAGCAACTCCATCGACACCGGCGGGATCGACCGCCACATCAATACCGATGGAAGACATCCTGTTCTGGCACTGGCTCGAAGGTGAACAAGACCCCGAAGGCTAACTGTATCGTGGAGATCCTAATTCCACGGTGTCAGCGCACAATCCGTCCCGACGCCCTGAAGGTGAACAAGACCCTGAAGGCCAACAGTATCATGGATATCCCAATTCCATGGTACCGACATACGCTCTGCTCCAACAATATTAAGACGATGGTGATCAAGATCGTCAACATCGACATCCAACCCCGGACACGCCGGTCGCCGGAATATCCCTGGTGACGCCAACAAGCCGTCTACTTCAACTCCAAGTCAAGTGCAAGCCGTGCGTTCTCCCAAGTACAACGCCAACGTGAAGCCTAAAGACACAAATTCAAACGACACGGGCAAGTATAGCCATACAACGGCTGTGCTAGGCACTGCGTGGTCCGTGTGACCCCATGTATTCTGCCGTCGTCAAACTACACCTTCTGTCCACCTCATCACGGTGAAGCACAAGACAAGGAGAAGAAGAAGACAGTCTCGCGGCTTAATCGGAGGTGTTCCGCGCGCCCCCGCGCGGATGTAATTAACTGGGTAGCCTCTCGAGCCCGCTGGATCCAGAACCATCACAATCGTCTACACAAGATGGCCAACTAGCATGGCTATGGAGCACAATCTCAACAAGAACTTGTATTTTGTTGTGATAATGAAATATCAACGTTCTTGTCCCCTCTATTGTGCGTTTTTGATAAATGCACTGGCACACCAGCAAAAAAGGCGAATTTTTGTGCGTCACAGGTTAAACTTTATGCATATATATGCATGATCTCTCTTTTGTATCTTCTTAGTATTTTGATATTCTACCAAGGGAGAGTTCTCTTGACACATCTATTGTCAAAAGAAGGAGAATTATTATTAAAAAAATCCATTTTATGAAAACTTTTTCGGGCCTTTTGACCAAATGGAGGTCTTTATGTGCTCACCACACTACTAGAAAAATGATTATCTATGACAAAAAATCCTTGACGATGTGAACTGGTGTCACAGAAAACTACTTTTTTGTGACGATTTTATTTTGGTCGTCATAACACGCACTAAGCGTCGGGTAGCCCTATTTTTTAGTGACGAAAGTTGAAATTTCATCACAAAATAAGTATATGCATCGTCATAGAAAATCGGACATCAGGTTGGTCTAGTAATCTCGGGCTAAAGTCATATGCATATGTTTAGTGACCTTCTTTATGGTATGGTTCCTTTCTTGGAAGTTTATCTCCTTTTGTTTTAGTTTTTAAGGCATGTTGGATCGTGATCCCACGGCTCCTGCTCGGCCTCATCTGCGCTTCAAACCCTAGCGGGAACCCCTCCGGCCTCCGCCCGCCTCCTCCCTTTTCTCTCCTCCACCGCCATCCTCGCTCTCCTCCTCCCCTCCAAAAAAAAATAGACCCCCGCCGACCCTCTGCCCAGACTCGCCGCCGCCGGCTCCCTCCCCTCTACCGTCTCCAAGCTCGGCCCGCACCCCGTCGATTCCCCTGCCACATCCTCTCCCCGCCTCCCATGCCACGGCCCCGCGTTCACGCCCCCTACCCGCCCCCTCGTTCTCTCTAGGGTTAGGGCTTCTCGTCATGATGCAGCAGCCCCCGCCATCACAGCCGTAGCACGGCATGGCTCCGCCCCCGCCCTCGCGGCCGGGCAGCCGCCCGGCGATGAGCACTTCGGCAAGGTGAGGCTGGCGCGGCTCGCCGCCACCGCATCCTCGACCGCCACCGCATCCTCGCCATGAACATCCACAAGCAGGTCGCTCACGCCCCCAGCCTATCCACGATTTCTCCCCCCTCCTCTTTTAATTTTAGAGCATCCGTAGCAGGCACTCTATAATACTGTAGCTCTGGATAAAGTGTCTGATGTCAGAAAGGAATCTTTTAGAGTGCAGTGTAAAGTCTGAAGAAAATTTAGAGGGAAGGATAGAGGGACACTCTAATAGTGAAATAGAGGGTGGGGATAGAGTAGCAGATGTGGATGCTCTTAGCTCGTTCGTTTCATCCGGCCATCCACAGGCTAGGGTGTGAACTGTGAAGTCCAAGTTTTTATAGCTTTTTCTAATGCCATGTCGTCCTTGTTGGGTTTCTTGGGGTGCTTTCTTTCTTTTGTGAATAGAGAAATGATAGTTGCCGTGCCTGTTCTTGAAATCCCTTCTCCTCCTCTTTCATTTTTGGATTTTACAGCAACTTTTATAGTGCTATTACCTCCTAATTGCGATTGTTTTTTTTTCAAATCATTTCTTATCTGTGCTCATTACAATTCCATTGTAACTGCGCTGCATTCTTCTGTTATCGGTTTATTAATTTCTTGCTAATGTTTCATGGTTGTCGTGCCGTCCTTTCATTTATATCCCGTTAGATGCTTGATTGTCTTCTTATCTTACCATTGTCCAATTATCAAGCTCGGATGCAATTATTGTTGACGGAAGAGTTATCCAGCAAGAAGTAGTTGATATCAAACCAGGGAGCGAGATTGTCCCAGGACCCCAGAAAGAAGGTGAGATGAAATTGCATTTCCATGTTGTACAAAGATTACTATATCAACTCCTCAACCATTCATCTGCTTTTATGTTCCTTATGTCTCTTAAGTCTCTGATGAACTCAAAATCAGTAGAACATATTTGTAGATTGCAATGGTATCATTAGTAGGCCATACTGCAAACTGTTTCAGCACTACAGCGTTCTGATGAGGAGATTGCGTCGTTAGAGTCATATGCCTCAGTTAAATCGAATATTGTGAGTTTTAAAGCTTGTTAGTCTCAACTATTTTGAATTTGCATCAACTGCCCTACGAGTATAATGTATTTGCTAATTGTATATTAGTTATCTATTTTTTCTTTCAAACTCTAATATTAGCTAACTCTAAGCTTCTTCATGTACTGTATGTATTCCATGATAAATGTCTAATTTTCAATCTCAGCATCAATAAATTTTCTTAGTTTCACGGTTGATAACTTTTGAATTTTTCAAGGCTTATGATTGAGCTATTCTATCAATTATCACTGGCAGCATCCAGTTATAGCCTTGTAGGCAATCCAAGGTCTTTTTCATAATAAAGGCATGCCCATTGTGTAACATTAATTTTCTGTGAATTTTTATTTCTCCCGTTGCAACGCACGGGTATTTTTGCTAGTATTACCTTAATTGGAATATATGTATTTTGATTATGTGCGAGCTTTTCAATTGCTAGACCTTCAAACACCTGCGCCGATTGGTGGTTCTTGTATGATCTGATCTCGTGTGTGTCTTGCATATAGAAGCTGGAGATGTTGAGCAATGGGGGCAAAGATGTACAAGCTCATCAGGCCAACATCAAGAAGCAAAAGCGTAAAAGGAAGCAATGCAAGAGTTTAGAAAGAGGCAAGAGGAAAATGATGACTTCTTCGTCGCTCTCCTGGTCATTGCTGGTCAATCCCAATAGTGACTTAATGAATGTCAAGTGGTTTAAAGCTTGACATGACAAACTTATTTTGTTCTTATCCGACACTAGCTAGTAGTGGTTCAATTATTGTATTGGAACTATCGATGGAATTCTATGTGAACTAGTTAATATTTTGTGACTTACTAAAAGTGTTGTATGTATTGCTCCAACTTTTTTGTAATGTGCTTGTGATATCCTATTTAATATACATGTGTGAATTGGTTCCTTAAAAAAATGATGTGACATATATGATACATCATCCGACATCCTGGATGATGTGTCACTGGAGTGTTCAATGACGAAAATTCAGGTCGACCTGACATATTTTTATGACGATTTTTTATGTCATACAAAATTAGAGCTGGTAGGCCAAAAGTGCTTTTTGTGACGATTTTGCCTTTTCCATGACATTTTTAGAAAGTTGATATATCTTTCACACACCCGACTAGATATTGCTTTTGCGATGGGTATGGTAAGCCGGTTTTTGCTAGAACAGTTCTTATGGACATTGCAAATAGGATCTTGTGCTAACTTAAAGGTACTCCTTGGAAGGTTTGTTGCATACATGCCAAGGGAATTTAATGTTTAATGCTACACTGATGCTAATTGGACTGGATATTTAGATGATCGACGCTCGCGATTAGGATATTGTGCCTTTGTAGGAGGCAAATGTGCCATTGTAGAAGGCAACCGGCAAGAAGTAGAGTGTGGTAGCACGATCTACTACGGAGGGTGAATATTGAGCCATGGTCCATGGTGTATGTGCGTTATCGCAGTTGCAAATCTTTCTAACTAAGCTAAAGTTGTACAGATCAAGCTAGTGATGTTATATTGTGGTAGCAAAGCAGCTATCACCATAGCCAACAATTCAATCTAGCATGACAGAACCAAGCATATCGAGATTGATCATCATTTTATCAAGGAGAAATTTGATAGCATAACAAGTTGCTTGCCATATGTAAGTTCCGCGAATGAAAGTGCCGGATGTTCTCACTAAGGGATTACCAGAGAAGTTATTCTCCACGTTTTGTAGCAAGATGGACTTACATGATTACGACGTATCACACTCTTTAAAATTTGCATTTTCACCGGTGATATTTGAGCCGCTGTCATGGATTCACATAGTCCCACATATCATACACACATGCGTCGATGCATGTGAATTTAGTATCACTGGTCGTATTTTTCTATAATGTGTTCGCTCCATCTTAAAGGAGAGTGTTGGTATGTAGAGCGGTAATTAGATAGTAGAGTATGTAAGAAACAACACAGGAAAGAGAATGAAGCAGGGGCAAAATCCCCCCAACTCTCTGCCCCTTGTTCTTTTTTTCTTCCTCTCCATTTACACCCAAAATCTCCAAATTAGACGAGAGATACCGAGTCCATGAACCAAACACACCCTATATACTTCTCCAAACGGTAACAATCACACAACACAGCAAGGAACGTCGAGAACTACAATCCACAGTCCCACACAAGACAGAGATAAAAAAAAAATGGCTGGCAAAACCGAATCAAACAGATTGAAGATGCATGTGTCTCATGCAGGGCAACAAGATCACATCGGAGCTGGAGCGGCCGGCGAGCCGACGGCGGCGTCCTGCCTGTAGAAGGGCAGCACGGTGTAGACGGTCTGCGCGACGGTCATGACGAGGAGGAAGACGGCGGCGGCGAGGGAGAGGAAGGCCCAGGGGCTCCGGAAGTAGGTGTGGATGAGGTTGGCGCGCCACATGTTCCAGGGCTGGCGGCAGTAGGCGTTCACCCGGCGGTGCACGTCGTCCAGCGCGCTCTCCGGCTCCAGCACCACATCCTTGGAGATGCTGTTGAACAGCTTGGCCACGGCCTTGTCGCTGCCCACCGCGTTCTGGATGATGCCCTTGGAGCTCAGCAGCGCCACGTCCTTGGCCGAGTCGATGATGTTGTCCATGAAGAAGACGTAGGCGGTGACGTCGTTGCCGGCGCCGGCGTGCAGCCGCTCGAACGCCATCATGTTCAGGAGCATGTACTCGGTGGAGTCGTCGACGGCGACGCGGGGCATGGTGAGCACGCCGTGCCGGAACCGGACGTCGTGGAGGCTCTCCGACTTGCTCCGCCGGAACCGGATGCCGGCCTCGTAGAGTTCCACGGCGGAGCGGATGATGTCGGCATCCGGCGCGTCGCCGGGGCGCGGCCGGGCCTGGTAGGGGCCGGAGAGCATGCTCCGCCGGACGACGTCGAGCGGGTGGAGCCCCAGCCCGACGCCCGCCGGAGGAGGCCGCGACCCCGGGGACACGAACCGCAGCACCATCCGGTTGATGGCGTCCTCGTTCTGGTCATGCATGGTCAACGATAGTCAATGGTCAATACATGCATGCAAGCACTCCGATGGTCAGTTCAATAGGTATCGGTAATGCATAGCCACGTGTTTTGAAAAAAAAAAACACGTGCTTTTGCATAGACATGTGCTTTTCCCTGAGATTTCTCACATGTAGAAAAACCCTTAGAATTTTTTAGAACATTTTAAAAAATACCGATCGGATCCTCATCCTCTTACTGCTCTCTTCCTCGCTCTCCTTCTCCTCCCAGCGGAGCTAGCTCCTACACGGCGGTGCAATCACTAGCAACCACCGCGGCCACGCCGGCACCAAGAAAAGTCAAGCCAAGCCGAGCTGAGCGACCATGGCTGGCGTGTCGGTTCCTTTGGGAATCTGCGTGGTCGCGTTGTGCATCCGAGGTGGTCGCAGCAACCACGCCGCCGGAGAGGAGTCTGCTTGGAGGGGGAGGAGGACAGAGGAAGAAAGGAGGAAGAAAAAGCTAGACTCAATTGCTTTAGATTAAAAGTTGAAGGTTTTTTTTGCAATAATACATGTAAGAGGAGCATAAATCTTGGCGTACGACCAATCGTATTAATGGTGCTCCGGAAATATTGTACTAGTAGGTAGGGGTGAAAATGGGTCGGGTAATACGGTTCGGACGATACCCAAACAACTACCCATTAGATCGAACAAAGTACGAGTACCCGGATTATTTTAAAAATATGTACCCGGCCTCATAACGGCCCGACCATGACTTTGAACCCGGTCCAAAATGCATTAGCTTAGAGTTTACTATATCCTATCTTCCTCACTTCTCTTCCTCTAGTGATGGTCTAGGGCTCCAAGCGTCCAGCGTGCCATCTGCTGCCGCCATCGCTGTGACGCTGTTCACCGTCGCCACCCCCAACATCCTCTAGTGAGGTACCAGCGATGACGTCTTAACGTCAACTATCTGATTTATACGACGTTTGATTTATAGCGTCCACCTACAATATTTGAATCGATATGTTTGTATTTAAATTTATTTTCATATTGTGATTTTTTTGGCAATTGATAATAAACAATAAAAGAAATTTGTCATTTTTTACTTATATGCTTATTTTCTTATCTTCATTTAAAATATAAATATTTTTTCAATCTGTCTTTTTTATCTTAAAGACGTGTCTAAAAGCTATATAAAACAAGTCAAACAAAAAGGACCCGGCTCTCGAGGCCATCTTTGGAAAGCTCTCATAGTTATAAGATAAGTTAAAAAGTAAATAAATAAATAAAATAGATAAACTAAGAAGAATAGGAAGCACTACTACGCAAATGGCCTTTAATTAATCCCGTTTGGGAGCAGGCTTTAGTCCTGGTTGGCAATTGGGACATTAAATTCGGGACTAAAGGCCTATGGTTTTTAGTCCCGGTTCCTCCAATCAGGACTAAAGCCACTGAAATATCTAAAAAAATGGTGGAACCAGGACTATAGCCACTGAAATATCTAAAAAATATGGCAAACTCAAGACTCGAACCTAAGATCTCATGCCACTACATAACTCTCCACTTACCCTTCTAACCAACCCACCCTCGTGTATTGATTAGAGTAGGATATGCATTCCTTTTAAAGTTTGCTGGAACGAGCCTTTAGTACCAGTTCGTAATACGAACCGGCACTGATGAGCCCATACAATATGGGTTCGTATTACGAACTACGAACCCGTACTAATGAGTCCGTGCGCCAGCTGGCCTGTACCCACCTGTAAAAGGCATATATCTTTATTGTTGGCTCCAACCGGTACTGAAAGTCTAGAATTAATACTGTTACTACGAACCGATACTGGTGCACTATGAGTACTGGCTTCAGTCCAGCCGATACTGATGTACCGGTAAATTAGGCCATTTCTCTAGTAGTGGAGTATCAAAATCTACATTCAAATACTTTCTCAAGTTAAAATAAGTCCTATCGAAATTGATGGAAGTACTACTGTCTTTTGCTCGGTTGCCTGGATTTAGCGAGAAAACTATGCAATAACCATGCATCGTGGTTTAACTTTTCTCCTTAGTTGTTTGGTTCATTGGTTGCATGTTCAGTACGTAAAAAAACAATGCCTTTAGTTGGGCTTTTTGGGCTGTTCCAAAAATAGTTTGGAGACTTTAGTAGTTTAGTTCGTGGGCTTTTTTGTGTTGAAACATTGATATGAACACAAAATGGTCAAGCATAAGGTTTTTTATGCCAAATATATGTATTCCACACGCAACCTTACTGAATAAGTTAAATAATTAACTAAGTAAAAAAAATTGTGCAGCCTCTATATATAATACCAAAGTTTCCAGTCGGCTTGAATATATATAGGAATTCCAATATAATTATTTATTAAATAAGTTAACAATATATATTATTAGAGCAGTTTTAATATGATTTTACACATGCTACTTTTATGTACTTGATCTAATTTTTTATTAACAAATTATGTAACTGGGAATATATTAGTAGATAGCTAACTTGTACAGTTGTTTTAATTTTTTTGCCACGTGGACAGTCATATGAGCATGCGTGGCATATATATGCATGCATGCATCCAAGACAAGCAACCATTCCAAGTGTAGTCAAACAATGCTTCTCTAAAGGTAAAGCCGGCCTATATGGATCTTGACGTGATGTGAAAAGGGAAAGAATTCAGATATACCACTATGTAGCTTGGCTTTTGCTTTGCCTCCAATGCACGGGGCAAAGCAACTCATGAACAGAAGCTATAGTTAGATCAACGCGAGAGCCTGTATCTACTTAACTTACAATGACTTTTTGCATGCTAGTTAATCCTTAAAATGGTTTTGCTTACTGTCATACGTTGATGTGCATGATATTTTTAAAAGATAAAATGTCCCGATCGATGTGCATGATCTATGTAGAAGTAGATGAATTTTTCTTGGCCGAAAGATTTTCTTGTTAATGTCTGCGCACGTAATAGAGTTTGAGCTTATTCATTTAATTTAGCCATATACTACACATAGAAAAACTGATGAGGCGTGTGCGGTGCCCTGACGCAGCACCAGTTCATGGATTAATTAATTACCTGAGGTTTGCCGCTCTCGACGGCGACGAGCCTCTCGAGCACGAGCAGCGGCAGCTGGTTCTCGAGCATGAGCATGTCCCGGCGGACGTACGGCACCATGTAGAGAATCCCGTGCTGGCTGAAGATGGGGTCATTGGCGGCGTAGTCGGCGGCGAGCCTGCCGGCGCCGGCCGTCCTCATCACCTCCAGCAGGAAACAGCCGTCGACGATCATCATCTCCAGGAACCGCTCCCTGCCGTCGCCGCCGCCGCCGACGTCGCCTCGCCACTCGCCGCCGAGGTCGAGGTACGCGCTCTCGAGCCGCTCCGCGACGTCCTCGACGGCGGCGACGAACTCGTCCAGCGGCCGGCGCGCCCGCCGGAGCAGGTGGCGCAGGGCGCGGCGCTTGTGCTCCTCCATGGGCGCCAGGGCGGGGTCGCCGTGGTGGAAGGGCCCCAGCGACACCACCTGCGGCTGGTAGGCCTTGCTCTTGAGGTCCTTGATGCACGCCGGCACGCGGTAGATGCAGTGCCGCTGCCACCGCGACACCTCCACCGCCGCGTCCGCCTCCGCCAGCGCCTTCTCCACGTCGGCCACCCACGCCCTCCTCCCGCCGCCGCCGCCCGCCGCAGCCATCGTTTCGATCGAACCGGATCAGATGTGTAGGAAACTAGGAATAGGATACGCTTGCTAGATATACCTAGTGGCTAGTGATTTAGCTATGAGTGCATGCATGGAAGATATATAGAGCAAGTAAGAGATAGATATATGTAGAAGATATTGATCGATCAAGGTAGCTAGCTAGAGAAAAAAAAAAGCCATGCATGCACGTTGTTTATGCAATTATGCATATGTGGTTACTTGCATCGCATGCCACAGCGCGCGTGGGAGCACGCACGCATGTCATGTGCTCGCACGCATCCATGGGCCATGCCGCCATGGCTTCTACTCTCCTCGCACCTTGTGGAAACGGTATCTTGGGTTTTGGCGTATCGTCAAACTGAGCCTCTTCTCAAGGTCTCAAGGTCTCAAGGAAATGCTGATTCTCTGAAGTCCTGAAGCTGTTTTTGAAACGGTTGGTGGTGGCCAAGGTTTTCGGGAGAGAAAAAATATCACAAAATACCAACACTACCTCACATCTAGTATATTTAGATGACTACGAAAAAGTCTATATTACACCGTAAACTATCATTCTCTGTCTACATACTCCCTTAAACTATTAAACTAGGTTTGTAGCCCACAAAACCGTAAAACCGGCGTAAATAACCCCTGGAGACGGTTTTGTAGGCGGTTTTGTCATCGTTGCATGTGATCTAGCACATGAGGTGGCAGTGGAACATATATGTAAATGTATGCCCCTACTTTTTCCCTCTCTCTTCTCTCCTCTCTCTTCCCTCTCTGCCATCTCTCTCAATTTCTCCTCCCTCTCCCCCTGTCGGCCACCCATCCTCCTGCTGCCTCTCCCCATTGGTTCTCTCTCCCCCTCCTTCTACCTCTCGCTCCTCTTCCTACCTCTTGTCGACCCCCCTTTCATGGTGACACGACATTGGCAGCCTCTAGGTGGCACGATGTAGTGACCTCCATGACGGCGTGACGCACTAGCCTCCTTGCTTAGCCTAGTGACGATGAGGCAACGCAAGACATATATGGTGGCGGCTGCCGACTTGGTGTTGCCAGATTTGCAAGCAGTGCCAATGGCAGCGGTGACATCCGCACTGGATTTGGGGCAAGGAGCAATATCCGGTGGGGAGAGGTAGGAGAACAAGAGGCGGCCGGTGAGGGAGGCAGGAGGAGGAGGGGCGGCCGTCGGGGACGCCGACTTGCTGGACAATGAGGTCGCACGGAGACAAGGACATGTGGGGTGGCTGGCACCGATGCGTCATGGATTGATACGCGGATGTGAGCTAGAGGCGGCGCCGGTGCGCGTGGACCTCGACAGTGCGGGCGTCAGGACATGTGTCATGGATAAGTCACGCGTCGAAGCCAGCTCACACGCCACGGTGGCGGAACCACGCTCAAAACCACCTATAGGGGTTATCTACACCTTTTTCACGATTTTACAGGATACAATACCATGTTTCACAGTTAAGGGAGTATGCAGACGAAGCACAATAATTTAGAATATAAAATAGGCCTTTTTCTATCATAAAATTTCAAAATATTTAGGGCTACTGCAGAGGAGGTCGTTGTGATGGGCAACTGGACATTGCTCTGCGCTCTTTACAGCTGCAAGATGATCACGAGCCGGGCATAAGTCGGGCTTTACGTAAAGAGACGAAGATCGATGCTACCCAAACTATATGTGTGTGAGAAGGTGAGAGAAGATATAGCAGTGTGTGTGATCAGTAGCTGGGCAGTGCACCGAGCCACCGAGGAAGCTAGGAATATGTACTTGTGGCCTTGTTGGGTGGCCATTAGTTATTGGGAATGGTGCAACCCAGGATAAATATTAAGTGCTACATGATGGAGTAGAGCTCAGGGCAGGTATCGCATCTGCTAGCTTGCTTATGGAATTAACCTCCCTCTCCTTGCACATGGTACATGCTCGATCTATTAATGCATGGATGGCCTGCAACATGTCAGCCTTAATTAAAAAATCCCCAAATAAATTAAGCAAAAAAGTTTATACAGTTGATTATAGTGGGATCAGATTATAACGTGTTAGATTAAAAGTTATAAAGTAAGCTATAACACTAATACCATGGTTTTAATACCACATACATGAGAGAGAGAGAGAGAGAGAATGGCTAGCGTGCACCCTGAAGCCTGAGATTGCTTAGATGCACCAACGCGTTTTCCAAATCCGAGATGCCTAACAACTGATCTGAACCGTTGATCTTGTTCGTCTTATTGAAATGTAGCCAGTGACCAAGTTTCGTATTTTTTTGAATTTATTTACTATTTGTTTTCTATTTACAAAAATCAGCTTTTTTGAACGCACCACGACTAATTGGAAGACTGATTTTTGAAAATAAGAAACAAATAGTAAATAAATTCAAAAAAATACGAAACTTGGTCACTGGCTACATTTCAATAAGACGAATAAGATCAATGGTTCGGATCAGTTGTTAGGCATCTCAAATTTCGAAAACGTTGAAGCATCGGAGAGCTCTGCGTTCGGGTGCACGCTAGCTCTCTCTCTCTCTCTCTCTCTATATATATATATATATATATATATATATATATATATATATATATTCAAAATTCTAGTTTAGTTGAAACCATAATATTTTTGGAAACAATAATATTTTTGGAGTATTTGAAGCTCCACTCTAAGCAAAGGTTTTGAGAGTGTTCCTGCTTCTCTTGCTTGGTTCATGGGCAGTACTTTGGTCTAATCACCCATGTATCGATCGAAACAGGTAATAATTCTAGTGAAATCACTACTAGAGAATGGACATTCACAAGCGGTTCAAAAAACCCGAAGTCAGCCTTTAAAAACGGTTTATTAGCCACAAAGCTAGGAGAGCATCTTTAGAAGTGGTTCGGACCACGAACCCCTTCTAAAAGTCAAGGAATAGCAGCGGTTTATGCCCCCAACCGCTTCTAAAGCACTACAAACGGTTGGGGAAGCGGTTGGGGACACGAACCGCTTGTAATGCTTGGGCTTTAGCAACGGTTCGTGCCTCGAACCGTTTCTAAAGGCCCATTTTTCAAATAGATAAAAGGAAAGCTCCCCCTATCTCAACAGAGATCACGCGCGGGTGGGTTGGCTAGCTGAGTGAGGTGTGAGTCACGTAGAGGGCTGAGTGAGGTGTGAGTCACGTAGAGGGGTGAGGTCCTGGGTTTGAATCCCACCTCCCCCAATATTATTTGGCTTTTTTGACACCTCTACAAGCTGTTCCTAGAACCGCTTGTAATGCTCCGCGAGGCATTAGTCGTGATTACTTACAAGCGGTTCTAAAACCGCCTGTAGAGGCCTTACTAACCGCTTGTGTTGCCTGTATCCCTAGTAGTGAATACCAAAGTTTCATGGAATTTAGTGAAACTATGTTTCATATATACACAAGTGCAGACTCCATGTATTACGCGACCATGTTTACTTAAAACCATGTGTCCAATTAGGAAAGTGAAGAAAGTAAATTTTATCTTAAGGGCAAAGTCGGAAAGCTACAACTTTGGAGGCTACGGGATGTTGTTATGCAGGACATTGGATCGATGGAAGATGGATTAGCCGGTTGAGGCCACAGCCAAGAATAATAATAACCGGAGATCATTCCAATCCCCAATATTCAGATGTACACTAGCCAGGGAATTAGTGAATTACGAGATCTAATGGTAATCGTGAAAATTAATTCTGCTTGACCAAATATCTTGGACATATTTTTTTGTATGTATATATTGACATTAGCCATGAGGTTTTTTGGAGGGCCAGCCAATATGAGTAATCACCTTTCTTTTGTCTGATTGGGCCTTCGTACATGTGCTGAGCTTGCAGACATCACATATTAAGGCCACTTCAGGGCCCAATAATTTCCAAGCCCATCTACATATTAAGGCTCCTCCACTTCACAGATTTTCGTTTTTCTCAGTTTTCTTTAGTATCTTTTTTCTTTTGGCAAAAGGTGGTTCACCCTTGGCTCGCCTCAACTTGAGCATGATCAATCCAACAGCTACTTATTAAGATTTAGAAAAAGTTAGATTTTGACCAATAATTTGTCAAATTATGCCCATGTTTAGCATAAAATGGTTACATAAATAGATTCATATTTCAATAAATATTTTAATATGAATTGATTTTAAAAAATATAATATGTTGTAAAAAATTATTGCTCAAAGTATACTTTTAAAGACTTTTCTACATCCTAATGGGCCTACATTTTAGAATGAAGGGAGTATTGTACAACATAATTACTCTCTTCTAGAAATAGGGACCTCCCTGACTTAAGTTTTGGAAGGCTGACATTTTAGCAATTTAGCATAGCCCAAAAAAGTAATTATACTAAGATACACAAGTAAGAGCATGTATAATGGTTCACGTCACTTTAAAAACCGTCTGTAAACCCTACAACATAGGGAAAAAATGATATAGATAAGAGACAATGCACATAGATAATTAGACTGTCTCCAAGTCCTATTGTCGACTATAGCACGAGTCAAGAAAATTTGTATGTAGAAGCTATCTAGGAAATGGTATGTTGTTACCGATATGGTTGACTATGACATTATCAATAGGAAAAGTGTCAATTTGATTTCTGAACTTTGGTCTCGATCCCAATTTAGTTTTTGAACTCTTAAACCAGACTAATTAGGTGGTCCTCAAACTCTTAAAACCGGATACAGTTGGTCTCTTGACAGGTCAAAAAATGATTTTAGGCCAGTTTTGTAGATGTAGCTTCCACGTAAGCAGATTTTGTTGATGCGGTGTCCAAGTGTCCACCTCAACCCTCTCTATTGTCCCTCCTCCCCTCTCTCCGTTTCTCATCTTCCAATATTGTCACCACCTCTCTCTCCTCCTCCTCATCCTTCGATGCCAATGCTATACATTTCCCTCATCCCCATCTATCTATTCTCTCTCTACCGAACCTCTCTCCTTCGAACCAATGTTAGCGATGCAGCAGCCAGCGCGGGAGGTGGTGGAGCTAGCGATGGCCAACGTAGGAGAAGCAGGGGGAAGAGGCTCGTCATTGTGGGGGGAGGTGGCCAACACGCCACCCTCTCATCCCCTATCGCCATCCTTACATGGTCGCACCATCGTCGTTGTCCCTGTCCTTGCTTGCGGCTGGTGCACCACCCATGGCCATCCTCATGCGGCCATGACGCCATCGCCAACAGCAACAACCACATCTAAATAAAATTACAATTTCACCACATATTTGGAGAGTTCACCCATCGGTTGAATCTGGAGAAGCCTCTTGCATTGGTGGGGACCAAGGGGCAAGATGGACGACATTAGTGATGTTGCTGGCTGCAGGGAGGAGAGGGAAGGTGGGGGCACTCAATATGGAGGTAGGGAGGAGGAGGAGGTAGTGACACTCGATCTAGAGGTGGGGAGGAACAGGGGCGACAACCGGAGGATGCCGGACGAGGCAGCAACCATTGGAGTTGAGGAGTGGCCAAAAGTGGTGGTGAGGGATGGTGACCGATGGTGGTGACTAGTTAGTACCTAAGGGGCAGGTGATTCGGGAGGGAGATTGGGAGCCTGCATATGTGGGGGCACTAGGGGCACATGATGGATTAGGTAGGGATAGTGTTTGGGGAGTAGAGAGTTAAGGTTAGACGATGGTTGTGGTAGACCTAGGATTTGCTAAAGGTGAACGAGCCACGAATAAGCCATGTTGGTTCGGCTCAGGCTTGCAAAATATCATGAGCTGGAGAAGAAGTCGGCTCAGGCTCGTTGAACACGAGCCGAGTATGAGCCAAGCCTATAACCAAGCCGAGCCCGAGTTGCTCGCGAGCTCGAAGCTAAAATTCTAGCCCAAGATAGGTATACTATTTTAGTTTATCATTTTAGTTGATTATGTGATGAATTTGGAGAGTTCCCCATGATAGCTTGAAAAGTCCGATCCAATTCAATTGACTTGCTTTTCATAGCTTTGGGGCGACCTTTAAGATAAAAGAGAACAAACTGCAAAAATCAAAGCTAGGGTCATCACCAATGATGTGCTAACTTAGTACATCCTAGGCACTATTCACACCTTCTATTACTATTATTAATATTTTTTATTGTTTTATTTGCATTTATTACGTCCTAACTGAAAAGCCATTGTACATACTCTCAAAGAGATCATAAAGCCGAGCGAACAAGCCCATTGCTTCATAGGTACTGGAGCTAGCATGCTAGCAACTAGCTCGCTAGCTAGATTGATCATCGGCGGCGACGGTTGCTTCTTCTTCCATACTCTTCTCCCCTTTTGTACGGCCTCCATCGCTTTTGCTACTAGCTAGGCACGTTGTGAGTGTCGACGATCTTTAACATATAAGTGGTTGTTTGGTTCCCCTTTGTCCTAGCCAAGCTTGTTTGGTTCCCCTTTTCCTAGCCAAGCTTGGCCTAGTTGGTCCGGCTCACCAGAGCCAGGTTGAGGTGATGCAGGGTGGTGTGTTTGGTAACTTTGGTTGCCCTGCATCATCTCAACCAGGCCATCTCGAACTTGTGTTTGGTTGCCTACATGCACACCCGGTTGTGCGAGCCCGCCCAAGAGATGCGGCCTTCGTCCCTAGCACCGGCCAACTCCTCCTGCCCAGAATCAGCTTGCCCAAGCACCTCCGCCACCGAGTCCGACTTCCCCAACCACCTGTCTCCTCTTAATCCAGCGGCCATGGACTTCCGGCCACAAGTTTCGCCGCCTCTGGATCTAGCTTCCCTGAGCGCTGACGCCACCAAGTCTAGCTTCCCAACCGTCGCCGTCATAGAATCCGATGACCATGGGCGCTGCCAAGACTCCCCGCGCTGACTCGGCCCCATCCCACGCCAGCACGACTTTCCCCTAGCCTCTCTTCAGCTCATCTGCCGCGCCATTGACCATCTCCGCCACTGGAAGTCCTCTTCCACCTTGCGCCGCCATCTACCTCTGCCTCGCACCACCGTCAGTTGTCTTCGACGCTACTCCCAATTGATTGAGTCCGCCCCGATAACCCCCTCAGAGCCCTCCTCTTTGCCCTCAGTCCTCACCGCCATAGCACCGTGCCGTCGCCGGAATCGACGCCGCCGAGCCACTCCCGCCACTGCTTTCCTGCCCTGTCTCGCTGCCATGTGTGACCCGCATTGCTAGCCCGCACGTCCAAAGCATAGCTTACGCTTGATTTCTGCGTACGAACGGAGCCAGGTCAGAATAGTGAATTTGCATGCAATGGCCCTGGCTCCAGCTCATGATTAGCTATCCAAACACCATCCCGCTGTATCAACTCAGCCTGACCGGGTCAAACGCAGGTAACCAAATACGTCCTAAATAACACGCTCAATATTCATTCTTTTTTTTTTCTAATCAGAATTAGCAATTTCATTTGCTATGATTCTATGTTTTCTTTAGTAAAATATTAGTAAGAACACATCCAAATTCAAGACGATCCCACTTGATCCGTTGCTCCATATATCGCACATGACGGACGCGTACATGCACGGGCCACTCGATCTACAGGCAGAGAAAGCATGTGTACGTATCGACCAGTACTGTATGAATGCAGCTAGCCAGGGGCGTGCCTCTCGATTCTAGCAAATTAAGCTCCATGAAAGAGACGGATGGATCGAACGAATTATATCGATGGGCAGTAAAACAAGACCGTTACAGCAACCACCTCCATAAACTGGTTTATGTGTGAAAACATCTCCTTATCGTCATCCTTCTGTACTAATGCCCATTGTCGCAGCCAGTAGACACTTCTGAAGACACTACTGGAAATTTCCAATTTCGCGAGGGCCAAAAAATATACACGGGGGCCAAAACAATACCCTCGTAATAAGAAACTAAATCACGAGGGCATTCTAAAGCCCTCGTTAAAAAGTATATATTTACAAGGGCCTGCCATAAGCCCTCGCAAAAAGAAGAAGACCCAGGTTACTCACGAGGGCCCTCTTTTGGCCCTCGCGAATAACAGCTAATTCGAGAGGGCTCTATTATGACCCTCGCGAATAAGGATGGCTCAGCAACTACTCGCGAGGGTCCTAGCCCAGCCCTCGTGACTACAAGGCCTACAAATTCAAAACCAAAAACCTCTGTTAGCCTTAAATCTCCCACACTTTCTTGTCTTACCTAGTTCTTCCACAGAAACTTGATTAACTCCGGTATACCGTGAAGGATTCTCCCTCGAATTTGACTCCGAGAGACAAACGACGGAGTCATCATCTGTCCCCGGAGGAGACAAGTGTTAAATAATGTGTAACGGGTAATGCGTAATGCGTGTAATTCATAAATAACGTATTATATAATTTGGTGAAATGAATTTTCAAAATGTCTACTAGAATGTTTAGTATATCGGTAAGCTCGTAGTGTGAGATAGGAAAGAGATAATATCAGAAAAATTCGTTTTATGTTTTTATTTTTTTCTATTGCAGAAAATGGTACATTAAAGAATAGTAGTAACTCAAACATATTTTAAACTATGATTTGGTATTTTTAAAAAATAATTTGAGGGCAGAAGTGTAGAAGAAAATTTATTACTAGCGAGGGTTCTGCGAAAAACCCTCGTATATATACATTATACGCGAGGGCTAATAAAGCCCTCGTATTTAAAAGCCCATGGACACGAGGGCTGCACGGTGAACCCTCGAAATAATTCGCACCAGCCTACCTCGCGAGGGCTACGTGGCCCTCGTGATTAGTGCCGTCTCCTCTCGGACAGACATGGGCCCACAGCGCGGTGGGTGTTTGTTATTCACGAGGGCTAGGTGGCCCTCGCCAAACGTGGCGATCAGTAATTGTTCACGAGGGCTAGCCAGCCCTCGCGATTACTCGGCGCATGGCCAGGTCCTAGGACCCACACGGTAGTGGCTTTTAGTTAGTCGCAAGGGCCATTTGGCGCTCGCAAAAATATGGCGCTGACCAATTATTCACGAGGGCTTGATAGCCCTCGCGATTAGTTCGCATATGGACAGCATGTGCGCAGCGCCTTGGGCCCACACGGCAGTCACTGTTTCGTAATCGCTAGGGTCATCCGGCCCTCGTGAAAGAGCGGGGATTTATTGTTTACGAGGGCTTTTTGGCCCTCGCGATTCGCTCGGATATAGATCTCGCGATCCACTCGGACTTGGGCAAAATGTGCCCAAGCCCGAGCGCCGCGCCGCGCTGCCCTAGCCCGCCACCGCCGCCTCCGCCGCGCGCGCGCCCGCCACGCCGCCGCCGCCGCCGCGCGCCCGCCGCCATACGCCATCGCGCAGCAGCGTCGCGCTGTCGCCGGCGCGCCATCGCCGCCGCGCCGCTCCGCGCCGCGCGGGCGCCGCGCGCGCTGCAGCCGCCGCCGCCGCCGCCGCCGCCTCCGCCTCCGGCCGCTGCCGCTCCCATCTCCCGCCGTCGCCTCAAGATCGCCGCCCCACCTCCCGTCGCATCTCGCGCTTCGCCGTCGCTGTGCAGGAGGTGAGGAGGAGGCTCGCACCACGACGAGCAGTAGCACGAGGTGTGGAGGAGCCCCGCAGCACGACACCGCACCCCCGTCCACCGGAAAGGTTTCTTCACGCGTTTATTGTGTTTAAATGTTAGTTACGAGGGCTGCATGTGAATGCTTTTTCTGTTTGAATGGTTAGTTACGAGGGCAGTGTATGGGCTTAAACACGAGGGCTGTGGGTTTAGAGTTGACTAAATGCGATTATATTATGTATATTAACTATTGGCGTTTAGAATTAATGGTTTAGTGTGCGTGTAACTTAGCCGTACGTCACTCGTTCGGGAACGCATAAATCGTAATGAAATCAGATGGTGATTCGTTAGGTTTCATTACGAAGTATGATTCACGTTCCCGAACTGTCAACTTACTGGAAAGGAAGGAGTCCTACACTGGACGAGATTAAGGCCTTGAAGGAAAGAGGTGATGGCAACGGCGGACCAAACTTTCTGTCTTGGTTTTGAAAATATGTAAGTGTCTTAATTATAAAATAAGGTCTAATGTATGTTCTTCGACACATAGTTCTAACTTCTTTTATTTTCAAACACAGTGCAAGCAAAATCCTAGTGTACATAATGATCTACGTACCATGTCGCGTGGATGTTCAACACGTGTCACGGTTCATGGGACGTATGATATCAATGGGTTCCGCTTTCGTTCCACGGAGCATGAGCAATCAAAACCTAATCTGCGAACAGTAAATAGCTATGTTGTCTGTGAGGGCCAAACAGAAGGGCAAGATAAGTTCTATTACTACGGTATAATTCCACAAATAATCGAACTGACATTTGAAGGAAGCAAAAAGATCTCGGTAGTTCTTTTCCGCTGCGAATGGTTCGATCTTGTTAGAGGTCTACGAACACGACCCGAGCTTGGCTTAACAGAAGTGAAACATACTTCACGACTTAAAGGATACGATCCTTTCATATTAGCTAACCAAGCTGAGCAAGTGTACTACCTGCCATATCCATGCAAGCATCCAATAAAGGATAGTCTCAAAAAAGAGGAAGCCGATCTAAAAAATTGGTGGGTTGTATATAAAGTTAGACCATATGGGAGATTGCCAGGTGATCCAATTCAAGATCAATTTTTAGAAAACACGTTTGTGATTGATGCTGGAGTGGGCCTCGACAATCTAGTTGCTAGCATCAACGAAGATGTTGCAACTGTCGATGAAGAAGGCCAAGAAGACCCCGAGGATCCTGTCCAGGGCGATGAACATGCGAACAATAATCCTATCGAGGACATCGACTCACTCGATGTTGATGCGAACTACTGTTAGATGCATGGTATATTATTTACATAAAACTGTTTAATTTGAAGTTTAACTTGTTTTTTGTTATTATTATGAAGATAATCTATTTTATTCTGTAGGATGCCAATCAGAAGGTTCGTCAGTCAGGACATGGGTGAGGAGGCAAGTCAGGACGAGGCAAGTCAGGCTTCGAGTGGTCACGAGGTAGGTCATGACTCCAGTGGTCATGAGCAGGGTGGCTTTGAGGAGGGCGAGGGGTCTACCCAACCGACCGCCACTCGGCGCCGAAGGAAGAGAAGGGGGCCCAATAAGATGCCTAGGGCTTCGCAAGATACAAATATGCATGTCGCAATTGACATCTTAGGGGACGGGTAAGTTCTAATCGATAAAATGTTAACTCCATATATTATTATCCTTGTGAACGGCTAACTCTTCTCGAACTTGTACAGCAACATGGCTACAATCGACACACGCCTCAAGACCCAGCCTGCTTCCGTACTTTCAAGGCTACTCAAACTGCACTATCCTGGGATGGTGGAAGAGGACGGTCGGACCTGTCCAGCAATCACTTGGGATGACTACAAAATTGTGCAAGAAAAAGATCAGGTGTCGGCTGCCTCAGAGTGTGTCCGTGAATTCTGGGTAAGCCTCTCTATTCTTCGAAATACTTTTATTATTCCGTACGCTAATAATATGTTTTCCATTTATTTTCAGACACATTTTCGACCTCGTGAGCCCCTCACCCACTTGGACTTCGACAATGTCATTGACATCAAGGCCAAGAGTCTTTTCTGTGATCAGCTACGCCGGACACGTCTCGACGCGACCAAGGATTGGTACAAGTAAGTTGAATCACAACTCTTCTTTACAATGCCAGTAATGTTGTTTGACACATATATCAACATACAGGAGAGAGCATGGCGAGGAGCTCACTGACACCGAGGCTTCAGACAAGTACTTGACCCCTGATCAGTACTCTGAAGTGCGTCCTGAGTGGGTCCAAAACTGTCCGAAAGCTTGGGATGGACTTGGCCATTATTGGAATAGTCCAGAGTTCAAGGCCAAGTCTCAGCAATCCAGACTCAACCGGGCGGCGCAAGGAGTCGTCAAGTACATCGGGAGGTGGTCCCTGCCATTTTTCAGAAAGAAAGAGGTAATGAGTAATTCTTTAATTCATTTTTTATGTTTTTTCTCTATGACCCACAACCACAACGTGATGCAGTCTGAGAGGGCTGGGGAAGACATAGGTGCCTTGGAGTCCTACAGGAGGGCAATGACACCGAAGACACAACGAGAAGCTCCCAATGCAGTCATGGCACCACACGCGCAAGACAAGATTGTAAGTGCAATCCATATCATTATTATAATGTTTATCACCACTTCACTTGCTAATTTTAGTAGTTTTGAATGTAGGAACGGTACGTGCAAGCGTACAAGGAGACGCACGGCCCAGACAGTGACCCGTACGCGGAGAAGGAGCTGGACGCTGAAGTAATCTACACGCATATGGGGCATAAGTCGCACGGTCGCTACGGGATGGGCTCCGACCACATCAGGTGACTTTTATCTTTAGTTGTTCCATTCCTTTGTTCGCCGTGTTACATGACGTCTACATACTAAGCACACTATTCTGTTGCAGGTCCGGTGGATTCATGCGCGATGCTAGGTCTCGACGCGCCGCGCGGGACAGAGCTCACGAGAGGGAGATGGCGAGGGAGAGGGAGATGGCGGAGGAGAGGGAAAGGGAGAGAGAGGAGCGATACAGGAAAGAGCTCCATGAGTTGAGGTTAACCATGGAGATGAACCAAAGAGCGGCTCAGGAACGGTGGGAAAGAGAACAACAACAAAGGTGGGCTGAATTCATGAGGCTTCATTCAGGGGGCAATTTCGTGCAGGTATTCCCATTTAACCCCTTTCATCAGTTATATCAGATCCTTATTTATTTGCATTAACACTATATTGATCACCGATTATGCGGGGTGGGTCGAAAGAGCAGTTGATCAAGGTGGCGGCTCTAGTTACTCACCTAATGGGGGACCGCCGCCCTTTGTTCAGGTGCAAGATGCGGTAAGTGTCGTCACTTAATCAGCGTCTAACCTAAAGTGTCAATTGAAATAGAACTGAAGTTCTTAACGCTTTCAGGGCTCCGCTCCATCAAGTCAAGTTCAGGGAGTCGATCACGATGCTCGGCGCGAGTGGGCGGATGCTGGGGCTGACGGGTTTCTAAGCCTACTAAGCAGCCCTTCGCTCTTCCCTGCACCAGAGAGTGCTCCTTCGGTTTTCCCTCCACCGGACGGTACTCCTTCCATCTTCCCTAATCCGGACAGCAACCCGTGATAGATGGAGACTAGAAATGTATAATGGTAGCTAGAAATGCTGTGTATGCGGATATATGCTTTGTGTTTTGTGGATGTGTATGTTGATGTGTCGACGATGTGTGGATGTTGACGCTTTGTGCTTTGTCGATCTGTCGATGTGAATGTCGATTTGTGGATATCGAGAATGTGTGGATGTCGAGGATGTGTCGAGGATATGGATGTTGATTGATATTATATATATATATATCTATCTATATATATATATATATATATGCTGTGTTTGCTGCTGTTTAAATTTGTTTCAAATTCATATTTAAAAGCTTTTTTTTTGCTGAACACGCTTATTCGCGAGGGCTAAACGACCCTCGTAAAAAAACAAAAGCCTATCTATTCGCTAGGGCCACACAGCCCTCGTAATTAATAGTGAGCAGGGAGGCTATTCGCGAGGGCCAAATAGCCCTCGTGATTAACAGTGAGCCCTCAGCTATTCGCGAGGGCCATATAGCCCTCATGATTACTGAGCAGGGAGCTATTCGCGAGGGCTATGTGGCCCTAGCGAATAGCTGAGAGCAGCTCCTGCGCACGCCAGGGAGGTGGGCCCGCTTACTTTTCGCGAGGGCTGGAAGACCCTCGAGATAAAGCTGCAGGCCTGTTAATCGTGAGGGCATATTAAAACCCTCGCAATTAACTATTCGCGAGGGTCGTGCCCTCGTGTTCTGTTGTTATTTGTGGGGGAGCGGACGCGAGCGCCTATTCACGAGGGCCGGCCCTCGTAAATAGTAAATTACGAGGGTTTCTACCTTTATCGCGAGGGTTTTTAGCCCTCGGTATTTAGGGAGATTCTTGTAGTGAGATAACCTAGATAAAAGAAATATCTTTCATTTTATTGAAAACAAATTCATTTTGACAAAGCCAAATAGACAAAAAAAAAAAAATCTCACACCCATCCAAACATGTTCATTGAGCTAACGTTTACCCGAGTGCCAATTATTAACCATCTAATAAGTGTTGAGCGAGTGATTCAAACCGAGAACAATTAATATGGATTAAATATCAAACATAAGTAGTAAGATGGCAATAAGAAAACAAATTCTGAATATTTTCCTTCTTGCTACAAAAACAAGTTAACTCTCTTGTACAATTCCTTTTAGCAAGATTGTCTATTGTTAAAATAACCCACCTACCTACGAACCAAAAGAAAATTTTAATTTTGAGGTGAATATTTAATTTCCATAAAAAATTATTTGCGCGATGTACATTATGAGCGTCAGCCATTGGTACATCAAATGAACAGACCCTAATTAAATCTATATTGTTGTTGTGTCAAATGAATGCTAGAGAGGCGAAACATTAAATTATGCCAGCTAACCAAATTTTGACCGATCAAAGATCTACGAAAAGAAACATGAACGGGTCTTGAGCTGAAAGCTCTAGGAATGGTAGCATGTTTTTCATGAACAATTTGAAAAAAGACGCGGGTATTGATCCTTAAGGGTAGTTGTACCTAGCCAAACATTTTTCCAAAATCTAATACAAGCACCATTCTGAACCTTGCAAGAGCCTTCTAAAGTAAAACTTTCTTGGCCTTCATCGGTCTTATAAGACATGCTCCCTTCATTCAATTTTACAAGGCACGCATTATATTTTTGTATGATGGGGTTTGAATCTTGAGATATGTGCGCGTCTTAAAAAAATTGAACGGAGGAATCAAGATTGAATTGAATGATCCTGTTTTAAAATACTATGCGTGTATACAAATTTATTGGTGTATTACTTGTCTGTTTTTATTACTCATTATACAACTCTCTCTTATGCATTGATTAGCAACCCTCCCACGTAATATTCTCTCTCATCGTCCCATTGTATTTATAGCCTGGGTATTAACATTCTCTTGATTCCATAACTTAATTAATCTATGTGTCAAATTAAAATTAGCCTTATATGAAAAACGGATGGAGTACTTTTTAATTAGAGAGGATCAGCATATACGGGCCATGGGTGCACCACGAGATCGATCGGTGAACACAATCCAACCTAGCACAAGAGGCAGCTAAAAAATAAAATCCATTATTAATCATGCCCGGTTGTCCACGTACGTCTAAGAGTATCCATGTGAGGTACTTTAAAATTTGTTTCTACTCTCTCTGTCTATCTCTCTAATTTTTTTTCATATTGTACACTATATTTTTTTAAAAAAATACTCTACAATAGCTACTCCTAAAATAAGATTAAAAACAGTGGTGTAGACACCCGTCGATCCTAGAGTAGATGGTGGATGCTTCCTTTTTCACGTCATCACGCTCACGAGGGAAACCATAAATAGCGACCATCGTCGTTGTGTCGCTGCCGAATCGTCTTTTGTCTCAGCTGCATGCTGCGGCCCGCTCGCTTACATTACAAAACACATTCTTATTCTTATTTTAAATATTGTTCCAGTAACACTAAAAATGTGCAATTTATCAAAATATCATTATGTTACCTCAGTGATACCTGGAGTCCACTCTCACATAACATTAATACAGCAATGATATTTTTGACAAATTATAATTTGGGAGCGGCTGCACCGCAGTCGTCTGCGTTTGGGCCAGGGCGCAGGCGATTTTTTGGCCGTTGGATCTCGATCCAATGGCCAGCATGCTTGACCCATCTGCCTATTTGTTTCGCACGTGACCGAGCCAGCGCTGTCTCCCCCGATCCCCTTCGTCTCCCTCGATCCCGCTCCGCACACCTCCGCCATTGTCTCCGCAATCGCCCGGCGGCGGAGCCTCGCTTCGGCCGCACCGCCCACCCTAACCTAACGGCCGGCGACGCCAGTCCGCCCGCCAATGACCAGCCGGCCGCCATCTCCCTACCCGGCTCGGCGCGCCGCCTCACAACCCCGACCAACCGCCGGGCCTCCACCTCCCCCCAACCCTTAATCTATAGCCGAGGAGCACAAACCCCCCAAACCCTAACCCTAACCCGAACCGGCCGGCGACGAGCTCAACGACGGCGACGGTGACGACGGCGAGGTAGGCTCCCTCCTCCCTCCTTTCTCCACCTTCCTCCCCCTTCTTCCTCCTCTGATGCTTGTTTTGATTTGAAAATTTGGTTCAATCGATGTGAAAGAAAAAATCGCCTGCAACATTGCTAGATTGCAGGCGCCTGCGATCTAGCAAAACCGTTATAATTTTTTAATGATGTGAGAGTAAAAGACCTTTATTTAGACCAAAACAAAACTGGTTGACGGGCACTTCTTATTTACGCTCAGGAGCATCTCCAAGACTTCAATCATTTCTAATTTAGAATAAACTTATCTCTATTCAATACTATTTAATTAGTATTTTCTCTCTTCTCCTTTACATGTTGTAAGTTTACTTTAAACTGAATATTATTAGGGTTGCCCTAGTTATGCACTAGTATTTAACTTGTTAATTTCATCGAATATATAATTAGTAGCTAATAGGGGCGGATCCAACATCAGGTCAGAGCCCCACCTATGTTGTCTATGACAGTGAAGTCCCATCTTATATCCATATATAATTTTTAGTGTAAATAGAATTGAAAAGGGGTTAACCTTCAGACTTGTGTTTTAAACTAAACTTCGACTCCTCTTATTATTTTTTGCTGCGTCCGCTCCTGCTAGCTAACCCACGTAAATTAAGGACACACTAGATTGCCTTGAGTGGCGCCACTACGCTGTGCTAATGTGGCCCCGATGATTAAAAACAAAAGATAGGTAAGAGTGGAGTACAGGGCAGCGCCAAGTGCTTGCCGAGAAGCCTTGAAACGGCAGGCAGCCAGAGGCATGGCTGGCGTGGACTGACAAGCTCTCCCATGGCGAGCTACTACTAGGAAAAGAGAACAAAAGGAAAGGTTAGGAAATTTTTTGTTTGTTCTGTTTCTTTTTTATTTATTTCTTAAACGGTTTGCTTAAACCCAGCGACTGGGCTTGCCGCCTTGCCGCCGCCGTGTGGGCCAGGGTTCACATGTAAGGCTCTGGGCCGCCTGGCTGCTGGCTGCAGCCGCTCCCTTTCTTAAATTCCTTTTCTTTATTCTCATCCGCTTCAACAGCATCCTTGTAAGGAAATTCGTGAAGAGAACGAAAAAATTCCTTCTGGAAGAAATGTACAGAGAAATTTCATCCGAAGAGAACTGTGAAAAGAATATTTCGAAGCATCCGAAGAAAACTAGAATCTCGCTAGAAAAAAATACATTGAAAAAAATACCGTCGGAGAGGGTCTTTACCGGCCATGATTGATCGATCGTGCAATTACCTCCTTGCATCAAAAGGTGCATCATCATGAATCATGATTAGGAGAAATAGTTGACCACCAGCGAGGAATTGTGGCAGGCACGCCTCTTTGCCGGAGGACGATGAGGCCACTGAAATACAAAGTATGACTAAGCTATTAGGAGATAAGAGGGGGATTTAAGTTTCCACTTTCAGAAATATTTTTCTTCCGTACTTGTGCACTACTAAAGCATTTCGAAAACTTCTGTGCAAGCCAAAAAAACACCGACGCTCATAGTTGAATTAATCGGTTATAGGATTTTAAAATTTTATATTGATATGGCCGATTATCGGTTGTTTATCGCCAATATTGGCTGAATATTTTTAACAAAAGTCACTAAACAATTTAATTGAAAAAAACCAAATAAAGGCCTTGTTTGTTTCAGCTTAAATTAAATTAAACTTTTTATTTTTGTACAAACAAAATGCTATAATACTTTGTAATCGATTTTGTGAGGTTTTAAATAGTTATTGTTAAAGTTCATAAAATATTTTTCTCATAATTTTTTGAACTCTATAAGACAATTTTCGAGGGGTCACAACTTTTTAAGATTGAAAGTTTCAGCAACTTTCAGATGAAACAAACAAGGCCAAAATCAGAACCGATCAAAATTCAATCAAAACTGGCCAATTAATACACGTAATTATTGGGGTGGCCTATAGGAACCGATGATTGATCGATATCGACCGAGCATCAAATCCCTGGTTGGATAACCATTGGTGGTTCTATCTTGGCTTGGGCGAGAGAGAGAGAGAAGTAAAATGAGGGCATGACCATAACGGATATGAAACATTGTTTTTTCACTCTGCGGCAAAAGCACGAGGTGGGTGGCACTCACGACACCTTCAAACTCTCGAGTCATCTAGACCATGACATCACCTAAGTACATCATAGGCAAGTATCATGCCGAAACTAGCTAGATCTTCTAAGTTATCTACGTCATCTATGACTCAGCTAAAGCTTGCCAAGATCATCGACGTTTGTTCAAAAGTCTAAGATTTTGAAGATTTACGACAGAGAAGATTTGCCCAAGTTCGCCTAAGATCTGCCCAGGCTCCAAAATTATTCTAGTTCTGCCGCTTTTGTTCTTTGTGTTGCTTGGTTGTTTGATCCATGACAGTATGACATTTCTTTACTTATTTGTTGAAAAATGCAGAATTTTTTTTCTCTTTGCTAGGGGCAAAGAAGTATGAACATTCATCATACATAAATAATATTGTCGCTAGCTCTAAGGCACGACCCAATGGTTTTTCTGCGGTGCTTAATAGGACAGGACTCAATGCTCTAAGGCACGACTCAATGGGGACCCGTTCCCCGCTAACCCGCGGGGAATTCCCCTATTAGGGTTCGGGTTTGGGTGAAAAATGCCTCCCGCGGGGATGGATTTGGGAGGAAATCAATCCCCATCGGGTCTAGCGGGGATGGGCTTGGGATCCTATCCCCCGAACCCGTTAACCCACCTCAAGATAGAGCTAGTCACCAGTTGCCAGTGCCCAGCCTTGGCCGCCTTCACTGTGGCTCATGGCCATCACTGGCTTGGCCGCTTCCTCTCGTGCCGTCGTGCAGGTGCTGCCCGTATACAAGCCGAACTGCCCAAGCCCAACACAGGCACATAGCCCATATATGTTACCTCTAAAGTCTAAACCCTAAAATTTCTCCTCACTCGGTCACTCCTCCGACCTCAGCGACGGCTCAGCCGTCGGCCGTTGCCCACTCGCCCGTGAGGCCGTCGCCCGCTCAGGTGGCCCGTGGCTGGCCGTTGCCCATCGCCCATGAGGCCGTCGCCCATCGCTCGCTCAGGTGGCCGTGGCCGGCCGGCCGCCGCCCTCTTTGAAGCACTGCGCCACTGCCATTCATCGCCGCCTCGCTGGTGAGCTCCTGCTCGAGCCCACCTCACTCCCTGTCCCTACTCCCTAGCGCCGCCTCACTGCCCCGTCGCTTGTTGGCTGTCGGCTGTCGCTGGTCTCCAGAGCACGGTGACGGGGATGGGTTTGGCTTGTTGGCTGTCGGCTGTCGGGTATGGGGCCCCGTCGGGTCCCCGATACCCACGTGGGGATGGGTTTGGGTGGAATTTGATCCCCAGGGGCGGGGACGGGGATGGGGCGGGTTTCACCTAGCGGGGATGGGTTTGGGGGGTTAAAACCCGACGGGGAATTCCCCGTTGACATCTCTACACACGGCTAACAAATTATAATGAACAAGTATAGTGAATTGTGTGGCCAGTTTTATAATTGATGTTGACTAATTTTTATTTAAATTTATGTTTTTTTATTATATTTGATATGGATTCTTTTTATAATTTTATAGTTGACATAAACTCTATTTCTATTTTCCATTTCAAATGTGTTTTTCTTATTGTAGTTCATATGTATTATTTAATTTAATTTAAGTTATTATAATCTTCTCCATTATAGTAATTTTACTGTTTTAGGATAATATTAACATGGTGACTCCATTTAACCATTGACAGGTTAGACCATGTTACCGCTTTCTGCATCTACTTAATCTGTTGATTTCTTCACCGACCAAGAAACACCATCTCATCAGCCCAAAATGCGCATTTCTTAGCATCAGCACATAACTATCGTCCCAACACTTCTTAACGTCAGCCGAACAAACTCCGATGGATATGTTGCAGCGTTTTGCTCAGAAGGCAAGGTTTACAACTGAGGCAAGTCCCATGCCAAAGAGGCCAACTGGACCAAGAAAGACAGATAATAACAAACCCTACGTAGCAATCTCAATTCGCAACCTCTGCTTTTAATTTCTCCGAAAGGGGCTCCCGGAGAGACCAGGGAATAAAAGCAAGAAAGCAGTAGTCAGGTCTCATGAACAAGCAAAGCAGCCACTCCAGTCTCCAGCTCGCATGATATGCACGCATCGGGCAAAAGATCAAAGAGGGCAGAGAAAAGCAGGCAATGCAAACACACAGAGCCAAAAGATATCAATCAAGTCAGCCATCTCCTCGATCTCCTGCACACATAAATCAATCAAGCCGAACTTGCATGCGTTTCTTCAGCTTTGGTTCAGGCCTAGTGCGATCTGTACTGCATGCACCGATGGATCATCTCGTACGCCTTGCTATCTTGAATGCTTTCGGAAACGGCGAGAGGGAAAAGAGGTCGACACGAGGTTGCTTTCGACCTGTCGGACAATTGGGGATCACTATTAATCTCCTGCGTTTTCGGTTCAGATCATGCTCGCTCATTCAGCTGCCGTACTTGTGTGTGCCACTGCTGCTCGCTCCAGCTGCAGAGCAAGTTGTGTACTTGTGGTTCAGTGGCTGTGTGTGTACGACCTCAGACTCTGCAAGAGGGTCATTTTTTCTTCGCAAAAAATTCCTAGCTTTTTCGGATGCTCGAATAGATTTTCTTTATGATTATATCAGAAGAAAATTGTCTCACCGTTCTTTTCACTAGTTTATTCAAAGGAATGTTGCCGAAGATCATATGGAACGAAGTATAAAAGAATGTGGGATGACGGAGTGTTAGAGTATATTGGGCTCTTGGGGGAGGCCCATTATCTGTACTATTTATACTCCATTAACTGGCAATACAATCATCTATTCTGCAAAACCCTAATCTTCAACACAGATGAATAAGGAATTAAATAAACTAAAACTAAAAGGGCCAATTGTGTTTTTACCCTTGATTTCGATTCTAATTGTGATTTTACCCTCAATTTTCCAGGTTTGTGATTTTGCCCTCAATTTTCAGGAACGAATGAGCTGTTTGCCCTTGTTTTCTAACACCGTTACACTGGGGCTTGGGGGGCAGTCGTACAGGTAGCAGCGAGTCGATACGGGGAGTCGTACAGGTAGCGACTAGCAAGTCTGGAGGCGGTGCCATGACCTAGTTCTTTTTCAGCTGTGGGGAGCAAGTCGTGAGGCTGGGCCGGCGACCTGTACGGCGGGAGGCGGTGCCGACGCCCGACGGCGGGGAGCGAGTCAGCGCCGGTGGTGTTCTGGCGGGAGCGAGGCGGCCCGGTGAGCTGAACGGCGGGCGGCCCAGCAGCGCGTTGTTCGAGGCGCGGTGGCGGGGAGCGACGCAGCGCCGGCTAGCTGAACAGCGGCGGCCTAGGCAGGCGTCGGTGCTCGGCGGCACGGCGGCAGGGAGTGAGGCGGTGCCGGTGAGCTGTACAACGAGGTGGCCCAGGCACGGCGTTCATCTACACCACGTTGTAGCTGGTGCGGCACGTCGCCCTGCTCACCGGCGGCCAGGACCTGCAGGCAATTAACTAGTTCTCTATTCTGAATTTTGGATGATAAGGGATTGCTACCAATGTTCTTACTATTGCATTCGCATTCACATTTGTCACAATTAACTATCCTTTGTGTCAAAGTTGATCTATAATGTTACCGTCAAGTACTAGTACATACATGAGGTCATTGTCAAAATATTTTCGATAATATGTCCCCAAAACATGGGTAAAATCATAATGTACTATTAAAAATGAGGACAAAACTGTAAAAAAAAAAATGTGACATTGACACCGTTAAGTATGTTTAACGGAATAGGGGTAAAAGTTGCCTTCAATTTGAAAAAATAGGGGCAAAATCACAAACCTAGAAAATTAAGGGAAAAATCACAATTAGCATTGAAAACAAGGGTAAAAACACAATTAATCCAAAATAAAATGGTTGGAGATGATGTCAGGACGTGGTTGTTGCTGCTGCAGACAATGATGCATGGGCACGGGCTGGGGGAACATGATGCAGTTGTACCCGAATGGACGGCGCCGATTGAAAGTACAAGTATACGTAGTGAGTACTCTACGTACGTGTGTATATGAGTATCCGAAGTGTATATGTAGCTGTTGTGCTGTACGTACCGAATTGCAACGGAAAGTAATTAAGGATATACGTTGCATATGCATGCTGCCGAACAGTCCTCATGGCACCAGCAACCGCCGTGCATCTTCTTTGGTTTCATGCCTTCTTCATCTTGTCGATTCCTTTCCTTTGTCGATTCTATTATGTTTTTATTCCATATTTATTTGAGTTTTTTTTTTTTCTGATTTTGACTCTTTCTATAAATCAGGTATAGACTATTATTTCTATTTTTCACAATTTATGTAATTTTACTTTTATTTATAGCTTATATGTACTCCTTATATTAATCTAACATGAACTCTGTCGAAGATTAGATCATGGCCCATTGCCATGGCCCACTCCCTGACGGCCCAATCGAACAGCCTGCCAGGGCCCAGCTCCATGGAAGGTTCTATCTAGCCCATATGCATTCTGCCGAACAGCATCCTGGTTGTCATGGTGCGTAACAGCCAATGAATCGTGTTTGAGTCCGTCTCGAACAGGAGTTGCGCACGACTACGTGAAGACCCGGACGTTGGTTTCCCGGATTGGATTAGGAGTCGTGATCCCCAAGATTAGGAGATTACCTTATCTACCGTAGGTTGTATTTGGCATGTCTTGGGTTAATATTTATCTCGTAGTTAGCCCTACCCGATATTCCTCAGTAGGTCGGTTTGTTTCAGATTATATAAGCGGGGCCCTTATGGCGTTTAGGGACCCCGACCAATAGATTCTCAGATACTACTCGCCGAGACTGCTGATCTCGCCGAAGTTCCACCTTGTAATCCTCTTCGTATAAAGAAAGGCCGGACGAGGGCTATTATCTCTCCCGAGAGGCTCGAACCAAAGATAAAAACCCCATCTCTGTTCGTCGTCTTTGTTCGTCGTTGTTCGGCGTGTTCCTATCTCACCGTTGAAGAACCTTGGTTGACTTGGGTCAATATCCCAACCGCCGGCAGTGGCGCCGTCCGTGGGGACACGCAGATCGAGCATGTCGAACTCCGTCGCCGATCTGTAGATGCTTCCCGAGGGTTACGACTCGGCGACAGGATGTCTCATCCTCGCGATTCAGACGATCTGTTCGGTCTCGAACACTTTCCGATCTCGACGGAGGTCTCGCCTATATGGCGTAGATATTCGCAGATCGCACTCCGTCATTGACGATGACTACGAACCGATGATCTTTACGACGGTTTAGATCTATCGGATTCCAAGGCTATGTCGGTAGATTCTACCGTGGAGACACAATGATGACACCGTCTAGCATACCTTCGCTCGCCCCGCAAAGATTAACATGGCGATGTAGGAACCCTCGAGAATCTCGCACGGGCCGTGGCGGCGGGCGAGACCGGCAGTTAACTCGCCGCATCAAGACGAGGATGCGCTGGCTGCTCGCGAGCAAGATGTCATTCGCCACAACCTCGACGATTCCATCAATCAGACCTTGGCATGGTTTCGCGATCGGTGTAAGCGGCAGCGTCGCGACCCACCTCGCGTGCGGCGCTAAGTCTCCGGCGAAGCTTCCCTGTTCGGTCAATTCCCGCGTCACGGACTCGATCGGGCGTAACGCGGATGGTTCAGAGATCCCGGACCCATAGATCGAGTCGGAACGGCTCGAAGCTATAGCAACGGTCCTCGATCCACCAATCAAGTTGATCTCGACCGCATGGGCGCGTCGTTAAGGCGTCTAACCTAGAGCGACCGGGTCAAGGCCTAAAGTCTCGAGGAGGAGTCAACAACTCCTCAGCAGCGGCCGCAGCCAAACCGCCGGAATGATTCGGACAGCTCGATCGATCGCGTGACCCTCGCCACCATCGGCGATCATCGTCCATGAGCAAAGCTACCCGTGGTCGCCGCCGCCGCCGAGTCCTCGTAGTCATCGCGACCACGGGGCAAGCGCGACGCGATGATCACGGACGGTCCCCTCGTGAGGAGCGTCGTCGTGACCACGAGGAAGGAGCGAGTGGGTTGTCTCGGAGAGAGTTTCTCGCATCAATCATCCTGCTTCAGCAGAGTTCCTCCGCGCAACAGACCAACGCCTTCTCAAGACTAGGTTTCGCCGGGAAGGTGGCCGGTCATATGCTTTGGGCTGCAGGCTTTCTCGACGAAGCCGGCTGTCCGGTGGCCCTCAAAGTTCAAGCCCGGTCACATGGAGAGGTACAATGGGACTCGTAACCGGAGGAATTCCTTTCCATTCACGCCACGGCCATCATGGCGGCCGGGGTGACGAGCTCGTTATGGCTAACTACCTCCGATCGTTTTGAGGGCGCCGCCGGACGTGGTCGTTCAATCGCCAGAGGGTTCCATCACCGTGGAACCAGCTTTGTGACGCCTCGATCGCTAATTTCCAGAGCACATTACGTGCGTCTGGGCAAGGAGGATGATCTGCACCAGATGATCCAGATGAACGGGGAGACCCTCCGCAACTTCGTAAAGCATTTCATTAAGATCCGTAACACGATCCCGAGCATCTCGGATGAATCTGCTGTCCGCGCCTTCAAAAACGGAGTCCGCGACGAGCGGCTCACCCAGGATCTCGAGATCAATGAGACCTGGACCGCCAACGACCTGTTCAAGGCGGCTGATCGCTATGCCAACGCGGCAGAGCGTGTTCAGTACAAAAAGGCGTTTGACAAGGGCGAGCTGCCCGCCCAACCTGGTGTGGATAAGAAGAAGAAGAGCAGCAACAACCCTGGTGACAAGAAGTCCCAGAAGAAGAAAAATAAAGGTGATGCGAACAATACCGTCGCTGGTATAGATCGTGCACCTCCTCCCAAGGATGGGCAGAAGAAGCCCAGCAATAACTACAAGGGCAAAAAGCCTGCTCAGGGAGGCATACAAGGCAAGAAAGGTCCAAACAACCCATTTTGCAAATTCCACCAGCACTACGGGCACGACATACGCCACTGCAGAACTTGGGCTGCAAAGCTCGAAGATTTCTACAACGGTAAGGGCCCAATGCCCACCTTGCCCGAACAAGGTGATGCCGGTAAGGCCAAGCGCCAAACCGACGATAGTGATCGGGAAGATGATGATGAATATCAAGAGCCCGTGAACCATATCGCCGTCATCTTCGGCGGCTCCTCGGCTTATACCTCTCGGCGCAGCCTCAAGGAAGCCGCCGGGAGGTCCATTAACGCTGAAAAAGGCAAACCACGGCTGAATCGATGAAGTGGACCGAGATCTCCATCTCCTTCTCTCGGGAGGATTGCCCCACCGATGACCAAGCCTCGTGGCTCCCATCGGTGGTCGCCCCGACCATCAGCAACGCAAGAGTTGGCCGTGTACTCGTAGACGGCGGGAGCGCTTTGGATTTGCTTTCTGCTAAGGTCCTGCACGAGATGCAGAATCCTCGTTCTAAGCTGAAGAAAGTCGCAATGCCCTTCTACGGGATTGTTCAGGAGAAGTCAAGCCGTTAGGCGAGTTGTCCCGCCATTACCTTCGCAACCCAAGCAACTTCCGGACAGAGTAGATCACTTTCGACGTGGTCGACTTCCCATCCGCGTACAACGCGATCTTGGGCAGGCCATCTCTTGGTAAGTTTATGGCCGTGTCCCACCATGCATACCATTGCGTGAAGATACCGGGTCCTAACGGTGTGATCACGGTCAAGGGCAACTACAAAGCTGTTCTGGATTGCGACGAGCAGTCCCTCGCCCTGGTCGACCAGCTTCCGCCGCATGTCTCAAGTTCCGAGACCAAGTCTCAAGACGCCCTAGGGTCTCCCTTCAGCCAGGAGGAGAAACCAAGGAAGTTCCGCTGTCCCTTGATGATACTTCCAAGACAGTTCATTTGGGGGCCAATCTGGACCCCAAATAGGAAAGTGAGCTCATTTCCTTCCTCCGAGCTAATGCAGATGTGTTTGCCTGGGAGCCATCTGACATGCCCGGAGTCCCAAGAGAGGTCATCGAGCACAAACTGGCTGTCCGGCCGGACAATAAGCTCGTTTCGCCGGAAGCTTCGTCGCTGAATTCAAACAGGGATCATCAAAGATCGACTTGGCAAACCGCTCACGCGGGTTCATCCGCGAGGTTGATCACACCGAGTGGTTGGCCAACCTGTCATTGTAAAGAAGAAAGGCGGCAAGTGGAGGATGTGTCGATCACACGATCTGAACGCCGCTTGTCCTAAGGACAATTTCCGCGCCTCAGATTGACCAAATGGTCGATGCGATGCGGATGCCCAGCCTCTGAGTTTTTAGATGCTTACTCCGCTACCACCAAATAAGCATCTCCCGAGGATGAAGAGAAGATCGACTTCATCACCCCTTCGCATTTTCTCGCTGCTCGACCATGTCTTTCGGTTCACAAGAATGTCGGTGCCACGTCCAGTAGCTTAATGGAGAAGACCTTCCCGTAACAAATGTGGAAAAACACGGAGGTCTATGTCGACGACATAGTTGTAAAGAGCAAGTTTGTTCCAGATCATGTAAAAGACCTGGCCGAGACTTTTCGTAATCTCACCAGGCATCGAATAAAATTAAATCCAGAGAAGTGTACCTTTAGTGTTCGATCTGGAATGTTGCTCGGTTATGTTATTGGTTCGCAAGGTATCTCTGCCAACCCTGAAAAAACGAGGCCATTGAAAATATGCAGGCTCCAACCACCGTAAAGGAAGTACAGAGCCTCACTGGGCGGATGGCTGCTCTAAGCAGGTTTATTTCCCGTCAAGGCGAACGCGGGCTGCCCTTCTTTAAGGCCCTGCGCAAGCACAATAGTTTCGAGTGAACAGAAGAAGCCGATAGATCCTTCCAAGATCTGAAGCGATACCTGTCCAATCCTCCCGTCCTGAATACCCCGCGGCATGGCGAGCAGCTCCTGTTGTACCTAGGGTGCACGCCACAAGCGGTGAGCGCGGTCTTGACGGTCGAAAGGAAAGGCATACAGCGACCAATCTATTATGTGAGCGAGGTACTTCACGGATCAAAGGAGCGCTACCCTGAGGTCCAGAAGCTACTCTACGCCTTGCTCATGTCCTACAGGAAGCTTCACCACTACTTCCAAAGATCAAATCTGGTCCCGACCACGCTCCCTCTGGGAGAAATCCTACGGAACAAGGAATCTAGCGGACGTATAGCTAAGTGGGCAATGGAGCTAGCAGAGTTTGATCTGTTATTTGCTGCCCGAACTGCTATTAAGTCACAGGTCCTAGTTGACTTTGTCGCCGAATGGACTTGCCCGCCCAAATCCCAGGAAGCTCCCGAGCAACCTGACGAACCCCCTTGTACCATGTTTTTCGATGGCTCGCGCACTGGAAACTCGGGGGCTGGTTTTGTTCTCATCTCCCCTCAAGGAGAGCAACTCCACTATTCTATCCAACTACACTTTGCAGCGACTAACAACGTTGCAGAGTACGAGGCCCTCCTCGCGGGACTAAGAGCGTGCAAGTCGCTTGGTGTCCAACGGCTAACTGTGAAGGGAGATGAGACTCTTCCCCAGCTTTACCGTCAAGGTGCTCTGGGAGTTCTCTCCAAGTGCATCTCGCAACAGGAGGGTGTGTTCCTTCTTAGGGACATACACGAGGGTGCTCAGGCAACCACGCCCTTCGTAACTCGGTCGGCAAAGCGCCGCATGGGCTATTATTGGCCCATCATACCGCAAGATGCTCGGGATATCGTGATTAAGTGCGTGGCTTGCCAATTTCACGCCCGAAGACACATAAGCCTCCCAGAGCTCCAAACGATCCCCTTCTTGGCCTTTCGCACATGGGGTCCGGATCCGCCGCCCATTCCCTAAGGGGTACAAGGGCTACACGCACTTGCTCGCCGCCATCGACACTTTTACAAAATGGATTGAGGCGAGCTCGTGTCGCCTCTTCACGCCAAAACGGCTGTTCGCTTCTTCAAAAGCAACGTGGTCACGCCGCTTTGGGATCCCCATAAGTCGATCACGATAACGGTACCCGCCAAGCGAGCTATTTCAGAATATCGCGAGCACCGGGCACCAAGGTTCGTTTACGCCTCGTGGCACATCCACAGAGCAATGGAGCAGTCGAGCGAGCTAACGGACAGATCGTCCAGGGTATCAAACGGCGGGTGTTCGCTGCTCTCCGCGAGCACAACAAAGCCTGGGTCGACGAAGTTCCTTCCGTCCTCTGGGCAGTTCGCACTACGGCCAGCCGGGCGACCGGGGAAACTCCTTTCCAATTGGTCTATGGTGCAGAAGCCATCCTGCCCGCCGAAATCGTACTCGGTTCGCCTCGCACGAGCTCGGTCAACTTAGTTGACGATGAGCAAGAGCGCCTCCTCGATCTCGACCTCCTCGAAGGCACACGCGACCGGGCACAAGTCAGAATGGCGCGCTACCAGCAAGATCTTCGCCGGCACGCTGCCAAGTCAGTTCGACCAAGGGTTTTGAAGGCGGGCGACCTCGTTCTGCGCCGTGTCCAGAACTTGTCCAATGCCAACAAGTTAACTCCTCGCTGGGAGGGCCTGCTCACTCGTTTCTCTTTACTGCCGCCTGGGCTGTTCACCGCTATGGAGGACGAGAGAGAGTTGACCAGCACTTGGAACATCGACCACCTTCGTAAGTTCTTTGTGTAGGTCTTCGTTTGTTTGCTTAGCCTCGCGTTTTTTGTCAAACTTCGTGCCTTAGTTCGTCCAAGTCTCTGACACCATGTAAAGTTCCATCCAATCTTAAGTGAATTCTCGCGCCTCGCGCTTTTTTCACTTCTTGTATTTTGAAGACTACCTCTTTCTCTCTGGTAACACTTGATGGCTGCCGGTCTTGTAACTCTTGGCCCCGCAATCTTAAGGATCGCTCCTCACACGTATCCGGCCGATAAGTTCCTAAACTCGTGGTTGCGTAACACGGCCTTTCCACCTTGCGGCTAAGTTCGCTCTCGTAAGCCCTCCATGGCAGAGGCACTTATCGCTCGGGCGCGACCACTTGGCAAAGCTCGCTCGTAAGCCCCCCGCAGCAGGCACTTTCCTTGTTCGGTTACTCTCGGAATCGCCTAACTTACGCCAACGAGCGTACTATGGAACGATCGAGCAAGGTACGGTGTCGCTTTTTTCTACGCACGTGCTCGAGTTCGCAAACTTAGGTTCTCGAGCATCGTCTGCACGGGGCTAGGGCGTCGCTTTTCTTTTGTGCACTGCTCGGTTCGCAAACTTAGGTTCTCGAACACCGCACAACGGGGCCGGAGTTAGGCAAAGCGCTCACCGGTTTTCCTTAAACTTCTGGCGGCGTTGCTTTTCTTTTTTTTAGTTTCGCTCGTTTGTCTTTTGCCGCTCTTTTTTGGTGAAAAAGGTAAGTACTTTATTGCGTTAATCATAAGTTTGGTACAAGGCCCTTCGGTTCTGACGCAAGGTGCTACTTGGGAGCAAGTGCTCCTTTAGCTCCTCAACTTCTAACTTGAGGCGCACGACTTCACCCCGAGCTTTGATTCCTTCTCGGGCTTCGGTTCGAGGCGCTCGATCTCCTCCTTGCTCGCTATTTGTGCCGCACCTTCGCTGGATGGCCTCGACCTCTTCGGTCTTGGCGCAGCAATTGGTCGGTCGAGCTTCGCCTGCAAACTCGCTTTCGGTAGTCTTGAGCTGTTCTTCCAGCTCCTTGACTCTTCTCTCTGGGCGATCGCTCAAGATCATCATCCCACAAGATCTCCTCGATCTCTTCTGCGAAGCCCTGTGGTCGAGATTTTTGCTTGAGATCCATGAAGTTTGCTCTTCCTTGGCGAGCTGGGCCTTGAGCTTTTTGGCTTCCGCCGCGAGCTGCTCCCGCTAGTGGGACACGTCGGCGAGCTGCTCTTCGAGCCACTTCGTGCGTCCCGGCTTCTCCTCCGCGGTGCTTGCCTTTATGGCTTGCGCGCGAAGCTCCTCGGTTTCTTTTACAAGAGCCTCTGAGGAACGCCTCTCCTTGGTCAGTTCGGCCTTGAGCTTCTTCGCCTTCGCCTTCAGCCGGCTCCGGCTTTGGGCAGCATGAGGGCTCGCCCAGGATCTCTCGACTCGAGATTCTCCCGGAGGGATGCCAGTACGGCGGCCCGTTCGATGGTGATACCATCCTCGAGTTCCGCCATGGTATCCCTAAAGACACGAGGAGAAGATCAAGTTAAACACTTTGCGATAATCTGCTTAAAGCGAACAAGGTTTGGCCTTGAGTTTACCTTGCAAGCCGATGCTCCAAATCCGGCGCGCAGCGGTCCTCGAGGCCATGCGTCACGAAGCCTCGCAGGCGGGATGAGACGGTGCGTTGTTCCGTCGTTGCTTTGTTCTCCTTCTTCTTCTTGCCGGAGCGCTGCTCGTCAGAGCGGGCAACGGCTAAGCGCCGCTTCACGCTGGCCCCTCTCCTCTTCCTTCTTGCTCTTCCGCCAACATCTTGGGCAAGGCCGAGCCACCCTTTGGGTGGCGCCATTGTTTCCACGGCGGGACGACTTGCGCGACCGCCGGGGGCTTCTTCTTGCTCCTCGGCGGCCGGGTTTCACCGCCGCCAGAAGAATCCGTCGCCTCGGGGTGAGCTGCCCGCGACGGTACTGGCAGACCGGCTGCTCGGTCCCTTTGGCGCTTCCGAGCCATCATCCCGCCCCATTGCCCTTGGCGCCGCTACGCTTTTCTTCGCCTCCACCGCTCCACCGCGCTTTTGAGCATCGCCGAGCCGCTTGTCGGAGCTCGGCAAGAGCTCCATGCCGCCAGCTTGTCCTTAAGGCTTGTTACCTCCGCCCGCGATGCACCGTAGGTGCTCGAGGCGGCAGCGACCGCTCGAAGCGCCTCGACGGCGTTCGTGGCGATCTCCTCTTGGGCAACTGACGAGAAAGAGATGATCGTTAAGTCTAACGCGGTCAGAAGGTTGGAAGGTCAAAAGATCGATTCCTACATACCTACCGTGGAAGGCTTGATCCTGATCTTCTTCGCCGGAATTTTCCGCCTCTTCCTCGGAGGCTCCTTGGCGGCTTATCCGCCTTGGCCCTTGGGTGTTCGCGGCGACGAGCTCAGCTCCCTAGTAAGCTGAGCGCTCCTCTCGCGCAGCGCAAGAAGTTTCTCCTTGCGCGTGACCTCCTCTTCGAGCCTCCTCTGCTCGGCGACCTGTTGTAACCACGCCAAATGGCTCGGGTGAGCCTGCGAGTAACGACTAAGCCAGAGGGTCATGTTCTTTACCTCTTCGTCGCTTTGCTCGGCGAGGAGGGAGGAGCTTGGTCTCTTCCCGCTGGGCTGACCGCGAGTCCGCTTCTGCTGGCGCCCCTCGTCGCTGTGGTGGTCTCTTCGATGTCTGGCGGCCGCCGTGTCGCGGCGAGCTCCGCGTAGGCTCGGCCGCCACCTTAGGCTTTGTGGCCGCCTTGGCCTTGCCCTTCTTTGCCTTCTCCTTCTCAGACCCGGAGAGTTACTCTACGATCCCCCCGAGGATCAGCTCATCTTCCTGTGTGTTTGAGAAGCGGAGGTTAGTGTGAATAAACCGTGCAAATCCTGCGACGCAGACGAGGGTTCGAGCGACTCACCTCGGCTGTGCGGACGAGCACGTTCCTCGGACAGGTATAGGCTACCTCGCCGGTGACCTCGCTGTCCTTCTTCGCCGCCTTCAGCATGGCGTCAACCCGCCGGTCACCCATGCGTCGGTGGGTTTCTCCGCCTCAACATAAGGGATCGCGGCCTGCTCGGATGGAAATCATCAAGTAAAGGTTGAGTCTTAAAGGCACTTACCCGTGCTCTCCTCGAGATGTCTTCCCATCCCTCTATCTTGTAGAAGGATGGGGCCTCCTCATGACGGACAAACCACGTCATTTGTGTAGTTGAAAGAGGATCCTAAGGCCTAGAGGGGGGGTGAATAGGCAATTTTAAAACTTTATCAATTATTCTTGAATTAACATCATATTAAGAGTTACCCAATCCTAGTTGCAATTATCGAGTAAGCGGAAGCAATAAACTAAACGCAAGCAACTAAGACATGGCATTCAAATTCATCACAAGCGATGCAATAAGAGTAAGTCGGAATATAAATGAGAGGAGACACGGTGTTTGTTTGACCAGAAGTTCGAGCCGCAACTCCTACTCTCCGCTGAGGCTACCCTTGCAAGACAAGGACCGGCTCGCCTCGAGCCTCACGCCTCACTCACTCCCTGTAGTCGTTCCGCCACTCCGCGAGGTGGACTCACACCCGACACCGACTTAAGAGTAGCCACACGCCAAGGCCTACTCTCAAGCCCACGCCCACGAAGGATGTCTTCAAAAGTAACAAGCTCAAACGCCCGATCATGCCGGATCGAAGGACTTCCATGAAGCTCGGTATTGGGGTTTGATGGATTGTGGCTTTGGATGATCTTGTGGGTGGAGGAATGGCTCTAGAACACCTAATTGATGAGCTATGAATGTGGTAGGTGAAGTGGAGCAGCAAACCTCAAAATAGCCAGCCACTAGATAGGTATATATAGCCCCTAGAGCAAAACTAGCCGTTGCCTCACGGAAGAGGACAAAAAGACTAGCCGTTACACTCTACCGGACGCCGTCTGACGGGCACCGGACGCCGTCCGACAGAAACAACTGCTCACAAAAATAGGTTTATCGGACGCCGTCCGGTCCCCACCGGACGCCGTCCGACAGCAAGGGTCATTGTAACACCCCAAATTGCGCCAATTTTTAAAAATTCATCCAAGCTAGGATTCAAATTCAAAATTCTAAATATAAAAAATTGCTAGAATTCAAAAATCGAAATGGAAATAGATGGAAATCATTAAAGCCATTCGGATTGGGCTTTTCTTGGGCCAAGCTTGGGCTGAATCCCAGCCCCACCCATCTCTCCCAGCTCACTCTCACTCTCTCCCCGCTCGCTGTACCCCGTCCCTATCCTCTGCTCGCGGTCAGCACCGCTTCACCCCGGTGCTCCACCTCACGTAGGGGTCCAATAGCCGAGCTGTGAAGGAGCTCCTACACCTGGTCGCCACCGCTTAAGCCCTCGTGCGCTGGCATCGCTGGGTCCCGCCTCCACCGCCCCGAACGGCTATAGAAAACCTAAACCGAGCTACATTTCTCGGTTTCCTTCGTTTGCGCCGCGAACTAGCCTCCACTACTCGTCCAACATGTTCGCGCAGCCATCCTGAGCTTGCAGACAGACGCACGAGTCGCCGGAGTCACTGTGCTGGCCGGAATCTCTCGCCGGAGTGAACCGAGCTATATCGATCCCCGTCGATTTCTCTGTTCTTTGTAAGTGTCTTTCCGATTCCTTCCGGCTATAGAATCCTCATCCTCTCGCGGTCATTTCCCCTCAACCAATTTGGCCCTTGCGTGGCCGGAGTCGCCGCCGCCGTTGCCTGTTTCGAACCGCCTCGGGGTCGCTGTCGCCAAGACGAACCGAGCCACTCCGTCCTCGCTAAGGCCGCGGTAAGCCTCCTTGTGCCGCCCCAAGCTTGAGCACCCTTCAATTTAGTCAAAACCAGATGCTAGCGCCGCCGCCATGCTTAGCCGAAGCCGCATGCTGCCGCCGCCGGCGATCGCCGCCAGATTTGGGCACCACCGCTCGTGCTGTTGGTACCATTAGGACCGCGTCGTCGAGCTGAACCGTAGGTAGCATGCACACGTGGCGATATGCCTCAGAAGCGCCGGCGAGCCGAGGTTTAGCTGCGGCGTCCGCGCCGTCGCGAAGAAAACGGCGACGCGTCATCAATGACGTCATCGGTTTACGGTTCCACTCAAGCCAAGCCACTGACCGGTGGACCCCATGCGTCAGCCGCTCTCTCTCCCTGTTTCGCTGTGTCTCCCTTGTCCGAGTCGCTGCCAGGTGGGTCCGCGGTCCCGCGTGTCGGGTTAAGTGGAGACGCCCCGCCGGAATACGCCTCCGACGTCGTCGCCTCTTGGGCGCGCTGCGTCGCGGTTGGGCCGAAGGCCAAATGGGCCGGTCCGGCGGCGGTAGCGATCTTGCTGCGTTGTTGGGCTGATCTGCTCAAGACGCTGTGCGTGCGATCTTTGGGCTCGCCCAAGATCGCTCCAACTGATTTTCCAGACAATTAATTGTATAACAAATACCGTAAAGGCCTTATCATTTGTTAAAAATAGCAGATCACCTAGGAAAATTCCCATAAAATTCTAGAAATTAGTATAGTAACTTCACACCCTGGGAAAATTATGAAATCAAGATTTGGCCTGTAGAAGCGACTCTCAACATATTAAAGAAGACATAGATATAGATAATTTCACTTTTTCCATATAGAATTATACTTAAGGGTATTGTGGTAATTTTGACCCTATCAAACCCCAGGCCCTTAGTTTAGTATTTCCGTTCGCGACCAACATCTAGCCCTAACGCCCGCATTCATAATTTATGTAGAATATCCCGTAATTAGTGATTATTACTCTTAAGCAGAGGACCTCGTCCTAGAGGAAGAGTATCAGGAAGCTAGCCAAGTACTTGCATCGATCCTCAAGGCGAGTTAACACCCTAGCTCATTCTCCTACCCGCTTTTGATAAAGTATTTTGATTGAAATATAAAGTGCATGCTTGCTATGATTTGATAATGCCTACTTGTTAATCATGATAATATCATGCCCTGTCCTTGATGAATATGCTTTCAACTTACATGATTCCTTGATATCATGATTGATTGACTGTCCACATAAAATATAAAATATTTAGACTTTCTAGTCTTGGTAAAAGCTGCTTAGACATGCTTAGGTCTACTGACTTAATCGGGTAACCAATCCCCTTTTGGTAAGCCAAAACTTACCGGTGGACATGACACATTACATACCTTGATCATGATGGATTTTGTGTTGCATGATTGAATTGCTGTGGATGGGGTATTGTCTGGGTGTGTGGATACGGGAAATGTGGATGGGTATTGTCTGGGTGTGTGGAAACGGGAAATGTGGTTGGGGATGATGGAAGAGAAGGGTGATGGGCAGGGTGGACCCGAGGAGGATGTGCGATATGCCTATGTAAGAGGCATGCACGAGGAAGGTGGAACCCAGATGGAGTTTGGGCTCGTCTGGAGGGGTGTCCATGCGTGGGCACAGCGGATTACCGTCGGCCATTGTACTGTGTGTGATCAATGGTCCCCTACACCACAACGCGTGGCCATCGCGCGGAGCGCAGGATTGGCGGGTCTATGGGACCAATGATCTGTGTGAAATACATGAGCTCGAGGAGCATACGCCTTAAAGGGCCTAACTAATTGCCAACATATCACGAGGTAAAGGCGGAGTTTTAGCCTTCCGTAATACTAGGTGAATGGATCGACATTGTCAACTGGGGTGGCGCGGTGGCCAATTCCATCCGTGATCTGGCGATCATTGAGTTGGAATTAGGTCACTAGTTCATATAAACTCAGAAGACGGGGTCCATGAACGGGTTTGCCGACCGGAATGATGGTGGGAGAAAGAAGATGGGATGCGGGTGAAAGCGTGCTGTGTGGCATAAGAGGAAAGTGCAGGTGGCAAGGGTGGCACTTGGGTGGAATGGGTTACGAGTTAAGAAACTTGATATATTCTTTCCTCGACATCTTTTTGGAGATGTTCTTTCAAAACCTGCTAGGTTTAGGCTTTTATATATGTAATTTCAAAAGCGGCATTCCCGCAAACAAAGTAACCAAACCTCTACTATAAAGCCTTAATCACTATTATGCATTAAGGATGGTGTTAACTTGCTAGTGCGGTTTGATTGCGCACTAACCTCGCACACACTCACTCTTTTAGATTACCAAGACCCGGATGAAGGGGATTACGCGTGCCATGAGGAAGGCGATCCGCCTTCGATGTCTCGCACCAACATTAAGCTCTCCTACGGTCCGGAAGTTGCATGCTTAGTCTAGGATTATCACTAATGTCATAGCGAGCTTCGCTTTAAGGGCAATTCTTTTGCTGTAATATAAACTTTTGTCGATGCAGAATTGCAAGTTTGGTATATGCACTTGGCAATACCCTTTTGTTGTAATACAACTCTTATGTTATTGTATGTGATGATCCGGCTAAGTGATCGTGCACTAGTATCTTGTTCGAGGGCTAGTCTTTGTTCCTGAGACGGGTTTCAAAGGTAAGCAGATTTTGGCCCCGTCAGAGCTGGTATCAGAGCATGCTACTGTAGAAAACTTAGTATTGGTCAACTTATTAAGGATTTGTGCTTACACTAGATCACCCTTGAGATGGATTGGTTAGTAGTCATGTCTTGTGCCATAATTGTGAGAATTGCATCATTTGCATGCATTTTACTCAATTATATTTGATGATCCCATTTTACGAATAATGCTACCCTACAATTGTGGGATGAATGGTTTCATCAAGTTTATGGACAAGCATGCTGCAATTGACATTATGATCCATTAGAAATATTATGTTGATTCATAGTATTCTAACATTGCTCTTGATGCAATATATATATCTTTTCCATGTAGATGGAAGATGTGGTGTATAATGAGGCCGAGGTAGTGTTCAACGAGTTTGATTCCACGATGGGTTATTTTCTTGGGCAGAAGAGCGAATATACTACCGCTTTAAGGAACATGACGGAGGCATTAGGCTTTTCAGAGGTGCCAAGATACTACTGGGCCTTGGTTGAGGCCATGCCTCGACCAGGGTATATCGTGGAGGCCCGGATCTATCATTCCTATCCAGAGATTTTGGCACATCGGTACCGCACTGAGACGGTTCGAGATCACATTGAGTATGCGATCACTGATGCGGCATCTTTGGCCCTACTCAAGCTAAGGAAGCATTATGACCATATTTTGAGTAATGGACCCTTCGGTTTGGCCCCTGACACAAGGGGACGGATGCAGCCTGAAGAGGAGCTGCCCATTACTGATGAGAGGGCCAGGTACTTAGCTCACATTGCACAAGGAGCTCAACACGCTCATACTGGTGCCATTCATGAGATAGACTTTCTGAGATCCACACTGGCCAGAGAGCGATCTGATCATATTCGGCCGCACGAGAAGGCGGGACCATAAAGAGTGCCTTAAAAGCTTGTAGAAAGGAGAGGAATGCGGTTGTAGCACAGTGCGCAGGAGGTCCGCCTGTACCATGCAGTCTTTGGGGATGCCCTGTTCGGCGTTACATGCCCCACCGAGCCCTCCTCCTTTCAGTCGTCTCCGTCACACTGCAAGGAAGAGGACACTGCCGATGCGAGCATTAGCAGGTATACCACATCACGAGGCCGAGGCTTCTGCGTCGACCCATTCTGCCCCTGCCACTTTGGAAGCGCCCGTGATCCTGCTAACTATGCTCCCCACCAGAGCATGGGCTACATCCGTAGTCTCTTCACCAGCAGAGGGTAGTTGATCTGGAGGGATCAAGTGCGAGGTCTTTGTAAGATACTGCCTGTTGGCAGCAATCCAGGATGGACACAAATAAGCGGTACCCTATTAGAAGATGGGTATCGAGTCCTGATGATATGAATATGTGTAATTAAGTACTTTCATCCGAACCTAATTTGGTTGTAATATATGTCCCACTCTAACTTTGTTAGTTTATCATTTCACCTTTGCTTCATAGCATGATGTTTAAATTTTGCGATGATTCCTCTAATGATGTAGAATGGCCGAACAAAGATCCCCTGCTACCGCTGCTCAGAGTTCGCAGCCAAGAAATCAGCGAGGAAATGTAGAGTTGCCGTCGCCACCATCGGCAACCCTACAATGGGCAGTGTTTCGCATACCAAGCCCAAATGTTCGGGCTCTCATGACCAATCAAAGCGTGACGAGTCTCCGGTACAAACGGGCTCGAGATTGGGGAATTCAGCGGGACTAAGCCCCAATATTCACACATGCAAACGAGCCAATGGATGCGAGATGATTGGTGAATACTATTAAGAGGAAGTTAACTTTAATAAGGTGTCGACCAAAGACATGGTGCTTACGGCAACCCACCGTTAGATGGTCTTTGCTTTGAAGCTGGTGGGAAAACTATTTGGTAGTTAGGAGTTACGGATTGGAACAAAATGTAGCTATTTGCTACTTCATCACGACGACAAGTTAGAGAAGCAAGAAGCGGATCAAGCGAGCAATGTTTCTGCTGAAGATTGAGCAAGTTTCACCATCAATTGAGGAAGAAGCTTTGCGCAGGACTCTATTACACCGATATTCCTTGGGATGAATTTGAAAAGGCATTCCGTCGCAACTACGTACCAAAAGGAGTTATGAGAATGAAGAAGATGGAATTTCGAGCTCTGAAACAAGGGAACATGTCGGTACAGGATTATTTAACCAAATTTAATCAGCTAGCTAGATATGCCCCGCAGGATATAATGGATGAAGAAGAAAAGGTGGACAGGTTTATTGAAGGTATGTATCCACCTTTAAGATCCAGGATGTTGCTGCTGGATTACAAGGACTTCCAATATGCTATCAATAAAGCTATGATTGTGGAAAAGGATCTCCGCGATATGGAGATAAGCCGAAAAAGGAGATTGACCACTCAAGGAAGTTCTGGATCGAGTAGGCCGCCTATGCCAAGGCCGCCTCCATCAAAAAGGCCTTACATCCCACAGACTCAACGGTATTTATCTCCAGAACAATCCTCAAGTCAAGGATTTAGTCAAGCCAGTAACTTCCCATATAGGCAGAATAATCCTCAACAAAGGACGATCAGTGCTGATTCTGGGTCTCCTAAGCTTTGCTTCAAGTGTAATCAGCCTGGTCATTTTATAGCAAATTGTCCACAGAATAGGCCAGTTCCTGTTAATCGGCCTCCTCCCCGTGCTCCTATCCCACAAGGGCGTGGAAGAGGTCGCGGCAACCATAATCCTGCTCCACCAGCAATCCAGAATCGCGGCCAATTACATCATATGAATGCCATGAAGTCAAGAAGCCACCGGAGTTTTAATGGGTACGTTCATTCTCGAGGCCTTGACTGTTCAAGTACTTTTGATTCGGTGCATCTCATACTTTTATAATCGAAGAGTGTGTAGAGCGGACATGGTTTAGATACATTTCCATTAAATAAGCGGTATCCATCGAACCCGAAGGATCGGTCGTGGTTAATAAAGCATGTCCTTGGGAAAATATCGGTAAAGGAAAGAATAGGCAATTTTAGCTTCTTAGTTTTACCGCCAAGGAATAGATGTTATTATTGGAATGGATTGGTGAAGCATTATCGGGGAGTTCTAGATTGTGCCAAGCGGAAGTACATCTTATTAGGCCAGGAGGATATGATATGAAATGGAAGGTTGATAAGCCTATTATGCGGACCGAGCTATGTGGCACTTGAGGCGAGTTCCCATCTCAAGTAGCGATAGTAAGAGAGTATCTAGATGTCTTTCGAAGAGCTACCCGGAGTTCCTTTGATAGAGGTGAAGATATGGAGTTTGCCATAGAACTAGTGCCGGAACAGCTCAATATATAAGTCCTACTATCGGATGAATCTGTAGAGCTAGCTGAGCGAAGAAGCAAGCTGGAAGAGTTGCGAAATCAAGATTGATTCGTCCAAGTTCGTCTAGTGGGGTTACTTGACTATGTTAAATCGACAAGAAGGACGGAAGTCGAAGATTAGTAGTGGATTATCGAGCTCTTAATGCCGTTACCATCAAAAACAAATATCCTTTGCCAAGGATTGATGATCTCTTTGATCAACTCAAGGGAGCTAAATGCTTCTCGAAAATTGATCTTCGCTCTGGTTATCACCAAGTGAAGATGAAGAAGGAAGACATTTCTAAGACGGCTTTCACCACTAGGTACGGACTTTTTGAGTATTTAGTTATGTCTTTTGGTTTAGCTAATGCTCCTGCTCATTTTGTCAACATCATGAACAAAATTCTCATGGAGTTCTTGGACAAGTTCGTAGTGGTATTTATTGATGATATCCTGATATACTCCAAGAATGCAATAGAACATGCTGAACACTTGAGATTAGTGCTGGAAAAATTGAGAGAATATAAACTCTATGCTAAGTTCAATAAGTGTGAGTTTTGGATTGAGGATGTAGGCTTTCTTGGACATATCATTACGGCCGAAGGAATTAAAGTAGATCCGTCAAAAATAGCCCCAGTGGCGGATTGGCCAACACCTACAAATACCACTGAAGTCAGAAGTTTCTTAGGGTTGGCAGGATATTATCGAAGATTTATTCAGGATTTCTCAAAAATATCAAAACCCGTGACTCAACTGCTCAGAAAAGATGTCCCATTCATCTGGACAGAAGCTTGTAAGGAGAGTTTCCAGGAATTGAAGAATAGGTTAACCCGAACCCCTGTTTTGGCTACCCCTGACACCAGTAAAAAGTTCGAAGTGTATTGTGATGCATCCAAGCAAGGATTGGGATGCGTCCTAATGCAAGACCGAAGAGTCATAGCTTATGCATCTCGGCAATTAAGGAAGCATGAAGAGAATTATCCAACACATGATTTGGAATTAGCCGCGGTGGTTCATGCTCTGAAAATTTGGAGACACTATTTGATGGGACAAAAGTGTGACGTATATTCAGACCATAAGAGTTTAAAATATGTGTTCACACAATCGAATTTAAATATGCGTCAAAGAAGATGGATGGAGTTGATTAAGGATTATGATCTTAATATTCAGTACCACCCAGGGAAAGCAAATGTAGTTGCCGATGCATTAAGCAGAAAGGCTCAATGTTATCATCTGCAATTATCAGAAATGCCTGAGTCTCTTCTCAAGGATATGGAAAGGTTTAATCTAAACTTGGTGGAAGAAGGATATATAGCCAACTTGGAATTGCAGCCAACTTTGATGAGTCAGATCAAGGAAATACAGTTAGGTCATCCAAGCACTGAAAGGATTAAAATCCTGATGAACAGAACTAAGGGGGGTAGATTCCGACAGGATGATAATGGAATATTATGGATGCACGATCGGATTTTCGTGCCGCATGATGAGAACTTAAAGCAAACCATCCTATCGGAGGCCCATGATACACCATACTCTATTCACCCTGGGAGTTCAAAAATGTATCATGATCTGAAGTGTCAGTTTTGGTGGCCTAGAATGAAGAGAGATATAGCGGAATACACAGCGAAGTGTCATAATTGTCAAATGGTTAAAGCTGAACATCAACGACCCGCTGGACTTCTACAACCCATCAAAATTCCCGAGTGGAAATGGGATGAGATCACTATGGATTTTATAGTGGGACTTCCTCGAACTAAATCTGGATTTGATTCTATTTGGGTCATCGTGGATAGATTAACTAAGGTAGCGCATTTTCTACCAGTTAAAAGTACTTACAGCAGTGAAAAGTTAGCAGATCTTTATCAGGCAAGGATTATGTGTCTGCACGGAGTGCCCAAAAGGATTATATCTGATCGAGGGACTCAATTCACTTCTCAATTCTGGAATAAGATGCAAAGTGCTCTCGGAACTCATCTGAGTTTTAGTACTGCTTTCCACCCACAGACAGATGGTCAATCTGAGAGAGTTATTCAAATCATCGAAGATATGCTAAGAGCTTGCGCGCTGGAATTCTCCACTGAATGGGAGAAATGGTTACCATATGCAGAGTTCTCTTATAATAATAGTTATCAGACTAGTCTTCAGATGGCACCATTTGAAGCGCTCTATGGACGAAAATGCCGAACACCTTTATATTGGTCCGAGGTAGGAGATGGACAAGTATTCGGCATTAATTCTCTAAAGGAAGCAGAAGAAAGGGTCAAGATTATTCGGGAAAAATTGTTGACAGCACAGTCTCGACAAAAGAGCTATGCTGATGAACGTCGAAGAGCTATAGAATTTCAACCTAAAGATTATGTGTATTTGAAAGTGTCCCCTTTAAGAGGAGGTCAAAGATTTCAGCAAAAAGGAAAATTAGCACCTCGGTTTATTGGACCATATAAAATTCTGGAGAGAAAAGGATTAGTAGCATATCAGCTTGATTTACCTCCAGATTTGGGTGGTGTTCATAATGTCTTTCACGTATCCCAGTTGAGAAAGTGTTTGCGTCTACCGGAAGAGGCAGTGGATGTTTCTGAGAACCCAATATCTGAAACTCTCACATACCCTGTATATCCGGTGAAAATTATGGATACTATGGATAAGCAAACCCGGCGGAAAAGTATCAAAATGTTTAGAGTTCAGTGGAGTAATCAGCAGGGTAATCATTCAACTTGGGAATCAGAAGATTATCTTCGACGAAACTATCCACATCTATTTCCTGGTACGCCTCTAAATCTCGGGTCGAGATTTATTTTAAGGGTAGAGCACTGTAACACCCCAAATTGCGCCTAATTTTAAAAATTCATCCAAGCTAGGATTCAAATTCAAAATTCTAAATATAAAAAATTGCTAGAATTCAAAAATCGAAATGGAAATAGATGGAAATCATTAAAGCCATTCGGATTGGGCTTTTCTTGGGCCAAGCTTGGGCTGAATCCCAGCCCCACCCATCTCTCCCAGCTCACTCTCACTCTCTCCCCATTCATGCCCGTCCCTATCCTCTGCTTTCATGATCGGCCGCTTCACCCCGTGCTCCACCTCACGTAGGGGTCCAATAGCCGAGTGTGAAGGAGCTCCTACACTGGTCGCCACCGCTTAAGCCCTCGTCTTGGCATCGCTGGTCCCGCCCCACCGCCGAACGGCTATAGAAAACCTAAACCGAGCTACATTTCTCGGTTTCCTTCGTTCTTGTGAACTAGCCTCCACTACTCGTCCAACATGTTCGCAGACCATCCACGAGCTTAGCATGACGCCTTGCAGTCGCCGGAGTCCTTGGCTGGCGGAATCTTCGCCGGAGTGAACCGAGCTATATCGATCCCGTCGATTTCTCATTCTTTGTAAGTGTCTTTCCGATTCCTTCCGGCTATAGAATCCTCATCCTCTCGCGGTCATTTCCCTCAACCAATTTGGCCCTTGCGTGGCCGGGCCGCCTCGCCGCCGTTGCCACATTCGAATCGCCGGGGTCGCTCGTCGCCAAGACGAACCGAGCCACTCCGTCCTCGCTAAGGCCGTGGTAAGCCTCCTTGTGCCGCCCCGAAGCTTGAGCACCCTTCAATTTAGTCAAAACCAGATGCTAGCGCCGCCGCCATGCTTAGCCGAAGCCGTCTGCTGCCGCCGCGATGTCGCCGCCGTGTTGGGCACCACCTTTATGCATGCTGTTGGTACCATTAGGACCGCGTCGTCGAGCTGAACCCGTGGGTAGCATGCACTGCGTGGCGATATGCCCGAAGCGCCGGGCGAGCGAGGTTTAGCCGTGCGGTCCGCGCGCCGTCGCGAGGAAGACGACGATGACGTCATCAATGACGTCATCGGTTTACGGTTCCACTCAAGCCAAGCCACTGACCGGTGGACCCCATGCGTCAGCCGCTCTCTCTCCCTGTTTCGCTGTGTCTCCCTTGTCCGAGTCGCTGCCAGGTGGGTCCGCGGTCCCGCGTGTCGGGTTAAGTGGAGACGCCCCGCCGGAATACGCCTCCGACGTCGTCGCCTCTGGCGCGCTGCGTCGCGGTTGGGCCGAAGGCCAAATGGGCCGGTCCGGCCGGCGTAGCGATCTTTGCGTTGTTGGGCTGATCTGCCCCAAGAGCGCCGTGCTGCGATCTTTGGGCTCGACCCGATCGCTTCAACTGATTTTCGGACAATTAATTGTATAACAAATACCGTAAAGGCCTTATCATTTGTTAAAATAGCAGATCACCTAGGAAAATTCCCATAAAATTCTAGAAATTAGTATAGTAACTTCACACCACGGGAAAATTATGAAATCAAGATTTGGCACTGTAGAAGCGACTCTCAACATATTAAAGAAGACATAGATATAGATAATTTCACTTTTCCATATAGAATTATACTTAAGGGTATTGTGGTAATTTTGACCCTATCAAACCCCGGGCCCTTAGTTTAGTATTTCCGTTCGCGACCAACATCTAGCCCTAAATGCGCATTCATAATTTATGTAGAATATCCCGTAATTCGTGATTATTACTCTTAAACAGAGGACCTCTGTCCTAGAGGAAGAGTATCAGGAAGCTAGCCAAGTACTTGCATCGATCCTCAAGGCGAGTTAACACCCTAGCTCATTCTCCTACCCAGCTTTTGATAAAGTATTTTGATTGAAATATAAAGTGCATGCTTGCTATGATTTGATAATGCCTACTTGTTAATCATGATAATATCATGCCACGTCCTTGATGAATATGCTTTCAACTTACATGATTCCTTGATATCATGATTGATTATTATCCACATAAAATATAAAATATTTAGACTTTCTAGTCTTGGTAAAAGTCGCTTAGACATGCTTAGGTCTCTTGACTTAATCGGGTAACCAATCCTTGTTTGGTAAGCCAAAACTTACCGGTGGACATGACACATTACATACCTTGATCATGATGGATTTTGTGTTGCATGATTGAATTCTTGTGGATGGGGTATTGTCAGGTGTGTGGATACGGAAATGTGGATGGGTATTATGCGGGTGTGTGGAAGCGGAAATGTGGTTGGGGATGATGGAAGAGAAGGGTGATGGGCGGGGTGGACCGGAGGATGTGCACGATATGCCTATGTAAGAGGCATGCACGAGGAAGGTGGAACCAGGATGGAGTTTGGGCTCGTCTGGAGGGGTGTCCATGCGTGGGCACAGCGGATTACCGTCGGCCATTGTACTGTGTGTGATCAATGGTCCCCTACACCACAACGCGTGGCCATCGCGCGGAGCGCAGGATTGGCGGGTCTATGGGACCAATGATCATGTGAAATACATGAGCTCGAGGAGCATCGCCTTAAAGGGCCTAACTAATTGCCAACATATCACGAGGTAAAGGCGGAGTTTTAGCCTTCCGTAATACTAGGTGAATGGATCTGACACTGTCAACCTAGGGTGAGCGCCAGTGGCCAATTCCATCCGTGATACGGCAGTCATTGAGTTGGAATTAGGTCACTAGTTCATATAAACTTCAGGAAGACGGGTCCATGAACGGGTTTGCCGACCGGAATGATGGTGGGAGAAAGAAGATGGGATGCGGGTGAAAGCGTGCACTGTGTGGCATAAGAGGAAAGTCCAGGTGGCAAGGGTGGCACTTGGGTGGAATGGGTTACGAGTTAAGAAACTTGATATATTCTTTCCTCGACATCTTTTGGAGATGTTCTTTGAAAACCTGCTAGGTTTAGGCTTTTATATATGTAATTTCAAAAACCGGCATTCCTGCAAACAAAGTAACCAAACCTCTACTATAAAGCCTTAATCACTATTATGCATTAAGGATGGTGTTAACTTGCTAGTGCGGTTTGATTGCGCACTAACCCTCGCACACACTCACTCTTTTAGATTACCAAGACCCGGATGAAGGGATTACGCGTGCCATGAGGAAGGCGATCCCGCCTTCGATGTCTCGCAGACAAACATTAAGCTCTCCTACGATCCGGAAGTTGCATGCTTAGTCTAGGATTATCACTAATGTCATAGCGCAGCTTCCGCTTTAAGGGCAATTCTTTTGCTGTAATATAAACTTTTGTCGATGCAGAATTGCAAGTTTGGTATATGCACTTGGCAATACCCTTTTGTTGTAATACAACTCTTATGTTATTGTATGTGATGATCCGGCTAAGTGATCGTGCACTAGTATCTTATTCGAGGGCTAGTCTTTGTTCCACAGACGGGTTTCAAAGGTAGCGATTTTGGCCCGTCGGTCATGCAAAGGCCAAGCCACCGGACGCCCCCCAGACGCCGTCCGACATCGAGAAACAGCCAAATTTGAACTTTATCGGACGCCGTCCGGTGACTACCGGACGCCGTCCGACAGTGTAAATTAATTTGGATTTTGGGCTGGTCGGACGCCGTCTGGTTTTTGCAGACGCCGTCCGACAGAATGGATTTACGGCTAAAATGTTAGGGGGAAATTTAGGTGGGTTTCTCTCTCTCTCTAGAAGTCTCACATAGGGATATTTGGATATTGTTAGAAGTGGTGGACTACGGAAACCGAGTTTTCGAGAATTCACAGAGATCCGGCATAGTCCGAGAAATTCGAACCCCTTTTGAAATCCGACAAAAAACAGAGAAGAAACCTAACTACTCATAATCTATACGTGACCTCTTCTCTCGCTCGGTCACGCACTTGAGATATTGGAGCAGCTCAGAAAATTATCGACGCTTCAACTTAGGGTTTATGAAAATTCGCCGAGTCTTCGCTAGGGTTCCGAGAAGTCCAAAAACCCCCTAGCACTTAATATTTATTTATTTTGACATCAATGCCATTAATAGAAATTAGGGCTCAACGATGCTCACAATCTCCCCCTTTATGGCACTTGATGGCAACCCAAGAGAGAATAAAATTTTTGAGCTGCAAAAGGGGTTAGTGCAATATAAATATGCGAGCAATTTGAATAAATAAGAAACCACAACTCGACCGCAAAGGTGTGCAAATAAAGGAAGCTCCCCCTAAATTCATGCATAAATTAAGTTCAGAAACCAACAAGGTTCAAAAGTCATAAACCAACCAAAGTGACAAATTTTTAACCGAGTATCGAGGCAGCAAATAATATTACAGGTAAAAGCAAAACCTCGATCTCACTAACACTAACACCTGCTAATCTCTCTACCTTCTCCCCCTTTGTCACCAAGTGACACAAAAAGGGAAAAGCTCCTAACCAGACTATTCTTCGCGATCTTCATCCATGTCGTCGCCTCCGTCATTTCCTTGGCCGCCGGAAGAGGAGCCCTGACCTCTCGGACGCTTGGACAAGGGCATATGAGCTGCAGAGGGTACCGACCGAGGTGAGGGAGGATCATCAAACATTTGGGTCGGTTGAGGATTTGGCAAAGAAAAGTTGAGATGATTTGAGCAATCTCTCCACGATGAAATAAATCTTACCGGGAGGAGGGTATGGTGAGGTGGAGGCACAAAGGAAGGGAGGCCTGAAGGAGGGTACACCCAAGGATGAACCGGTGGTGGGTAGGCGGTGGGCGAGGAAAACTCGAGTCTGGCTGGTAAGCGATAATCGGCGTGGGCATGTGAATACCAACCATATCGATTTGCCCTTCCGCACCGGCATAAACATCGCCCCCATGTCTTTGCACGGTGACTTAAACTCTGCGAACTCATCGCCAAGCACGCTCGCTGCCTCGCCAAGTCATCATCTCTCTGCGGGTGGTCACGGCTCTTCTTTCACCTCGGTGTGAAAATTTCTCATATCTGTCGCAGCCCCCTCATCTCACCTATCAAAGTGTCATACCAAGGAGGAGGGGCCGCTGCAGAAGACCCCGCACCAGGTGCTGGCACAAACGGCTGCATTAGAGCAGCAAGGAGCAAAAGCGGGGGCAGTCTTTGGAGGAGGAGCATCATCACAAGTCTAGCCAACTTGGGCTTGCTCCCAAGTGAGTTCAAGAAGTTCTTCATCTGATGCTTTTTGATCTTATTGTTTCAACTTTTTACCTCATCCTCGGAAACCCGCTGTGTCCTCGAAAGAAGCAAGCCAATATATGGAGCTAGTGGAAGTGGTCTATTGACCTCTCTGAAAATGGCGTCATCAAACTCTCCCAGAATAGTAGCTCCAATGTTTATGGTCCTACCTGTCAGCAGATAAAGCATAAACCAATTGCGAATTGGAAGAATTCTGTCGCGGTTTCCACTTCGGACAAATAGTGTGCTTCGAAGAATAAGATTGATCGAGGCGGTGCTCTCGCCGCAATTGATTAGCCTTTGTCCCACATTTATTTCCTCATCATCAAGGTCGAGGTACATGAATCTAACTTCATCCAAAGGAGGATATTTAGCCCTCCAGAAGGCATCCTCATAAGCAATCTCATTCAAATCAGCCCCAGTATCTGGAGTGCCCAAAGCACTATTCATGTTTGCCACGGAGATTCCCTGAATAACTGCATCGACTGAGTGGTAATAGCTGAACTCTGACTCATCCTTAGAGGGTAACAGTGTGGTAAAGAACTCACAGTTTCTTTCTTTAGACCAAGTCAACCTTTTATTTGAGACCAAAGCTGCCAAGCCTGGAGTAGTACCGAAAATGGTGTAGACCTCAGGTCCTGCGGCTGCAGTGATCTCATCCCAGTCAATACAATGAGGGTCCCTAGGACCAGTCTTAGGAGCAGAGAAACACATATAAAGCTGCTTCTGAAATTTTGTGTGAAATCTGAAATCCCTGGTATCCTCTCGCCGCTAAGGGAACCATCTGGCATAGGATACATCTCGCTTCTTCTTCAAGGTCTCCATAAATAGTTTCAGAACCTGATCATCCACGGGGTCGTCCTCAGCGACCACTGTCTCAGTGACATCCTCATCAATCGGGTCCTCAGCATATGTCTCGTCAGCATCCTCTGCGGTGGCAAAAGAAGACCCCGCCATCCGAGTCCAATGGAACCCTTGATCAGACTGCTGCTGCAAATCTGCTCTAGACACTCTACTTGGGCGAGGAGGAGCGGCACTGCTAGCCGTCTCATCGATGTAATCCGGATCACCCTTACTGCCGCTGTCGCGCCGACCACTGAGGGTCCTGCCCAGAGCCTTCCCGAATTTCTTCAATGATTTCGACATTTCGAATTAATTCCTCTGACAATGTAACCACTGACCAGAACAACCTCACTGCCAACTGCCACTGACCAACGATCCACTGACACAGTGCCAACCCACCACGGTCCAACCCTGAACACGATCGAGGGAAAAACCTATTCAAAACCTAGAACTCGGTAAACAACGAAATTTGACGGGAAGAAGGCGGGAAGCCGTTACCGAGCCCTAGAAGCGAAGGAGGAAGCCGCCGTGCGCGAGGAGATCGTCCCTAAGGCCCTTCCCGGTAGGGGAAAAGAGGGGAACTCGACGGAGACGAGGCGCACGAACGGAGCCGTCCAGTTCCAATCCACGCGAGGGATCAAGAGACGACGAGGAGGCCGCGGTGGTGGTGGAGGTCGCGGAAGTCGCGGAGGGTCTTCCGGTGAGGAGAAGGGGCGGGCGGCGCCGCTAGGAGAGGAGGAATAGATCAAATGAGGAGAGAGGGAGACGAAGGGGTAAGTTATACAGATTTCCACGCGGTTAGGCCCTGTCGGACGGCGTCCGACGGTTACCGGACGGCGTCCGACCGCAAGGGTGCAGCGCACAGGGGACCTCGTCGGACGGGGTCGCGAAGAGGCCAGACGGCGTCCGACAGGTGAGTTGCAGCGCGGATAACGCTCTGTCGGACGGCGTCCGATCGCTACCGGACAGTGTCCGACAGGAGGTATGCGGCGCATGCAAGACGCGATCGGACAAATGCTCGAGAGTGGCAGACGACGTCCGATGAAGGCCGAAAACGCAAGCGCGGCACTTCGACCGATGGACCCCACTCAATGCGAAATATTATAAAATAATATTTTGAAGAGATGATCTCCATTTTTGCTCAAAATTCAAACGAAGATTCAGATGTGAGCAATTTGAAGTGATTTTCTAAGATTTAATTTTGAAGGGATAAGATTATAATATGACAAATGAAATCAAGTCGAATTCAAAAACCCAACTTTTGATCTTAGAGATCAACAAAATGTGCGAACCCAAATTTTGCCTTAATTTCTCATATAGGCATGAAAATCGAGCATAGGGGTTCACTTTAGAGTTTAAGCACGTGTTTTTGAATTTTGGCTCCTTTTAAAATATTTTCAACAATTTTTGATGCCATATGATTTTCAAAAGAACAAATATGCATATGGAGCAAATTTTTCAACGGGGATAAGATTTTCAAAAATTAGAGGTTTGAAGTGATAAGATGATAAGGATAGTCTATTAAGCTCAAATTTGTTTTGGCTTGAAATATAGGACAAGAATGTGCTAACCCAAAATCAAATTCATCTTTTCACCACTAGAGGGAGTTTTTAGATCATGAGTTGAAACTAAACTCCCCCTAAATGTGATAAGGGTCAAACGCAAATGGAAAAATTCAAGTAAGATCCAACAATCACGAAAACCAATCAACACGCATTTGATCTATCTAGTATGTTGAGTTCATTCCTTAATTTGTAAAACCGTGCCTCATCCAAGGGTTTGGTGAAAATATCCGCCAATTGGTCTTCCGTTCGCACGTAGGCAAGCACAACGTCACCCTTTGCAACTTGGTCACGAATAAAGTGATGACGGATGTCGATGTGCTTTGTACGGGAATGTTGGACCGGATTGTTGGCTATTTTCACCGCACTTTCATTATCACATAGAAGTGGCACTTTTTCAAATTTTAGCTCAAAGTCACTAAGCATCCGAGTCATGTATAAGAGTTGAGCACAACAACTCCCCGCCGCTACATATTCGCTTCATGATAGATAGCGCCACGGAGTTTTGCTTCCTCGAAGTTCATGACACGAGTGAGCGTCCTAGCAAGTGACAACCCCCCGAGGTGCTTTTGCGATCAATTTTGCATCCGGCATAATCCGAGTCGGAATAGCCAAGAAGGTCAACACGCGCTCCCTTGGGGTACCAAAGACCTAGACTAGTGGTGATTTTAAGATATCTCAAAATACGTTTTACGGCAACAAGATGCACTTCTTTAGAGGATGCTTGAAAGCGAGCACACATGCACACACTAAACATAATATCGGGTCGAGAGGCGGTGAGATAGAGAAGCGAACCGATCATGGAGCGATAAAGCTTTTGGTCCACGGGCTTTCCATCTTCATTCAAGTCAAGATGCCCATTAGTGGCCATTGGTGTCTTGATCGATTTGCAATCATCCATTGAAAACCGCTTGAGAAGGTCCTTTGTGTATTTCTCTTGACAAATAAAGGTCCCTTCTCGAAGTTGCTTGATTTGAAATCCAAGGAAGAAAGTGAGCTCTCCAATCATAGACATTTCGAATTCCTTGGATATCATCTCACCAAAATCCTTGCATTTAGATTTGTTAGTGCATCCAAATATAATATCATCCACATATATTTGACAAATAAATAAGTCATTTTCAATAGGCTTTAGAAACCATGTGGAATCAATCGCACCGGTTTTAAATCTCTTTTCTAAGAAAAAGTCCCCAAGACGCTCATACCATGCTCTAGGAGCTTGCTTGAGACCGTATAGCTCCTTAGTGAGCTTATACACATGGTTTGGGTGTTTGACGTTTTCAAAACCGGGCGGTTGCTCGACATAAACAAGTTCATCAATAAAACCATTTAGAAAAGCACTCTTAACATCCATTTGAAAGAGAGTTATGTTATAGAGAGAGGCGAATACCAAGAGTAACCGTATAGCTTCAAGTCGAGCAACGGGGGCGTAGGTTTCTCCATAGTCAAGACCTTCGATTTGAGTGAAACCTTGCGCCACCAATCTTGCTTTGTTTCGTACCACTTCACCGTTCTCATCTTGTTTGTTGCGGAACACCCATTTGGTTCCAATGACATTGTAGTCCTTCGGTCTTTCCACAAGTTCCCAAACTTCATTGCGGGTGAAGTTGTTCAATTCTTTATGCATGGCGTTCACCCAATCCGCATCCGCCAATGCCTCATCGATGGTCCTAGGCTCAACAATAGACACAAAGGCGTGATGCTCACAATAATTAGCAGTATGAGAACGGGTTCTTACGCCTTGATTGAGATTTCCAATGACTTGATTTAGGGGATGATCCTTGGAGAGAGTGCGGTGTTGTTGGACGGGTACTTGTAGATCAACGCCTCCCCCTTGAGCTTGATCAACTTCAAAGTTCGCATCTCCGTCCACCGCTTGATCTTGAGTTGTTGGAGAGGTGTCTTGAACTTGATCATCGATGGAGGTGGTGGGGGTGATTACTTCATCTTTTGGTGCTTTTGGCGAGGGTCGAATTTCCCCCAACTCCATAGCATCTTGCGGTGGCTCATCACCTACATTTCTTGTCAAATCTTACTCATTTTGCGAGCCATTAGTTTCATCAAACTTGACATCATAGGCCTCCTCAACGAGCCCGGTAGAATTATTAAAGACTCGAAAAGCTTTTGAGCAAGAGGAGTACCCTAACATAATACCAACGTCACACCTCTTTTGAAACTTACCCAAATTAGCTCTTTTCTTATAGATGTATACCTTGCAACCAAAGACTCGAAAGTAAGAGATGTTGGGCCTTCGTACCACTAGTAGTTCATATGAGGTCTTGTGAAGGAGTCGGTGGAGGTAAAGGCGGTTGATAGCATGGCACGCCGTGTTGATGGCTTCCGCCCAAAAGGCATGTGGCGTGTTGTACTCGTCAAGCATTAATCTTGCCATCTCTATCAAAGTACGGTTCTTCCTTTTCACCACTCTATTTTGTTGGGGAGTGTATGCCACCGAGAATTGGTGCTTCACACCTAACTCATCACAAAATTCTTCAACATTTGTTTTAGTGAACTCGGTGCCGTTATCACTCCTTACCTTTTTAATAAAAGAGTCAAATTCTTTTTGAGCTTTCAAAGCAAATCTTTTAAACACATCACCGGCAAGAGATTTGTTTGCAAGGAAAAATACCCAAGTGAATCGAGAGAAATCATCGACAATCACATGACAATAAGAATTACCGTCTATGCTCGCATAGGTGGTTGGGCCAAATAAATCCATATGCAAAAGTTCAAGTGGTCGGGATGTAGACATGAACGTCTTAGTCGGATGAGAATTTGCCACTTGCTTGCCGGCTTCGCATGAGTTACATAAACGATTTTTCTCGAATTTGACATCCTTCACTCCAACAACCAAGTTATCTTTAAAAACCTTTTTCAAAGTGCACATTCCAACATGTCCAAGACGTCTATGCCGCAACCAACCAAGAGTGGTTTGAGCAATAAGACAAGTCTTGATTTGGGAAGATTCACGGTTTGAAAAATCAACCAAATATAAGTTTTGAAACCGGGTGCCTTCAAATGTAACACTTTGATCCTTAGTGGAAACAACACGAACTCCGTTGATCGAAAAGAAGCAATCAAAACCCAAATCGCACACTTGAGCAACGGAGAGGAGATTAAAGTTGCAAGCTTCCACCAAGAGCACATTAGAGATGGATAGGTCATTAGATATTGCAATTTTACCTATACCCTTTACCTTTCGCTTGGAGTTATCCCCAAATGTGATCTTGTGTTCGGGGTCCTTCTCCTCTTCTAGTGAGGTGAACATACTTGATCTACCGGTCATGTGTTGAGTGCAACCGCTATCAAATATCCAATGCCGGCCACCGCTCTTGTAATTCACCTACACACACAAATTCAAGCTTGGGTTTTAGGTACCCAAGACTTCTTCTTGGATCCTTTCGAGTTAGTCATCAAGGTGCTCTGGGACTCTTCCCCAGCTTTACCGTCAAGGTGCTCTGAGACTCTTCCCCAGCTTTACCGTCAAGGTGCTCTGGGAGTTCTCTCCAAGTGCATCTCGCAACAGGAGGGTGTGTTCCTTCTTAGGGACATACACGAGGGTGCCTGTGGCAACCACGCCTCCTTCAGAACTCTGGTCGGCAAAGCGTTTCGCATGGGCTATTATTGGCCCACTGCGCTGCAAGATGCCCGGATATCGTGATTAAGTGCAGGGCTTGCCAATTTCACGTCCGAAAGACACATAAGCCCTCCCAGGAGCTCCAAACGATCCCCCCTTCTTGGCCTTTCTCCACATGGGGTCTGGATCTGCTCGGCCCATTCCCTAAGGGGTACAAGGGCTACACGCACTTGCTCGTCGCCATCGACACTTTTACAAAATGGATTGAGGCAGAGCCTGTGTCGTCTCTTCACGCCAAAACGGCTGTTCGCTTCTTCAAAAGCAACGTGGTCACGCGCTTTGGGAACCCCATAAGCTGATCACGGATAACGGTACCCAGTTTCGAAGCGAGCTATTTCAGGAATACTGCGAACAGCTGGGCACCAAGGTCTGTTTCGCCTCTGTGGCACATCCACAGAGCAATGGAGCAGTCGAGCGAGCTAACGGACAGATCGTCCAGGGTATCAAACGGCGGGTGTTCGCTGCTCTCCGCGAGCACAACAAAGCCTGGGTCGACGAAGTTCCTTCCGTCCTCTGGGCAGTTCGCACTACGGCCAGCCGGGCGACCGGGGAAACTCCTTTCCAATTGGTCTATGGTGCAGAAGCCATCCTGCCCGCCGAAATGGTACTCGGTTCGCCTCGCACGAGCTCGGTCAACTTAGTTGACGATGAGCAAGAGCGTCTCCTCGATCTCGACCTCCTCGAAGGCACACGCGACCGGGCACAAGTCAGAATGGCGCGCTATCAGCAAGATCTTCGCCGGCACGCTGCCAAGTCAGTTCGACCAAGGGTTTTGAAGGCGGGCGACCTCGTTCTGCGCCGTGTCCGGAACTTGTCCAATGCCAACAAGTTAACTCCTCGCTGGGAGGGCTCGTTCACGGTCGTTTCTACTGCTCGCCCGGGGGCTGTTCGCCTGGCTATGGAGGACGAGAGAGAGAGCTGACCAGCACTTGGAACATCGACCAGCTTCGTAAGTTCTTTGTGTAGGTCTTCGTTTGTTTGCTTAGCCTCGCGTTTTTTGTCAAACTTCGTGCCTTAGTTCGTCCAAGTCTCTCGGACACCATGTAAAGTTCCATCCAATTCTTAAGTGAATTCTCGCGGCCTCTGCGCCTTTTTCACTTCTTGTCTTTTGAAGACTACCTCTTTCTCTCTGGTAACACTTGATGGCTGCCCGGTCTTGCGAACTCTTGGCCCCGCAATCTTAAGGATCGTTCCCTACACGTATCCAGTTTCGATAAGTTCCTAAACTCAGGGTTGCGTAACACGGCCTTTCCACCTTGCGGCTAAGTCTGCTCTCGTAAGCCCTCATGGCAGAGGCACTTATCGCTCGGCGCGACCACTTGGCAAAGCTCTCTCGTAAGCCCCGCGCGCGAGGCACTTTCCTTGTTCGGTTACTCTCGGAACTGCCTAACTTACGTCAACGAGCAGACTATGGAACGCATCGAGCAAGGTACGGGTGTCGCTCTTTTTCTCTACGCACGTGCTCGAGTTCGCAAACTTAGGTTCTCGAGCATCGTCCGTACCGGGGGCTAGGGCGTCGCTCTTTCTTTTGTGCACCTGTTCGGGTTCGCAAACTTAGGTTCTCGAACAGCTGCACAACGGGGGCTGGGAGTTAGGCAAAGCGCTCTACCGGTTTTCCTTAAAACTTCCTGGCGCTGTTCACTTTTTTCTTAGTTTCTGTTCGTTCTTGTCTTTTTGCCGCTCTTTTTTGCAGGAAAAAAGGTAAGTACTTTATTGCGTTAATCATAAGTTTCAGGTACAAGGCCCCTTCGGGTTACAGCCGCGGTGCTACTTGGGAGCAAGCTGCTCCTTTAGCTCCTCAACTTCTAACTTGAGGCGCACGACTTCACCCTGAGCTTTGATTCCTTCTCGGGCTTCGGTTCGAAGGCGTTCGATCTCCTCCTTGCTCTGCTTGGCTTGTGCCGCAGCCTTCGCGCGGATGGCCTCGACCTCTTCGGTCTTGGCGCGCAGCTGGTCGGTCAGAGCTTCGCTCTGGCCAACTCGCTGCTCGGTAGTCTTGAGCTGTTCTTCCAGCTCCTTGACTCTTCTCTCTGCGGCGATCGCCCGCACCGTCATCCCGCGCATCTCCGCGAGTCTCAGAGCACCTTGATGCACTTGGGTCCTTGCACTGTGTATGGACTTCTTATTGAGCGGGGACTCTTCACTTTCATGAAGTCGCATCTTATATGAGTTGAGTTGCCCGAGAAGCTTTGTCGGTGTCATTTTTTTGAGCTTTGACTTGGATGCTCGAATCAAGGTCACAAGTGGATTGAAACTAAATGGCACAACGTCAAGCATCTTCTGACAAATGTCAATGTCTTTCAAGACCTTCTTTTCCGAACATCCGGCAATTTTATTGACGATGGGGTTCAACCTAAGAAACATTTCATTAACACTTTCGTTAGGGAGCATCTTGAATTGATCAAATCTTTTTCTAGCACGAGATAGCTTCTCCTCAAGCATCTCGGCACTACCAACATGAATTTCTCTAAGATGCTTCCAAATGTCATAAGCTTTAGAGAGATTGCCAATGCTATCAAAAACTTCGGAAGACACACTAGAGAGTAAAGCATTTCTAGCAATGGCATTAAAGCGTTTGTACTTAGCATGAACTTCATCAAGAGCAATTGTTTCGGCCGGAGGGTCCGGATAGCCGGTCTCACGAGCGACCCACACATCATAGCTAAGCGCCTCTAAGTAACATTGCATCCTAATTCTCCAATAGTTTTAGTTTGTTCCATCGAAAATAGGAGCTTTTCCAATTTCTATCCTAGTCCCCTCTTTAGCCATCTCCTAGCGGTTAAGCTAATACCGGAGAACCTAGATGCTCTGATACCACTTGAAAGAGGATCCTAAGGCCTAGAGGGGGGTGAATAGGTAATTTTAAATTCTTTTGATTAATTATTCTTGAATTAACATCATATTAAGAGTTACCCAATCCTAGTTGCAATTATCGAGTAAGCGGAAGCAATAAACTAAACGCAAGCAACTAAGACATGGTATTCAAATTCATCACAAGCGATGCAATAAGAGTAAGTGCGGGAATATAAATGAGAGGGAGACACGGTGTTTGTTTGACCGAAGTTCGGAGCCGCAACTCCTACTCTCCGTTGAGGCTACCCCTTGCGCACAAGGACCGGCTCGCTCTCGAGCCTCACGCCTCACTCACTCCCGGTAGTCATTCCGCCACTCCGGCGAGGTGGACTCCGTCACCAGTACACCGACTCAAGAGTAGCCACACGCCAAGGCCTACTCTCAAGCTCACGCCTCCACGAAGGATGTCTTCAAAAGTAACAAGCCCGAAACGCCCCGATCATGCCGGATCGAAGGACTTTCATGAAGCTCGGTATTGGGGTTTGATGGATTGTGACTTTGGATGATCTTGTGGGTGGAGGAATGGCTCTAGAACACCTAATTGATGAGCTATGAATGTGGTAGGTGAAGTGGAGCAGCAAACCTCAAAATAGCCAGCCATTAGATAGGTATATATAGCCCCTAGAGCAAAACTAGCCGTTGCCCCACGGAAGAGGACAAAAAGACTAGCCGTTACACTCTACCGGACGCCGTCCGACAGAAGCAACTGCTCACAAAAATAGGTTTATCGGACGCCGTCCGGTCCCCACCGGACGCCGTCCGACAGCAAGGGTCACGCAGGCGCTGAAGCCACCGGACGCCCCCCAGACGCCGTCCGACAGCGAGAAACAACCAAATTTGAACTTTATCGGACGCCGTCCGGTGACTACTGGACGCCGTCCGACAGTGTAAATTAATTTGGATTTTGGGCTGGTCGGACGCCGTCTGGTTTTTCCAGACGCCGTCCGACAGAATGGATTTACGGCTAAAATGTTAGGGGGAAATTTAGGTGGGTTTCTCTCTCTCTCTAGAAGTCTCACATAGGGATATTTGGGTATTGTTAGAAGTGGTGGACTATGGAAACCGAGTTTTCGAGAATTCACAGAGATCCGGCATAGTCCGAGAAATTCGAACCCCTTTTGAAATCCGACAAAAAACAGAGAATAAACCTAACTACTCCTAATCTATACGTGACCTCTTCTCTCGCCCGTTCACGCACTTGAGATATTGGAGCAGCTCAGAAAATTGTCGACGCTTCAACTTAGGGTTTATGAAAAATCGCCGAGTCTTCGCTAGGGTTCTGAGAAGTCCAAAAACCCCCTAGCACTTAATATTTATTTATTTTGACATCAATGCCACTAATAGAAATTAGGGCTCAACGATGCTCACAGTAGTCCCGGATGATCTCCCTGCCCGTAAGCCAGAGGCTCACGAGGGAGGCGACCTTCCTCGTCAAAAACCAGTCCTCGGCGGTCATCTTCGGCCGAGGCATTGGCGTCCCCTTCGCCGGTGCCTTTCCGGTGAAGACGAGTTTGCTGTCGCCGCTCCGCTTGCTGTAGAACCACCTCACCCACCACGCGTCCATAGAGTCGAGCAGCGGTGGGCGAGGGTACGGCGCGTCATCGGCGGTGGCCCGGAGCTTGAGGTAGTAGCACCCCAGCGCCGAAGCGGCGAAGCTGCTCCTAAATCGCATGTAATAGTGGAGGAACAGCCCCCGGTGGATCGATGCCCAGATAGCCCTCGCGCAGTGTGCAAAGGCGGCCATCCGGAGGATGGAGTTCGGATTGAGGTTCGCCACCTCCAATCCGCGATGTTCAAGAAGGCCTCGACGGTCGCCTCGGAGACCTCAACCCGAGCAAGGCGAATTGAAGGTCGACAAACTCTCCTCGGCGGCTCGGAGTATCCTCCTCTCGGCACCTCCGGCTACGGTGTCGATGTGGCCCTCTTCCTCCCAGACCTTGAGTCCTCCTCGGTCGAGCTAGAGCCGATGAACTTGGCCATAGCGGTTCCTGTATCGGACAGGCGGGGTTGGTGGTGGAGTTTGGGTGCTTGATCTTTGGCCTTGGTTGGAACTAGGGCTTAGAGAGGAAAGGCGTGAGAGCAGAAGTGACTGGCCGCGGGCAGCTTGGGTACTTTTATAGACCCGTATGGGCAGCTCTGCAACGGTTTTTGTCACAAACGGCTAGTTTTTACCGCAACAGCTAGGTAAAACGGTCGCCTTTTTCACTGCGCAGCGATAGGATGTTACCGTTGGAGTCTGCCAACAGCTATTTTTCCAGTGTCCGCACTGAAGGCTGAGTGCTCTACTCGGACAGACGTCGTTCCCTATTCGACGCAACATAGTTGCTCGGTACTGGTCGGGTCTGTTCGGTCCCGAACAAGTCTTGTTCGGCTGAACCATGACCTGTTCGGTCCCTTGTTACACGTCTTTGTAGCAGCAAAATTTCCCTCTTCATGGTTCGGAGTCTCAAGAGGATGACCCCACTCTAGTGAGTCCTTCCACTTGAGTCTCGGGGGCTAGCTGTCGGGGATTAGATCATGGCCCATTGCCATGGCCCACTCTCTGACGGTCCAATCGAACAGCCTGCCAGGGCCCAGCTCCCTGGAAGGTTCTATCAAGCCCATATGCATCCTGCCGAACAGTATCCTGGCTGGCATGGTGCGTAACAGCCAATGAATCGTGTTTGAGTCCGTCTCGAACAGGAGTTGCGCACGACTACGTGAAGACCCGGACATTGGTTTCCCGAATTGGATTAAGAGTCGTGATCCCCAAGATTAGGAGATTACCTTATCTACCGTAGGTTATATTTGGCATGTCTTGAGTTAGATTCACGATCTCGTAGTTAGCCTACCGATATTCCTCGATAGGTCGGTTTGTTCTGTACTATATAAGCAGGGCCCTTATGGCGTTTAGGGGACCCTGAAAAATAGATTCTCGCATACTACTCGCCGAGACCTGCTGATCTCGCCGAGTTCCACCTTGTAATCCTCTTCGGTATAAAGAAAATTTGGACGAGGGCTATTATCTCTCCGAGAGGCTGAACCAAACATAAAAACCCCATCTCTGCTCGTTCTTTGTTTGTGGTTGTTCGACGTGTCTCCTATCTCACTCTTGAAGAACCTTGGTTGACTTGGGTCAATATCCCAACCGTCGACAAACTCTCTCTCTCTTTTTTTTCAAAATTACGTAGTTTTCATTTATACTGTAGCTGATATGACATGAACTCTTATTTTCTATTTTTTATTATGAGTTTATGTACTTTTGTTTGTAATTGTAGCAGGCATGGAGCCTTTCTGACATAAACTCTTATTTCAATTTTTTTGCTGTTTTTTATGGAGCTAATATAGATTCTTTATTTTAATATAGCATGAACTCTTATTTCTATTATCTTAAATTTTAAATTTCTAATATTTTTATTTTGATCTAAGCCGTATAATATGGCCCGTTGAAATCAACGGTGTAGATTTTTTTAATTATTTATATAAGAATTTTTTTAATTAATATAGCATCTCTGTTAACTCCTGTTTTAATTATATGTAAAGATCTCAGACTCACGATCGTTTCCAATAATTCTGAAAGACACGTTTTCGAGCTGTTTTCTTTATCTCAGAATCATCTGATAGCTTTGAAAGACATTTCGAATAAAGAAGCTATTGTGCCTAGCTCACAAGATGCATGTGAATATTTTTACATAATGAAAGAAACTTCCAACTTTAGGGGATACATGTGGTCAAGATGCATGTAAATCAGAGGGCGAAAGACATTGAACCGGCAAAAGCATCCTTTTTAAAATATTCCTCCGTATCGCTTTCGATAGCCATCGAAGCAAATCCATCACCGATCGGAGCTGAACTGACCTGTTTCAGCTGTCTGCACAAAAGAAAAACGAAACATCGCTGTACAAAAAAAGGCAAGAGAGGCACATGAATGAACAAGTGCATCACATAATTCTAAACCCAGTGCTTACTCCTCTGTGCAGTCCAAGGTCTGTTATTCTGAGCTGATTTAAACGGTCGAATTATTAAAATGACTGAATTTTGAGAGTTTCTTGAGTTAGTCTCGAGATTCAGATCTATTTCGTTTGACTTGCCTTTTTAAATCGTTAGGACCCACATTCAAAACAGCGAAAAAACAGACTCAAAAAACTTGAAACATTTGTCTTTTCAAAACATAAATAAATTGTTAAGTTGTTAAACTATTAAGCTATAAAAAAGTTCAAATTTTCTTTATTTATGTTAAACATAGTACGATAAAAGCATAATAAATTGACCAAATAAATAGAATATAAATAAAATGAGCAAAAACAGAACAATGCATGGAATAATATGATTATCATGTACGCAAATAGAGTGCAAAGTATTAAGTAACATGATATACCAATTAAAATTAAAAAACATGACAGCCAGAAAAACAAATGAAACCAGGCATCAATGCATCATCCACTCATCACCAATGTCCAATGCCCTTCTCTCTCTCCCCCTGTCTGTCTCAAATCAATCGATGCGAAAGGATGAAAAGAAGGACCGGCTGAAAAGGAAAAGATCCTGAGAGAGCTTGCATTGCATTGCATTGCACGATGACCTGAAGCCCAACCAGAGCAACACGACACCTCCTCTTTTCCTCTGTCTCTCTCCCTCCATCTTTCCCCTGGGGCAGACAAGACAGGCAGAGCACTGAGCACTGCAGAGCAGGCATGCGATGCAAGAACAGCAGCAGCAGCAGAGATGCGACGCGATCCGGCTGCCATGAGCGGCTTTGGAACACGCACCGACGCCGGGGCGAAGGATGCAGAGAAAGCTACCATGATGCCGATCGATGCCAGTGTGCCACTAGCCCACTGCCCACCGCGGTTGCAACCACCGGTACACACGCTGCAGCGCGACTGCGAGTGTGCTACTGATCTTTAACTGGTCCAGATGCAGCAGCTGCAGGCACAGACAGCAGCGGCAGCACGAGGGGAAAACAAAGAGCGCAGCAGAGGCAGTGAAACAAACACGGTGTCGGTTTGTTTGTGTGGCTAGTTTTTTAATTGATATATTTTTTATTTATATGGTTAGTTTTTTAATTAATATACCGGCTTTGTTTAACCCTGCTTTGCTTTATATATATTATAGATTATATAATTTCATGATAAACTATAGCTAATATACTCTTATTTTATATAATATTTAGCACTTTATTTCTATTTTGTATCAAATTTATATAATTTTTATTTGTATTTGTAGTTGATATGACTCCTATTAATATGGCATGAGCTCTTATTCCTAACTTTTATATATAAATTTTTCATCAATGCCATCACAAAGTAGTTGATTCTTGGGGTTTGTCATTACAAAACGTATATTATTATTGATGCTATTATTTTTGCGACAATATTTCATTGTTGCCATTTTCGAGGGATTTCGGAGCATTTACAACATATATAAATCAAAATACGAGCAAAAATACAACCTGACATGTGGGCCCCGCACATCATACATTCAACCCCTTCTTCCTCCCTCCTCCACTACTCTATCGTCTTCTTCCTCCTCCCCCCCTCTCTCTTCTCTCTCGTCTAGTTTCGACGACCGGCGAGCTCACTCGCGAAAGGCACGGCGGCCGCTGCGAGGACCACGGCGGCGACGACGAAGGGCGACGGCGAGCTCGTGGGCGCCTCCTCCTTCACACCCACGTCGGCGAGCTCACTCGCAAAGGGCGCGGCGGCGAGCTCGTGGGTGGTAGTGACGGTGATGACAAGCACGTGGATGATGGCGGCAACGAAGGGCGACAACGGCGATGAGCTCGTGGGCTCCTTCTCCTCCTTCACAACCACGCGCTGCGAGTTCACTTATGGAGGGTGTTGGCAGTCGTTAAATTCTAATTTCATACGCCGGCATACATCAACTTTTCAGTTATTTGGTGGAAAATCTATGTTTATGCATTTTATTTAAACTGTTAAATTTTCACAAGTTTTGGTGAATTTTTATCCTCATAAATAAAGTGGGGGAAAATAGAGCTGAACCGGGCGACCAGGCCGATCGGCCAACCCACCCTAGGTTGGCCGGCCAGCCTTTTTGCCCAATCCAGCTGTGTTTCCAACCCAAGCGTCAAGAAACCAACCAAGGAGTGATCCCTAGCGTCCATGTACGTCGGTTTTATCAAATGGCTACAATTCCATCACATCTGGATCACTTGTGATGCGCACTAGGTCTGCCCGATCTTCTGGTGAGACTCGAAGGGATAATTTCGATCTGGTCGGAGAGGCGACCTTGACGATCCGGCTACCAACCTCTCAAGGATGACAACCCGGCAATCGCTAAACCACCAAACCTGCTCGTTATCAACCACGCCAAGAACACGATTGACCTGACCACGAAGGTCGTTTCCTGCAAGCGATCGAAGAACAAGCAAGAAACAAGATAAACGCAATCTAAAATTGCAAATATGGATGAAGCACTTGATAAATTTGAGGTTCGGTAACTCGACTCGGGTGGTCTAGTCGACACACGCAAATTCGAGGGGGGGACGCACACGGGGTCTACCAACACACAACCAAACCTGAGTCTAAACAGCGACGGCTATGAAATATATAGTGACGGCTAGGGTTTGGGGTGCAGCCCTAAGAGGTACATGGGCCATGGGCCCAAAGTGAAGCGTCACAGCGCTTAGCAGATTTTGGTCGTAATCTTGTTTCGACGATTTCTGTTGATCCGTAAGGAATTTGGAGCTGGGACTGGATCCGTTGGAAAGATCTTGTCGAGAGCTTGTTCGTGCATTGCAAGAACGTCGAAAACGGAGTCCATATGTGGCCTGGGCATTCGTTTGAAGTTGGGCTGCGCGTAGACGAGCGAACCGAAGTCGCGGATGAATTGGCCTTCCTCTTGGGCCTTGGAGCGATGTGACTTGTTCGGCCTTAGCGAATGTTGTGAGTGGAGATGCACCTTTCTTAAATTCATCTTGAGCTTGGGGAGGCGGCCAAGGTGGAGGCCGAACTGCTGGCGGTGACGATGCAATATTAACACGTCGAGCTTGTGTGTTGCGCATACGACCGGGCCAAGGTGGTGGTCGATGAAGCCATGTTGAAGGATCCATCATAGTAGACATGGATGTAGCGGAACGAGTGTTGATCTTGTCCATATAGGTGATGTCCTCATCAACTTGGCACACAAGGAAGTCAATTTTACCAAATATAGCTGCCAAAACCGCATACACCATCAATGGAGCATTCTAGAAGAAATCCACGGCTGACAGAGATCGAAGGTGGGTCGGCCGACCCCCTTGGATCCCCTCTCAGATTCCCCTTCGGCTGGTGTGGAAGTGACACTTGTCCCATGGCATGGAAGCTCCCCATTGGATGCGGATAGATATAAAAGGACCACCTCACATCACTTGTAGCACACACAACACACCACAAAACCTCCAACTCATTTGTAGTCACTCTTCACTTGTTAGAGTAGTTAGTTTGAGAGTTAGAGTTGAATTGAGCTGAAGCTCGGAGTTTCGGAATTGTCTTTGGGAATTCGGGTAATAGCTCTTGTAAACTTTTCTTTTTTGTATGACTTTGTTTTATAATATAATTGTCTTTCATTATCTGAACTGAGCATATTTACACTAAGTGGAAATTGTAAATTATTCTAGCAGTTGATTAAGTTCATCTGGTTCTGAAAACCCCCTAGACTATAAAATCAAGTATTATACCTCGGAAAACACAGGAAAAAGGTACAAATAACCACCTGACAGCGGTTTAAGGATGGTTTCGCCCAAGTGGCGTGCCAGTTGGCGGTCAACTAAATAAATATATTAAAAATAAATGGAAAAAGGGTAATACCGAGAGAGAGAGAGAGAGAGAGAGAGAAGAGGAGATTGAGACAAGGGAAGGAGAGGGAGAGGTGGCGGCGTAGGGAGAGGAGGGTGCAGGGAGGGGCGGGGAAGAGGCTGCGCTCGAAGGAGGCGGCGCCGGGGAGGGCGCAGCGTGGGGTGGAGGCTGCGGGGGTTGCAGGGGAGGCGGCAGGGGATGCCGACAGCGGCAGGTAAAGAGAGAGAAGAGAGAGGGGAAGGGAGTGTGGCTTACATGTGGGCCCCATGGTACGTTATGGTCATGTTATGCTCCATGGCCAGCTCGCACGCCACCATGGCGAAACCACCTCTAGGGGGTATGTGTACATTTTTAATGATTTTGCAGGATAGAATACCTGGTTTTATAATATAGAGGGTTAAGTAGACAAAGGCCCATAGTTCAGGGTGTAATATAGATATTTTTCTTTATTTTAATCTAGAATGAACTCCTAATTTTATTTTTTAAAAATTTGTGAATTTCTAGTAATTTTATTTTACTCTAAACCGTTGTAACCTGACACCACCCAAATCAACAGTGTTGATCTTTTCTTTTTCTTTATTTACGTGAGAATTTTTTTATTAACGTGATGACTCCCTAGCTTTCTGTTTTAATTATATAATAGCTCATTTTAAGTAATCCAATCCGCTATAATTTGGACCCACAATAATCAATGGTATAAATCGTCTTTTTTATTTACTATTAACGTGGGGATTTGTTCTCAAAAGGTTTTGAAAGATATACAAAATAATTGATCTTTCATAGGAAAACTACTTTTTTTTTTGAAAGAGGGGCAGGAGAACTGCCGACCTATTTCATTGATAAGCAGGAGAAAACAAAATAAAAACCCGTGCAAACACGGGGTACAACCGCAGCGCTCCGCTGCAACCCTGGCCAAAGCCAGACACACCTCCGGACACCGCCGGGAATACCACTGAAGCCCACTAGGCCAAACGGCCTAACATGGGGAGATATAGGAGAGGGAGAAAAGAAAACACCACCAACATTCACGCAGCGACGAACGACTCCTAAAAAAAGCAGACCCAGCGGAAACCCATAGCGCAAGACGGCAACCACGACGCCTCCAACAAGGTACGCGACAGGAAGAACCCGCCGCCGTCGCAAGCCCGATATGGTTTTCACCAAAGCACAGGAAGGTCTGAAAGTGATGCCTCCAAGGAGGGAACGACACCAAAGGTGACGTCAACACCAGCCCGAAAGAGCAGGGCTTTCGCCCAAGACCAGCCGTACTAAGCGATAAGACGAAGCCGCCAAGAAACCGAAAGCAATAGAAGAACCGAGCCGCTGGCCGAAGACGAAGACCCGAAAAAACGCAGACGAACGCCGCTCCTTGACGCGGAAGAGGCCGCCCACACCACCCGACGCCTCGGAGAGAGGGAGGGTCAAGACGATAGGGACGGGACCAAGTCAAGAGGCAGTGAACGGGGACGCCGTTGAGGAAAGGTCGTCAGCCAACGCCGTCGGAGAGGGGCCACCACGCCGAGTGGCCAGCGCACGGGAGGCGAAGGAGACCAGACGCCACGTCACCTAGACGACCTGAGACAAGCCCCGTCAGCAACAGGGGTCGTCGAGTCGCCGAGGACGGGCAAAGGTCCACCACGCCACTAGGGAGGAGCTGAGGGGCCGCCGGACACACGCCCCTGGAGCCACCTGCTCCGACCACCTCGGCCAGAAACCGCAGCGGACCCCCCCAAGCGGCCTCCACCGAGACTGGCTCAGAGGGAGGGGGAAGAAGCAGAAGAAGCCGGTGTCGAGCTACGCCGAGCTACGAGGCCACCGGACACACACCCCCGGAGCACACTCGCTCCAACCGCTCCGGCCAACACACCGCCCAAAACGAGCCTCTTGCCGACGGACTCGGCCTCTCGCAGAGCGGTCTCTCGGGCGGTCTTCGCCAAGACGGGCCCAGAAGGAGGGGAAGAAGGAATGAAGAGGGAAAACCGGCGCCGAGTTCCAACACTGTGCGTGAAGGTGGTGAAGAAGGAGGGAAGAGAGCGGCGCCCCGACGGAGCACAACCAACCGAAGTGCCAACGGGCTCGGAAGAGACCGACAGGGCGACCAGGTCCCTAACAAGGAGGGAGGGACAAGGCGACCCACCGCCCGCCGACGACCAGGGGGACGACGTTCCTCTGCTGCCTGCGCCAGGCTAGGGAAGCGGCGCAACAGGAGCCACTGCCGAGGAGGACGGATCTGGAGGAGTCGGCTAAGGAGGAGGACGGATCTAGAGGAGCCGGATCTGGAGAAAACAACACCGGATCTGGAGGAGGACGGAGAGGAGCCGGATTGGCCTGGAGGAGGGGGGAGGAGCTTGGGAAGGGGGCGGCGGCCGGCGTTGAGAGGAGCCGGGGAGGGCACGGGCTCCTCCAGATCCTGGGACGGCCACCACCGGCAACGGCGCTGGCGGCGGCAGATCCAAGGCGACGGCGGTGAAAGGCACGGCGGCCAAGACCTCGCCGCTAGCGCGCCATGAACGCCAAACTCTCTCGCCTATTTGGAGGCACGGCGAGATCTAGGAGGCGCGCGCCACCGCCCACCACGCCGCCATCGCCAACCGTCGCCGGCCCGACGCAGCCCGCCGGCCACCACGCGCCATCGGCCAACCGTCACCGGCCAACCGCCGCCGCCACCGACGTAGAAGGAGGAGAAGAGAGAGGCCCGCCTCGTTTCTCCCTCTGGGAGCCGGCACCGGCGGGGAGAGAGTGCCGTGTGGCCCGCCGGGCGATGGCGAGCCGGCCGGCCCGGCGGCCGCCGCCGCCGGGGCGGCTAGGGTTTGGAGGGTTCGTCTGGAGGGGGCCGTGAGGGGACGCGGGGCTTTTGTTCCTCCGGACTGCAAGAATCTCATAGGAAAAAAAAAACCAAAAGCGGAATCAAACTGGGCCAGGCACGGTGGCCATGGCCATGGCGATGGCACTGGCCTCTGCAAATGGCAAGTGCCAGCAAGTGGCGCTGAAGGCAGCGCTGAGACAGGCATGCCTCTCTCCCATCCATCCATCAGCCTGCGGCAGACCAGCAGTAGCACTGGATTTTACGGTGGGTGGCGGCGGCAGCAGCCGCAGGAGGAGCAGGAGCCAGGAGGAGCATCCTGGCCATGATCTGCGATCACATCGACCAAGACTGCCACTTTTTACGTTATCGCATTCATGTGGATCTTCTTTTAACCTGCGATCTGAGCCCGATTGACGCTTTGAATGATCGAGCCTCGGGAACCGCGCCGGGTAAACAAAATGCCGCTCGGTTTACCATCAGTTTTTGTCTCATCAGGCTTTTTGTCTCATCGTATTTACATTTCATGTGCTAACACCATATATTTTTATTGTAGATGCATCCATTTCGACTTAGGGGGTCACGCAAGATAAAAAATTTTGACCTTAGGTATACCATGTTCCTGCAGCGTGCGGGATTACTGTCATGGGCCCTTACTATTAACAGGGCCGAAGTGGAAAACAACCGTTTCACACCACTTCCAAAACTTGACCCTGGCCTAGTCACCGCACTGGTCGACCGGTGGCGTCCTGAGACGCATACGTTCCACTTGCCATCTGGGGAAATGACGATTACCTTGAAGTATGTTTCTATGCTTACAGGCTTGCCGATTTCTGGTCGACCCTTTGTTGTGAGCAAACCAACCAAGAACGTTTGGAAAGCATATATCCAACAGAGGTGTTTCTATCGTCTTTGTTATTACAATTTTTTAATATTGTCCCGGTAGTACGATACTAATCACTTGAAATTTATGCGGGTTTGGAATTGCCTATGACGGCGGCGACAACGGTGTCTCCATGTCATGGCTGGACCTCCGAATCTGAGTCCGCCCTTGCCCTCGATCTTGACCTTCGCCACCGTTATCTTTGCACTCACGAGGTCTATCTGTACTATCTTCTTGCCGGTGTAATGTTCACTAATGGTAACGGCGACTCCATACCTCCCCACCTAGTCTTTGTGGCCCGAGACCTTTGCAACGATGATATATTTAATGATGATTACGAGTCATTCAGTTGGGGATCCGCCGTACTGGCGGATACATACCGCGAGAATGGAAGCTGAAGCAGAACAAATGGAGTGAGGTCGTCGTCGCAGCAGACGTCGGTTTATATAAGTGAGAAATCTCATTCTTGTGTTTAGTAATTATGATTAATTAGTGCTAAATGGTACTTATCTTTTGCTAATTGCGATTAATTAAATATCTGTTGTCGGTGGCGAACAAATGCATGTGAGAGCAGTGCATGAAATGACGGCACACCATGGAATCCCTGCATGATGATTGCGCGCCTGCTCCCGCCGTCTTGGCGTGGCGGGAGCTCAGCTGGAGCCGCCACGTCGCCCGCCCGCGCGCCGCGCCGCCGCCGCCGCCCGCTGCGCCCGCCCGCCGCGCCGCCCACCACGTGTCGCCTCGCGCTATCCTCGTCTTGGTGTGGCGAGAGAGAGCTCCGCCGTCTTGGCGTGGCGGCCGCCACTGGGCGGCGGGCCAAGTGCTTGGATTGGAGTATTTTCTTATACTGTGTGTTATTTTATTAATTTTAAATTTAAAGTAGATTATTTCACCAATAATTCCGTTAAAATTTTATCCATGCCAAAGTTAGGAAAATACGACGGCAAAGATCAAACCACCGTGGTATTTTGATGGGTGAAATAAATGCAAAGAATAAAGGTTAATGCCTTAGTTAACGAGTTGACAAGTTACTATTAGTATAAAGAAATAATTTAAGATGAGAACCGGAGGCAAAGACTTGGCAAATCAATAATGGTGCCAGTCCAAACTAAAAGTCAAAGCTGATGAACATTGCAAACAGATGACAATTAGTAATGTAAACCCTTGTTCAAAAACAAATAGTAATGTAAACGTTGACAGTCATTACCGATCCTGCCAGCAAAGAACAAGCACACAAAAAAAGATCGTATTCCTGGAGCATCGACGCAAAGCTGGTGCCACTGTTTATGCCCCAGCGACAGCGAAGCACTTTGCTTGCAGGAGGCGCTTGACACATGAATAAAAAGAACATCTCCAGCAAAAGGCCAAAGAGAGCAGCAGAGGCAGAGCATGTGAAGCCATGGACACAGAATTGAGATTCTTGGAGTGCATGCCACAGTAGAAACCAAAAGGATAAATAAAGATGATCTTTTTACATTCAAAAGTCTACTTTCCTTTTCTCCTTTCTTTTCTTTCCAATCCAAAAGAGGTGAGACAGGGTGGGAGAGATCTTGGTGCTCTCCACTTGGAGGAGGCGATTTTACAGCAGCAGCAGCAAGGGTGAATAGTACAAAAGAGCAGTGGAGTTACCATTTACCAAGTGTTCTTGACCTCTAGTCTCTGAATCTCCCCAAAAAAGAACGGAACGAACGGGATTAATTGAGCTAATCTAACTGCCTAATTACTAGAGAGGAGTTAGCGCGATTACGGATTGATGGACAGACCGAGGAATCCAAGAGACGCCATGGATGGGGATGGCCGGATGGTTGGTTGGATGGACGGCGGCGAGGTCAGGCGGTGGCGATGTGGATGGAGGCGCTCTTGGCGGCGAGGCAGACTGGGCAAGCGTCCAGCTTGGGCTCGCACGCCTTGCAGAGGCAGAGGTGGCGGCAAGGGAGGAGGAGCACCGACGCCTCGCCCTCGCCGCAGCGCTTGCACGACCACTTGCCGGACTGCGAGGTGGCATCGCCGTCGTTGGCCGCGCCGCCGCCGGCGTGGAAGCAGGACTGGGCGTCGTCGGCGGCGGGGTCAGAGTCTCCGAAGCCCTCGGCGGGGGCCGGCGCGGCGGCGGCGGCGGCGCGTAGGAGGACGTTGTCGAGGGTGGCGCGGAGGCCGGCGGCGACGGCCTCGTTGCTGCGCGCGACGCCGCACCACGCCTGGCTCTCGGAGGCCACCTGCCGGAGCCTCTCCTCCAGCTCTGCGGCGCGCCGGCGGGCAGCCTGCAGCTCCGCCTCCTTAAAACGCAGCCGCTGTGCCGCCGCCGACGAAGCGGCGCGCACCAGCGAGGCGCACTGCCGCCTCCGCGCCTGCTCCAGCGCGGCGCGCAGCCGATCGCACTCCATCCGCACCAGCGCGTCCACCTCCGCGTTCTGCTGGTACAGCTCCGACACGAGCGAAGCGCCGGCGAACGCCGCCGACGCCGCCGCCACTGGCCGGCCGCTGGTGGACGTGACGGCGGACTCTGCCGCCGGCTTCGCCATCCCTGGGATCGGCAGCAGGGCCGAGGACGGCGACACGTACTGCTCGGCCTCCCTCCCGCGCTTCCTCCCCGCCACCACCCCGCCGGCGCCGCCGCCGTTGCACGTGAGCTCGCTTTCCGCGCCGCTGACCACGGCGGCGCAGCCATACCCTCCGCCGTTCGCCGCGGCCACCGCCGCGGCGAGCAGCGCGCCGTAGTCCTGCATCGCGCGCAGCTGCGCGTCGACCTCGTCGCCGGCCGCCGCCGCATTACCGCCGCGAGGCAGGCACCCCACCGCCGGCACGCCGCCGTACTGCGCCTGCACGGCCATGTCGCAGTCGCCGGCAACCCAAGATGGCACCAAGATGGAGAGAACTCAGAGAATGGGAAGCGCTGTGAGAAGGCGGAGGGGAAGAGGACAGCGCGGGCGCGCGGCTTATATAAACGAGGCGGAGGCGGTGACGAGGAGACGCCACGTGGCGGGGGCGGTGGTGGGAGGCAGCCCCGCACCACGAGACAAAAAAAGCGGAGGCGACGCTGATGCATGCATGGGCACGCCAGGTTCAGGAAAGGGATTAATCTAATTTAATCCAGAGATTAGTGGAGCATCCTAATCCTAACTTAGCATAACAGCAGGGCTAATTAAAGTAGCTCTAATCCCGGGAGTAATGGCATGCCCCAACGGCCAAGACAAGCGAATCCGAAAGGCCGCACTGTGGGGCCCACCCACGCGCGGCTGCGTCCGCACAATTAACCTACTCTACGTGTGCACGCATACTCCTAGTAGTAGTACTACTAGTATTTTTTCCCCCTGCTTTTATAATTAATTTATGATTAAATTAAGCACCCGTCTGATCCGATCCAGCGATCTCTCTCGGTGTGTCCCTGTCTGTGGTGTCCAACGGAGGCAGCTAGCTAGCTAATTAATTCCCATTGAAAACTGGAGAGACAGCAAAAAAAAGAGGGGTGGTGTGGTGCAGATAGAATCAAAGCAGATGGGTGCAGGTTCTCATTTTTTAAAAAAAAAACGGCGAGAGAAAATTAAAAGAAAAGAGCATGGTGCTGATAGGAATCAAAGCAGATGAATGAGATGGGGGTGGTGGAGTGGAGAAGATTAGCAAAAACGACATGTGAGGGGGTGGGTTCCTTTCCTTTTCCTTCCACCTTTGCTTTGTCAAACCAGCACTCCTCGATTTTGTGCCCCCACTTGTTTATTTAGTCCAGACAAGTTTAGAGTACGTTAGTTGTGGAGCACTCGTTTCTTTTTTATTTATTTAATTTTCGGAGCTGTTCTTTAACCATTTATCTTATTAAAAAATTTAGTGTAAATATATAAAAAAAAATATGAGTCATAGTTAAAGTATTTTTAATTATAAAAAAGCATAACAAAATAAATAATATTTAAATAGTTTTTTAATAAGACGAATGGTTAAGGGGCATGTCTAAATTGGCCAAATAATCAGTACAAAAGATTTCTCATTGCATAAGTGTAAAAAACTGATCTTAACCCTTAGATCTAATCTCGATGATGAAGCTAAAATATAAAAACATGGAAAACAATCATGATGGTTTCGCGCATAAGTTCATAAGTAAGAGAGAGGAGGTTCACCTCAATGCATCTGTACTATCTAGGTTGAATCTCAGTGATCATGATGAGTTTTTACACTTATGTATCGAGAAATCTTTTGCACCGAATAATTTTCTTGTCTAAATGTCAACAGAGACAAATAAAAAAACGGAGGGAGTATATAATTATATAGAGTATAATGAGACATTTGTGATGTCTGCCACGTATGATTAAAAAAAATAGGTATAACAATACTTTAACTCAATAATAACGATAAATTTTGAGTCGGGAAGTTATCTGAATAGAAGTTTTTTGTCTGCAGCACAGTATGAGTTAAAACTATACAAAATGAGATGAGATAAATAATGTTGCAGGTGGTTGTTGTCTACACCATTACACATCTCTACTCTTTGAAAACTATTTTTATTTATTTAAACTAGTTTATTATTACCATGGATGTTTTGAGGTCATCAGAGCATGTCTAAATGGTAAGGCTATTTTTTGTCTATTACTATAAAAATTGAGTTGTGAATAATGAATAAATGACGAAAGTAAAATTTAATATAGACATGCGGTGGTGAGAAAAATAGACTCAACGTGTTATTTGAAAAAGAAAAAATATCATATAAACAGCCCAGTTGGACAACAAATGGACAAGAAAAGAAAGAAAGTTGTTTAATAATATTTTGAAGTAGTTTGAACTTATTCATTCGGCCAGATAACCAACCTTAACTTAGTTAGTTTAACCATCTGATTATCTGAACATGCACGAGGTAGGCAGGGGAGGGAGCAGGTGGGGCCCACGTCAGCACGGGCCCATCCGGGCGGCACAGGCGGCTTTTCCTGGACGAGACCTGGGAGTCAAAGCGCGGTGGATGGGGTTCCTCCGTTTCATGCTTTGATTAGTTGTCTTTGATCTGAAATTTCTGAATCTAATCAGCCCGTGGCCTCGCTGATGGGTAAAGTGGACGTGGGGGTGGGGCTTGACCAGTCTGCGAGGAAGGAGAGAGCAGGTGCACGTGGTTTCCTCTCCCTATTTTTAATGCCTCCTGCTCAGTGCTCACCTGGAGTAGCTTCTTGATTGATTTGATTTGGTTTGATTAATTACTAGAGCCAGGTAGCCTGAACTGGAGGCCTGGAGCATCTCGAGGGCCAGGCAAATGGAACAATATTACAGTGCTCTCGGCAAATGCCATGCAGTAAAAAAAAATCTAATATCTAAAGCCAGGGAACCTGTGGAATTGGAGTATCTGGAAGGCCACGCAAATGGTAGTATGACATTTGTTTTTTTCCAGTGTTATGTTAAATTAAGTTTTACCGTATCAATAGTCCAGAGTCCTCAAAAAGGATATAAAAAGGCTGAAAAAATAATTAAAATAGTTTTAAGATCTTTGAAATGAACATTGAAAGTTTTGAAAAAATAGTTATAAATTATTATAACATATAGGTTATATAAAAATAACAAATTTTGCTACAGTGAAACTCAACTCAACTTTACGCTGAAAAAAAGGCAAATGGCATGTAGAAAAAAATTCTAGTATCCAAACATAGCCACCATCATGTTTAATAAAGTATCGTAGAAAACTTAGCTTATCTAACTCCACTCTGATCGGCATTATTGTTGAAGTTGTGGATAGTATAGTCAGTGCCGCCGCTAAACCCATCATCCTTATAGGGAGACTGGAGAAGATTAACATCAACAATATGATTGAAAGTCGAGCACCTGCAACGTAACACCACTGTCGTTGTCATCGAACCCAATATCACTATAAGTTGCCAGGCTATATCCCAAATATTTCCCCTTTCTTCAACTCTATCACCATGGACTTGTTCACTAGTGTTGTGATCGGATTCGCTCAACGACCCGACGTTACTACATATATCCTGGAGCAGATTCCACTTAGAGTATTGGGCGAGTATAAAATTAACTAGATGAATAGTATCAGGTATCGAATGAACGAGAAAAGGAATTTGCCATTAAACATGCCATCTATTATCAATCTATTATATAATTAAATAGGGTTCAATATAGCCACCATATTAATCATGAAATCCTAGAAATTTAATTGTACGTTAATAGGAAGAAAAAAAATATCTAGACCATTGATTGTTGTGGGCACAGATCATATCGATTCAGATCAAAATAAAGAGTACATACGAACTACAATAAAAACAACAATTTTGAAATAAAAAAATAAAAATAAGAGCCTATATTACTTACGAAACTATAAAAAAACAGTTCATATCAACTACGGCAGAATACATAAATTTAAAACAAAAACAAAAACAATCCACTATGAACAATTGCGCGGACGCTATGGTCCTTGCATTTGCGGTGTGGTTTTAAATTACTAACAGCCAAAATGCACGACGCATATACACGCGCCGCCCGTGCGTGAGCGTGGCGCCTTCCACGGTAACAGCAGTGCCCCCGATGGAGGCGTGCGACGACGACGATCGCGACGGTCGCGTGCCGCCAAGACACCCGCCCGCCGTCACGTCATGCTGCCATTGTTCGGTACGTGTCTGACGTCTGAGCGCGCGGCGTCGACACTGTAAATTGCATCCATCGACCAAGGCGCGCGCTGCTGCGTGATCGCGGCCGTATCTTCGCCAACCTACGTTCACGGTTCACCCACATACACGGTACTACAGGGTAGGCTTGCGTAGCCCCGGAGAAGGAACGCGTGGGTCTGTTACTCTGTTTCGTTTTTTACTAGCTTTGCCATAGCTAACCTTAGACATAGGCCTTGTATATTTCGGCTTAACATATCGTAGCGTAGCATTTTAATAAAATTTAAAAGTATTTAAAAAATGGTTTAAATATTATAAAAAATAATTTAAAAATAGTTTTAGGCTCTTTATGAGAACTATTGAAAACCTAAGAAAAATCATTACAAATTATTACACCGAATAGATTATATAAAAAAGATAAATTTTGCTGAAACGCTACGCTACGCTACACTAGCTGAAATGTACAAGGCCATAGTGCGGAAGACACAAAAAATATTGCAGAGAAATTTAGAGAATGTTTGGTTTACTGTCAAATCCGTCACAACTAAGTTTAGGCGCTCCATAATTTTTTATGTCCGGTATTTGTCTCGCGTCACAACTATGCCTTGCCAGTGCAGTTTGTTAGCCATTGGACCCATGAGTCGTAGACTGTTTTTTTTTTTTTCAACACTTTGCCTAAGATGTGACGCTGATCTTTTAAGCTACAAAAGTGTGGCTCGCCATACTTGCCTAAGATTCGGTTAACCAAAGTGTGGCACCAACCAAACAAACCCTTAGCGTCATACTTATGGCAAAGTGATGGAAAAAACGAGTCTATGACATATGGAGTCAAACGATAAGAAAGTGTGGTAAACCATAGTTGTGACAACAAATCAAACGCACTCCATAGAATGTGTGGCGCGAATAAGGTTAGGCTAGGCAAAGTTAGTAACAAATCAAATATGCATATGTGCATTAGCTGTACTCGCTCCAGCATTCACGTTCTGAATAGCTCCTCCATCTTGAATTTTGGTTATCTTGTAATCTTTTGTGCTTTTACTTTATTTCATAAAAATCTTAGTTTCGAAAAATAGTGATCAAGAAGACGGCCAAAAGATTAGTATCAATCAGCAATAATAAGATTTGCTAAACTTTTTTTAAGGGCGTTCCACAGTGCTAAAATTATGTATACAACTCTAAATTTTTCCTATTTCTAGGGGAGGGCGACTGTTGTAACACTTTCATACCCATCTGCTCGTGGGGCATAAATTAGATTTGGATAACTAATCACCATTGTAAGAGGACTAAACAGACAAACTGTTGAAAAAGTTACCAATTTGATCTCTAAACTTCCGTCATTATCAAATCTAGATGTTTGAACTTCCATACTAGGATAACTCGGTACTCAAATGATTAAAACCAATCAAACTAGTCTTTTGATCGATCAACACGATGATTTTGTGGTTTTATTTTTGCTAGTGTGGCTTCTATATGGCCAATTTTATCTTAAAGGAAGATGTTTTGGACGGCCAAAGCAAACCATGATTGCCAGAACTATGACGTCTACCATATGAAACTATGGTTGATGACCAAAGATTAGGTCGTCTACCATAAAGGTAATACTAGAAGCCCTATCGTAGAATACAACTTGCCGCAAGGTTACCTTCTACCCTTAGGGTTGCCTAGCGACGGACACATTAACGACACACCCAATACCCCTCATGTGTCTCTCCACTCTGCCCCCATCCTCCTCCGTAGAGCTACCCCGACCACCCAAACCCAAACAACGATGTGCTAATCCGCCCTTCGCCACTCGTTGACTGCCTTCACCCCTCCCTCGGGCACCGACGCCATTGTTGACGCCCCCACCGTCCTTCTACCCAACTCAACCTCACTGTTGGTCTGCCACTCACCGTAAAAAGGTGGTGGTATGGAGGCATGGATCACAGGTAAGCAAAATGGATTGAACGGAATAAGGAGAAGGAGAGGGGGTGGTACCGTCGGACGCTGGGGCGGTCCGACGCCCGTCGGACGCGCCCCCGTCCAACCCCCGCCGCTGGCCGTTGGATGGAGATCCAATGGCCAGCGTTAGATCTGAGCTAGAAACTTGTTATTTTTTTGTTTCGTGGTGTAAAAAATTCAATAAATTCAATAAAAATCTGAAATATTCTCTATTCAATGTCAGGTCTAACATATATTTTATTCAGATCGACATGATCAGTATAAATGCTATATACAAACGTTTTAAATGATAACCTAGATGTATAAATATTATATATCAATATTAAAAATATATGTGAGACCTGACATTGATTAGAGAATATTTATGATTTTTATTGAATTTATTGAATTTTTTTACACCACGAAACAAAAATAACAAGTTTTTAGCTCAGATCTAACGCTAGCCGTTGGATCTCCATCCAATGGCCAACGGCGGGCGTTGGACGGGGGCGCGTCGTCGAACCGTCCGGTACCGTCTTGTGCCGCGTCCGGAGTACTGTCATTTAGTAAATCCGTAGCAATAATGTAACCGGGCTTAATGTTCGACTTGTGGGCCCTCTTTGATACCTTGTTCTAGTTTAGTTTTTGTTAGAATTGTAACTTTTGTAATTTTTATATATACCATTCATTTTATTTTTTGAAAATATTTTTTTTATAACTTTGTAGGGCTCAAAAATATTTTTAAAATAATTTATTTAGCCTTTTCATACCACTTTCAAAGGTGGTCAAATTTTACCAATAAAAACTAAACTAAAACTAAGCAAGCTACTATCAGAGATGGCCGTGAGCTCAGCATTTTATAGACATTAATGGCATCCAAAAGTTAAAAGACGTTAAAAGATCGAATAATTTGAGCAGCCAGATATGCGCTAGCCTTGCCCTAGGCCTTGCCTTGCCCTATAGGCCTTGCATTAGCTAGGATCACGGCACCAACTTTCGTAGCCGAGTCATGCATGCAGACACGCTCTACGTACGTAGCTCGCACGTACGCGGCGTGCCCTGCGTGCATGCACGACACGATGGCCGCCGCGGCATACACATCTCACGTCCTCTCCACGGCCTATAGCTACGCCTAGCTCTATGTGCACGCATGCATGCACTGCAACTCACCGCACACAACGTACGTACCAACCATGTCATGCATGTGCCATGCTTTTCTGTTGCTAGCTAGCTACACATGCGTCCAGTCCACGTAGGGCGCCATGGCTTCAGCTCTAGCTCCAGGATGTACTCGCTAGCTAGCTGTACGCAGGAGTGGTAGGCTTGGATCCTTTGGATGCAAGAGCAGTGGCACGTACGTACGGGCGTGACAAGAAAGAAAGAGCAAACTCACGATGCCATGCCATGCCCCATGCCAGGCTCGACACGACGACACTCAACGGTTCAGCTTGACGTGATTCCATCAATTAATATTGTGAGCAGATGCGCATCGATTAATAATAACTGCGAAATCCGAGGAGCGACGAGCACGGGCTCACATCCATTAGCTCGAAGCATCCTTCGGATCAGCGCAGGAACTTTATTGTTTAAAAATAACCATCCATTAGCTCGAAGCATCCTTCGCATCAGTGCAGGAACTTTATTGCTTAAAAATAATATTCGGATCAGTTTCCTTTACTCCTCCCGTTCTAAAATACGAGACGTGCATGTATTTTAAAAAGTTAATTTTTATAATGTTTGACTAATAATTATGTTAGTAACATATATGTTTAATGTTATGCATGTGATATATTTAGATTTGAATTTGAAAATACTTTGATATGATGTTAGTTTATAGTTATTAATGATATAATATGAAAAAAATTAATGATCAAAATTTACGTTTGTTAATTGCATCAAAAAATTACATGCCTTATATTTTAGAAAGGAGGGAGTATTATTTACGTGTCTCGAAAACCAAATTCTTTAACTTATTCAAACCGTATTTAAAGAATCTTGAAACAACAAATAAAATGTTTTAAAAAAATTTAAACTAAGCAAAACAACTTTTTAGAGCCATTTCCAATACGTAATGTTGCCGATTATTTGCTAAAATATCTAAGTAAATTTCAAGAGCTTGTCAATATTTGCCAAAATACTTTGTTGCCTTTAGAGTTCAAATGAATGTAGGACATTGCTCCGCTTAATTTCTAATTTTTTTACAAATATTATTAGTTGTTTCAAAATAGTTTAAGATCAATTATTCGAAGAATCTAGTTATTCAAACATCTTATCTCCCCCACAAACACAGATAATCAGCTACATTACAAACGAAGAACAACCCATAGTTCTAGGAAACTATAGTGGTAAAATAATACCCCCTCCATCACAAAATATAAGACGTAGTTTGACTTTAAAAAAGTCAAACTTAGTAAACTTTGAGTATACATTAATCAATTATATGCATCGTTAGTATACAAAAATTGTACCAATATGTTCATATTTTAAAGTGCTTTTGATACAATATCCTATTTGTATAAATTCATAATATATAATAAAGAAATTTAACGTTTAAAATCAATCTTGAAAGACATTTTTGAAGTCAAAATATGCCTTATATTTTGGGATGGAGGGAGTATTGTCATTTCTGTAAAAGTAATAATTCATGCATGTATTTGAATGAAGCGAGACCTCTTCTTAAAGCCCTGGTTGGAAGAAATCAGTTCTGTGATATTTTATAGAGACATTTTAATTTCTTCATAAATGAACAAAATGATACGCATGTTCTTTTTTTTGAGAAAAAGGCAAACATGCCATTCAATTCCAAAGCTTCAGCCTTATAAGGTGACCCTTACAGACAAAGAAAATTACAACAAACTCACTCAAAGGCCTAATCATATAACAACTAGAGAAGCTTTCCCTTCTCCTTACGTACGCCGGCCACCAAGACGAACACAGACGAACGACAACATAGCACCCGACCTAGCTTGACCGACCAGCACCAAATTCGACGGTTTTTGAGGTCAATACCAACAATAATCGTCAAAGAACAAGCAACTGTCGCGGGCATGAAAACGGAAGCAAGGCCCGAAGAACCACCACTGTCATTCACCGTCGTCATCACTAGAGGCACGAACGCCGGAGTCTCCTAAACCAACCTTCCCAACTTACCTATTTCTCCAAAAGCAAAGCCTCCACAAAGAGAAGCTTTGTTCCTATCACGCCACCTCGCTCCAACTTCCTGCTGCAACAAAGAAGGGAACGCGACGATGCAGGGTCTGAAGACGAAACCTCCCGGGCAATAGGACCTTGTCGCCAGCCGTCTCCCCAAAAGCACTTTATTCGGAAGCCCCAAACTACCGATAACACACAAAATTGTACATACCTCGGCCAAGAACAGAGACGCTGCAGCCAGGAAAGCCATCGCCGCCGCCAAGGAAGAACGGCGAGCCCTGCCATCCCGGCGGTAACAGCTACTAACGATCTTGCCGATCCAAAATACTCCTCAAACCTACCCCTAACCTGCTACTAATACTACTCCTAAAGCATTTCCCTGCCCAGATCCGTGTTCTCCCAACACCGGCAGCGACCCGAAGGCCAGCGCCGGTGAGGGAGCCCGTCGAATCTGAGCCGGAGAGCTAGCTCCTCTTCTTCGCCTGAAGCGGCGGAGTCACGAGCCAACCCTATTAATTCCCACAAATTTGCAAACGTGTTCGATACGCATGTTCTAGCTTTGTAGCGATGGGGAAAAGAGAAAAGAAGGTAGCATTATCAGATTTTTTTTGAAAAAAGAAATTATTTGGCGGGGCAAGTTATTTTATCTTATCTAGATATCTAGATGTAGGCGAGAATCACTATTTTAAAGTTGTACCTAAAGTCTCATATTCTGGCTTTTTTTTTTTTGTGTGTGGCGCGCTTGATTATAAAACAATTGGAAGGCAAGTTGCTGGCGATTTAGTACTTGCCATTTTAAGCTGTAGCTAGCACTATGCCACCTTTGCGTACACAGGGATAGGCTATTAATAAAGTTGCTAGGCTATTTGAAAGGGTTTTCGTAGATGGCCTCGAGAGGGGAAAATTGGTTTTTGTTAATATCCAAGCATTCAGTTAAATACATATCATTTCTCTAAAAAATTAATTCATGGTCAAAATCTTATGTGCTTATGGCCCTTGCGAATCGGTACTAAATGCCCATTCTGTAGTACTAGTGTATTGTGAACAAAATGGTTTCATTATTAAGATCGAGGCATCTAGGCAGTTGTTTTGTCCAAGCATATCGAGGCATCTATACATTTGTTTTTGTCCATGCATCGATCTATTTTTTCAGTTAAATACATAAGAGTTTTCATCGTCAAATACATTGGTTTTTTTTTTGTCCACAGGATGTGAAAATCTTACATGCTTATTGGAAAAAACGATATGCATTCGTTTCATAAACATAAATTTTTTCTTTATGGTTTTAATGCTTTGTATTGTTTGCGTAATTATTCTTTCATTAATTTTTTAGTTTATATATTTTGTAGGAGTCACTATTTTATTATTTTTTTCACCAAAAAAATTTATTTTTATATTATATAGGCTTCCCTAAATTTTTTATTTGTTTTGCATGCATGGTGGCCATTGAATTCTTGCAAATTGCTCACATGATACTGAATCGACGGGCATAAAACAAAATGACATTCAATTTGTCTTTGTTTTTTAAAACTATGACGAGCTAACCAATTTGGTCCCAAATGATAATTTCGGCATCCTTCTCCCTTTCTCCCATTTTTCACTCTGAAAATACGTCCGTACATTTTTTCATTCTTTATGTTTTCTTTCTATTTGGTGGTAGATGAAATTTCTGTACAATATTTGACTGATTTGGTCAATCAACCATTACCTAATTGCTGCTTAATTATCTCCCTTTTCCTTGTCGATCAATCGATGCAGACGACTGCATTGTTTAATTTCTCAGCACGTACTCCTCTGCCGTCTTTTTCCATCTTACATAAACGTACTCTCACAAAGGCTAAACTATTGCAGAAATATAGCCTATGTACGGCACAATAAAACATATGGTTACGCAAGCGATCCATTTCTCCTGAACTAACAGTTTGAAATACTTTTATACAGCTAACACAATCACGTGGATATATAAAATTTTTGTCATGTATATACTACCACAATAATGCATGATAAAAATTATTTCTCCTGTGTGCATCTCAGTACCTTAAAAAATGCCACCCCATGCATGTACACGGATGGACACCACATGTCCACATCGATCGGCCGTGGAAGCCTCCGTGCGCTTGCGTGTGCTCGACTCCAAATGGCTTGCGATGCAATCACGTCAAAGACCAGCTTTTGATCCGGACAAAACAAGTGAGAGAAATAAAAAAGCGAGGAGAGAACAACACGGTGTACATTACCATGCATATATATGTATAGATATATGTAGCTGTGTATATATATAATAATATCTTGAACCGATCAACGATTAACTTTGAAGAGCAACGCAGGCTGGTTCTCCGAGACTTATTTACTTATTTGAATTATTTAATTATTTCACTTATCTTTTACTAATTCTAAGGGTTTTTGAGGTGGACTTGAGAGCCCAGTCCTTTTTATTTGACTTGTTTTATAAAGTTTTCAGACACATCTTTAAAGTAGAAAAATGAATTGAAAAACCAAATTATATATGGGCCCGGTTTAACATCAGACAACTATCAATTTTGTAGATCATAGATCATAATTTTCATATAGCACATAAAAGATCCAACGAGGCTTCTTAAAAAATCAATCGATTGATAATTAGCAAAGCAATTATTTATATTTTAAAGAAAGATAGATAAGTAAGCTAATAAATAAAATAAATTAAATAAACTATAGGGGACAAAGCCTAAACTAAAGGTTTGTGAGACCGCTCTGTCGTTAGAAAGGGAGGGGGACACAAACGAGCACGTCATGGAGATAGAACAGAAGACTTGGCTTGGGATGACAGTACGCAGCCATGGCCACATGCAAGCTAAATTATTTCGCACGTACGTAAAACGTTCATGGCCGGCGTTATTTGTCTCTGCATACGTAGGTAGTACTGGGCCCTGGCCGTGCATGTGGTGCATCGGTGACCGCGTCTTCTTGTTTCTACGTGACGTTTTCTTTCGGTGTGTGCATGTCCGTATGCTGCGGTTGGATGCATGCATGCATATGCACACATCGTTTTTACTACTAGTACTAATCTCAGTGCATCGATCACACGGGGAAATGGAGCTGGGCGGCACGAGATTGATCGTTTCGTCTTTCTCAGGAGGCTCGCGTATTGATTGCTTTCGGCCGCTTCGTCTCTACGTGCTCGCGAACGTTCGCCGCTACGTCGTCACCGAGGTCCGAGGCCTGCTTGTTTTGATGCTTCTCGGTCTGTGACTGGGATGAGATTGTGTGCATAAAATATGGCCAGTTCCAACATCCAACAAACCCTAGCTTGCAGATGTGTGCACACGTACGTACGTAGCGTGAAGACAATTCGCGTGGCTATTGGGACTTGGGAGGCGCGTGATGTGGCGTTTGAGCTGTACCTTTGACGTTTCCGAGGTGACCCGATAAGACTTTCGTTCTCTCCGTTCTTCTAAGATAATCAGCCGTACTCTCAAATATTTATAGGTGTATGTACGTGCAAATCGAGCTTTCAAATTTTTAGTCACAAATATATTTTAAACTGTTTAGATCGATGACAAATATTTATAGCTGTAAGTACGTACAAATCGAATTTTCAAATTTGTTGTCTCAAATATATTTTAAACTGTTTACATTGAGTAGACAAAACTATATGCACCGATCGAAGAGTAACTTTATAATATTATAGTTGTAGTGGGTTTTACAAATTAATTGTACTGCTAACACTACAGGAATCAATCATAGTGTCGACGGCACGAACTGTCGACAACAACATAGAAACCATTGGGAAAGGTTGTTCTCGACGGCCAGCCGTCGAGAAGTAGGCCATCGAGTGCGCTCCGTCGAGAGAGGTGCCCATTCTCGACGGTCTAGCCGTCGAGACAACATCTCTCGATGGTCATGGCTTAGGCCGTCGAGGTAAGTGCTCCAGGCGTCGTTTCCATCTAAACACCATATATACTCTCGACAGCCACAACTGCACCGTCGAGATCAGTGAGATGCGGGCCCCACGCAATGCAGCAGCCCGTGCATATCCCGGATGACATATCTTGATGGCGTCTTTCTAGCCATCGAGAGAATGTCTGTTCAATTGTTGACATCTCTCGACGGTTTCCTTGTAGCCATCGAGAGACTTTCTATTCAATTGTTGACATATCTCGACGACCTTCTGTGGGCCGTAGAGAGTAAGGCTGTTCAGAAAAGAAATTATTTTAAATTGTGCAAAAAAAAATCATAAAACTATAGCTGCTACAGCAGCAACTGTACTTGCAAACCCAAAATGCCCATAATTCATATATTTTCCAATTGTCGCACACATGCGACCACAATATCAGAATGGCACATATAATCAAAAGCCACGGCATACACATCGATAACAACCAAATATATGCATATATAACATCGCAATTCTTTTCTGTCTACAAGCACACATATGGATGTAAGTTTTGCAACGATATTACAAGCTAGTCACCAAATGCTCGCTAGACGGAAGATCACCTAAAGGGGGTAGGGACGGCTGGGTAAACATTAGCGGAGCGCCATCGAAAGAGGTTGTTGACGAAGTCGGCCGCCTGGCTGCCCGATGTCTCGCCTCCCTCGTGCGCATGATCTTCTGCTGGGGTGGCAGAACCCGAACCCTTGAACCAAACATAGGCTTATTAGTTAATGCTATGCGTTGAAATAAAGTAGTAAAACATGTTTTGAGGTCGAATGACTTACCGTCTCAGTAACGTACAGGAAACTACAATGTGGGCGAGGTGGGTTCACGTAGTCACTTGCTGGGGGAGGTGGGCCACTGTAGAGAGCTTGCTGAGGAGTCGGTGCACCATAGCCCATAGGGACTTTGTGCAGTAGGCCGGTGCGGCAGGCCCACGTAATAGCTCCTGATGCAGACCTTGTCAACGGGCTTGCTCAGTCAATTTTATTAAAGTGCTGATGCCCCCGTTGTGGGTCCCATGATTAGGTCTACATTTCCCGTTTGATAGTCTATAATACGAGGTACTAGTACTGACGCCCCTATTTCTTTTATGGGTGATCTTTTTACTCGACACTTGGCTCGCCGCACGTTTTTATGTGCGAGACCACCAATGTTTTCATTAAAACATGGCGAGATTAACTAAAGGGACATTTTTTCGGGATCATTCACGACCACCACTTGCTAGTGTGTTGTGGTTTAAATTACTTATCCGAAAACATTTGCATATTCTGTTAATGCTTTGAAATATGCACACAAACAGCTCCAGTTGCAAGGAAAACTGAGATCATGATCAGCATGGCGTTAATTGACCATGAATTTATATGCCAACCGTGAAACTCTATGTATATCAAAATAGTGTGTCTGAATTTCGATGCCTGGGTCTAAACTGTTTACCACGGAGCACAGACTGGTTAAACTTCTTTTTATCAATTTTGGGCGGAAACTGCAACAGCTGCTATTGCGGTTTTTGACCGGTGAAACAAGAAGTTGATCATTGCTTCGTCGATATATGTATTCACAAACAATTATCGTTTAATTTAAACATCATGTAAACTCACAACCATTTATGCGGTGGAGGGACCATTTTGTCTTTTGTGCCGAAGCAATTTATAAAGCATAGGCCGAAACCGGTGAAATCAAGGGGCATTACTTGAATGCGACTGCAGGTACATGCGAAGAAATGATTAAGAGAGTTGTATTTGGGAGGGAATTAGGGGTTCCTATTATAATGCATGACTACTTAATAGGGGGATTCACCGTAAATATTAGTTTGGCTTATTATTGCCTCGACAATGGCTTACTTCTTCACATTCACCGAGCAATGCATGCGGTTATTGTTAGACAGAAAAATCATGTTATGCATTTTCGTGTATTAGCTGAAGCATTGCGTATGTCCGGGAGAGATCATATCCGCAGCGGTACAGTAGTAGGTAAGTTAGAAGGGGAATGCGACATGGTCTTTAAAATACACATTTAATAATTGATTAAACACCCTACACACATACAAGAAACAAAACATATATGATTCTTTTGCCGTATGCAGTGCTAGCTAGCTACCAGATCTGTCAAGGAAAGTTCATCAAAAACAGATCTGTCAAGGAAAGTTATCTGTCAAAAGAAGATACGTGAAGGAAAATGGCTTTCAACATGGCTGGTCAACCAGGGCAGGCGAAGGCGACAGCAATGCAATGCACTGCATGCACATGATCGGTGTACAGTAGCACGCGTGAATTTGGCGTGTGGACCGTGGAATCTAACGGTGTGAATCTTGACCGTGGAAGCGATGCATGCACGCACGTACGCATCACTGGCCCAGTACTCCCACTTGTGCCGTCCGTCCCCCACAGAGGAATCAATAACTGGCAGTAGTACACGTTTTACACTCAAGCATATATGCCATCGATCGTCGCAGCACTGTGCATGGTACGCGACGTACGTAAATGCCACCGGTCCTGGCTTGCTAGCTCTCTAATCTCTATCCGTCCCCAGTGCTGACCAAGAACAACAGTGCTCTTTGTCTGAGAGAGAGAGAGGGAGAGAGAGAGAGTAGGTCGTCCATGGAGAAATGGAGCAATCCGTGTGGGCTCATGGAGTCACGGTCACGGGCCATATAATTTAACTTTGATGGAAAGCAAAAGGCGAAAGTGTATAAGCGTGTAACACTGTGTGTTGGCGTCGTCTACCATGCATCTTGTCAATCTTTTTCTTGGCGTACCGTTTCCGGACGTTTTGTCCATAGCCATATTTGCTGTCATTGTTAGAGGTTTATTAGAGCATTGCCGGTAAGATCTCTATATTTCGTTTCCTATATTTTTCTTTAAATCCAGGGCCGATCTTGAGTTTTTTTAGGCACAGGACAAAACTATAAACGAGGCCCCTAACACAAATATCAAAATATTTTTACACAACTATATATCAACAAAAAAACACTATTCAATGTATTATAAAAATTTTTACCAATAAAAGATAAAAATAGAAAAGTAAGATTTTTTACCTCAAATATTTTGTAGAGAGTCATCCTAGGGATCTCCAACGTCCCGAAAAGTTATTAAACTGTTTGTAGTAATACATACTCGGCTCGAATGAAATGGAAAACGAAAATTAACATTCCAATTTGGAATTAACATTCCAACCTGGACACTGGAGAAATCACCAAATAATGCAACAAAAGAGCGAGCGAGCGAGCTCTACCTGCAGTACTACGTGCTTCACTTGAACTAGCGGTGTAGCTGGCTAGCTAGCGGTCATGGTGGGCTCTTGCACCCGCGGCACCACCGCATGCACGCTTTTTCATTTGCGGGTAGTTCCATGATTGTGCACGGCCCGGTTTAAATCACAGTTCGTTTTTTATATTTCCATCGTCTCTAACAAAGTCTCTATCCCTAAAAAGATATAGAGATTCTCTAGCGAGTAGAGACTCCCTAAATATAGAGACTCTAGAGGGAGTCTCTAAATTTAGAGACTAAAATAAAGACTCTGCTGGATAGGTATAAAGACTGAGACTATCCGCAATAATATTTTAGAGAACGTTTTAGGAAACCTGTTAGAGATGCTCTTACTCTTTGCTAGATATCGCACATTGTTCGCGCCCACGATTCATGTCCATATCGTCTTGTGCTGGTATATCAATCCCAAGAAAAATATATGTATATATGTCCATCGATCGCCACATGAATGATGTAATACTATATAGGACCATAAATTTATTATAGTGTGACCCTATTTTTTCTTTACAATGTTTCAAACAAAAGTTTCGGATCATAATTATATGGGATCAGCTAGCCACCGGTCAATGACGTACACTATTTGATCCCAATCCAACAATCTGAATATCTTCCATTGGTAGTTACGTTCCTATGTGCCTCTCCTTCCATCAATTCCAGTCCTTATTCCCATCTCGACACCATCTCCCCAATCTTCGACGCTGCTGACTCGCTACTACAAAAATGCTCATCCTTCCCTCGACTCCAAGCTTTCCCTGTATATTATTATCGGTTTTGGTTAGAACCACTAGTGATGTGGCCCGCCCCACCTAAAAATCTAGAAAAGCTGCTACTGATAGCCCCGAACTGAGAACGGGTAGTAACAGTACCATATCACCGACCGTTATTTAACCGAACCACTATCATTAGCTGGTTCATAAGCTGCTCGCCAGTAATAAGATATATACCCTATCACTGACAATTTTTAAACAGAACCATCATTGGTACTTTCACGAGCATCATAGGTAGTTCCATAACTGAAATGCCGGTAATAAGGTACTGTTCACTACATGAAACGACATCAGTGTTGCTGGCCATCTATGCCGCCAAGATAGACATAACCCAAATGCCCTGCCTGGCTGCCTCAGATGCGTTTGTGTGGGCAGGGCCGCCGACAGTTAACGCATGTGTCGTCGAAGCTATGTCGGCGGATCAGTGTCGGCGGTCAGCCGCCGACAAAAGTTTATGTCATCAGTGTGTAGTCCTGTGTCGGCGGCTTTAGTCGCCGACACTGAGCCCGATTCCTGTAGTGGTTGCTAATGGTTTTAGCCAAGAACAACCACTGATGTATATTTTTATAAATTTTCTGTTTGGAATTTCATAACTTATTTATATACGAGGTCAAATGAAAATAAACTTTATATATAAACTGTAACTCATGTATGCGAAAGTTGACTAATTATGAACCGCGTTTTCAATGGACCATTTTCCAGAAAATCCATAATTAAATCAATAGTCGATGGGTGTGGACCATTAGATCAAGATCAATCGATCCATTCCAGCCATGCATGCAGGGTAGGAGGTCGACAGGGTGAAGACGATGCTGAAGACGTGCAGAGTACCAATAGAAGGCAGAGGAGGAGAGGCAAGGCGGTGTCATCAACTGAAAACTATTGATATCTAGAGTTCTAGACCGTCCTGTTAAACATATGCAAGTTTCTGTGAACTTTACTTTCTCTAGATTCCATATAATTCATTCCCTGGAAATTAACACGATAGATATTGTTCAAAGCTTCGTGCCAAATTCTCGTCGACGTACGGTCTTCCACGCGCTAAGGGAATAAATTGGCAGCAATGGCAGTCGCGGTCGTGCGCAACGGATAGAGCAATGACTTGTGCAATTGCCTCCCTTTCGACTATAAATAACTTCAAAAGTTGCAGCGCCAAATTAGGGCATGAAGCACGTATGATCAATAAAGCTGAATGATGCAGTGCAACGGATCGATCGATCGATCAATCAACCAGTGGAGAGAGAGAGAGAGAGAGAGAGAGAGAGAGAGAGAGAGAGAGAGAGTTCCTTGCCGCTTTTTTGTTCTGTTTCTTGCGTTTTTCCACGGATGACACACACTACACTCAAACATCTTGAGTTACACGTAGGTCGATACATCGATGGATCGACCCATGCATGTTCTTTATTTTTTCGCTGCATGCGTATATATTAGTGAGACTTGTGAAATGAATCCAGTACTGAACCTGCATGCCCTGACAATTAGCTGCACATCCCATAGCAATTACTATGCATGCAGTTGCAAGGTGGTGACGCGTCATTTCGTGTGAGCATGTGATCACCGGTCGTCTCTCGTAGAGTAGCCGATAGAGAGGATAAATTTTTTAATCAGAGTTTAGTATAAATTATGAAAGAAAATTTAGAGGATAGGATAGAACGATTAGATAATAGTAAAATCTTTTCGCGCGGCATGCATGCGTGCTGCTCCCGTAAAATTCACCTCTTCTCGATCACCTTTTTTTTTTTTGGGCTGCAGTGCGTGTGATAGTGTAGTAGATGTGTGCGTGTGTGCATTCGTGTACTGATATTTTGGCTTGGTTGGCAGGTCGTACGTGATGGTGAGTGTACTGTGCCGTTTTGGACAAGATGCACATGGACGGCCTCTATAATTGGGTGCATCTAATTAGTTCATGCATCCCTGGAAGCATGTACGTACAAACAGTTCACGTTCCATGAGTTAACATGTAGCTAGGATCTTAGCTGCTGTACATGCATGATGAGATGGCCCTGACGGGAAAACAGAAAAAAAAAATCTATAATGCTGAACTTTCTTGTCCCATGAGAGAAAAGGGGCATCAGTAAAGACATGTTAAATAATTGAGATTTGGAAATGCAGTCGGAAAGTGTGACCAAAGAATATGTACGTGCGTTAGAGGAAAAATATAATTGTACTTCCATGTGTTTTTAGATACCAAGACATACATGGAAGGGAGAATTTTCTGTATTATCACTCAATTGGTTCTGATCGTTATGTACCACTGAAAATTTGAGTCTATACTGTATACTACACGATATTCAAGATATTTAGTCTTTTAGCCCTATCGTATGTTTTCATCATTTATCATATATTAAAAAGAGAATAATTAAAATAAATTATGAGATACCAAATACATGTGCATTTTGCTATGAGAATTTTGAAATCCATAATTCAACATTTAAAATTGATAAATAAAATAATTTTAAAAAACCAAAATAGTTCAACACAAATATAAAACAAATTAGGAAAAAAATCCGAAGAAATGTTGAGACGCCGATCAGCACACTTATATTTGGAATATCGTGATTTTTAATCTTGAGAATTTGGCCTATGAAATTATTTTGTTATTACAATGTTAAATTATGAATTTCAAAATTTGTGTAAAAGAATGCACCTGTATTGCACTTCTGGTAATTTTTTTGGAAGGGGGAGGGGAGGGGAGGGGAGGGGAGGGGAGGGGAGGTTATGAATTGTTTTTCATTTGTTTTGAATATTTAAATGATGGTAACAGACGATACTGCTTCCTGGTTAAATATCCCAAATTTAGCATGGTATACAACAAAGGATCAAATTTTAGGTGCTATGTAGCAATAACACCCAATTTAATTAGAGCAGTATATATACATTGCAATTCTCCCCTATATTAAACAAAATTTCCAAGAATTTAATTCAACACTTTGAAAATACCGCAAGCCTTACTTAACTATACGTCCAAAAGATGCCCCTTTTATCACACCGTTCTTGCTTAAGCAACAGAAAACTTACAACATTTTTTTTCCTAAAAAGAAGGCATGCATGACCTGATTTCTACATACTTCTATTAATTGCATGATCATTTGACAATAACCGTACACTAAATTAATTATCCTTTTACCTGAATCGATTAGAGTGGACGTACGTCCCACAAGTTCACCCCTAGATAAGCTAGCCAGTGACAAATGAACTAAACAATTGGTTGTCCTTGCCCGAAAGGCAAGCTAATACAGAATCTTTCACCTGTCGTCACTGGATGAGCCTTATAATAAGTGGCCACTACCATGTGTCGATCGATGGCGAGGAGGAATGAGAGATCAGGAGATGACGACCGGCCGGGGTCCATGCAATGATCATGGCGTAGCTAGATCCATCGGTTGTCATGGTGGGTGCACGGTGGTGCTGAGTGTGACCCTGCGAGAGCACGTTGGCTCACGGGTTTAATTATATAGGCCTTTTTTTTTTTGGAGCGTATCGTTGGTTGCATCTATTAAAATGTTTAATTTGAGAGCCTCGAAAAAGTCTTAAAATTAACAAAAAGAATTAAAAAATAGTTTGAGGATCTTTGAAAGATCTACCATTTGTTACGAAAAAATCGTTACAAATTATTACAATATATAGAATATATAAAAATAACAAAATTTGTTACAGTAATACGCAACAGTACGTAGCTCTTAAATAGACCCATATGTGCACTCGAATTGGCCATGAATGCGTGCGTACGTGGGAGTTGATGTGCATCGATCAGTGCATGGGCCACCACGCAAGAACAGTGCAGTGAAGAGTGAGCCACGCGTACTGTGTGCACGGCGGTGGCGGCGGCATGTGCGCAATGAACGCAGCGTTGACCCGGCACCGCGGCCGGCGGCTGGCCGGCCGGCCGGCGGCGTCGCCGTCGCCGTCGCCGTCGTGGAGTTTTCCATCATTGCCGGCCTGTCCTTGTTGGTGGTAGTGGCCGATTCATTGTTCCCATTACGCGGACTGCATGGTTTAGCACCAAGGTCGATCGCATGTGAACGTGAATCATGCGCTGCCTCGAAAAAGTTTGTCCACATCGTCGTATGGAACCGACCGCTCTTGGAACCGGATGCTCGGACTTAAGTGCGGAGGAGAGTGAGTCACTGACATATGGGTCCTATGCATGTGAGTTTTCATATGTTAGTGACTCTCTTTGCAGTAAGCAGAGGATCCTATTCCGCCGTTTTGCTCTTGCCCCATCACCATTCATATTTCCTTCTCTATTTTTACTATTCAGTTTTTTTTTGACTTTGCACTGCCATGGACTTGTTGCCAGTTTTTTCATAAAAATGCATGACACCTCTGAGGGGTTTTAGAGCCTTAATTCTTTCATTGAAGAAAAAATAAACATCTCTTTGTTCAAATCATGGCAGGCGAAAAGTGTGGAAAGTGCCGTTGCAGGGTTAATAGTGGCGTGCACAGTACTTGCTGCTCAATGTGTACTGTGAAAGGGACAAGATGACGGAATAAAAAAACATACGAATTACATATTCGATTATGAACAATTTAACAAGATTTACTAGATGGGCCGAATTAAAATTAATGTACTACAATTAATATTAAGAACTTAGTAAGCAATTGTTTAGATGCCAATGAAATACATAATCATATGTTGAGAACACATACCCACAAATAATTAACTAATTAAGAAAAATCAGCATCTGGCGTATATATACATATATCTGTACAATTAAGCATCAAATTAATCCACCTTACGGAAGTTCTAAGCCTTCCTGTGTGGAGTGAGGGTCTGGACTTCGGAGAAAGTCTCCAACCATTCTGGATGTTAGCTTCTAAATGAATTTTCTTAAGCTTAGAGAGGCACTCCTAAATTGCACTACCCGAGAACTGTCTATTACTACCGGTGGATGTAAATCCATAGTGATGTATGGTTGTATCCGTTCAACGGCTATAAGGTCAGAGGGGGTTTCCACAATCGTTTATATTCACGAACCGGTAGTGATGCCATAACATTATTACCGGTTTGTATCATGGACCGACGGTGAATCCCTCTGATACAATCACTGCCGGTTTTTTTTGTACGAATCGATATTAATGTACCATCTTTAATACCGGTTTATGATACAAGTCGGTAGTAAATATTATAGATACTATTTGAACCCACTCTGCTTCTTCTTCTTCCCCACGCTACCACGACCAAGAAGAACAAAGAGCTGCCCAACCGAAGCGGTGGGTGCATGAGATGCTGCCCATTTTTTCCCCAAAATTTGGTAATTTTACTCCAATCCAAGTGCTTCAAGGTTAGTATATAAAATCTTTCTCAATTCATTTGTAGTTAGATGCAGTTGTCTCCTTGTTTTCAATTTGAAAAAAAGGTGATTTTTCCATGGTCGATGAAGATTTTGAATCTGGATCTAAGCTCGGTCAATTTTTGAATTAAGTAGGTTACAAAATACTTGTTGAGTATGCTTGAAGTTTGTTTAGATTAAGATATAGCTCCCATTAAAGATGCAGATCTATCTTGAATCTAGGTTTTTTAATGATCGATGCAGGATTTTGAATTAGGATCTTGCTCAATTAATTTTTGAAGTAGGTTGCAAAATATCTTAATTTTTGGATTAAGATGCCAGCCGTTCGTTGAAGCCACGATCACCACTAACAACTTGTCTCACCACCTTCCGCCAAACATTTCTTTTCACTAAATGCGTACGTGCTACCTAGTCTAATTGAACGTTAATAGACCATTAATCGCTTTCGTTTTCTCCTAGTACGTCTTCCAACCCCATGTGCTCAGAAAATGAAAGAGCTAGATTAGCTTCTCCATATACCTCGCTTTCACCCGTCTATATCCCACAAATGGCGACATCTGTGCGTGTTTAATTAATGGTGTCTCGTATCATCATTCCTACTCCATTTCTCTAATCACCAATACTGCTTGCAAATATTAATTTTTCTAAAGGGCATCGTTGAAACTTCGTAGGAATTAAACCGCTACTGGAACTGCTGCTTTAATTTCTTATTTATGAGAAATCACATGACGTGTTTCCTGATCTGCGTAATCAGACACATCTCTATATATATACGTCTATAAAATAATCACGCACCGGCTGCTTGTCACATCTCATGACGCTTGCGATAATTAGTTAACAAATATGTATATTGGTTGCCTGTCATCACTTAAAAGAGTAACAACTAATCCATGTTTGCATACTACATACAATTAATATTTGGTGGCATATATAGCATTGCAAACTTTGCATTTGTAAGCGCACGCAAGCCATAGATTAAGGGTATGATATTATAATTAGACGGTTCTTATATAGAATGATACCACCGAATCTATGTTCATACTTACATTTGGTTGGGTGAATTTTGTTAAATCATCTTTAACAGTGAGATACAAAATTCTAAAATATTCCTTCAGTATGTTGTACGACTCCATTAACTAGATTTGGATGAATGACGGCATACAACTTTCTCCCATAGATTGATTCATATTTTTTGTACCATACCAAATTTAAAATCAATTTGAATTTTTTTAATTCGATTTGGATTTGAAATCCAAATTCAATTTCAAATCTAATTTTATTAATGAAATTAACAAAAATAGCTTTTTTCATAAGAAAATAACGAAAATACCGCTTCTCATAAGAAATTAACGAAAATAGCACTTCTTATAAGGAATTTGACACTGGAATCGGAGGGAAGCATCTCAAAACGCAGGAAGGCCAACTTTGCATATTTTGTCTAACTTTTTTTTACAAAAGTTGGGTTGCTGCACATGAAGACATTAAAAATAAAAACTTAGGTTGCTGCAGCACATATAAAAACATATATCACATAGATATATTTCATCCTCCGTGTTACATATACGATGAATAATATATATACACATTCTCCTGGTTAAATAGAGATATATCAATTTAGTCTTGTTCTAAAACACTAGGGTTAGTATTTTGTTGTCCGCTTTGAAGAACTGGAAGCACTGGCTAGTTGTACTCAAAATATTTGGTGACCTTGCCGCCTCTGCTCTCAAACTGACAGGAAGCCTTTGCATCATAAATTGAGCTCAGGATAACTCAAAAAGTAAAAATACTAAGTAAAATTTGTAGAATAACTTCACTAAAGTATCCCGTCATGGGGAAATTAATTACACATTACAAAACAAAGCAAAAGGAGCAAAAGGCAGCAGCAGGTGTATTTGTAATTAACTACCGAAACAATCTATGTGCGCCTAAGTGTTATCCAATCCTCTGACTTTCCTAATAATTGGAAACCTAGAATTCTCTTGTGCTCATGGACATATATACAGAGCCACTACGGTTGATTGTTTAAAAAACTGTGAAATGTGTTTTCTTAAATGACATAAGATCGTCGCTAAGGGCTGCTTTCCTATCTAGCTAGCATAGCTTTTCCTCATAGCCTCCTCTCATGATGTGATACAGGAAGGTTAATCGGATTCAAATTGTCAATGTAATTGACACAAAACTCGATCTCCTCCTCTGTATCAACACCCTGGGCATTGCAACATTCTAGAAGAGACCGGTTAAAAACATACTAGGCCACCCATGTATCTCTTGAAAGGCACATATTGTGTAGGAACACAAGTCTGAAAATATTTATCTCTTTAACGATGTGAACCATGAGTTGAATCATAATATCGAAGAAAGATGGAGGTAATACCATCTCAAGTCTTACCACACTTTGGGCCACGCGCACCATCCTGTAGCATACTTAGCTTTAGCTAGATCGATGACCTTCTGCAATACCTATTGAAAAATAAACACAACTTTATGATTGTTCCTCATCGCAACAGTGTTATCAACATGAGATAAACTTCGCATTCGTCCGAAGTGATGGCCGATAGTAAAGCCTAGTCCTCTAGTAGTGTCGTGCGTGTACATGGCTTACAAACATATATTTTTTTCAGTAGAGGATAATACAAAGTAATTTACTTCGTTGGTGATTTTGTTTTCACGTCGACCACATGGTATTAATTAATGGCATGATACAAGCGCTGGCTACAATTCTTGGAATGCTGATGCTCTTTTCTAAAGCGTGGTAGTGTTCAGTGCATCTGAGACGCTAAAAGTTTGATCATACGATGCGCACATTTGTTGACAAAGAAAGGTAGCTACTTCGATTTGACTAATTAACTCAAAACTAATTCTAATGTGGATGATTATGAGGATTTGGAGATCTGGAAAAGGCAAAATGCTCCATGCCAACTATGTCTGTCCTAATATGAAGATTCCAAATGTCTTTTCCAATTTGCTTTTTCCGTAGAAACGACAGAATTGAATCCAACATGATCGATAGCTACCTTTCTTATAATTATTATTTCGTTGAAAAAAGTGAGACAAGTGGAGTTAATTATGTACGACCATGTTGATTCATAATACTCCTATATAACTGTATGCGTTGAGAAATGAAGATTGTTAATTATTCATTATAATACTATTTTCTACGCCCAGCTGATGATGGTAACCATGTTAGTAGTAGCTAGAAAATTACTCTCTTTTTTTCGGTTCATAACAATAACGACTTCAGACAGCATTAGAACGTACGTACGGTGATCTTGAATCCACAGTCAATACGGATTTGAAATCCGTAACACCAAATATTTAAAATCGATAAGTTCCGAGATTATAATATTATCAACTTATGTTATTTTTATATATTTTATTAAAGAATAAAATATTACACACTACACTATAGGTATACGTGGTTTGACTGGTCCACCCCACCAGCAAGAAAATAATTGCACGAGAGGTAGCTGACACACATATGTCTACCCATTTTAAGGAATCAAGCATACATTATTTGAATGCTGGATTTGTTTAACTAACAAAAGTAGATTGAAGCTTGCTCATATTTTTTTTTTGTTTGGCCGGCTATTCCCCATCATGTACCTGTTCTTGTCAATTAAATACAGCCTACAGTGCCTACCAACTAGACAGGTTCATAGATTATCAGGAGTGGAGGGGATCACATATTTATGTCTATAAAAAAACCATATGACATGAAGCTTGCAAGGACATAACATGTTTTTAATTTATTAGATTCTATCAGATGGAGTATGGATTAGAATATGAGTATGCAGATCTATCAGAGAGTTGATCACAAGATAAACCGTTTCAATTAGATAATATCGTCAAGCAGAATTGCTTGCCATGGGCACCATAATTGTTGACTTTTTTTTTTGAGACAGATAATTGTTGACTTAGAAATGCTAAGATAAAGACTGATATATATGGCCTGATTCGCTACCTCTGGTGAAGTTCATCAACGAACCAGAACCACGGAATTTTTTACTTCCACGTAGTAAATTGCATCGTGCTGCAAATAGTAAGAGATCACGTGGGCCACTGGATTAGTTAAGTTAAATATGCCTTGCCCCCTAGAGAGCAATAGATCATTGGATTAACTAAAATAAACGGTCCAAATCAATTTAGGTGCATCTCATCTTAAACCCCCACAACTCCCCAGCAATCTTTTCACAGCTTTCAAACCCAAATTCATATCCTAGAAGAAAGCAACGAGAAGCAGGCCCATACCTTGGAGCCATCCGTACTGCACACATGGATGCGATCTGCAACTAGGACAAGGACAACAACTCAACAATGCAAAAGTGACAAGCAAAAGGACACACATGTGGGAATAGTGGACTTGTGAATGGATGGATGGATGGTATGAGATCTTGTTGCTGTGTCGAGTTATCAGAGAAAATGGCTGCATATATATGTGTGCAGCACCTCACACAACAGCTGCCGAGAAAGCAACGGGAGCGAGAGCGAGTGATGGATGGATGCAGGCAAAGGGGAAGAACGAGAGCTGTGCAGCATGATGAAGGAAGACGAAGAAGGGAAGGTCATCGTTGCTGCAACCCTCTGGTTTATCTGGATTAAACGCAACAACCGTACTTTTCGCTCTTCGGAAAAAACACGAACAACCTTTCTTCAGCATTTCTAAGACGATCTGCACCTCTGGACGGACGAAGGAGCTCATTATGTAATCAGTTAGCTCTTTTGTAAGCCCATTGAGGGGAAGGGGTGCATATCCCCCCCACATGTAACCCTCTCGATTTTAATCAATAGATGTCAGCTGTTCTACCATTTGCTTAAAAAAAAGAGAGAGAAGGCCAAGATGGCATAGCTAGTGGCGTGAGACAGCCATGCCAGCCACCAGTTGAATCTAATGTGCGTGGACTAGTGCTGACCTATTCCAATGGGGATCCAGTGCCAGCGGCCTGCATAGAATAGGTCGATTTGTACAAACCACAACATGGTTATGTGTTGTCGTACGACCAGTGAGATGGGACATGACCTGGACACACAACATAGCCGAACCGTATTTTTTGCCTGTTGAACAAGGCAAAATTTGTCTATGTTACTTGTGGGTAGGAGTGAAAATGGCACTAGGCAGGAGTAGCGCCCAACCGAAAGTCTTGGCATATCACACTCAGGCCGAACATGCAGTAGCCGAGTGAGTGGAGTGGAATTATGAATAACTCGGCTAGGGGTCCTATTCATGAGATGCGTTGCTGTAAGGAATGATTCGTCCCAAAACCGGATTGACATCGAAGCCGGAGCTATAAGAGCCAAGCCAACTTCAACAATGTGGGGATGTTCTTTTTCGGTTTTACCATTTTGTTTGTGAGTATGTGCACAAAAAAATCGATGCGAGATTCCAACACAAGCAAAGTGCCGGGTCGCTGCGTGGAGGAAGGCCGGAGCGACTACGCTAGGCCGCTGCGCTGAAGGGAGACAAGGGCAATCGAGAATTATTTATGTCCAATGGTGGGACAACCACAATATATGATGATAAAGAAGCGATCCTCCATTATCACTTCTCATCCCTTCTCGACACCCTCGCTAAAAGTTGTGTGCATTTTAATTGAAATCATGTTGCCCTACACACGTCATGACCTCACATCTCTCGATCTCCCGCTCACGATGGATGAGGTTCATAGGGTGGTACTTGACATGCCCTCCTCCAAAGCCCCAGGCTCCGATAGGTTCACAAGTGTTTCTTTAAAGCCTACTGGGATATTATCAAAGTCGACATCTTCGACGTGCTCTCTCGTGATTTTCAACTCAATGGCTGCCACTTCTCTAAAATGAATGGTGTGCTAATAACACTAATACATAAGAACTACAAACCTAGAGAAACCCTAAGATTTCTACCCCATTATCCTAATCCACAGTATTGGCAAACTCTTCTAAAAAATCATAATTGAGTGTCTATCTCACCATATTAACGATCTAATCTCTCCAACCCAAAGCACTTTCATTAGAGGCAACATATCCAAGAGAACTACTTGTTCGTGCACCATAAGGCTAGATTTGAATAGATTTGAAAAAAATTTGGGTACTATGCACAAATATCCAGAAAGGGCACGAGTGCCTATCAAATGCGATGGCTTGGACTTGACGACTATCCTTCAGAACTTCCCAGCTCAGCTATCAACCTTCCCTATCTGCTACCTGGCGTTACCACTATCTATCCGACGTTTGCAAAACGTTCACTTCCAACCATTCATTGACAAAACGGCAAGCCACCTTGCCGGTGGGAGAGGGAAACTTATGTCAAAATGGGGCAGGTTAATCCTCCTTAACTCGGTCCTCTCAGCAATTCCAATCTATACCCTAGCAACTTTGGACACACCTACATCCACCATCAAACAGTTTGATAAGCTCTGTATGTGGGTCAGCCACAACCCATGGGGGATATAGCCGAGTAGATTGGGCCACGGTTTGCTGGCCACAAGCCCTTGGTGGCCTAGGAATGTTGGACCTCACAAAATTTGCACAAGCGTTCCGTCTTCACTGGCTTTGGCCCTCTAGAAGTCACCTCTGGATAAAGCTTGGGTGACTCTTTGCACTCCTTGTAATGCTACAGACCAAGTGCTTTTCCTGGCTGGGATCAAAATAGAACTTGGATTAGGTTTAGATGTCTCCTTCTAAACTGACCACAGACTTTAAGGCCAAGCCCCCCAGCACATAGCTACATCGCTATAAGACATTGCCACCAACAAAAAAAGCATAGCCTAAGAGGCACTCACCAACCATGCCTATATTCAGGATATCAAACCCGACTTTCATTGGAGTTTAGGAGTTTACTTGAAGAATTTTTTAGTCTCAACACCCGCCTCCTATAGGTACAACTCTCCGACCGACCAGACGCTCTAGCTTGGTGGCCCTCACCCACATGACTCTTCTCTTCAAGCTCCTCCTTCCAATTGCAATGGCAAGGATCGACCGCCTCCCCCCTAAAGAAACTCATCTGGGAGCCATGCATGGGTGCTCTCCAAATACAAGTTCTTTGCCTAGCTTACCTCTATAGATGAAATTCTTACGGATGACAAGCTTCTCGCAAGACAGTTGCTCAACTCTTACTTATGTCCATTTTGCGTCTGTAACCTTCAGACAACCAATCACCTGCTCCTTCACTGCCAATTTAGTGAAACTGTATGGTCCACCATTGCTTCCTGGATCTGGCTCTCTTGCCTTCAACCCTTTGCCAGACCAATGATGATCTGCTACATTGGTGGCTACTCGACTTCTTTGACAAGACGGATGCATCAACCGGCTCCTCCGCTAGCTACATCATTCTTGCTATCCTCTGGTACATCTGTGTTGAGCACAACCGACAGATCTTCCATCCTGCATGAGCACTTGATATCTCTACTTTCATTAAGGACGAACTATGATCTTGGTCCCTTGTAGGGGCTAAGGACGTCCGAACACTTATTTCCCCTGAGTTGTATCGTTTTGTCTTCCTCTTTTTGGTCCTCCTCTTTAGTTGTTTTCTTCTTTTCTTTCTTCCAGTGTTGGCCCTAGTTGGCTAGCATGCTACATTGATACCTTGGCCTTGTAATATACACCTTGTAACTACATTTCTTCTCTACCTTCAATGAAGAGAGGTTTTTTGGACCCCCTTCAAAATCCATCATGTACTCTTCACTAATAAATGTGCTGCAGTCACACAGGGAGGATGACCCGTTGTCGGTTTGCTTGCTTTTCGTGGTAATTACTCCCCGTGAAGTGTGAAGATGTGCAGTACACGCTGTCATTATCTTTGTGTTTGCGAAATCATATCCATGTCACGGGTGCCTTCAATTAAGTCTTCAACGACCCACAGGTTCATAGGTTCACTGATAAATTGAAATGAACCACATAGATGGTTTTGGTTACCACTGTATGGCTTGACTGTATCTATGAATGCGGCTGACTCGATCGTAAGTTAAGATGCAAATGCACACAAACAACTTGGCTTAAGACAAGAAACCCATATAGCTTGGTAATAACTAACCATGGACATAACTTGTAAACTGGTTTTTTTTATGCATCCCATCCATCTCTTTTAGTTCTTGCACACATTGAGTTCATGTAACCAACCAAATAACTTTTTTTTAAAAAAAAAATTCAGCTGGAGCGCATTTTGTAAACCCTTCTTTTTTTATCAATAGAAGGTGGTTCTTCCGCCCTTTTGTTCAAAAAATAATGAAATACATGGTGGGAAATATATATATGAAATACATGGTAGTAAATATATGAAATGGTTAGCCGATCGATCGACCAGGCTAACTAGACGCATGAAATACACGTTGCGGCACGCAGGTGAATGGCCACCTGCCGCTATCCATGTCGGCATCCATCGTCGCCTGCAGGCCTCGTGTCCCTTTTACACAGAGATGAAATCAATCGAAAACACTGGACCATGCATCTCCCGGATCGGCACGCCTGGCTGCGACATTTTGCTGTGTCGTCTTGTTCTTATCAGCGTTTTGCTAGCTGCCGCCTGCCTGCCTGCTGCTCCGTTGTTTGTGGCATTGGCTCGTGCATTCAGTCTGAAGATTCAGCGGTAGCATATGCGCTAATTTCTGCGGCCAGCTCAGCTCAGCTGTTTTTGTCAAATGGCCCCATCTGAAAACCACGTTGTTTCGATCGATGGATGGATCAATTCTGATCTTCTGCAACCGACACAAATCTTATTGTGAGGTGTTCTTGGCATGCAAGTTGACAATCTTCAACGGACGTGGGTTCTGTATCTTTCTCCTCAATCATCCATGATAGATCCACAGTTTCTAATACATAAAGAAATTATGCATACTATCAGAATATATACTCAGAATATACGTTGATAAATGGGACACGGCGTGTGTATAATAGTAGGGTATAGTCATATTTAAAAAGTTCTGATTTTTCGATGATATCAAACGCACTATCAATTTCGTTCCTTTTTATTTATTTTTCCTCGTTTCTTGGAGATAGAGAATGCAGCCATTTTGCCATGCATCATAGGACAGCTCCTTTTCTGCCATACATGCATGATATACGTACCTAGGTATGCTCATCTTCCTTTCTATATTATTTTTTTTTGAAATGGAAGATAAAATTACTTTCAAGAACTAAACATCGAGTTGATACAAAGTCTTGAAAATAACTCCCGGCCTCTGCATACAAGATACACACAGCCAAAATCCTTTCTATATTATTACACCTGTTGTTGCATGCCTTGCATTGCATCCATACATCTCTGTCACTCCCTTGCTTTCATAGCCCTTAGATCTCTATATAACGCCCCCACAGCAAGAAGATCTGATCAATCCTCACACATACCATGCATGCACGCCTGTCCTTTTGCTTGTCATTTTGGTTACGTTGTTGAGCTATTTGTCCTTCGTAGGAGATGCAATTGACATCCATGTGCGTGTGTTTACATGTGTGCAGCACGGCTCCACGGCGTGGGCCTTGTTATTACCCTTGTTTGTTCTTGCCAGGCGTATATATATATGTAAGCAAGATATGAATTATATTATATGCATGCATTGCTCTGCATGTCCAGGTGATCAGGAGGCCCAAAGACCACGTGAACAACCTTGAAGATTGCAGCAAGTGGCCCTGGCAGTTTATGACAGTCTTGCATTGGAGAAGAGTTTTTTTTTATTTTTATCGGGTGCCACCAGACACCAAATCTAGCTGTTCATCTCTATGGGTAGGATGTAGGATCAGATAAGTTTTCCTCTCCTTTTCCATCTGCTCTCTCTCCTCTAGTTACTAGTTGAATTAATTGGTTACCAAAGTAGATTGTTCGTACAGATTTATCTTGGCAAACCGAGCTAGCTACCTAAGATTTCAATTGGCCATGCATATTCTGTAATATTTATTGGAATTGCTAAGGATGTGCCGTCCGGTCCGATCAAACGCTTTGCCTCGGCCTAGCACCGCACATGCGGTTTAGCCCAGCCCGGCATCACTGGTGAAGGTGATTTGTTCTGATAGTTTGAAGTGTATATTTGAACAGTATATTTCACTTGTTCACCTAGTTTAAAATGCATGTGTTCCATTCGTATAGCATACTTTTGTGTTGTTTATGTAGCAATTTTTTTGGTTTATTTCAGTAGTTAAAAGTGCATGTTCCAACATATTATATTTCAATTGTTTCATTAGTTCAATGTGCATGTTCTATCCATATAGCATATTTTTGTTCTTTGTAGTACAATAGTACAATGCGTATGTTCGATCCATGTCCTACTGGTTGTTTGTGCTTGCTTCAAATGGAATGTACTACAGGAACAAATGTTTCAGATTAAAGTTGATTTGAGTTTTACTGTAACATATTGTGACCCCCTCGAAAGGCATTTTAAAAAATTTAAAAAATTATGAAAAAATTAGTTTACGAACTCTAAGAAGAAATTTGAAACCACACAAAAATGACTACAAAATACTACATCATTTGACTTATACAAATATAACAATTTTTTATTTTATTTTATTTAAGCTGAAACAAACCAAACCTTAGTCTCCTCCAATATTTATTTAATAATCTTTAACTAATCAAGCGCCCATTGTGCTGATTGCAATCAATTATGGCTTTTGAGGAGGATAAATTATCTAATTTGGACATCTTATCTTTGTTGGCCGAGCCGACGACATGGCGCACCCGCTGAGCACTCACAGAACGTTGGTTTGCCACATATGTAGGCTCAACTTACATCACTTGGCTTTAAGTCTTTTGGGTCACATCGTCCTCCAAAAAAAAAAACTAGCTTAATGAGAGGGTGCACCCTCACCCTTTTAAATCGTACCGGGGCCCTCCCACTAACCAATGTGTCTTATGGTCTATATAAAAGTAAAACAATAGCGGTACTGGTACTTGATATATTCTGATAGATCTATACGTATATCTGTAGTGTATCCAATGATTCGGATAGATCTATATGTATACCTGTAGTGTATTCAATGATCGAGACCGCTTGGATGTAATAATTCGGTAACAACCGGTTAACACGTCCTTGCAAGACTAATAATTATACTGATTCGTACAGTCGTGATCTCATACACTCAAGATGATCTGTCTAGATAGAACAGTTAATTTAGATTTTAAATATTTTTAAAATTAAATCAAAAGTACTGTAAGAAATTAGTTGCAAACTAGCATAAAAGACAGACAAGTGCACAGTTATAATAGCTTGTATATGTTTTAAATTGGTACCGAATAAAATGTACATCATCATTAATAATGGTTATATAGATTATAAACATATATAGTTCATTCTCTACACTTGCAAACTAACAAATTTAATCGCCCAAGTGCGCGGATCACGCTCATAGTTGTATTTAATTGGCAAGGACATGTGCATGGTAGCGACTAGCTAGCCAACCAAACCGAAAGGATTTGTCTGATCAACCCTAATCTAAATCAAAGAAATATCCAGCAATGAAGTGCTTCATGTTTCCTTAGAATGGATGAATATATGTGAAGTTATGGGATGCTTCGTGCAATATTAGCTTTTGATATCGACCAGTCAATTAAACTAAGTATGACGTGTGTGATCAGAATAAGAATCTAGTACGTCTCATGAAAGGAGTGATTGTTTTTAATACCGAAGTGGCAGCGCTGATTGCTACACATATATAGTATAAACTGTATCTCAATATATACAAGAAGTAGGGATTATCAGGCTAACGTTGCTCACTCCTAAAAATCAAGTCAGCGCATGTAATTTTTTCTATATTTTTAGCTTCTACTTTTGATTGAATATGGACAAGACTATCACTTACTTGGATATGGGACTTAGAAAATACTTTTTCTGTGAACAACGTAGCTTACTTCTATTAAGTTTGTTAATCTAATGAATCAATATGGATGTCCTGATGTCCACTATTATTAAGCTCTTTTTTCCTAACTCTTGTTTTTATTGCTAGCTATCAGTAATTAATGGGTGGGATAGTACTTATAAGGTACAGCTGTCGATCATGTTGAAAATTATATTGTCAATCATGCATGTCGTCATAAGAGGCTAACAAATCAGGACGTACACACATCACAAACTCATGGACCATTTTGCCTTTTCATACAAATATCCACATCCTCATAATGATCCTTGTTGGAATTAATCGAACGTCAGATCGAAGTTGCTATCTTTCTTTATCAATAATCGTACATGTCAATCTTAATTGTTTACCTCCTCGTGTACACCAGAAAAACAATAGAATTAATGTAGTGTATTCCTTAATCGTGGATAGGTAAACCACACATATCCTTTCATATATAATGGATTTATCTCTAGCAACAGGTGATGTCCAAAGATCATAATGAATTAAATCAAAATTCTTAGATGCACGAGATGATGATGAAACAAAAGGAGACCGAATACGACGGCCAGGTTAATATATAGGCATGAAAAACAAGGGAATGCTTGTGTTAATTACTGTGTTGGAGGATGAACTAACTTGGTAAAACCTTTCATGACCAGGATGACCGAGACGTCAATGCCACACATCGAGGTCAAGAACTTGGCAAGGGGAGCGTAGGGAGGGTTGGCAGCGGAATAGAAAGGGTAGAAACTACCAAAACTATTGCACCCGGCGATCATGGTTTGGTATGAATCCTCACAGAAAAATTGGATGGGTTAAAATCAATAGAACAATTATTTTCTATAAAAAACTGACTAACAAAAATAAACCAAGATGTTGTTAAGAAGAAAACATTTTGAGGAAGTGAGAAGGACAGCGGACAGGAACAAGAGAACAATCGACAACGATTATACATACATGGGAGAAGTATGGGAGGAAGAGGTGGAGGGGAGGAGATCATATCGGCACCGGATTGTTGGTGATATGCCCTAAAGGCGATCATGTGAAATGATTGTATGAACATACATTTATGTTCATGTACTTATGAGTTTGTTGAATAAATGTCACTGCTTTGTTCATTGAGTATGACTTAATTGTGAAACACATTGTTAATATGATATTATTCTAAATGATCCCTAGTCACATATCATTATATGGAACAATAGTTATTTGACCAGCACATGTATTGATTGATGGTAATGTTTCACATACCATAATATGAAGATATCAAATCAATAATGTGAACACATGTTAGAGAACATGGTGTTCGATAGACCCGCTACGATACACTGCTGAGATAGTTATCCTAAAATTGCCATAAGGGTGTAGTCTCGGTATACCTATACGGTCCTTCGACCCGAGATATTTATTGATTCTCAGCATGCGTAGTCGTATACTTTGGTGTTATCAAGCACTTCACCATAACAGGGAAGTTATAAAGTTAGCTTACGGGTATGCCATGAAACATGACAAGAGGTGTAACAGATCAAGATGGAATTTGCTCTTCCTCGATAACATGAGAGATATCTTTAGGCTTCTCAGTGTGGATGGATAGGGAAAAGTGCATGGCCATGACAATGTGATTAAAGAGTTAATCACGATTATATCCATTACATTGACGAGTGAATGGGTCGAGCTATCACAAGGGTGGCACACATCTCGCCTTGAGCTTGATTGATATCATGTGGAAAAAGGATCATATGTGAGTGTATCAAGGATCAACCGTGATTCGATTATTATGTACATTCGGGGGTCAATATGTGCTGCTAGGCACCGCTATTGACTTGTGTTCTGGAGAAAGGGTCCTCCGGAACTGCGGCCGACTTGTGCATGAGCCTAATAGGTCACACACTTAACGAGTTGGAACATGTCTGATGGATATGATCCATTAATGGGTTTATGCGGATTTGGATCCACTATGTCCTAATGGGTTTCTATTGTAAAAGATCCATTAGCGCGAGTTCTAATGGGCTTCTCTCGTAGAAGGCCCGTTAGAGCGCTCTATAAAAGGGAAAGGTAGGGCGCGCGGTGGCTATGTCTCCCCACCACGAAACCCTAGCTGCCGTTGCGCCCTCCCCCCTAAACTCTAGCCACCATGTGCGTGGGTGCTAGCACACCAGCGTGTGGCATTCCACCCCTGGACGTGTGGATACCGTAGAGGCGTCGTCACTCATGCGCCGACGTTGATTGAGAGGATTGGCTACTTCCACGAGAGGAGGAGTTATACCACGTCGTGTACGACTACTTATTGTGCTTTGAAGCACGCGGGGAGGCTTCACCCACTCTACTTTCGCTGCTAACTTGCTCCAAGGTAAGGATCCATGATTCCTGACTCGCTTGTTTCCTGGGTGATCGCGGTAGAAAAATTTTATTTTTTTGGCTAGTGTAGCACCGCGTTCTCCTTCACGGATGTCATATGGGAAGCGGCGTGCACCTATATCAATGAACAACTCGGTGTTGGATGGAGGGTGAGTGAAAGAGGATCCTAAGGCCTAGAGGGGGGGGGGTGAATAGGCAATTTTAATTTCTTTTTCGATTAATCTCAATTTAGCATCATATTAAGAATGACCCAATCCTAGTTGCAATTATCAAGTGAGCGGAAGCGATAAACAATTACAAGGCAACTAAGACATGGCATACAAATTAACACTAGCGATGCAAGAAAAGTAAGTGCGGGAATGTAAATGAGAGAGTGACACGGTGTTTGTTTGACCGAAGTTCGGAGCCGTAACTCCTACTCTCCGTTGAGGCTACCCCTTGCGCACAAGGACCGGCTCGCTCTCGAGCCTAACGCCTCACTTACTCCCGGTAGTCGTTCCGCCACTCCGGCGAGGTGGACTCCGTCACCCGTACACCGACTCGAGAGTAGCCACACGCCAAGGCCTACTCCCAAGCCCTCGCCTCCACGAAGGATGTCTTCAAAAGTAACAAGCCCGAAACGTCCCGATCATGCCGGATCGAAGGACTTCCATGAAGCTCGGTGTTGGGGTTTAATGATTTGTGGCTTTGGATGCTTTGTGGGTGGAGGAATGGCTCTAGAACACCTAATTGATGAGCTATGAATGTGGTAGGCGATGTGGAGCAGCAAACCTCAAAATAGCCAGCCACTAGGTAGGTATTTATAGCCCCAAGAGCAAAACTAGCCGTTGCCCCTCGAAAGAGGACAAAAAGACTAGCCGTTAGCCTCTACCGGACGCCGTCTGACGGGCACCGGACGCCGTCCGACAGAGCCTACTACTCACAGAAAGCGCCTTGTCGGACGCCGTCCGGTCCCCACCGGACGCCGTCCGACAGCAAGGAATGCCGGAGCGCTAGAACTACCGGACGCTCTCAGCCCTCTCCCGACGCCGTCCGGCGGCGAAAAAAGCGAAAATGAACTTCATCGACGCCGTCCGTAACCACCGAGCGCCATCCGGCGATCTGGCGTTGCGTGCTGATTTGGCTGGTCGGGATTGTCCGTGGCGCCGGACGCCGTCCGACAGAGAGGGTTTTCGTGCTAGGAAATGTGGGAGAGGTTTAGGGTTTTTTTTTCTTTTCTCTCTAGATATCTCACAAAGGGATATTTGGGTATTTATAGATGTGGTGGACTACGGAAACCGAGATTTCGAGAATTCGCAAAGATCCGGCAAGATCGGAGATATTCAAACCCCTTTTGAAATCCGACGAAAAACAGAAAATAAACCTAACTACTCCTAATCTATACGTGACCTCTTCTCTCGCCCGGTCACGCACTTTAGACCTTGGAGCAGCTCAGAAATTTGTCGACGCTTCAAATTAGGGTTTATCAAAAACGCCGAGTCTTCGGTAGGGTTCCGAGAAGTCCAAAAGACCCCCTAGTACTTAATATTAATTAATTTTGACATCAATGCCACTAATAAAAATTAGGGCTCAACGATGCTCACAGTGAGGCTCATGGTGGCAAAAGAATTTGCCAACGACTACTGATCCCACCCGGGATTAAATAGTGTCGGCACTCGAGGATGTAGTGTCCGAGGCTAAGGACCCAAAGCTGGTTGGTGCCCCTGGTTCCTGAGTTGTGTAGGCTGTTGCGCCGGCTGTTGATCCCAAAGAAATATAACCGACAATGAGGTCCTGAGCGGCTGTTATAGAGGGAGTATCAGGGCGTGGTGGTGGACGACCGAGAATGCTGGGGCCTTGGTGCCGAGGGGGGGGATATGCCCGGCCGGACTTGGAAGGTGCCCAACAATGGATTGTAGAGGGACGGGTGGTTGCCACAGTTGGCAAGGCCACTACCACGGCCGTGGCGTCCCCCTCCTCAGTCGCCTCGGTTTCTTCCACTATCAAAGTCACTTTGGCCTCCCCCGCATCCACCCCCTCCACTGTTGTTTCTCCTGATGCCAGCAGTTGCGTTGGATCCATTGCGTGCCATAGCGATCTTGGAACGTGGCGATGGCTTCAACGCATGCCATAGCGAGCACTGCATTCGAGACGTCGGTGGCAACTGGAGGGGATAATTGGTGGCCAAGGCGTTGGCAGCGACGGCACAGAGAGCATCAAGCTCCGACTGTGCTTTGGTGATGGCAGTTTCCAGAGCAGTAGCGACCACCGAGTTTTGGGCACAGAGTGCCGTGGTGGTTGTGGATTTTACATCATGTTGGCGACCAAAGGTTCGGTACCTTCGTCCATGAGACCGACAACGATGGGTAGGATGGCGGCTAGGGTGGAGGTGGAGCGGAAGGGGCCGTGGGAGCGACAGTGTCTGATACCACTAAAGCGTATAGAATTATCGCAATGTATTTCATGATTATGAAGCATATATAATTAACGCATTATATTTTTTGATTATAAATTACATATATAGGGTACACAACACATATCCTTATATATATAACAGGTTTACAGAAACAAAGATCCTAAAAGGTATGTGAGTGCTAACCAAGGCAGCAGGCATGGAATGCAGCCCAGCCGTCAGATTAAGCGTGCGTGCGGCGCAGCCCAAAGGCAGGCGAGGGTGTCGGCTTGGGGGGCAAGAAGATTTGGAGTAGGGACCAAGAAATGTACACGTTAACACACTAAACACCTCAATTAAGGACTCTGATAGGAATTAGCGTACTCCATTACTCCCGCATGTAGCTTTTTTTTTTTTTTTTTGCTATTTAAACATAGACACGGTTCATAAAATGTTCTGACTATTACTTAGCTCTGCTTCATTTCAAATGAAATTATGATATTGAAGTCGTTCTAAGATTACTTCACGCATGTGACGTTCATGTGCCAAATGTTAATATTTAGAAATATATTTATAGCTGAAATTCATGTAAATATCTTAGAGAAATAAACAAATATTTGTGATTGGAAAGAGCAAATTAAAAAAATGGAATATGTATACATGTCCCCCCCCCCCATATTTACATATCATACAAATCGGTTATTATAATTAAGGCGTCTAAAAATTGCTATCGGACGGCGTGTTCACCGCTCAACCACTGCGGATCACACCCCTGGTCAGATTTCTATCCTGCTAGCCTATCAGCCGCGCTCAGTTCGATTGAGCCTAGGACGCAGAAGGAGCAACACAGGGATTACCTGAGTTCGGACCCCTGCGGGTAATAGTCCTACTCCTCTTGAGCCTTAGCTCTCTTATTGTTGTGGTTGAATAGAATGTGTTTACGAATGTTTGAATGCACGACGCTAGTGCAACCTCCTCTTCCTCTCTCTCCTCTCGTTTTATACAAGCTTTGAATGGCGGAGAGACCAGGGGTAAGCGATCTGATACTCTTAGTACACCGACGAGACACGACAGAGAGAGGAAAACGTGCAGCTGCCTCGCCGAAGCGGGCTCCGCCTCAGCGTGCCGCAAGTGGTTACCCACCCCGATCCACACGGTGAGGCTGCGGGTAGGGCCCAACCTGCTCCTCCTGACGCGGGCGGCCATCTCAAACAAACCTTCTCTCTGCCGGTCAATTCTTCTGCGCCAGAGTGACAGCCGCTCAGACCTGCAGGGGTCATTGTAGCGGTAATCATTTCTTCAGTTGTCAACCGCGCGTGATGTCGCATTAAATGCGCTCGTCCTTCGCAGCAGGGAGAGCCTTCGCCCAGAAGACTTCTTCCGCAACGCCTCGCCACGGGCCCCGCAGCGATGGGGGGCCCTATGCGCGCCGAGGGGCTCGCCCACGCGTCCACCTGGTGCATGGGACCCTCGCCCGGCGCGTTGATGGGCTCGCACACACGCTGGGACCTGGTCGCCCGCTTGGCGTGTGGGACCCTCGCTTAGTTTTCTAAGGGCTCGCCCACGCGCTGGGGCCTTGTCGCCCGCCTGACGCGTGGGGCCCGCTTGACACGCCGTGGCCCTCGGATCCACACGCCAAGCGGGGATTTATTACACTTGCAACCCGGTATTTATTACACCGACAGTAGCCCTCGGGTCCACCATGATACGCGAACCGTCGCACAGACACTTTTTCCGTTTCTCTTGCAGCGGGAGACGAATCGTGGGGGGCCCACCTCCTGCAGCAGCCGTACGCCTGATTCTCCATCTGCGCACGATCTTCTTTGGGTAACCGCGCCGCTTTTCGCGGGAAATCGAAACACGCGGGGCAATGATGGCACGCGCGCGTGGGGCCGGAATCCAAACCGTCGCCCTCGCGCGCCTTGCTTATAAATACTTCTCTTGGCGCCGCGACCAATCCTTCCGCACGCTAAGTCCTCAAACTGCCTTTCACCTTCTTCTCCGCTGCCACAGAGCCCTCTTCGCCGCCGCCACCTTCTTTTTTCGCCAACTCTTCCACCGTTTTCCATGGCGCCCAAACGCAGCAAGGGTCACCGGGGGGACACGCCATCATCTGGGCCAGCCTTGCCTGCCTCCGCCACCGACGAAGACATGGTGGCGTGGCTTCAAGTGTTCGTGCCGCCATCCTCCGCCCGGTTCCGCTGCGGCACCATCCTCAGCCGTTGCGCCGGCGCCACCCACGCCAGCGCCTGCTTCGACGGTGCTGACCGCGACTGCGCCGCCAGCGCCTCCGCAACCAAGCGGCTTGAGGCTGCCCCCTTCAGCCTTCGCTTTCGAGGCGCGCCGCTTCAGGTTGGCTTCCTCTGCACTTACGTACACTTCGTGTTAGGGTTAGCATGCTACGCGTTTTCGCATACCTGAACCCTGCCTCTGTTCATCTTCGCTGGATAGAGCGGACGCTGGCGCCTCGAGCTCCATCCCGCACAATCCGCCAACCCGGCACCGCCGCGGCTCCTTTGTGAGACGAGGTCTCCGCCATGAGATCGCGCCGAGACGAGGTGGGGAACCTCCGGCCGTTGCCGCCGACGCTTAACGCCGTGCGCCGCCGCCACGACATCGGTCGTTCGCTGAACGCTCCACGCCCTCGCCCACACTGGCAAGCGGGAAAGTGCTTTCAGCCTCGGCGAACAAGCCGTCGACGAAGCTGCGGCGCGCTTGAGGAGGCGAAGTGCAGAAGAGAGGCGGCGAGCCGCGAGGCCGCGGCGGCGCAAGCCGCCGCGCCTCGCCACCAAGGGCGCCGAAGATCTCGCGCGAGCACACTGGCGCCGCCGGTGCTCGCCGACATCTTCGCGCGCCGCCTACCAAGGCTTCCGGATGTCTTGTATCCGCTGGCGTCACCTTGTACTCCCATTGGAGGAAGCGGCGGCGCAAAGATATCTTTGGCGTCGTGGGGGGTACCGCCGCCTTGCGTGAGCCGCCGCGCTGATCTTGGCGCGATCGATCGAAGACGGTCGCCACGGCGCTCTCGGCGGCGCGGTTCATCTCGGCAATCGCCTTGCCCGTAACGCCGCGTTCGACCTAGGCGCCGCCACCAGGGAGTCGCCTTCGCGCCAGCTGAACCGGATCGAAGAGTCCCGGGTCGAGCTCGCCGCCAGCCGTGTCTCGATGATGGGCGGCGCTGCTCCAGCAGAGGGCGACGGATATGATGACGAGGAGTAGATGAACTCCCTCATCTTGTTTTTGTCCTGTACTGCTGCACATATCCTGTTAATGCAAACTTTTTGCCCTTTTGCCATGGGTCTCGATCAAACTTCGCGCAAACTCTTACTTGCGAAAAGAAATGGGGCACCTGAACGCTAGAAGCTTTAGACAGAATGTTCTATTGAAGTGAGCGCTTTTTCCTTAGGCTTTTGGTTACTTCAACCCTTATGGCCTCTCGGCGAACCGACCTTAAACGTTGCGTGGCGAGAGCTTAGCTTCCGGAAGTGGTCTAGTCACTGGTGCCGCCGTTGGCGCATTGCCTAGACCGAGCCGACACACCAGGCTAGAACCCGCCTTCCATCCGCATCGCCTCGCCCAACCGCAAGTTATAAGCGTTCGTCTTTGCACTTAAGGGGCCATTGGCCTTAAGTACTTTCGCTACCAGTTTTCGATAGAATGCCTTCTAACAGACTTCTTGCGGCTAAACAACTGATCGCCAAAAACCTTTAGGCGAGCGTTCTGCGCAAGTGGCGCTTTTCATTAGGCATCGAGTTACTTCAACCCTTATGGCCTCTCGGCGAACCGACCTTAAACGTTGCGTGGCGAGAGCTTAGCTTCCGGAAGTGGTCTAGTCACTGGTGCCGCCGTTGGCGCATTGCCTAGACCGAGCCGACACACCAGGCTAGAACCCGCTTCCATCCGTGATCGCCTCGCCCAACCGCAAGTTCAGCGTTTGCTCTTGCAACTAAGGGCCATCACCTTAAGTACTTTTTCGCTACCGACTTTCAGCAGAGAGTTTTCTAACGGACTTTTGGCGGCGAAAAAACGGATGCCCACAGAGAGCGGAACTTATCTTTTTTATTGAAGATGGCTTTGTACAATGCAGCCCCGAGGCGGCGGGAAGGAAGAAGACTCGCCGCTTCGGCTCCAAAGGAAGGCCAAAAAGCTCTTGGAGCAGATTACCTACGGGTAGAACTTCCTCACCGCTCGGCGTCCAAGTGTTCGCCAATTCGCGACCATCCTCGAATCGCGAGCTGGACCGAGCACTGGCGGGAGATTGAGACCACCTTGAAGGGCCCTCCACGGGGAGCAGCTTTGTTGCGCCCGACTGCGCTTGATTTTGCGCAGACGAGGTCGCCCATCGCCGATGTCCTTTCACACCCGTCTTGCTTGATAACGGCGCCACTCGCTGATACTGGCGGCTTGGATCGCCGCCCTGTCTCTGATTTCCTCCAGGAGATTTACTTCATCCTGACGCCGGTCAGGGTCTCTGTCTTTGCTGAACGCCGCCACCCTTGGGGACCCAAAAGCGAGCTCTGAGGGGAGCACCGCTTCTGAGCCATACACCAGGAAGAAAGGGGCCTCGCCGGTGGCTCTGTTGGGAGTTGTCCGCAGCGCCCACAATATGGTGGGGACTTCTTCCGCCCAGCGCTTGCCGCGCTTCTCCAGACGGTCGAAAGCCCTTGTCTTGAGTCCTCGAGTACTTCGATTTGCCCGCTCCACTTGCCCATTGCTCTTCGGATGTGCAACGGAGGCAAAGCACGATTTGGTACCAGCTCTTCGCACCGATCTTGAAATCGGCGCTCTTGAACTGCGCGCCGTTGTCGGTGATGATCTGTTGGCGACGCCGAACCGGACGAAGATGCTCTTCATGAACTTTATGGCAGCAGCGGACGTGATCGCTGGGACGGCGATGCCTCCACCCATTTAGTGAACTTGTCGATGGCGCATTTAACAGATGTGTGAAACCTCCGGTTGTTCGCGGAACGGGCTCAGATGTCGGCCCCGGACCGCGAACGGCAGAGAGCGGAATGGTTTGCGGCGCTGGGCGGTCGGTGGATCTGCTTAGCATGAAATTGGCACGCTTCGCATCTCCTCACCAGCTCGAAGGCATCACGGAGGCAGAGGCCAATAAAGCCGTGGCGGAAGACCTTTCAACCAACGCCGGCTCACTGAATGGCTCCGCGACACGCCCATGGATGTCGAGAAAATTGCACTCCCGCTTCCCAAGTGGCGACTTCAAGAGAACTCCGTTTGCGCCCTGGCGATATAGGTCCCCACCTACCAGGGCGTTGCGCTTGGCCTTGCGCACTATCTTCTCAGCCGACGCGTCATCGTCGGGGATCACTCCGTCTCGCAGGTAGGCTAGGATCGGATCTATCCACTGACCTTCCCGGAGGAGTGTGGCAACGTTGCATACATTGTCGCCGACGTACTCTGCCTGGCCCGGCATTTCCGTCTCAACCGCCTCAGCAGTTATTCCACCTCCTCCCTCCAACAGGGGAGCTGTGGCAGGATTGGTGAAGTCTCCTCCAGAAGTGGGAGTTGCGTCAGGGAAAGCGTCGTCCCCGCCAGGATTGGGGGCTGCGACGGACGGCCGCGTGAGTCTTTCTTCAAAAACCCCAGCCGGAACAGGTGCCTTTGACAAGACAATTTGGGACAGTTCATCCGCCATGTAGTTGTCGCGGCGAGAGACGTGCGCGAAGCCCAAACCCTCGAAGTGCCGTTCCAACCGGCGCACCTCCATCGTAGGCCGCCATGACGGATCCGGCAGTGAAATCCTTTTCGCTGGTTGATGACCGGAGAGAGTCGCCTTTACTTGCAACCGCCGGATGCCCGGTCGGCCACCCCGAGCCCGGCGAGCGACCTTCAGACTCGCGACGTTCTTTGGTGGCGGAACTCCAAGACCACCAGTGCCGGATAATGTCGCCGGTGGGAGACACCAGAACGACACCTGCCCCAGCCCCCTCAAGCCGGAACGAACCGTCGAAGAAGAGAGTCCACGGCGAGGGTACTAGGACGTCTTCAGCTTCTGCGTCCGCCGGGGTCCACTCGCTGACGAACTCCGCCAGAGCTTGCCCTTTGACGGCCGTTCGGGGAGCGAATTTGAGGTCGAATTCTGCCAGCTCCATGGCCCACTTGGCGATACGGCCCGTCGCCTCGCGGTTGAAGAGGATCTCCCGCAAGGGATACTTGGTCAGTACGGTGATTTCTCGCCCCTGGAAATAGTGACGTTAGCCCGGACGCCCGTCAAGACGGCGTAGAGCATCTTCTGGTGTTGCGAATACCTTGTCTCGGTGTCGTGGAGGACTTTGCTGACGTAGTAGATGGGGCGTTAAACACTTTCTCTTTCCGCCACCAGCACCGCGCTGACCACTTGAGGGTTTGCCGCGACATAAAGGATCAGCGGCTCGCCCGGGTCCGGGGCAACCAGCACGGGCGGGGAAGTCAGATACTTCTTCAGCCCGTCGAACGCCTCCTGCGCCTCCGCCGTCCACTCGAACTGGTTGGTCTTCTTCAGGAGGTTGAGTAGTGGAAGACTTTTATCCCCCAGGCGAGCTATAAAGAGGCCCAGGGAGGTCAAGTAGCCCACCAAGCACTGCATCTACCGAAACCGCGTCGGGGGCTTCATGTTCTCGATCGCCGCGATCTTGTCCGGGTTCGCTTCAATCCCCCTCTGGGAGACGAGGAAGCCCAGCAGTTTGCCCGACGGAACTGCGAATACACATTTCTCAGGGTTGAGCTTGATGCAGTACTTCCTCAAGTTGGCGAAGGTTTCTTCTAGGTCGCTGATCAACTCCTCGCCTTTTGGATTTCACCACTGTGTCGTCGGCGACACCTCGAGTTCCGCCTTATTTGGGAGCGGTGAGCGATATGCATGGCCCTCTGATAGATTAAGCCTGCATTCTTGAGTCCGAACGCCATCCTTGTGTAGCAGTAGACGCTCATGGGAGTCACGAAGGCGGTCTTGTCTTCATCTTCTTCGGCCATGCTAATCTGGTGGTACCCGGAGTACGCATCCAGAAAGCATAGATGCTCGCACCCCGCCGTGGAATCGACGATGAGATCAATGCGGGCCAGCGGGTATGGATCCTTCGGGCATGCCTTGTTGAGGTCGGTGAAGTCCACGCACATCCTCCACCGCCCGTTGGATTTCTTGACGAGGACGGGGTTCGCGAGCCACCTGGGATGGGTGACGCTGCGAACGACCCCCGCCCTCAAGAGCTTGTCCACCTCCTGGCGGATAACTTCCTGGCGCTCCACCTGGCGCTTCCGGACCTTCGCGATGACCGTCGCGGCCGGGAACGTCGCCAATTTGTGCTCAATCACCTCCCTGGGGACCTCAGCCATGTCGGACGGTTGCCACGCAAACACGTCTGCGTTAGACTGGACGAGCGCGCCTTCCTACTTGGCGTTGAGAGAGGCGCCCACCCGAATGGTCTTCGCCGGGTCTGACTCACTCAGGGAGACCGCCTTAACCTCCGCGGACGAACAGGGGGAGGCACGGGTCTTCGCCGGAGGAGCTCCCAGAGTCGGCCTCGCCTTCGGCGCCGTCGCCCCCGCCAAAGCGAGAGCGTCCTTGTCGCAGCGGAGCGCCTCCGGGCGGTCCACTTTCAAGACGATGGGGCCGGCTGGCCCTGGGATCTTTGCCACCATGTACGCATAGTGGCAAACCGCCATGAGCTTGGTCAGCGCCGGCCGACCCAGTATGGCGTTGTACGGGAGGTCGAAGTCCGCCACCTCGAACTCGAGCATCTCGGTGCGGAAATTGCCGAACCTCGAGCGTCACGGGAGGTCGCGCGCCCGGGAGACGGACTCGGCCCGCGCGATGTCAAGAACGGGGCGTCGGCGAAGCTCCTGCTGCTGGATCTGGAACGCCTTGGCGACTCGGGCGGACAGGAGGTTAAGAGAACTCCCTCCGTCGACCAGCACCCGCCCTAACTTTACATTCCGGACCGTGGGCGCCACCACGATCGGGAGATGTCGAGGCGGCCGATCTTGGTGGGTGATCGGCTTCGACCGAACGCGATCGGTTGCTCACCACGCCGGTTGCCTTGTCGACCCTACGCCGCACGCGGCGGCGACACTCCTTATCGCACGCTTAAAGCTAGCGTGGGGCGGATAGGTGGCGATCCGCCGTGGATGACGGCAACCGCGCTCGCTTTGTTGGATGCCAGCGTTGCCGCTTGCCCTTGCCCTTGCCGCTTCGACGCTTGCTTTGCCGCGTGGGCGCTTGTCCACCAACTTGTTGACGGCGTGGCAATCCGCCAAGTCGTGGGAGCTGTTGCGGTGAATGGGACAGTAAGCCCCCCGCTCCACTCGCGGGGACGGCGGTCTCGCCCGTCGTCGCGGCCGTGAAACGCCGTGATCACGGCGGTCGCTTCGCCGCCCTGCGAGACCGTTCCGCCGCCGCCGCCGTCGCGGCTACCACCGACCTCCTCCTTCTTTCGCCTCGCCCGCGCGCGCCGCGCCGCCGCCGCCGCCTTCTTCCTCGTCGTCGTCGCCACGCTTCGGCGGCCATGACCTGCCGGTCTCGGCCGCCTTGTGCTTCTTCTTGTCCTTCTTTGCCAGATTTTTGAAGTCCGGCCTCGCCGCCCATGCTGTCCCCATTGCGTGCCGGGCGGAAGCGAGCCTCGCTGAAGGGCGACTTCAGCGCCGGTGAAGAGCTCTTCCGTCGTCTTGATCTTGCGGTGGCCATCTTCTCCTTGATCCTAGGGTCTCGGGCGCCCCTCCTGAATGCCGTGACAACGGCGTCGATGGAGATGTCAGGGATGGTATTGCGGACTGGAAGGCGTCGGATGTAGTCGCGCAGCGATTCTCCTTCTTACGCTTCCACGTTGTGGAGGTCGTCCTCGACTCCGGGCTGCTGAAACGTGCCCTGAAAGTTGGTGATGAAGAGCTCCGAGAGCTCCTTCCATAACCCCACGGACTCCGGGGGCAGGTTCATGAGCCAAGAGCGGGCTCCGCCGGTGAGGACTGCAGGGAAGTAGTTCGCGAACCTTCCCGACCCTCCACCGGTGCATCACCGTAGTGTAGATCTGCAAGAATTCGTCAGGGTTGGTGGAGCCGTCATACTTCTCGATGGGGTGGGCGAAACCTCTCCGCCATCGGGCCGGCGCAGCTCCTTTGAAAAGCGCGGCCGACCACGGAGCCTCCTGCTCCGGATCGCCTCGGCTCGTTGAGCCCGCCGCCGGATGGCGCTAAAGAGGCGCCTCCTTCCTCGACGGAGGCAGCGTCGCGGGAACCCTCCTGGTCCCCACGGGCGGCAGCATCGGCGCGGTCGCGCACCCGGTCGTGCCGCCTGCGGAGTTTGTCGCGCAGGTCTTCTCCTTGTCGTAGATGGCGGTCCTCCAAGTGGGACCGGAGATCCCGCCCACTGTCGCTGCCTAGCCGAACCCGTAGGAGTCGCACAGCTCTGTCATCTCGCCCCCCCCTCCCGCCAGAGAGATCGCGAGGAGCGGGGCAAGAAAGAACGGAAGAAGCGGAAGCGCCGGTTCCGCGCCTCCGAAACTTGCACCATCGCCGCTGGGCGGATCGACGAAGGGCCAAACGCGACCACCACGGAGCCGCCGGGAGTCCGGTCACCGGCACCGGTGGGTTGTCAGCGAGGCCTGGCCGCATGGAGGTTCTGTCTTTGAGTGCACTCTCCAAGGCCAGCGCCGCTTAGCTTGGCCGGGCGATATCGCCGGTGATCCACCGCCATTGCCGCGGCCGACGCCGTGGCCGCGGCTCTAGCGGCCGCCTCCTGGTCCATCGCGGACTGCTGATCCGCCTTTGATGAGGTCGAAGAGCAAGAAGCGATGCTAAGCGCTCCCACTACAGGCGCCATTGACGGCGTGTTCACCGCTCAACCACTGCGGATCACACCCCTGGTCAGATTTCTATCCTGCTAGCCTATCAGCCGCGCTCAGTTCGATTGAGCCTGGGACGCAGCAAGGAGCAACACACGGGGATTACCCAGGTTCGGACCCCCCTGCGGGTAATAGTCCTACTCCTGCTGAGCCTTAGCTCTCTTGTTGTTGTGGTTGAATGGAATGTGTTTACAGAATGTGTCGAATGCACGTACGCTAGTGCAACCTCCCCTCTTCCCTCTCTCCTCTCGTTTTATACAAGCTTTGAACTGGCGGAGAGAGCCGAAGTAAGCGATACAATACTCTTAGTACTGCGACGAGACACGACAGAGAGAGGCAACGTCTTGCCGCCTACGCCGAGCGGCGCTCGCCTCGCGTGCCGCAAGTGGACACCACCCCGCAGATCACACCGGTGAGGTGCGGGTGGGGCCCACCGCTCCTCCCGGCGCGGCGGCCATCTCAAGCAAACCTTCTCTCTGCCGGTCAATTCTTCTGCGCCACGGTGGATGCCGCCGAGACTGCAGGGTCATCAGAAGCGGTAATCATTTCTTGGTGTCTCAGCGTGATGTCGACGTCATCGCTCGTCTTCCAGCGGCAGGAGAGCTTCGCCCGAAGACTCTTCCGCAACGCCTCGCCACGGGCCCCGCAGCGATGGGGGCCCTATCTTGCGTCGAGGGCTCGCCAGCGCGTCCACTGGTGCGTGGGACCTCGCCCGGCGTGTTGATGGGCTCGCCACACGCGGGACACAGTCGCCGCTTGGCGTGTGGGACCCTCGCCTAGTCTTGAGGGCTGCGCCCGTGCGGCGGGCCTTGTCGCGCTCGACGCGTGGGGCCCGCTGCGATGGGGGGCCCTATGCGCGTCGAGGGGCTCGCCCACGCGTCCACCTGGTGCGTGGGACCCTCGCCCGGCGTGTTGATGGGCTCGCCTACACGCTGGGACCTGGTCGCCCGCTTGGCGTGTGGGACCCTCGCCTAGTCTTCTAAGGGCTCGCCCATGCGCTGGGGCCTTGTCGCCGCTGGACGCGTGGGGCCCGCTTGACACGCCGTGGGGCTCGCCCGCTCGGCTGGGGTCGTCGCCCCTTTGGCGTGTGGGGCCTCGCCCGGCGCTTCTGAGGGTTTCGCTCTGTGGCTGGGGCCTTGTCGCCGCCGACACGTGGGGCCAGCTGATCGCCATGGGGGCTCGCCACACGTTTGGGTTCGTCGCCCTTTGACGTGTGGGGCCCTCGCCGGCATGCTGAGGACTTCGCCAGCGCTGTTGGAGCCTTGTCGCCCGCCGACGCGTGGGACCGCTTGATATGCCATGGGGCTCGCCAGCGCTGGGGTCCGGTCGCCCTTTGGCGTGTGGGGCCCTCGCCGGTATACTGAGGAGCTTCGCCAGCATACGGGGCCTTGTCGCCGCGCGACACGTGGGGCCCGCTGATCGCCATGTGGGGCTCGCCCACGCGGCTGGGTCTGATCGCCCCTTTGACGTGTGGGGCCTCGCCGAAGCGCTACTGAGGGGCTCGCCCATGTTGGGGCCTTGTCGCCCGCGACACGTGGGGCCGCTTGATACGCCATGGGGGCTCGCCCTACTTTGGGTCAGTCGCCCTTTGGCGTGTGGGGCCTCGCTCGGCGCCTACGAGGGGCTCGCCAGCATATTTGGAGCCTTGTCGCCGCTCGACACGTGGGGCCGCTTGATCTTCATGTGAACTCTTTCTTGGCACGGTATTTATTACACCGACACTATCAACTAATAGTTAATATTACGTATATATTTTCTATTTAATTGGTATTTAAGTTCAGAACAGTGCCACTAAATTGTCTGACCATCTAATTTGACCAGCAACCAACCCCCAAAACGAGCAATATGATATATTCTAAATAAATAATTGAGAAATGTTCGTGATGTACAGTATCTCTTGAAATGACTTCTGTGCTTACATGTGTGTATACAATACAATCAACGTTTCGCAAGGACATATATATTCGACACCAAATATATATCATACCACACGCAAACGTGGGTTAGCTGTTAATTAGCTAGCACTCTTCAGAGCTGACAGAAAACAATATATATATATTCCATAATTTTGGTTTCAAGACCACATCATGTAATTGCATGAGTGAAATATACAGAAATCCATGTTGCTGGTGGCGGTTTGCTTTCAAGTTTCGACGGCACTTTTTGGATAATATCGCTAAGCATCGATCGGCGATTAGGAAAAAAATGCATGGAGTAGGATCGATGAATATGATAGAGACACCACCACGCACGCACAAATGTCTATTTGTTTTGAGACAGAACGGTGAAAGCGATTCTCAAAAAAAAAAAACGGTGAAAGCGAGGTAGCAAGATCTTTCTCCCAAGCACATGCGGTTGGAAGATGAGGAGAAACTTTTAAGCAGTCGTCGATTGAGATTTCAGGGCAGGGCAGCGAGCTACCGTACGTGCAATTACATAGTGAAAGCAATGCTTGGTGGAAGGTGGTGTGGCAATCATATAACTATATAAGCATACACCATTTGTATATATACTAGCAATGTCTACGCGCCCTTGGCGCACATTTTGCAATTTTTTAAATACTTTTTGGACTTTTTATTTGTAATTTTTTAAAAGAAATACAATTATATCTTATTTCATTTTATAAAAGCCAACATTTTGCTCAAATTCATTTATGTATTCCCACCATGAATTTTTTGTTGCATTTTGAATTTTTTAATTTTTTGGAACTTTCTTGGAATCTTTTAGATTTTAGATTTTTTACTATTTTTTATAAAATTTTTCAATCATTTCTCAATCCATTTTATAGAAGTCAACATTGCTAATGTTAAAATTCGTTCATGGACTCTCACTGTGTTTTTTTTTTGTTGCGTTTTGTTTTTTGAAGTTTTTTTTTATTTTTCTTGGTTTTTTTTGTATTTTTTGGTTTTTTTTATTTCATCCTTAAAATGTTCATTTTTTGAACTTTATTTTATAGAAGCCAAAAATTTTAATGCTCAAATTCTTTTATGGACTTTGATAGTGTCTATTTTGTGTGCATTGTTTTTTTAGATTTTTAGAATTTTCTGATTTTTCATTTTTTGTTTTACATGTATAAATAAATAAATCGGTAACAGTTGTGGAAAAAACTGCTGAACAGTTCGAAAAAAAAACGGCGGAGGCGAGACTGGCATTCGAACCGCGATGTCTAGCCACGTAGCTAGCTGAGCTAGCCAACCAGTCCAAGTGCACAATTACTTTCATGTGGGCAATCTTCCTTTTTAAAATGTGTAGCTAAATAAATTGAGAAGGGTGCAAAAAAGGGCGGAGCCTGGGATTCGAACCGCGCTCTCCGAGAGGAAAGGAAGCCCAGCTAGCCATGCCGATGCGTCCACCTTGTTCTCAAACGAACGGACCTTTTTGTTTTATAAGTTAAACTAGTATGGACAGTTGGATGTTGGCCGACGATACGATCGGACGGCCGACGATCTTTCGGCAACGTGGCTTCGCAGGCGCACGACGAGATGCCACGTGGACGCACGAGCGTGCAGCCAGTTAGGGCCTTTGTAATATAAAATTATGTATGTATGTATGTGTACGTGTATGCTGATTGATGGTCGATCGTACGTGATCATATAATGCGTAGTAGATATTGTACATCCTTCTCTTTAGTTGATTTGCGTGTTAGTTTTTTCTTATCATATGTCTACATCATGGAAATTAAAGGAAAGTTCTCAACGTGTTAGTATAAATTCGGCCGGTCTAATAAACAACTCGTTAGATTGAGCTAGATTGCATTTAATTGGTCCACACAAGTTTAGAAAGTGAGTTCCTACCGGTTTATCTGGTTTATTTAATTTGTAATAAGTTAGCATATTTTACTATTGGGATATATATACCACGTTCAGTGATCAGAAATATCACACGTACCGTGTTAAAAAATATGATGTCAGTTAAGTAGCGGAAATTAAAATGCTATCAACCAACATTTCTAATCAGCCCCATCTGCGGAGGGAAACATATGCATCACATATATAGAGACATGGTAGCATCACACACATGACACCAAATCTTTAACGTGAAAAACCCCAAATCGAGATAAAAAACACGAGCCAATCCGAGCAAATCACCGACACTAGAGGCTCACATACATCAAGAAGTCATCATCTTGGTGGCAACATATCAAGATTTGGTGGCTACAGGAGTTAGGGTTTGAAGTATCTCACAGAAGGATGGTAGAATCAACGCTTAAGAGAGGCAAGGGAGAGGATTATCACTTCCTCCACCTTGGGGATGAACTCCCTAAGCTTCAAGCTTGATCTTCTTTCCAATCTCCGTCTTCTTCCCCTTCGCTTCTCAAGATTGAGGCTAGATGTAGAAATTTGTGGCTCTCCTGTGTGGTTGCTTTTTTGTTGCTTATTTCCTAACCAACCCATGTGGTGTAATGTCCAAAATACCCCCAAGACAAGAAGTTTTCATCCATAACATTACTTTGCAGCCTTTAGCTACTACTAAGTATTTAGCCTTTGTTGTTGGGCAGCATATCTTGTGTACACACAGGGGTTCCCGTATAAACCTACTATACACCACCTAACAAAAGTCAAGAAAAATTTTAAAAAATTTGTAGACGTTCTAATGAACTTGCTTTACCTATGTATAAAATTTGAGATATCGAGAGCGAGAGGACTTAGCACGGATGAAGTCTATACGAAATCAAGGATCCAATACTGGTTTATTTTCGTCATATTCACCGGGCCGCATTCTGTCGACGTCGACTAAACAGTAACTTGAAGGCCGGGCAGATGAAGGCCTTTGTCCCTTTATTTGTTGCAGGGACGACAGGCACATACGAGTAAAGTATGATGATTTGCAGTCACATCAGATCAATCGAAATCATATACATGCAACACATATGCCTGATCCCAGATGCCTTTTTTTTTCATCCGTATCTGTCCACCATTTCGATCGGCGCATATTCCTGTGTAATTTCCTTCATCGCCGATCGATCCTTTTTTGCCATTTGCCATGGCATACATACCTTTCTATCATCTTTTCCATCCTTTTTGACGATTTGTAGTCGATGGATCGATCGAGCTTGCCGGCCCAAGACGTGTGAATCCACTGAACCTGCATACCATGACAAAGCTAGCTACATAACACTGATCGATGCCGATGGCAATGCAGAGGTAGCAATCAATTTTTTTTTTTTTAGAACAAGACACCTTTTTCATTCATAAAGCTTCCACGAAATTACAACCAAGTCCAAGAGCAAATTCGAAATTACATCAAATTCACTAAAGGACCCGATCGAACAACACAGACAAAAGCTTCCCCTTCTCACCACGCTGGCATCGAAGAAAAATGTCATGGCCGACATCGACGAGCTCCGGAGCGACTCATCCAGGCAGTGGATTGAAAAGCCCCTAGCAGCAAACATCGTCTTCGCACCAAAATCCACCAAAACCTGAACAAAAGAGCACAACTCCACCAGGAACAAACCAACGCCGATGATAACCAACAACCTCAACTTCGACGACAGCGACGGAGTCTCCACCATCTTACCAAACCCTAAACATCTTACCAATGCCCTCATCCCCTTTTCAGATCCAAAAAATCCAAGAAGAAGACGAGAACACCGAAGTCTCAAACAAACTACAACTACTACGAGAAGAACCAAGGGCCCAGGAGGCCTCACCTGCCAGCACCGTCAGAAAGCCTGACCCGAAGCAAGCAGCCACCAAGAAGCTCTGAAACCTTCTCTCCTCTTTATTTCTACCGCTAAAACTAAACCTAAACCTACTGTTGTACAACCCCCGGGCCTAGATCCTAGTCTCCCCTACCTCAACGCCGGCCAGGAGGCCACCGGAGGCAGGGGAGACGGCCGGATCTGGCCGGGGACGAGCTGAGACCGAACGCCTGAAGACTCGCGAGAGGAAGAAGCTAAGAGCTACACGCAATTATTATAAGGTGGTACGTGTCACATGTGTATGAATCGATGTTGTGCGTGTGGCTAGCTATCGGCCGTCTCTTTCGGTGAGCTTTCTGCCGGATGCTGCCTCGGCTGGCTAGAGCTATTTGCGTCTTGTTCCCGTCGAATTGGACTTCTCGGCCGCCTTTTTCCGATGTGCATGCCGACGAGGCCTGCGTGCACAATGTTATAAAGTAATATATACGTAACATCCCGGTTCCTTCACCCAACTCCTTCAGAACCCAGAATGCTACTAACTCTTCAAAACTAAAAACATTTCGACGGCAACTCCTCTGTTTATAAGGACATTCACAACAAACAATTTGTATCCAAAGAACAAATAAGCATTTTTATCAACCAACCGCCAATTTAAATACTACAATAACTGTAACTCTCAATTATACACATGACTCAACTATTTAAGTAAAACTCATATGAAACTAACGTACTAATTTAAAGTGAGAGGTAGTGAGTGCTCAATTCTAGGTTCTATTTTTTCATCCCCATGCATGATTGACATCACCTGTACCTAAAAACTAAATAAAAGTAAGTGAGTATTTAACAATACTCAACAAAGTATATGTATAAACTAGGAAAATCAAAATACAAGAGCAACAAAATCACTTCTATAAATTCATACCCTTTATTCTCAGAAACATAAATAACTGTTAGTCCAAATACTTCAAACATATCACTTCTCATCCATCCGATGCAATGCAATACACATGCGTTTATACTGTGAGCTCATACAGGAATAGCTAGATGCGCACCCGTCGATGCCTCACCTTGCCCATCCTGTGAAGGGCAGGGACCAATTACTCCACTCCCGTGGAGTGCCTATCAAGTAGGACTTCAGAGCACTCCGGACTAGTCACTTTTGACTTTCTCACCGACCTCACCGGACTAGTCAAAAGGGACTTTCTCACCGACCTGGCTCATATGTACATGATGCAATAATACCTCTTCTCTATCATACAATTATCATATACCTTCATCACTTAACTATAAATAGCAAAACCTTTAAATTGCATCAAAATAATATAAACCCTTGTTTTAACCATACAATAAGAACAATCACAAAGCAATTAGACCACACAGTCATATAGCATCAAACAAACATGTGTTTAACATAAACTTGCCTTTAAACCGATGGAATAATGCACAGCCGACACGATCATCCTGATCCAAGACCTCAAGAAATAGAGTAAAAGGTGGCAGTGCTTCTTAGGATTATAATACCCAAACGTGGCTGTGCCGAGCCATTGGCACAATAACAAGCCATCACATTCTACCCCCCTTAAAAAGAATTCGTCCTCGAATTCTAATCTTTCTCCGTCCAGTATGATAACTTAACTATAAATTACAAAACAACCCACATATATTCTAATCGAACAAATAAATTCTCAATCCTCGTACTTACTAACAAACTCATCAACTCAAGGAAAATATAAAATGGTATCATTCCTCCCAAAAGGTTAAGACATGATTTCGAAGGCAAAGTCAAAAATCATTCTCACATACCAAGAAATCATCAGCACGTGCATCAAAGCTACAAATAATACAATTGAAAAAGCTTCAAACTCACGCTGTGAAGAACTTGCAAGATGAAACATAGGATCCATCACTTCGATGCAACTAGAGTGAAAAGAACGGTTAATCGTCATGGAAAGAATGCTTTAGGCACGAACAAAAGTTCGAGGTCGACCCCCATACAACCTGTCCAACAACTCACCTGAAAAGACACCCACACACACCCCAGAAAGCACAAAGAAAAATCACGAGGAAATGCCAAATACAAGAGAAAGTAAACCAAGTGGCCAAGCTTCCATGTCATAAAGGAAGAAAATATATACCTCACTTTGTTGTAGACACACAGGCACTTCTAGATGAGATAGGGCACGACGATAATCTGGACCATTGGGTAACAACTCTTCAGCTCCCTTCTTTAATTTTTGGTTTGAAAACAGGTCAAGGCCGAAAGGAATAAAGGATTAGTTCGAAAGCCATGAGGAAAGTCATTGTCACACTCCACCGTACATTTGATGGCAACTCAGCAACTCGAGAGGAAACTGAACTAGCTAGATCTTTCAACCCTAAAGAGTCAACGGTGTGCACCAATAGTATGGCACTACAATTAGGGCTGATGACTACCACAACTTCATCACAAAGGGGTCAAAAACTAATCATTCAGCAAAATAACCACATGCATTTGGATTTCAATCCCTCATCACTATAAAGACAACAACAAAGCTTCAACTTCCACACATGTCAAAGACAACATTGGGAAACATCACTTGAAGACTAGAGCAAAGTATCTAAACACCGATACAAAAGTCCTGATAAAAACAAATCTCAATCTACAACTGTAGGCCCCAAAGTAAGTCCTCGACAAAGCCTCAGCACAGTCAACACCACATCACGAACCATCAGCACAATCTTGCTTTTTAATTAAACCACATACAATAACCTCGTTAAAAAAACATATAGGCAAACCATAGCTATTACCACCAAAACATAAATCAATAATAGCATCAACTTTTATAGACATCTATGCAATGCAACCCAACCCTACCCTATTGTGCATCAGTGTGTCAGGTCTTAATTATTAGACTTAACTGCACTCGATAAAGTTAAATTTTTATTAACCACTTTAAAAGAAACCTTTCACCCATAACGGACCTAAAGCCCGCTCTGACACCAACTCTAACACCTCGGTTCCTTCAGAACCCAGAATGCTATTAACTCTCCAAAACAAAAAAAAAATCGACAGCAACTCCTTTGTTTATAAGGGCATCCACGACAGACAATTTGTATCCAAAGAACAAGTAAGCATTTCAACCAACCAGCCGCCAATTTAAATCCTACAATAACTGCAACTCTCAATTATACACATGACAACTATTTAAGTAAAACTCATATGAAACCAATGTACTAATTTAATGTGAGAGGTAGTGAGTGCTCAAGTTCAGGTTCTATTTTCCCATCCCCATGCATGATTGACACCACCTGTATCTAAAAACCAAATAAAAGTAAGAGTGAGTATTCAACAATACTCAGCAAAGTATATGTATAAACTAGGGAAATCAAAATACAAGAGCAACAAAATCACTTCCATAAATTCATACCCTTCATTCTCAGAAACATAAACAACTGTTAGTCCAAATACTCCAAACAGATCATTTCTCATCCATTCGATGCAATGCAATGCACATGCGTCTGTACTGTGGGCTCATACCGGTATAACTAGGTGCGCACTCGTCGATGCTGCACCTTGCCCATCCTGTGAAGGGCGGGGACCAATTACTCCACTCCCGTGGAGTGCCTACCAAGTAGGATTTCAGAGTACTCCAGACTAGTCACTTTTGACTTTCTCACCGACCTCACCGGACTAGTCAAAAGTGACTTTCTCACCGACCTGGCTCATATGCACATGATGCAATAATACCTCTTCTCTGTCATACAACGATCATATACCTTCATCACTTAACTATAAATAGCAAAACATTTAAATTGCATCAAAATAATATAAACCCTTCTTCCAACCATACAATAAGAACAATCATAAAGCAATCAGACCACACAGTCATATAGCATCAAACAAACATATGTTTAACATAAACTTGCCTTTCAACCGATGGAATAATGCACAGCTGACGCGATCATCCTGATCCTTGACCTCAAGAAACAGGGTAAGAGGTGGCGGTAAGGCTCTCTGATGGCGAGGCGCTAGCGACGTGGCGGCGTAGCACGGAGACGAGGACGGCGGCGCGGCGCGGCGCGGCACGGCGACAGGGTCGGTGGCGCAGCCACGGGGACGGTAGCACGACACGACAACCGCACGGCGCACGACCACGGGAATGATGGTGGCGCGGCCACGGACGGCGATGGCATGACGACGGTTGCACGGCGAGTAGATAGCTGCGGCTAGATATTGCTTCTCAGGAGAAACCCGATGGTTTCACCCCCCCTATCGATTGTAATATCCAAACGTGGGCTGGGCCGGGCCATTGGCAAAATAACGAGCCATCACAATATATCGCGCAATTAAACTTTCGGTGCAATCATCCTAAGACTAAACTAACAAAGTCTCGCAAAACACTAGATCAATAGAGGTGAAATTTTATAAAAATTAATTTTTGTATGAAAAGAACATAATGCATTACATTAAGGTTAATGAAAGTAATTGTAGCGGCATGGCGGGGAGGTGGGGAATTGGGGCGACGAGACAGTATGGAGAGGATGTGTGGCGACGGTGCGGAGGTGAGGCGATGCGGCAAGGAGGTGGGGACGTGGTGAGCGGTGTGGCAACGCGAAGAGGACGTGCGGAGTGGCGAGACGATGTGGGCCCACAAATGTGGTGTGGAGGCCGCTAGAACAGGATGGCGGCCAGGCGGCTTGGGGTGTTGATCTACGGCTTGGGGAGGCAGCCGGTAGCTTGGAGTGGCAGTGACAATGCGGGCTGGCAGCCACCTGTGGGGTGGGGGCTGCTTGCTTGGCCTGGCGGTTGGGTGACTTGGGGAGGCTTGTGACGTGGGGTAGCGGCGGGGAGGCCCGTGATGCGGGGTGGCGGTGGGGACGCTGGCCAAGGCTTGGGGAAGGTCGGTGGGGTGGTGGGCAACTGGCGGGGGTGAGGCGGCAGGGAGAGGCCAGCTTGAGCGAGGTGTCAAGCGGGGTAGCGGCGGTGGGACGTCGACGGCAGGGTGAGATGAATTGGGGATAGGGTGGATGGGCACATGTAGCTATTGTCGGACTAATCAGTGAATGCGTGGGTCAATATGTGAACGGTAATTTTGTCGATCGGGGCCAATGAAATTACGTAGTTGGAAAAAATTACAATAAATCATTGGCTAGGACCGACCAAGGATTTTTTTTCCCGACGAAGTTTCGGCGAAATTTCGGGAATTCCGAATTTTTCGCCAACAACCGAAACAAAAATGAAAATTTTGAATTCAAAAGATTTGATCAGATTTGAGACTTACACATAAAAAGAAGACATAACTTGTTTATTTACAAGACCCTCTTAGTAGCCTAGTGGGTAGTGCCTATTGTAACAAGAACGAGGTGCATGGTTCAAGTCCTAGGTTAGGTTCAACACTTTTTTAGGAAATTCAAATTCTCTATTTTTATTCTGGTGAAATTTCAGGAATTTCGGATATTTCGTCAGCCACCGAAATTTTTTGAATCCGAAATTCAAATCCCTAGGAGCGACAAAATTATTTCAAGAAAAATTGAAATCCTTTTTGGCGGGTGAAGGGCTGAAGCAATTTCGTCGGCCAACTTGGAACCGACGAAATTATGGTTGTATTTTCATCGTTTTTCAATACTGATGGAATTGTTTTTTAATTTCATTAATTTTCTCTGTCCAAAGAAATTATTTATGCCAACAAAAAAATATCGTCGTTTTTTGTAGTATCTCTAGGATAACGTTCACATGTCTGTCACCTCCCTGAACCAGACACTAGGCGCTAATCTGGCATTCACATAAGAGCATCTCCAATGTGGCCAGGTCAGCTGGCTATAAGGCCTCCACCTAGGATTTTCTGCTGAGATGGAGGAGAGAGAGAGAGCACCCAGGCAAAGCGCCGGGCGCTAGCGAGCCCCCTGACACGTCTCTCTCTCTCTCTCTCTCTCTCTCTCTCTCTCTCTCTCTCTCACGCGCGCGCGCCGGATCCAAGCCTGAGCCGTCGCTGCCGGATCCGAGCCCGCACCACGCCATCGCCGCTCCATCCGAGCCCGCGCCATGTCGCCGTTGGATCCAAGCTTGTGCCACGCCGTTGTCGTCACAGCCGTTGCCGGAGTCGCTCCAGCCCATGCCACGCCGCCGGCCTCTGGCGCGGGCGACGGGGAGGCGGTCCATCGAGCCGGTCCGGTTCAGTTCGCATAGTGGGGGCCCGGTTTGGTTCGCTACTGTGTATATTAATTTAATTCAATATATGTATTTCTATATATTATTATTATGATAAATAATATATTTATTTAATTTATAATGTATATTTGTGAAATATAATAGTTTTTATAATTTTTTATTATATTTAAATAAAATAAAGAGGCTAATAAAAAACCGGGCCGGGCCCTGTTCGATTCACTATGCGAACTAAACCTAGGCCGAGATCGTAGCCCATTGGCCCGGTTGGCGTGGTTCGCATAGTAACCGAACCAAACGGGCCCGACCCGGTTCGGCCCGTTGGCTAGCTCTGCCATTGGCCAAGCAAATTTTGGTCAAGACCAATCGGAATTTTTTTACGGGAAACAAAAACCCATTAGCGTTCTTGCAGATTTATGCCACAGCCGCCGGAGGCCACGTAGAAGTTATACACAATAGGGATGCAAATGGTTTTGGCCCTATGCCACCTTTGGTCCTCCCTAGTTCATTTATTTGTACTAAATAGATTAGGAATCAAATTTTTAGTACAGACAAATAAACTAGAGAGGGCCAAAGGTGTAGGGTCGGCCCATTTGCATCCCTAATAGACAAATATTTTCGTGTTAGAGGGGCTGACCCAGGCTTATTTATTTAACCAACCTCCTAGCTCCATCTTTGGTTGGGGTTAGCTTTATTGCCATCAGCCCCATGGCAACTTCTAAAACTCTCCCTGCTTGCGTATAAGCTAAACTTTCAGAGTTTGTTGTGGTTGCCTCATTAGCATATATAATCTAAATTTCAGTGTTTTTCACTGTTGCTTGGAAAGTCTGCTCCGTTTCGTTTGAATTGTTTTTGAAATTTGTGTCGAGTGAATATTTCGAATATTGTGTGATGAGATGATTTTCCTAATTATTGACATATTTCTGTGAGGATTTTTGGAATATCTGTGAAAGGAAAGTGATAATTTTGGATTAATATTTGAGGATGATTGATGATTTATTAGACTAATCTTGAACTAATATTTTTGGAGAGTTTTGGATATATATGTGTTTTGATTTTGTAGAAAGAAGAAAGAAAAAGGAAAAAAAAAGGAGAAAGGGTGCATGCATGCGGGTACGTGCACTGTGCTGTACATATGGGCAGTGGATGCAGGCGGCGCAGCCAGTGGCCAGGAGGAGGGCCGCGAAGCAGGGCGACACAGGTGGGAACGCGCAGTGTGCGGCAGGCCGGCCCAGGTGGGGTTGCCAGGACGAGGAAGAATTCGAGTTTGAGTAGGAATTGAGCCCCAATTGATTAAGAATTATTTTCACTGCAAAAGGGGACGAGGAGGCTCGGGATTAGAAGAGATATTAGGGTTTCCCTACTAAATTAGCGAAAATTCCAGAGATGATCAGAGGTGATTAGAGAGTGATTAGAGGTGATTTTTAAGGGATTAGTGCTTTCATGTAAAAGAACCATATGCTGTTATCGTGTAATGAGAATTGATAGTTCTAATATTTTATCTATCTCATCTCATGATTATTTTTCTTAATTTACTTACTGTTTTAATTAGTTTCTACCGCTGTTTAGTGTTGATTAGCGTCTTTAGTCTTCTAGTTGGGGGTATTTAGTGCCGATGATCCTACAATTTCTGAGACGTGGCATAGAGATAAATATTTTGACTTCGATTCCAAGAGACAAGTATGAAGAGAACAACCTAGCATGTACAACGGTGCATCTCAGTCGTCTCTAAGCTATTTCTAAGGCCTGCAATATAGGATATATAATGATGTATAGGCCTTCATGGCCATCGTAGCCAAGTCATCTCCTTCGTGACACTCAAGCAAATCCTTCTCCTTGACTTTCATCTAAAAGAATGGAGATATGCAATGTCAGCATCATCCAAACGCTGGCTAGTTAACACTCTCCTTAATGCACTTAGTGTTTAGAAGGCTTTATTTGGAGGAGAGGTTTATTTTATTTGCGTAAAGCCAGTTTCAAGATGAGTTCAAATTACTCTATCTAGCATTAGGTATTAATGTTTCTTTTAATCATCGGGGGGTTCAGCACAAGAACAAACATAACCAAGGCATATAACCCAAACCCAACCGACAGAAATTGACGACCAACCTTAAAGTAACCAACTCAAACTCGACCAACTCTTGCCCAATTTCACAACCAACTCAATCAATCCAAATACCAATATCCATCTTAACCAGTCAACTCGACTTTCTTCCGATTGCCCTCAACCTTTCCTAGTTCTGCCATCATTCTAGGATTTGGCAAATCCTGTTGTGGACCACACATGCCATGACATGCCCGCCTCGGCCTAGTAGGGTTGCCAGCACTCACTAGCCGACCGTCACCCTAGGGATGTGTGGCCATTATCGCCCTCGGTAATGACCAATGCCGGTCCATATCGAGAATGGTCCTAGCGGGTCTCCGCAGAGCACTCACAACTGGCGATCCAAGACCCGTACTCCGCACGATGGCCACGCGTTGTGTTGGAACCATCCCGCAGATGGCAGCGATCTCTCTGCTACGCGTGTTACTCCGCGCTCCTCCAGGGCAAGTCCTGGCTAAACCTAGCACAAGACATCTCGTGCCTCAATCATCCATCAAATGTCATCTAGGGGCATGTTGACACCCAAATTTGGCAGGAAAATCAGATATTGCGAAATGGTTAATTATATCAGAATTATTAGGCCGAATCAGAAAGTGGGCTTTATCGGCAAAGGAGAAAAATATATTGAAAAATACCGATAGTTACAAGACTCCGGAAGAATTACGCTCTGATCAGAAGATATATTCCGTGACGTGGTAAAATAGCTCGTATCGGTATCGATTTTGTAATAGTATAAATAGGGCTTTAGGTCTTATGTATAGAACAACATCATACACAACTACTTTTCTCGGATCCGATCGACCTCGTCGAAAGACTTCAACTCACAGGTAGAGCTATCTCAATGGGATAATCGATTCTCTTCTTCTAACCCGTATGCATGGTTGTATCATCTTGATCTCGTGTATACAAAGCATGTTAAACTGTCTCGGGTTTCACCGATCTTTAATGTGTTCTTGCATGTTACACTGTCTCGATCCAATTGATCTGTAATATGTATTTATCTTACAATGTCGATTATCGAGTATCTTATATGTCTTTCCTGATGCTGATATATGCAACAGTCTCGTTCAATCGATCTTGCGTATACTTGTTTTTAGGAATTTGCATGTGTAGTTACTTGCCGATCAGCATTGTATTTACCCATCTTAGTTATAAACCTTTAAATCGGTTTATTGGATTTTCATCTAGATTTAGACTTGAATACTGTCTCGGTTCAACCGATCTATTCAATCTATTCCTTGATTTAATCTAATAGATTGATACGAAGATTTGTTACTATTTTCATCTTATAAAAATACCAAAAATAGATAAAGAGATTTATATTTAAATGTTTGTTTATATTTACCGCTCTATCAGGCATTAAGCCGATAGATTTGCAATCGGATTATTTAAAGCCGATTCAAAATAACCTGATCTGGCTGCTTTAAAGGCCGATTAGGGACAAGTCACTGACAAATTACTCCTTGCCAATTTACAGGTCAAATTGACTAGCACGCTTGGTTCTTGGTTGCGACGCAAGCTCAGACTTGACGCTTCCGCACGTGTGTTCGCGAAGATCTCACTTTTTGTGTCAACAGGGCAACCCACCAGTAAATCTCTACTTCCATGGTCATCGACCACATCACACTTGGCCTATCCCAACAATCCGACCAAATCCGACCGACTTCCCACATAACCTTACCCTCAAACACAATCAGTCCAACATGCAACTAATAGCCCTAACTATCATATGTCATCTCATATTTGAATGTAAGGATGAATGACCAATGAATATTGGATTATCGGTTCACCGTTCCGTGGCAGTTAGCCAGAAGATTTGTTTAAGCCTAAGCAAGTTTAAGTAAGTTTTTACCCATTAGGCAGGGTTAAAGTTGTTACTAGTTTATTATTAAGCTAACAAGGATAAGACAATCAAGGCAGTCATAAGGGCTAGATAATGCAAGGACATGCATGTATATTTATAACATGATTTAACAAGTAGGCAGGTATTAAGCAGGCACTTTGATAATAAACAACATAGTTTGGGAAAACTGGGTAATGAACATGATTATATCGATGTTAGTCCGCACTAGGGAAAGTCACAATCTTTTACTAATACGGGTAAACATCTATAAGAGTAAGTGTTAACTCGCCTGGACCGCTTGTATCCCAATCGTGGATCTTGATTCGCCTTGAGATCCTCCTTAATCCCTTCGGGTCTACCGACAGGAACCAAATGACACAGATAAACACCACGTTGCGGGGTAAACATGATGCACGATATGCAATCGCTTCTACGAACATAGTAGCGAGTCTACTTAGGCTACCCTAGCATCTCTACGTTATTCCTACTAAGAGACTTCCATGAGTTTCTATAAAGAGATAAACTTTATAGAGGGCTCACGGGTGCGGTATTCCGATTAAGTTCCCTTGCCGAGATTTAATCTTACGTTTTAAAATAGGTGTACACGTTATATTTTGGATTATATTACATACGCTCGTTATCATCCTTCTTAATAGTTGTCATGGATCCTTACAGGACAGTGTGTATCGTACGTTAGCCTTGATTTTTATCGATAGAGAATCGTTCCTAGCTATTAATGAATTCTAGGTGTATGCTAATTTGTATATAATTCTCCTACATCCTTCCCTACGTAATTCTAGTTGTTGTTAACGAGCGAATCATTCTGGTTTGCCTTCTATATTGAAAAATATTGCACAAGTTCACTAATTGCTTACCAATGCACCAGAAAACATGATGCATGCATGAACTAAGCGACATAAAATGACGTCTTTTCGGAAATCATGCTACGTGCGGTTTGCGGTTCAACGGAGTTGACTTACTCTAGGTGTTTCTCAAATAAAAGAGATAATCCTAAGTTATATCCATTATTAACATATTTCCAAGGTCCAGCTCCTTAAATAATTTAATAGGATACGAGTTAATTATTCGTTGGGTTTAGCAATTAATTAATCCTATGAATATACTCGAGCAATGAAAGGCAATTTAAAATGTTCTAAATTTATTAGGGCACTTGCCTATCCATTATTTTTCTAACCAATATTTGGGACAAAATCTTTAATTAATATAACCAAAAACACCATAGCATTTCCTTAATCATTTCTAAAAAGGGAAAGATCACATTTTTAACTAACAGTGCCAATTTTCCCTTTTATAGTGATGGATTTTATATTTTTATAAAATTATAAATGGTCTCTAGTATTTACCTAAATTTTTCTAGAATTTTTGGGAGTCTAGCTGTTTTAAATAATTCCCTAGCTATTTTGGACAATAACAAAATGATTAAATCAGTAATTACACGATAATTTCTCCTGGGCCGAGCCAACCGACGCAGCGGCCCAACGACAGAAGCGGCCCAAGGCCCACTCGCGCGCAAGCCCACGAGGCCGGGGTGAAACGCCGAAGGCGGTTTTCGAAAATACACTATGGCGAAGAGAAGACGCCCCACGATTCTAGACATCTCCACTTGAGCAGACATGTGGGTCCAGGGGCCCACATGGCAGTGACTCCGGCCATGATTTTATCTGATGCGTGCGCGGGTTTTTAAACTGATAGGTGGGGCCCGCATGTCAGCGTCTCTATGCCTTTAGCCCGCACGAATCTAGACGCTGATCTGATGGTCCTAGGTCGTCGTCTACCTCTGGCTTGGTGGCGAGGCTGACGGTTGCGGGATTCAACGCGGCAGCACTACGGGCCATCACCGGCCATGTGCATGCTCGCCCTAGCAACCACGGCTCCCTACGACCCTACGGGTGCCCTCGTCGAGGCCGGGGACGGCCGGACGGGGCGGCGCGGCGGTGACGGCGGAGCCGTAGGCTTGCCGGCGAAGAAATGCACGTGATAAACCTACAGGCTAATAGCTTGGACGAAGAGCATGCGGAGGTGACGTGGATGCTTACTGGGCTCCACGGTAGGCACGAGGAAGAGCGGAGACGACTGTCGACGGAGCGCTCGTCGACGGCCGAGACAGGGGCAATGCCGGCACGGCGACCTTGGGCTCCTCAGCTGAAATTAGAAGGGGGGAATGCTTAGGAGCGATTCCAGGAAACTCTGGGCGAGTGGAATCGAAAAACGGCTTACGGGTTCTTGCAGGTTTTCCTTGACGCCGGTGAGAGTGGATTTGGGGGAAATGGCGGAAAGCTCGGGCTGGCGGTCGGCGAGGGGTTTTATATGCACCGGACGGTTTGGCAGGCTCGAGGCGCGCATGGTAACGCTGGGTGCCCTTAGCGACGACAATGGCCTTGAGCTGAGCTTCATGCTGGCGCTGGTGTGGCTTGTGATGAGATGCAAGGGCAGCTTGTGATGATGATGGATGGCGCGGGGCGCTGGCAGGGCAGTAGGAGCAGAGTAGCGGTGAGGGGACGGCTGAGCGGCGGCAGGCCCAGCGGCAGAGGGAAAGAAAGAGGGGGGGAGAGAAAATTTACAGGGGAGGAGAGAGAGAGAGAGAGAGAGAGAGAGAGAGAGAGAGAGAGAGAGGGAGCTACTGGGGCCCACGTGTCAGCTCGATTCAAATTTGAACAAAATTTTGAATTCAACCAAGATTTGAAAACGCCCCAAAATTGGGCTATTCCAGTGGGAGAAAGGAACATATTCGGTTCTCTTGGCAAGCATAGCCAATGATATTACAATAAGTGGGTGAGGAACTGAGGATTAATCATGTCAACAGTCTTTTGCATGGTTTAGGATCAACCATGAAAGCCATTTATCATCGCTGAAAGAAGGAATATAACCTTTATTGCACTGTGATCTCAAACTTAAAGTTCTAGTGAATCTTACTTTTCGCACATAAAAATAACACAATTGCTATTTTGCAGGCGACTGCAATTAGCCAAAACGTGCAGACGCAAAAAATTCCACTTTCTTTCTACTATTTTTCCACATTTGCATTTATGGAAAAAAAACGTTTCGCGATAGTGGTATTTTTTGCGCGAGGTCGATTTTTGTATAGATATATTTTGTTTTATGTTTATTATAGATTTATTTTGTTTTCTGTTTATTATAGATTTCTTTTATTTTCTATATATTATAAATTTTATTTTGTTTTTTGTTTATCAAGTCGAGGGATTTTTTGCTCGTATAATTTGCGAAATCGTGCAGGCACAAAAATTCCACTAAATTTCTACTGTTTTTCCACATTTCCATTTATTGGAAAAATGTTTCGTGATAGTGAAATTTTTTTGAGCGAGGTCTACATGCTTGTACGCGGCATGTGCTTGCACAAATGCTGAAATTGCAGGCACCTGCCTATTAGTGCCTCCCTAAAAATAAAAGTTACTTTTTTAGCACCATTAGGCCTCGTTTGGAAGCCTGTAACCCCGCCGGGATCCTGGCCTGTTCCCTAGGGTGGAGACCCACGCGAAAAAATTCCCTGGGCCAAAGTTGAGGTCCATTTGGAAGCCCACGAGGGAGGAAAATCCCTCCCCGATCCCGGCCACTACCCCGGGGGAAAAATCATCGCCTCGCGCAGGCAAACCTTTTTCCCCGTCACTCTCTCGAGTCCTCGTCTCCTCCTCGATTCCTCGCAGCTTCCGCCATAGCCGTCGCTCGGCGCGTCCACCACCACGGCCCCGCTGTTGCTCGCTGTGTCCGCTCCCTCCCCACGGCCCCTGCCTCCAGTCGCCGCCCTTCTCCCACACCCCCTCGGCCCTTGCCTCCGGCAGTGAGGATCCGGCGGGATGGCGCAGTGGTGGCACCGGGATGGGGAAGAACCAGGCCAGCGTGCCAAGAAGGAGGCCGACACGGCGAGTATGCTAGAGCTGCGTGCCGCGTCGAAGGCGGTGGAGATGGTGGGATGGCCGCCGTAGATGGAGAAGCCCGGCCCTTCCATCGCCCCCCTCCGCCTCCGGCCTCCTCCGTCCCGCTCCGCCCCTACGTTGATTGCTTCGGCTCTAGGCTCCCACAAGGTCGCCGGTGCCACAGCGAGTGTAACATCCTCATTTTTATGAAAAATAAAAATCATACATGGCATTGCATCAAATAAAATTTGTGAATAATTTTTTAAAAAATAAAATAAAAAATAAAAAATGAGTATGTTACTTTAAAAATAAAATACATTTAATTTTGATTTATGATAAAAGGCTCCTATATTTGTGAGAATAAAATTTAAATTTTGGGTGAATTCCTAAAAATCATATTTAAGTAATTTGTTTTGATGATTATTTTCCTACAACTGTGCAACCCTAGGTTACGGTTGTTAAAATTCTAAAATCAAACAAATATATGGATGCCTTTCCAAAAATAAAATTTATATTTTATCTTGAATAATTTTATTTGATAAATTATTTGGGAAAGAAAGAGAAGTATATTTTTGTTATATTTTATTGGATTTGAACTTATTATTTATTTACTTTCCTTTCACATTCCATCGGACCCACTTGTCATCCACTCTCTCACCTCTTTCTCTCTCCTCCCACCATCCCTTGCGCAGCCACCATGCATAGCCCTTCCAATTCCCCCAATTAGTGCCCAAATGACCATTAAAATGCACCCCAAAATCTAATTATTGGCCACCACACTAGTGCTAGCAGTTTCTTCTCGGTTTAATGGTCATCAAGGAGAGAATTTGTGTAGCCAAATCTCTCCATCTCCCTCAGTTCTTCCCTATAAATCCCCACACCCGAGCTCTTCCCTCTTCCTTTTGTTCTCTCCTTCGATTGGAGCAGTGGGTAAGATTTCTTGCTGAGTTATTGCCGCCATGTCCTACCTTGATCTGCCGTGAATCCATTTTGCCTTGGAAACGCAGGAGACGACCACCGGAACGCCGTCGATTGGACGGCGAAGCCGCAGCTGTCCGGAGCGCCTCCCGAAGGTACTGGCGACGAATCCGTCACTGTGGTGCAGTAATATCCAAATTCCTCTCTCCAGAAGCATCCCTATGGCGTCTAGAAGGTTTCCCCTCGATCGATTGGGCCGGAGCCGTCCTCGCCAGAGCTCCCGCCATCCATCCATGGCCGCCGCGCCGCCTCTGTGCCACCTCGGGCACTCCCAGACCAAGCCGCCGCCACCGTCTCCTTTCCCGTGCCCTCGAGAAGCCGCGCCGCCACTTCCCCAAGCCCCAGCGCCACCGGACCGCCGCCGCTGCCGCCTCTGTTCGCTTGCATGCTGCCATCCGGGCCACCTTGCGCCGAAAGCCGCCACGGGCAAGGTCGCCACGCCGCCGACACCCTCCGCCGCTTGCCGTCCATTCGTTTTTCCCTTTTTTCGATTTTCCAGAAAAAGGCTGAGGCTTCAAACAATTATTTAAAATTCTCTGTAGCTCAGAAAAATATGAGACCAATTTTCCTATGTTCCTAAAAATGTCTAGTATTTTTCAGCCAAGTTTGGTGCTGTTTCTACTCATATTAATTGAATAATCAAACTAGTAGCATTTTTAGTTATTAAAATATTAGTGCAAAAATTACCAAATCAGTTTGTTCATGTTCCTAATACTGACTAGTATTTTTCATAAAATTTTGGCACTGTTTTGTTAAATTAATTTCTAAAGAATTTATTATTGATTAACTATTGCAACAATTTTTATAAATACAACAAAAATTGAAAAATTGTGAAACCAATTTTAAAAATTTATTTTGAACAGAAACCACCTTCTGTAAAATTGTCATATGCATTGCATTCATTTATTTTTGATTTCATGCATTGTTGAATTTATTTCCATTATTTTCATACGTTAGGATCGGGCGACGAGGAACGATTCGCTGACGCACCGAGGAAGTGTGTCCACTGTACTCAACAGGGCAAGTGCTGAACCTTGCCACCTACTATTTTATAATGCATTTTTAGATGTTTATGAAATGTGCATGTATGTTAAAAGTAAAAATGGCTATGTACTTAGAGTAGTTATTCCCAAATAATTATTTAGTTCATACTAAAACATTCCTTGCTACCATAGGACAAAACATAAAGTCTTATATTATAGCCCTCCATTGAAATTAGGTTTTGCTCTCATTAGAATTGCTTAGAATTGCAATGTCCCTATCTGCACCTGTTTAAACTGCTATGCCGATGAACTACGTGTGTGTTGAAAAGACAGCTGAACCTATCGCCTTTTTAAAATGGGTGTAGATGATAGTGGAGAACTATCGGGATAAAAGTATTTTGCAAAACCTGATTGGGGTGGCTGGATGCAAGGTGGTGTGCATTATGCTGAGGCCAATGTTGCACGAGATCTGGGTCAAGTGTAGGATCCACCCCGATCGCTAAGGACCGATTCCTTGAGGTAATCGAGCTAAGTACTACAGTGCGACCATTGAGTGCCTGTGTGGGCAGGCCCTGACTTAGTAGCTTTTGGAATTCTAGTTCGGTGCCCATCCGGTGGGACTATCCTGAGGGCAATGGTCTGGATTGTACTATGCTAAGGCCAATGGTGCAATCCGTAGCCAGTCGAGTGTGGTACTAAGCCGAGGCCAATGGTACCCACTGTTGTGCTGTTGGGAGCGGGGTTACCGAATTAGGAGGAAGACTGCTAAATGCCTTGTCAGGAAGACCCTTTGGCCCGGGAAATCCTGTCTCGTGGGTAAAGCGCGCAACCTCTGCAAAGTGTACAACTATCATGATAGCCTTGCCCGAGGTTAAGGGCGGACGATGGGGAGCTGCCTCTCTGGTAGTGTTCGTTTTGATTTTCAAAATGTTTTTCAAAAGAGATTTGTTTTATTCTCCTCACAAGTGATGAGGGTATAGGTTCATGGCGGGGAACCATGATCTAGCCACTTGGAAAATTTTCGGCTGCGGCCGAAGGAAAGAAAGGAAATTGAAAACAAAATATTTGTTTAAATCATGTTTTTCCTTATATTTCAAAATATAGGAAAAACCTTTGAAAATCTGGCTTTATGCAAAATATCCTTACCCTTTGTAAGCCTCAGTTGCATATAGTCAGCCTTGCTTGTTGAGTATTCACGTACTCACCCCGCCTTTCATGCGGGCTGCTCATTCCAACGAGCAGGTTGCCACTAGAAGCTGTTCCCTAACGAGAAGATGCACGAGGATGAAGGTTTCACCAATGGGTTTCAAGATGAAGATTATGCGACATCTAGGAGCGCTAACTACAGCTTGCCTGTGGGAATCATATTGTTTTGCTCTTTTGAAGTTGAACTTGTATTTTAGTCTTCCGCTGAATTGAGGCCTCCGTGCCTAACTTATACTCTGATGTAAAGGCCATCTTGGCTATTATTCGGATGTAATAAAGCTTGTTCGTTTGATGGCTATGATCCAAGAGCTGTATATCTATGTGTTCTAGCTACTAATCCAGGGACTAGAACAGATAAAACATAGAAGGGACTCGACTCCGTTCTCTGGTCCCGACAGCGAGGCTGCCGGCCCGACCCCCTGCTACCATTTGGGCTCAGCTAGCCTCTGGAGCAACAAAGGGGCGGGGCGCCGGGACGAAGCTGAGCTAGGAGGGAGCGCTGGGCGGAGTGTGGAGTTGAGCTAGATTGGGGAAGAAGGGAAGCAGGGAAGAACCAGGGAAATGAAATGAAAAAAAAAAAATTCCTTGAGGTGGACTACTTCCCTGGGTTCTTTCCACCGGGCAGCCAAATGAGGCCTTAACGTGTCTATGTTTTCATCGTAGCCCTCCCCTACATTGTGTGATATCCCATTAAGTGTTAATGTGGTTGCTAATGTGGTGCAATTAGGGTAGTTGACAGGTGACGTGCACGAATAAATATCAGATAAATTATTTAGGGAAAAATTTCATTTTTTTAGTCCCTAAATTGTCGTCGTTGAGTGTCTTTGGTCACTGAAGTATTTAATATTCGTACTACGTAAATGTGCTCCGCCCTTTTGCGGTGGTCCTCAGACTGAGCAAAGGGTGGTTTTGACCAAAGCACATATAGCTGGCCTAGATTTTTGCGTAAAAATGTTTTACAATATAGAAATGATTTAAATATATACTTGAGTTTACTTAGCTTCATAAAAAAAAATTGAATTTCCTCCTATCTATTGGGCTATTGGAAAAATAGAAAAAAAAAATATGTATGCTATAAAATACCTGGAATTTATTTGTTCTTCTAAATTGTAAGAAACTAAAATATGCAATTTTTTATTTAGTAATGTAATTTTTATGCAAAAATCTGGATCAAACTTGTGGTATCTCACTCAACTCTTATGTTGACAAAGTAAGAGGGGCACATACTATTTAATGGTTTCCACTTTTTTACAATTTGGGGGCATTGCATACATGGTATTGTTTATTAGGGACAAAACAGCCAAGAGACAAGGGTCACAATTCAGATAAAAAGGACTTCGTAGAAGAAATGTTCGAATCAAATTGATATGGTCCACCAGTGAGCACAAACAAAAGTGATATAATAATATTTTCTGACATGAAGAAAAATAGTAGCTAGCACATCACAAATTAATGCTAGCCATTTCTCGGAACAAGGCCAAAACAACTTACTAATTATTATGTTTTGCCACCATAAGCAAACAAGATTTTTGGTTTTGCCGAACAGACATTTTATTACAAGAGGTGGCGAAATGCATATATAGGATGGTTCTTTAGAAAGGTAATGGCTCTTCGAGCAATATAGATATCCATTTCTTCAGTAAAGCCGAGTCCGTATATCCATCAATCTTCTTGTACATTGTTTCCATCATTCGCGCAAGGTTAATTACACGGATAAGAAGTGAAGATGGTATTGATGTCAAACTGAAATATTCCTTGTTCATATCTCTCCATGCATGTTCCACGTCATTCCATAGGGCTTCACTAGCCACCTCTTTTGTTGTTTCATACTCTTTCATGTAACAAGTTACGGCAGTGGCAACATTATTTCTCTCTGTTTCAAACTGGATAAAGTGTCTTGTTAGAATCTTTAAAATATAAAATAATTCTAGTTGTATACTCATATGTTTAAATCTTATATTATATTCTTTTTTTGGTTCATATGTTCAAATAAAAAGTTACCAAAAAATATTATTCAGCAAAAAATCTTATAGACTAGTGCATTCATGAAATTTCTACAAAACATAATTTGACATACATGATACATCTTAGTAATATATATACTGTATTGCAAAAAGTAATTTTCATGCTCCTATCATGTAAGGAAGAAGTATTTATATATAACCATTTTTCGATCATGAATTATAGAGTAGAAGGTTACCGCATGTGCCACAATGTCATCCATGAGCCGAGATACAATGCACGAGTCCTTGACAATTTGAGGAAACTTGGACATCCATTTTAAAATTTCCTCTGTAACATTCTCTTCAAAAACAACAAAAGCAGTGCAGTTAATTGCCCAGTAAAAGCATGTAACGAGTGTGACCTTCAAATGCTCCTCTATGGGAGGGATGTACTTGCTGTCTCTCCAAACAATTTCAGTTACATAACCTTTGCATACTTCATTGATCTACAAACAAACATGTTGACATGGTAAAAGAACATATCACTTGCAGGAAAGTCAAAATACAGGAAGAAAACAATAGTTTGGCTGAAGTGAGATGTTCCAAATGGAAGTAATACTCTATATAGTATATATACCTTATTTGCAAAAATGAGGTAGCAATTAATTTGCCAATTATAATATATGTGTTGTTTTCACAATTAATTTCTATATATTAGATAAAAGTGATGATAATTTTATAAATATATTCCATGGTACGAAGTTTAAAATTATTTAACCATGGCCTATATTTGCAAAAAAAACCTCCAATCCATAATTATTACAATGGTTAGATAATTTGGAATTTTTAGAAATCCACAAGACAAATTAAGCGTCCCTATATTAAGTGATTTTTCGAATGATGAAAGTTAATGATTTTGTGATTGGTTATGAACAAATATCTGGGCGTATGAAGTGATAAGGGGAAAAAAGGAGAAACTAAAATCAAATTTATCTGTAGAACTTAAATTTTGGAACAAAACTGAAATGTACGTGTAAGTCTACTAAAATAAATAAAATGGATACTATATTAATTACTTATATCGTCTTTACAGCAACCTTAGAATATTAATTAAGCTGGATGACAATCATTGTAGGCCTTAAAAATGTGCAAATTTTCTGTTCGCACTAATATATTATTTTTAACTTAACCATTACGCACACACACACACACACACACACATATATATATATATATATATATATATATATATATATATATATATATATATATATATATATATATATATATATATATATATATATAATCATGGCACCAATATAGAAGACACCAATGGACAAACAATCATTTCCGTGATCAAATATGAAACGTACATGCATGACTTGAACTAGTAAGTTTGAACGATGTAAATAGATCTTTTGTCAAAATAAAGAGAGGAAAGAAGATTTTTAAACCCCTACGATTTCTCTGATGACATCAACATTTCTGCTTGCTATGTCATTAGGAAGTGCATCTTCTATTTCAATCATAGTACCAAACATAAAGCGGGCATAGTCCTTGTAGCATTCTCCGAGTAGGTCAGCCTCCTTCATATCCCATCTGCGAGTATAATTTTAATTATATTTTGCTAATAATCTATAATTAATCATTACACTATAAGATTTTTTTTGACATGGAAGATTAAATCCTAATATTATGGGTACGTATGCAAGGAGATAGAATACAAACCTTTGCATCACATCAGCAAACGGTTGCAGCTCTTCCTGAATGCCATAGTTGTCAAAAGTGTCGTCATATGGAGTGATTGTTGCTATAAATTTTGCTAGTAACTTTCTAGCCTTGGCATACTGTGGTTCATAATATACACCGAGTGCCCAGAAGTATGCTTCTACTGGTCTATGCCTTGCATAGAATAGTTTGCGTGGTGACTCCAGTCCATAGTACCACCTACACGATAAATTAATTTATTAATTTGAACAGTTTTTTAGTGCGACTAATCTGATCATCTATGTTTGCTTAAAAAACTGCATACTAATTGATAATTATGAAAGGAATTAATATATGTGTCTGCATATACAAATTGTGACTTTGCTGTGATGTACTTACTCAGAAATTTCCTTGACTTCTTGTCGATGAATCCGTTGGAGCAAATAAAAATCTAGCTTTGCAAGTTCAAGTACCATTTCATTGCACTCCTCCTTATCTTCTTGGTACAGAGGGATATATAACCTAGACTCCAGCCTCTTCATCCTACGGAAAGATGGTGTCTCAAGAGCATGTTTTACTTTATCTGCAAGTGCCTTTTCAACATGGTCGACCATTGATTTTAGAAGGCTCGTAGTTTGCCTTTGGGCTTCTGCCAGAAATTGTTCGTCTGGAGTGCCTAGATGAGCTGCCTCGTAGAGTTCAAGCAATGCTCGTACATCACTTTGCAAGGCGGCTTTCAAGTTCCCTTGGCTGTCCATAAAACTTTGGAATACATCTGGTACGTATCGGTGACAAAGCATATTAATGATAGGTCAGATACACAATATGGCAGCTTCCAAGTGTTTAGTTAATTACTAATTTCCCAAACAACTAGTCCTACCAAAAAAATAGCAAGTGAAAGATAGATATAACATGTAATGTATGAAGTTTTATTACAAGAAAGATAACATGTTGCTTTTGAAGAAAAAGTATTTGTTTCGTTTGGCCAAATTAACTACGTAGCTCCTGTATTGCATGGGTAGAAAATATGATAGCATTAGCATGCACTTATTTGTATTTTCTAACATATGCACCCTAGCAGCAACAAGCTGTGGCATGTGTAGAGCAGTACGTAGCGACTGGGTGAAGCCAAAAGTTAGCATCGGCCCGACAGCCCACGCTTTGGATGAGCATGAAGCGGGTGGGCCCAAACCCAACTCATGTCCATATTTGTATTATATCCAGATAACAAATAATAATGGAACATACAGTATCAAACATACCAATTATACATTGGATCGGTGTCATGACTCGTTTTGGAATAATCAATTCATGGGACGATTGGAGTATTTCAGGAGGAAGCATAACAAATCCGGATATTAATTTGAAGTTATGGAGGTATAGAAGGTGCGCATATTATGTTTTTTGACTTGTGTTTCATGGTAGCTATGTGACATTGGGTATATTAGGACCTAGAAATATTCTGTGATGAGCGAACGGGAAAACTCTCTTTGGATTTGTCCAAGATCTTTAAAATTCATTTATTCCTTCCAGGGGTGGCTTGCTTTGGCTTTGGCGCATCTCATGTAACGGGTTTGTGTGGTCCTAAGATATATATATGGGTATCCGATCCTTATGAACTAATTGGAATCCTAACCTATATTCATATCTATTTATAGATCTAATTTATTAATTATCCATGTTCATACGGATAGAAAAATAGGTTTCAAATTAATAGAAACTAGATGCGGATCTGAATCCGGATTGATGCTATTATATATTTGACCCATTTTCACTTATTTCAGTTTTAATTGCATCTAACTATAAACATACATGACAACTTTGTGTATCGAACGGTTCGAGCCTCTTGTCCGAAATGTCTGACACCACCGATGGAATCGTCGATCGCCGCCATGCTTCACCTTGCGCCGATGAGGTGTTTTCTGCAACGCCTGTGTATGCATAAACCTTGTGTCTCCCCCTAGATCTTTTGCATGGCCAACCTCGCCAACCAAGCTCTGATACCAATTTATCAGGATATGCGCCAATGCAAGATCACGAACGACACCAGGAGACACGATATTTGGTAACGCAGTTCGGCTTTTGCCTACATCTGCGGGGCTCTGATTATGGGCGCTCCTCTCCAATCCATAATACTGCAGCATACCGGCTGCACAGGTCACGGCCACATGCCGGCCGCTGATCTCCTCTTAACTATGCTACTATTATAAAGTCGTTCACTTGGTTACACCAAGTCTGCCTCCCTTTATATAGTGGAGCCCCGGCTAGATTCCGACTCTAACTCTAAACCAACCCTGCCTATTACAACACAGAGTCCATGTAACCTACTCGTACACATATTCGACACAATACCTAATAGGCAGCTTCCAAGTGTTTAATTAATTACTAATTTCCCAAACGACTAGCACTACCAAGAAAAATAGCAAGTGAAAGATAGATATAACATGCATGTAATGTATTAAGTTTTATTACAAGAAAGATAACATGTTGCTTTTGAAGAAAAAGTATTTGTTTTGTTTGGCCAAATTAATGCCTTGTTTGTTTCAGATTAATGTTGAATTGCGTTTTACTGTAGCAAATTTGTGACCCACTCGAAAGACGTTTTAAAAAATTCAAAAAATTATGAAAAATCATTTTGCGAACTTTAAGAAGAATTATTTAAAACCCCACAAAAATAACTACAAAATATTGCAACATTTGGCCTATACAAAAATAACAAATTTTCATTTAATTTAATTTAATTTGAAACAAGCAAGGCCTAAATACGTTGCTCCTGTATTGCATGGGTGGAAGCATTATAGCATTAGCATGCACTTATCACCCTAATAGCAACACTGTGGCATGTGTAGAGCAGTAGCGACTAGGCCCACCTAGCTAGCTACCACGGGCACATAGACATCTGGGTCAAGCCAAAAGTTAGCATCGGCCCGACAGCCAATGCTTTGGATGAGCATGAAGCGGGTGGGCCCAAACCCAACTCATGTCCATATTTGTATATATCCAGATGACAAATAATAACCGACATACAGTATCAAACGTACCAATTATACATTGGATCAGCTTCATGACTCGTTTATGAATAATCAATTCGTGGGTCGATTGGAGTATTTCAGAACGAAGCGTAACAAATCCGGGTATTTGAAGTTATGGAGGCATGGAAGGTGCGCATATTATGTTTTTTTGGCTTGTGTTTGGCATTGAGTATATTAGGACCTATAAATATTCTGTGACGAGCAAACGGGAAAACTCTCTTTGCATTTACCAAAGAACTTTCAATTCATTTATTCCTTGTTGGGGTAGCTTGCTTTGGCTTTGGCGCATTTCATGTAACGGGTTTGTATGGTCCTGGGATATATATGGGTATCCGATCCTTATGGACTAATTGGAATCCTAACCTATATTCATATCTATTTATAGATCTAAATTATTAATTATCCATGTCCATACGGCTAAAAAAATAGGTTTCAAATTAATAGAAATTAGATGCGGATCTGAATCCGGACTGATACTATTATATATTTGACCCATTTTCACTTATTTCAGTTTTAATTGCATCTAACTATATATAAACATACAGGACAACTTTGTGTATCTAGATATATTTTCTTTATATATAATTTGAACCTAATAGAAAATACGGGACAACTTTGTGTATTAACCGTGCAATTTACTTTGTATTTAGCAAAGTAAAATCAAGTCCTACTCACGATATCTGCAGATCGAGTATTTAGTTGCTTACCACATGAGATGTTATATCGCCCTTGCCTCAACAACCTGAATTGAAGTGAGAGTTCTTCGAAATTTTCATCGCCAAACCCTTTCGAGGAAAGGTTTTCCAACTTCTTGTCGATCTCATCTTTAAAATGATAAGAAACCCCGAGACGCTGAAATGCGTCGATCATCTTCATTTCAGCCAGTGGATCACATATGGCGACGAACGCCTTCCTTCCATCATCTATTAAATTGTCCCGTCTTTCTACCATCCATTCCACCGACCTCTGCGAAAGCCATACAACGAGCTCTAGCTATAGGGTCATGTATGTATATACATATACCCCATGAATATGAATGCATACATTCATGTCATGTAAGTTTCGATCAGTCATGCATGCATCAACCCGGTCCTATCAGATACAGATAGAAACGTAAACTATAATTACCAGTAAACTACTCGATCTGTACGTGCATCATTAACCTAATTAGTTAGCTCTAGCTTCTGGCTATGCATTTTGTTCTTGAAATTAACCTTTTCACCTGGAGATTTAATACATGGCTGGGGGATGTCGTACGTACAATGCAATATGCATGTATATATGCACATACATGTACCTGATGAGTATGTGGCAGCGTAGGGTTCTTAACAAAGTAGTCACCCCACACGCTCGGTCGGTAGTCCACCACGTGCCGCTGTTCGTCCAGCACCCTGTACCCCTGCGCGATCACTCTGCACCCCCCTTGCTGCTGCAGCTGGCTCTCTCCCTCTCTCCCAGCCATTGCCCTCTCTCTCTCTCTCTCTCTCTCTCTCTCTCTCTCTCTCTCTCCCTCCCTCTAGTCTAATTCGTTTGCTGGTGTGTTCCAGTTCGTACCATGGTGTGCTATTTATAGAAGTAGACAACTTGCATGTTAGCATATGAAGGATTCATTAATTACAAGACCCGAAGTTCTTTCAAGTCAAATCAGATTTTTTAAAATAATAGAGAAGTTACAGCCTCTACATTGTAGATGTATATGGCCCAAAAAAACCAAACAACCGATACAAATTCGATCAACACAAAGTCTAAAATTGTTTCGCCAGCCTTTATTCGCAAAGAAGGATAATGCATTAATGCCACCGCATAATGAGTGACATGCTGCTTTGATTACTTCACGATTATCATCTTTATGAAGCGAAGCCCAGTGGCGCCAGTAGACTCTCCTGAAGATTAACGTGCATGAAAGATGTATCTTTTTGTTTCTCAAACAAATTATCGTTTCAACATAGCCAAGTAGAGCAAAGTAAAGCGGTCACCCCAACTAAAATAATTATTCTTTGATTCAATGCCACTCCACGAAGCCAATCACCCAACAAATGAGTCCAGCTTATTGGAGCCTTTAAACCAAAAATAATGTGAACAACGCGTCACACCGAGCTAGTAAGATGGCACTGCAAAAAAGATGAATATACTCATAAGCGCAAGAAAAGCAACAGCTCTGACTTTCCCTCCAACCAATTACGTTTTGCAAGATTATCCTTAGTGAAGAGAACCCCTCATTCTATATACCACAAGAAAACTTTATTTTTAGAGGGTTCTTTATTCTCCAAAGAAATTTATTTGAAAATTAACATTATGAGACACCAAGCAATATTGATACATCGATCAAACTAAAAAATGTCCATTCTTATGCAACTTTCACATAAAGACATCTCGTTCATATTAAAGTTGAACATCCGATAAGCGATAAATCAACTGTTGCCATGCAGATAATGTTGGACCAACTAAGGATCTTCGAATAGACTAATGGCGCCATGAATGTGTGGTGTCAAATCATATTAGTTTGCTAAGTATTTGTTTATTGTCATTATCATGTTAGTCCTTCACTAATATGAATTGTTTGACATTGATGGCCCTGTTATAAGTCCCTTTAACCTATCCTTGGGTAGATGCTTAGTCGTACTTTTAGGTTGGTAGATGATAGGTCCCATTTATAAAATGTTAATTCATCGTGGAGTTTTGACTTCATGGTGTTGATTTTGGATGAAACCTACACAACTAAAATCAAACATGGCATGTGTTGAAATGAGGAGACCTAGAAAAGGCGTATTTGGGCAATTTGTTAGCTTGTTTGGGAGTCTCATCTCAACTAAGGACCTACAATTGTGACTATTGTACCGAACTAAATGATACAATCACTTGTGTCTTCTGACCCTAACTTACTAACTTATGAAACCTAGTGACCTTGTACTCGTAAGCTGACGATGTGACTAGTTATCTTCGAATCCAAATGTCTTAAATGAGAACTAATTTTGTCTGGTATGGACAAATGTTACATTCCACACTACAGTTGCCCTGCTCGAAGTATACCGAGTGAGACATGCAACCTAAAGACAGGGGCGGAGCCAGGATTTCATCATATGGGGGGCCAACACACATAACAGATTAATTTGCATTATGATCCTATTATTACATTGAAAGCGAGCTATTTGCAGAAATTGTTTCGCAAAAAAATTGTTATGTCATGTAATAAATCGAGTTAACATGCCATAACAGTATAGAAAGGAATGATAATAGTATCGTACCTAGCGGAGGTTGACATGTGTGGGGACACTTAACCGTTATCAAATGGCACTATTTTTTTCTTACATATTCACATGACATTGAGTCAAGTTATGGATGGTGTGGCAAAAACTAAATAAATAGATTATATTTTATATATGTGTTTATGTATAGAAAATGTTATGCAGTTTTTTAGAATAAAGGAAGATTACACACCAATAGTATAATTATGTTATATTGAACACCATGATAACTAGCTAATAAAAATATTTGAAGTGTTTGAAAAGCAATATGAGCTACAATTAGTCAAGCCCCAAATGTACATAAGTGAACATCAAGAAGTGGTTTGCAATTTTTTTTGTTAAACTTATCGAAATATTGTGCACTAACACTATTATTGAATATATAGTACGTACCTTAGTATATTTTCTATAATGTAATGTGCTTGGAAATATATTAATTCATAAATTAAAATCATTTTCTTTGAAAAGAAAATATCAAAGAACTATGCTAGTCTTATAAAATAAAGTAGTTCTAAGAGTATATTTAATCAATACTAATAGCATACTTCTTAGAGCTGAAATTAGTCATGTAAATTAATTATATAAGCTTAAGTTTGATACAACATCCTATATACTACTTAGCAATATTGCACATTCATCATGGAGGGGCCAGGCCCCTGCCAGCCCCCTGTCTCCGCCACTGCCTAAAGATAGGCGTGCAACCTAAATCTTGTCTCAAATATATTTTAAAAATGTGTATATAAAGGGAAGAATCATATGGATGAGATGGTCACCGAGGCATCACGTGGAAATGATTTTTTTTATAATTAATTACATAACCACGAGATACAACCTACCCGTGTCCAAACAAAAAATAAACTTGCCATCGATCCATGGAGCTCCTCCTCCATGTGATACATGCGATGCAGTGAAGTAGTAGGGTACGTACCTATAGTAGTAGGGAATACGGAGTAGAAAATTAAACGTAGTGACAGATCACTGCATCGAAGTTTTCGAGGCCGAGGAGACGCACGTGATGCGTGAAAGTTTTCTAGGGCGAGGATATATATCAATTGTTTATATCATTTTCACCGAAAAAAATGCACGATTGATTACCTTAACGAGAAGATGAGAACACAAGCCTTGTGTTTGCGTCTGAAGCCTGAAGGTCACCTTAGAATAGATCAGCAAAGGGGTGAACTACCAGGGCACATCTAAATCTAAACTACTCTATAATTAAGCAGTTGGCCTAGATCCAACTAAAAATATCATCCGTCTATTCTCTTCGTCCATCATTCAAAACACTACAGGAATCCAGCATAATTTCGTCGGTCGAATACCAACAAAATTAAAGGTAATACCGACGAAATTAGGCCGACGAAATCTACGCGACGAAAATAAAGTCAGTTTCGTCAGTGGCCAACGAAATTAGGCTAATTTCGTCTGTTTTTCTTGGCCAACGAAATTAAGGGTAGCCGACGACAGGCCAGGTTAGTAGCTGACGTGGCAGAGGTAATTTCATTGGCCTAGGCCGATGAAATTATGCTGGAGATAATTTCGTTGGCCTAGGCCGATGAAATTACTGGAGGTGGGATTTTCATCTCAAGTAATTTCGTCAGCCTTGACTCATGAAATTACTGGACCACCAGCTGGGATTTTTAGCTCCAGACTGACAAAATTAAGTGCATTTTTTTAAAAATGGAAAAATAGATAATTGAAAATTCATAGAAAAATCATAGAATTGATAGATAAATCACAGTAATTCACAATCTCTATTTCATCACAAGGCCACAAAATCACAATTTATCGCATTGTTATACACATCAATAATTTGCCACAATACCACATATGACATATCATCCTCGCATACATAGCCCAAAGTTTGAGTTACACATAGCATACATCACAAGTTCACCACATACACATCCTAAGTTCGTGGGGAGTGAGAATCACAACCAGTATTTGCTGCATTGCCTCCAGAGTTAGAAAGAAATTGATTGATGAAAGCGTCCTCGAAGCACATAATATCGTCTAACCATTCTTCGAGCAGCATGTACATTACTAGCTCCATCTTTAGAGCATCTCTAGCAGGTTTCCTAGACCGTTTTCTAAAACACTATTGCGGACAGTCTCAACCTCTATACGCATCTAGCAGATTCTTTATCACAGTCTCTAAATTTAGAGACTCTCCCTTTTCGGGGATAGAGAGTCTGCTGAAGATGATGAAAATATAGGGAACAAATAGTGATTTAGAGAAGGGATATAGAGAACGAAAAATAGAGATTCTATTGGCAATGCTCTTAACATTGCAGCTGGCAGTTGATTGGGAGTAGCATAGAAATATAGGGAAAACAGTGCCTGTCTTCACTTCTCTACCTCTGCAGCCATTTGGAATAGACGTGGAAGTCGGCAAGGCTCCTCTTCCTCATCCTTCAGAAGGCCTGCTTTCTCATAGCCCTCGATGCTGTCCGAGAGCGTCTCCTCCAGCTCCCTTCCAACCCTCGCTCATCAGCTTGTGCGATGTAACTGGAACTTCATGGCCGGCATCAGAGATGCTGCAAAGCAAAGAGGATTAATTACGATGATGCAGATAAAAATGTAGAGTAACATTCAACGTTTCAGCATGACCCGAATGCTGGAAGCGGCCTACCTGTTTACATTCACATAATTATAGCCTGGGTGCATCTTCTTCAGCAACTGCATCAAATTCCCAGTGTTGATGTGGTGGGAAGGGCAGAGGTATCTCCCGGATGCCTTCTCGTACAGCAGAAGCAGCGCGTCAGCCACATCACAGACATCTACTATGTGATGGAGTCTGTCTTTCTTTTTTCAGGACCTCCTGTAATCCAATCGATGCAACGATGGTATTGTCAGGGGAAAAAAGTGTTGTACTCAGTAGTATTTGCTAAAACAAAAAACTATCCTGTGTTTTTCAGCGCAAAACATGTTCTGGAATCTTTAGCAACACACTAAAAAGACTGAAGATACTATTAAGTGTTTTTCAGTACTAAACATGTTCTTGCATAGCTCTTTATCTGACCAGCATCACTCATTCTTGGGGCGGGGGTGGCGCGGCAGGGAGGGCCGAGGCAGTTTGCGGCGACGGGGCGGCGTCGTGCGGCGGGGCAGGCCGACGGAGCGGAGGCTAGGCGCGAGCGGGGCTGAGTGGCGGCAGTGGCGCACGGCGGGCTGGGGCGGCGCTGGAGGGCTGGGGTGAACGGGCGGCGCATGAGGGCGGTCCGGCGGCGCTGGAGGGCGGCGCACGGCGGGCGGCGGGCTGGAGCGGGCGGCGCTCGACGGTCGGGGCTGGAGGGCGGAGAAGGTCGGCCGGGCGGCGCTGGAGGGCTGGCGGCGAGCGGCGGCGCACGCCAGGCGGGCGGTGAGCGGTGGCGGACGGCGGGCGGGCGGCGAGCGGCGGCGGGAGGCGAGCTGCGGCTGGGGCAGGTCGGGGCGGGCGGCGAGCTGCGGTTGGGGGCGGGTCGGGGAAATTTGGGGATAGGTCAAGGTTAATTTCATCGGCCGAAGCCGACGAATTTAATAAAAAATTTATTTTTAAAGTATTTTCATCGGTCTTGGCCGATGAAAATAATAATACTATATATTTAAATTAATTTCATTGGCCCAGACCGACGAAAATGAATAAAATATGATTTTCTAAAATGATTTTCATCGGTCTAGACCGACAAAAATACCCATTGGAAATATGGCCTGCCGATTTTTCAGTAATAAAAAATATTTAAATTAATTTCATCGGCCGAGGCCAACGAAAATAAATAAAAAATTATTTTCTAAAATTATTTTCATCGGCCCAGGCCGACGAAAATATCATTTGGGAATATGGCCTGCGGATTTTTCCAAATGTAATTTCGTTGGCTCGTCGGGCCGATGAAATTATCATTAAAGTTTCGTCGGTCTCAAAAAACCGACGAAATTGTGCTTATAATTTCATCAGCTTACAGAAGCCGGCGAAATTATGTCTATAATTTCATCGGTTGTTTTTTGGCCGACGAATTTAATTTGGGCCGACGAAAAAAAAGGTATTCCTGTAGTGAAATACATAATTTTACAAGAGTTTGCTATCAACTCGATACGTAGAGGCCACAGGCTTTTGACTCGATATGTAAAGACCACGGACTCTTTCCCATATATGCATGGTCTCTTGCCCAATTCGATACGTAGAGACCACGGATTCTTAACTCAATACGTAGAGACCATGGACTCTTGCCCATATATACGTGGTCTCTTGCCCATATATACAATTAATTTTTATTCTCCCGATATAAATCTTCCTAATTTTTCCTAATTCTTCCTAGACTATAACTAATAGACTAGCACAGTAACACTATAAATAGGACGAGGGCAGGCACGTAAGTTCCAATCATACATACTCATACATACAAAACGTTTGCCCGGGCCGGACGATGGAATAAATTCAGGACCCCGTATAAAAGTAGGAGTATTACGTAGCTATGTTAAAAATACCCTCCAGTATCCTCCCCTCCATGTCCTTTGTACAAGAACGACCGATAATTATTTCGATTATCCATTTCAAATTCATATAAAAATTAGTTTAGCAAGTCAAATTGTGAATTTCATAATTTGACATTTGAAATTCCAAATTCATACAAAAATCTAATATTATGAAATTTATCTGATTTTATAACAAAAGTTAGTTCTTACATTGATCGGTGCCATGTTTAGCTTTATGATGCCGCAGAATATTAATATAATCCTAAACATATATAAATCTTACAAACTTTATTTTCTTCGGTACAAAAAATATTGTGTCATCATGTCTAAAAGACGTTTTGGTGATACAACAAATACACAAGGATCTTTTTCTCAAGACACAAGCACTCCAAATGCATCCAGTAAAATTCAGAAGACAAGGCACGGTTATGTCAAGGCAAGGTACGATAATATGGATGTTGCGAACAAGGCAGCCTTGCTTAAGATAAACCGCGAGTACAAAGCTCGGATGAGGAATACTATGATCAATACTCAAAATAATGATAGTTTATTTACTTTTTTTAATCGGATTTGGTAAATGACAATTGAACATGTTTTTATCGAGAATTGAATTCAATAGATGGGGATGTAGGAGTTAGTTGGCATGCGAGGTTAATTAGTCGCGCCCTACAACGACTTTTGGCGCCACATGCGCTGCGTCTGCGTCGTCCACCTCCTCAGCCCGCGGCACATCATCGCCTCCTTTCATAATGTCCGAGAGCAAGAGGCCGCCGCGCTGGTCGCCCGCTACCAAATCACGCTCAATTGCCGTCTACCAAATCAGATAAAAAATTAAATAAACTATCCCACACGCATCATTCTCCAGCGCATCCTCACCATCGCCGCCGTCCGCCGCTGCTTCTCCCAATAATATGTCGTCTCCTAACTGTTGATGCCTGCGATGATGACTATAATTTCTAGCCATTCGTCATTGGGGCTGTTCAGAAAGGGTTGGGTCCAGTGATGGCAAGCTGACTTTTTTTTTATGTTTTTACCATGTAAATTAAATTGATGCTAGCAAACAACTATTCTATGCAATCAAATTGGATGAATGATTAAGAAAATGTCATCATCTATGCTTAGCTCAACTGAGGATTTTTTTTATTATTTAAGACGTCAAACTGTTTGAAAACGTAGCAATTTGAGTGCATAGCATCAATATTTAACAAACCCTTATCAAATATATTACTACAACGTGCTTTGCACCTGGACGCTTGCTTAATTATTTATATCACATATCCATATCGATCCAGCCAATTGATCGGTAGGACATTATCTGCTATATATGTTTGTAACCCTTATCTGTTCTCTGATCTGGCGCCTGTTGGTAGTAGGCTCCTCGATGGTCACCGAGTTACTGTGCAGTGTGCGCTCACTGACCCCTCGCCAAAAAAAATAGCCACAATTTTTCCCCATTATTCTCCAATCGGATTGATTATGATCACGTACTGTTCAGGCCATCCCACATAGTTTTTCCATTGGGTTGGATGGCAGCATGATCTTTGGGTACTAAAACATTGCATTCTACCGGTGTGGAGCCCAACATTTTTCCATTCTTCCAGTCATCTCGATGGAGAGACGCGCAGCAACGAAGGCCTACCCGCAAAAGTCGTCGATCAACTCGCCGGTGGGCGCGCGGTGGCGGCAGCAAGAAACGGGCAGCGCCCACACGCGTGATTGTTAATGGGAATCGCCGCCGTCGAGACGTGTCGCCCACTCCGGCAGTCCGGCGCACGTGCTCCCGGCCGCTGGCGGTAGCTTTCTGACCCATCAACTCCCGGCGGCGCCGGCCGTGCCATCATCGTCTGCTCTTGTTGCCCATAGCTACTGTTTGGTTATGCCTCCAAATATTAGTTTTCTTAATTTGTCGTTGGCGTCTTTATATAAAGCACCCTCAGATCCTCGTACATCTTGCACCATTATAGTGATTGTTTTTCCGTGGTTTTTTTCTCCGGCCTCGGGGGTTTTTCCACGTTAAATCCTGTGTTTGTGCCTTCTATTCCCAACAAGTGGTATCAGAGCCCTCCGATCCTCCGATCCTACGGCCTGAGTTTCTTGCAGGTGAAAACCCTAGTCTCCACCAAAAATTCCTCGCAGCCGCCGCTGCCTTTGCGAGATTGCATCTCGCAGCCGCGCCGTACCGCCGCCTGAGGTCCTCCCGTCGGCGCATTTTCTTGGTCGGCCTCACAGGCCGTCGCTCGTCGCTGCCGACGTCTCCTCGGTGTCTTCCGTCCGACGCCTGCTCCCAGTCCAAGCCGCCCCAGCGCCTCACCTGTTCGGGCTCCGCTGTCCGTCGTCTCAGGTCGTTGCTGTCCGCCCGACGTCCAAGCCGTGGCTGTTCTCCCGTGCCCATCAAACATCAGAAGAATCAAGTTTTTTGGCCTCGGTTTCATCGTGCAAAAGCTTACAGTGCATGTGCACTGTTCGTTCCCGTACAGGGAAGAAGAAAATTCCTTTATACCCAGTTTTGCTTTGTCCACACAGCTTCGTCCACCAGGAAATTCGCTGCTTCATTTGGTTTTCTTCAGATCCGGTTCAGATTAATTTTTCAGGGATTATTTCTTCTATTAGTTCCTGATATTTGTTTTTGTCATTATGTCTGTAAAACTTGACAATGCAAAATTCGATGGCAAGATCAGTTTTTCTATCTGGCAGGTTCAGATGAAGGCTGTTCTCACACAGCTCGGTGTCCGGAAAGCTCTTTTGAAGAAACCAGAAAAAGTTGTTCAAAGTGAATGGGAAGAACAGGATCAAAAGGCTTTGTCTGCCATACAACTCAGTTTGTCTACAGATGTTCTGCGCGAAGTTATTAAGGAGGCAACTGCCGCCTCCCTATGGGCAAAGTTGGAGTCGTTGTATATGACTAAAAGTCTTGCGCCTGAAAGAACGTATGTACACTATTCGCATGGCAGAAGGTACTTCTATTCAGTCTCAACTCAGTGAATCTAATTCCATCATTGTGGATTTAGAGAGTTTAGAAGTGAAAATTGAAGATGAGGATAAGGCTATTTTGTTGGTTGTCTCATTGCCTGCTACCTTTAAACATTTTAAAGAAATTATGCTTTATGGCAATCATGTTACCCTCAGTTTTGAGAATGTTAAATCAAATTTGTTGTCTAAGGAGAAGTTTGATGTTGATTCTCATTCCGATGAAAAGGGTGAGGGTTTAATTGTTAGAGGTAGATCTCAGCAAACTAGCAGTTCTAATAGATCAAAGTCTCAGTTTAAATGAAGAGATCGTAATTCCAGCAACTTTTGCCGTTATTATAAAGCCAATGATCATATTATTTCTCAGTGTGTCAAACTGAAAAATAAAGAAGAGAGAAAGAAAAAAGAATTGGAAAAATCTGCTGAGGGTAGAATTGTTGAAAATCCTGATAGTGAGGGTGGAGAAGCACTGTTGGTCATCACTGATTTAGAGAAACGTGTTTCTTGGGTTCTCGATTTAGCTTGTACTTTTCATATTTGCTCCCATAGAGAGTGGTTTTCTGAGTACACTGCTGTTACAAATGATGATATTACTATTGGTGATGAGTTTCCACTAGAAATTATTGGTATTGGTTCAATTCAAATTAAAACTCATGATGGCACTTTCAAGAATCTTACAAATGTTCGTCATGTTCTAAAAATGAGGAGGAATCTTATTTCTTTGGGCACCTTAGAAGGTATGGGATACAAGTATACCGGTGAAAATGGTGTTCTTAAGGTTTCTTTTGGCAACCGTGTTGTTTTGAAGGCCAATCGTATGAATAACCTTTATTACTTGCAAGGTTCTACAGTTACAGGCACTGCAGCTGTTGCTATTGCATCCAACACCTCTAATACCAAGCTTTGACATATGCGCTTGGGTCATATGAGCGAAAAAGGTATGCATCTCTTGCATAAAAAAGGTCGTCTAGAAGATATTAGCAATTTGGAATTCTGTGAACATTGTGTTTTTGGCAAGCAGAAGAGAGTTAGTTTTGCTATTTCTACTCACCAGAGTAAAGGAATTCTTAATTATATTCATTCTGATCTTTGGGGTCGTTCTCCTCACCCCTCCATTGGAGGCTGTGAGTACTTTATTTCGTTTATTGATGAGTTCTCTCGCAAGGTTTGGGTCTACTTTTTAAAGCATAAGAGTGATGTTTTTCCTACTTTCCAGACTTGGAAAGCTCTGGTAGAAAATCAAACTGACAAGAAAATTAAGAAATTGAGAACTGACAATAGATTGAAATTTTGTAGTGGTGAGTTTGATAAATATTGTGCTAATCATGGTATTGCTAGACATTTGACTGTTCTAGGTTCACCTCAGCAGAATGGTCGTGCAGAGCGTATGAATCGCACTCTTCTGAAGAGGGCCCGTTGCATATTATCCAATGCTGGCTTATGGGAGAAGCATGGCTTTTGGGCGGAGACTATTAATACAGCTGCATACTTGGTTAATCGCTCTCCTAATTCGGCGATTTATTTTCAAATTCCAGAAGAGGTATGGTCAGGAAAACCAGTTGATTATTCTAATTTTAGAATTTTTGGGTGTCCTGCTTATGCTCATAGTAATGATGGAAAACTAGTGCCTAGAGCTAAAAAATGCACTTTTCTTGGCTATGGTTCCGGTGTCAAAGGGTATCGTTTATGGTGTGATGATTCTATGAAAGTAATTGTTAGTTGTCATGCTATTTTTGATAAAAGTTCATTATGTTCCTCTGGAGGTGTTTCTACTAGTGGTACCTCATCCACTGATACATCTGAAACTGTTGTTCCTACAAGCAATCCAACTTTTGAGGTAGACTTGCCTGTTGATTCTACTGCTTGCTCTTCTACACTGTCAGTTTCTCAGGCTCCTGTTTCTAATGATCGTTGCATTGCACGTGATAGTCCTAGACGTGATATTCAATTGCCAGTTAGATATCGTGACACTGATAATGTTGCCAATTATGCTTTCATTACTACTACTGATGAAATTTTTGAGCCATCTTCTTATTCTGAAACTATCTCATGTGATAATTCTTCTAAATGGTTAACTGCTATGAATAAAGAAATTGAGAACCTTTATAAAAATTATACATGGGATTTGGTTGAGCTTCCAAAAGGTACAAGATCTCTGAAGTGTAAATGGCTTTATAAGAAGAAGGATGGACTTTCTGGTGTTGAACCTGCAAGGTGGAAAGCCCGTTTAGTGGTGAAAGGTTTTGAACAAAGGGAAGGTATTGACTTTAACGAGGTGTTCTCTCCTGTTGTTCGTCATTCATCAATTCGGGTTATGCTTGCTATTGTTGCTTTATTCGATCTTGAATTAGAGCAACTTGATGTTAAACTGCTTTTCTTCACGGAGATTTGGATGAGGAGATTTTTATGACTCAACCTGAGAGTTTTGTTGCTTCTGGAAAAGAGCATTTAGTTTGTCATTTGAAGAAATCTCTTTATGGTTTGAAACAAGCTCCAAGGCAGTGGTATAAAAGGTTTGATTCATTCATGATTTCTGATGATTATTCTCGAAGCAATTATGATCATTGCATTTATTTCAAGCAGTTCTTCAATGGATCTTTTGTGTATCTACTGCTTTATGTTGATGATATGCTTATTGCTTCTCATGACAAGTTTTTGATTGATCAATTGAAGGCTCAACTTAGTCAGGAATTTGAGATGAAAGATCTTGGTCCAGCTAAGAAAATTCTTGGGATGGAAATTCAGCGTGATCGTCAAGCTGGTACTCTTTTTCTATCTCAAAAAAGTTATATTGAGAAAGTACTTGAAAGATATAATCTCAGTAATTGCAAGCATGTCTCTACACCGTTCGCTTGTCATTTTAAGTTATTTTCAAGTCAATGTCCTACCAATGAAGATGATAAAGACTATATGTCCCACGTTCCATATTCCAGTACTGTTGGTAATCTCATGTATGCTATGATCTGTATAAGGCCTGACTTGTCTCATGCAGTTAGTGTGGTTAGCAGATTTATGCATAATCCTGGTAAGGAACACTGGAATGCTGTTAAGTGGATTCTTCGTTATCTGAAAGGTATTTCTGACTATGGCTTAATGTTTGATAAAAGTTTGGTGAAGTCGAATAATGTTATTGGGTTTGTTGATTCTGATTATGCTGGTGATCTCGATAAGAGAAGGTCTACTTCTGACTATCTATTCTCTTTGTGTGGTTCTGCAGTGAGTTGGAAAGCTTTATTACAATCTGTAGTTACTCTTTCTACTACTGAAACAGAGTATGTTGCAGCTATTGAAGGTGTTAAAGAAGCTATTTGGTTGCAAGTTCTGGTTTCTAAACTTGGTTTTCAACAGCATGTCAACATTGTTTATTATGACAGTCATAGTGCTATTTGTTTGATCAAGAATGATATGTATCATGCCAAGACTAAGCACATTGATATCAAGTACCACTTTATCCGTGATGTTGTTGCTGAAGGCAAGATTATTGTGGGAAAGATACATACTGATGAAAATCCTGCAGACATGCTTACAAAGTCATTATCTAATACCAAGTTCAAGCATTGTCTTGACTTGATTGGTATTCGCGGAGCTTAATACCCTTCAGAGATTTTGGGAGAACATTTTCATGTATTTAGAGTTAAGGGGAGATTTGTTATGTTATGCCTCCAAATATTAGTTTTTACTAATTTGCCCTTGGGCATGCCTATATAAAGACCCCCTTGTACCCTGTACATCTTGCACCATTATAGTGATTGTTTTCCCCGTGGTTTTTTTCCTCTCCACCTTGGAAGGGTTTTTTCCACGTTAAATCCTGTGTTTGTGCCTTCTATTCCTGTCGACGGTTGAGATATCGATCTCAAGTCGCTAAGGTTCTTTAAGATTGAGATAGGAGACACGCCGAACAATCACGAACAACGTGAAACAGGAGACGAGTTTTTATCTGGTTCAGCCTCTCGGGAGATAATAGCCCCACGTCCGGCCTTTCTTATATATCACGAGATGAATACAAGAGATGGCTCGACGAGGCGAACAAGTCTCGGCGAGATTATGGGTGTACAAGCGAAGATCAGGTGTCTAGCAGATACAAAAAGCCAGATCAAGTCCCCTCTACACGCCGTAGGGGCCTTGTTTATATAGTGCAGAGCAAACCGACCTACCGAGGGAATATCGGGCCGGGCTAACTACGAGATCGTAACGAACTCAGTACATGCCAAATATATCCCGAGGCAGATAAGGCATACTCCTAGTCTTGGGGATCACGACTCCTATTCCAATCCGGGAAACCACGTCCGGATCTTCACGTAGCCGTGCAGAACTCTTGTTCGAGTAGGACTCGAACACGAATCCTAGGCCGTTCATGCACCGCCGCCCGGGAGGTCGTTGGCAGATGCACATGGACTGATAGAACCTTACAGGAGCTGGGCCTGGTAGGTGATTCGATTGGACCGTCAGGGAGTGGGCCATGGCAATGGGCCGTGATTTTATCCCCGACAGCTAGCCCCCGAGACTCAAGTGGAAGGACTCACTAGAGTGGGGTCTTCCTCTTGAGACTCTAAGTCACGAAGAGGGTATTTTTCCTGCTACAAAGACGTGCAACAGACGACCGAACAGGTTATGGTTCAACCGAACAATACTTGTTCGGGACCGAACAAACCCGTCCGGTGCCGAGCAACTCTGTTGCATCGAGCGAGGAACGACATCTGTCGGCGAGAATACCGACCCTCGTCTAAATCGGAAGAAGTGAGGTGAATCATCTCCTTAAGGCTGAACGTCATTAAGGAGGGATTAGATTCTTAGTAGTGAAGAGCGTACCACCGCATCCGGTAAGATCAGATCTTCCGGGAGAATGAACATAGCAAGTCGCGAGACGGACTCGTGCTGCTGCATCCAGGCATTCAGATGCCTAGAAAAAAATAGGAGAACCACCTCTCGGGCTAGAGCTTGCCCGAGAAAATAGAGATTGCGCTCTCGAGCAAACGTATGCTTAGGAGCGAAGGTGATGTGCCCCCAGACGTAGATCGTGTGCCAGGAGCAGACAATGTATACGAAGGGAAGGTGACCCAGTCCCCGAGCGTAGAGCTCGCCAAAGGAACCAGGTAAGGAGATCTAGTCCCCGAGCACGGAGCTCGTTAAAGGAACCGGAAAGTGTGACCAGGCGAACACGTACCCGGTAGGAGCCTGCGCTCCGGGCGAAGAGCTGCCCGGTGCGAGGTGATCCAGCCCCCGAGCACGGAGCTCGTCGCGGGGACCAGATGCGCGCTCCGGACGAAGAACTGCCCGGTGCGAGGTGAATCACAACCCGATGCAGTCAGAGCCGTAAGAGAACGTGTGAAATCAACGCTTTACCCATGACGTATTCCTTGCGACAGTGTTAGCGTTGTCTTGGCAAGTGCAGAACCAATGCTTGGAGTGCCCGTTGCGATGAGAATCGGCTTACGGTGGGCAGGACTCCGTTGGTGGCGCACTACCTTGACTTAGCCGAACTGTGAAGGTTAGTGCCGGGGAAAGACGAGAAATCATACGTGGGTAAAGTGAATCGGTCCCCGGGCATGCGCGGAGCAAACCCGGGAAAAGAGGAATGTAGACATCGGTTTTGGTGGGGAAGCCTGGAACCTCGCCGCGACCATCACGGTCGGCGTTCCCGCTTCCTGCATACTTCTGCGCAGAAGACAAACAAGAAACCAGCCAGCAAGGGGAAAAAGAGAGCAAGAACAGGCTCTAAGAAGAGCAAAACGAGTTTTAGAAAACACGCAAAAGACGACCTACCCACACAATGCATAATTTTTTCCGTGTACGTCCCCGATAGCGTTAGTGTCACCTCGGCGAATGCGGAACCGACGCCAGGAGTGCCCGTTGCGATGAGAATCGGCTTACGGTGGGCAGGACTCCATTGGTGGTGCATTACTCTGTATTACCGTGCCAGAAAGGACGTAGCATGGATAAAAAAGACGTGTGTGGGCAAGTGCAGCTTGGCGTGGCTAAGACCGCTAACCGTGGAAGGCGATCGGGACCTTAGCCGCAGCAAAAGCGCGAGGCGAAATCTTATCCGGGCATGGACCCGTGCAGCGTTGGTGTCGCCTCGGCGAGTGCGGAACCAGCGCCAGGAGTGCCCGTTGCGATGAGAATCGGCTTACGGTGGGCATGCCCATTGCGATGAGAATCGGCTTACGGTGGGCGGAAACTCTCTCGGTGGTGCATCGCTTCGGTTAACCGGAGCCATATAGGTCGTCGCCAGATAAAAAGACATGCTCGTACGCGGGGAGCGCTACGGGAGCGAAAGACCAACGAGATTTTGGAAAACCAACGCTAAGGAAAGAAAGCTGAAAACTGAAACGCATCTGGGGTTGCGAAATTCAGCTCAAGTCCCAATCGACCAAGGAGAGGCAGTCATTCGAGGAGCTGGCCGAGCAGCTCAAGACCGCCGAGCAGCGCTTGAATCAGACCGAGAGTCTGACCGAGTAGCTTTTCCTGCAGAAAGAGAGCGGCAAAAGACAAGAACGAATAGGAAACCAAGAGTAAGGCGAACAGCGCTAGAAAGTTTTAGGAAAACCGGTAGAACGCTTAGCCTAACTCCCAGCCCCCGTTGTGCAGCTGCTCGAGGACCTAAGTTTGCGAACTCGAACAGGTGCACAAGAGAAAGAGCGACGCCCTAACCGCCGGTACGGACGATGCATGAAGACCTGAACTTGCGACTTCAAGCACGTGCGTAGAGAGTTAGAACGACACCCGTATCCTGATCGACTCGTTTCAGAAACTGCTCGTTAACGTAAGTTAGGCGATTCCGAAGGTAACCGAACAAGTAAAGTGCCTCTGCCGCGGAGGGCTTACGAGAGCAGGCTTTGCCAAGTGGTTGTGCCGTGAGCGGTAAGTGCCTCTGCCGCGGAGGGCTTACGAGAGCAGGCTTAGCCGCGAGGCTGGATGCCGTGTTACGCAACTCTAAGTTTAGAAACTTGTTGAAGCTAGATACGGGCAGGGAAAACCCTTAAGATTGTGGAGCCAAGAGTTCGCAAGACCGGACAGCCATCAAGTGTTACCAGAGAGAAAGAGAGTCCGAGAAGGCGAGTGGTGAGAAGGCTGCGGGGTCATGAACATTCACCGCTCAATGGGTTGAGCTTTACATGGCGGCCGAGAGACTTGGACGAACTAAAGCGCGAAATTTGAGAAAAATCGTGAAGCTAGGAAGCGAAAGACCTACGAGAAACTTACGGTGGTCGATGTTCCAAGCGCTGGTCACTCTCTCCGTCATCCTGACCAGCGAAAAGACGGGATCCGGAAGAAATTTTGTCCGATCCCGAGCACGGAGCTCGTCGCGGGATCAGACGCGCCCGGCGAAGAGCTGCCCGCGCGAAGAGATCGATCCCGAGCACGAGCTCGTCCCGGGACAGACGCGCGACCCGGCGAAGAGCTGCCGGCGAAGAGATCCGGCCCCGAGCACGGTGCTCGTCGCGGGACCAGACTTGCGCCATGGGCGAAGAGCTGCCGCGCGATGAGATCCACCCTCGAGCACGGAGCTTCGCTGGGAGACAGAGCAGCCCCGGCGAAGAGCCGCCGCGCGAAGAGATCCTGGGCCCGAGCGCGGAGCTCGTCGCGGGGACGAGACGCGCCGGCGAAGAGCTGCCCGGCGAAGTGATCCGATCCCGAGCACGAGCTTCGTCCGGGAGAGAGCAAGGCCGGCGAAGAGTCGCTGCGCGCGAGGAGATCCGGCCCTCGAGCACGGAGCTTCGCCGCGAGACGAGACGCGCGCGGGCGAAGAGCTGCCAGCGCGAAGAGATCCCGGCCCGAGCAGGAGCTCGCCCGTGGATCAGACAGCGCCGGCGAAGAGCTGCCCGTGCGAAGAGATCCGATCCCGAGCACGGTGCTCGTCGCGAGACCAGACTTGCGGCTGGGACGAAGAGCTGCGGCGCGAGAGATCCGGCCCGAGCACGAGAGCTTCGCGCGGGACAGACGCAGCCCCGGCGAAGAGCTACCCGGCGAAGAGATCCGATCCGAGCGGAACTCGTCGCATGGGACCAAATCGCGCCCGGCGAAGAGCTGCCCGGCGAAGTGATCCGATCCCGAGCATGGAGTGGGAACCAGAATCGAAGGCGATCAAGATCGAAGGATCGATCCGATCGGCGAGGAAGAGACATTCGCCGCCGAGTCGTAGTCCTCGTGGAGAATCTCTGCTTGCCGATAGAGTTCGACATGTTCGATCTGCGAGTCCCCACGGACGGCGCCAGCTGTCGACGGTTGAGATATCGATCTCAAGTCGATAAGGTTTTTAAGATTGAGATAGAGACACGCCGAACAACCACGAACAACAAATAACAGGAGAGCGAGTTTTATCTGGTTCAGGCCTCTCGGGAGAGATAATAGCACTACGTCCAGCCTTTCTTATATATCACAGATGAATATAAGAGATGGCTCGACGAGACGAACAAGTCTCGGCGAGATTATGGGTGTACTGCGAAGATCGGTGTCTAGCAGATACAAAAAGCCGATCAAGTCCCCCACACGCCGTAAGGGCCTTGTTTATATAGTGCAGAGCAAACCGACCTACCGAGGGAATATCGGGCCGGGCTAACTACGAGATCGTAACGGACTCAGTACATGCCAAATATATCCCGAGGCAGATAAGGTATACTCCTAGTCTTGGGGATCACGATTTCTATTCCAATCCGGGAAACCACGTCCGGATCTTCACGTAGCCGTGCAGAACTCTTGTTCGAAAGAGGACTCGAACACGAATCTTAGGCCGTTCAAGACAAGACCGCAATTTGCCGGCGAGGATCTGCGTGGGACGATAGACCGATAGGGGAACCTTCCGCGAAATTACCGATTCGATTCGACGGACCGTCAGGGGAGTGGGCCACAAGAATGGCCATGATTTTATCCCTGACAATTCCCAACAGCTACGAGGCGCACGCGGCATGGGCAGGGCAGGGCACACAGCGTCTCTCTCTCTCTCTCTGGATTAAACAAACAATGGCGGCGAGGTTAAGATATCAATCATGGAGGGTTGGTCGTGTGACATGGAGCTCTAATCGGACATACGCCAAGTGGCCCGAGCCCTGGGCATGACAGGAACGGATGATTTGCTGATTGATCGAGCGATCGATCGAGACGGCGCCACCAACTTGCCCCGTCTGCGTCCGGGGCCGAGCGAGCGGCACACGTACGGCCGCGTCGGGGAGAAGAGACGGTGGTGGTCTGGTGGAGCCGCGGAGGCCTACCCTGTCCAAGAGACTGTGCCTAGATGCTTTCACCGAAAGAATCAAGGCTCCGATCCTCAGTTCCAAATCCTCCGGATCCTGCAGGAAATCGTGAAAATGGTTGCATTGCTGAGAAGTTGGATCGAAATCCCAGTGAAAAAACAAAACAAAAATTTTAAATTAAAATTTTAGATCAGAACGACGAAAGAACCAAACCATTCCGGCAACAAATCGTGAAATGGTTAAATTGTTGTGAAACGGGATTGAGATCCGGCTCAAAACCGCTAGTTCTAGTTAAAGTGTCAATGGGGGAGACAGGAAAATGGGTCTGGTAGATTTATTGTTCATATCCCGAACAAGCCTCAATTTCACTGCATGATCCGGTTGGACGAAAACTTGGTGTGAAAATTAAAGTTGAAATTCCAAACTTTAAATCCAATGTCGCCTATACAACCACAAAAGGTAATTTTGGCATGTTTTCGTCGGGTATTGACAGACGAAAACTAATCAAATTCTTACCGTATGGATACATGTTGGTGGGATTCTACAGGAGAGTTTTGATTACTTCTCTCTTTGTGCGGTAGGATTCGTCGTCCATGCAACTCACTACATTGTTATGGTTACTACTAGGAAGGGGGGCTTTGCTCGTATTTTGGCAGTTATTGACCCCTCTCTTATTCCTCCCTTTATTGAAGTGATTGTGGTGTATAGGATATTTGTGGACATAGATAGTTGTGAAGGGTGACCTGGAGGATCTAAACTCTTAGGCGGGTTGGTGACCGGAATGACAAAGGAAGATGGCGATGAGCCGACGATAAGAAGATGGAGAATAGGGAAGCTAAGCGATTGCCAAACGCCGACAAGGTTGGGATTCAATGGATTTTTCAATCCACTTCTAGGAATTCTATTCAAAACTAGAAAGAAGCACATGTGCACAACAAAATGGGATGGCTGCTAGATTGGGCTGAAGAAAGGAGGATAGATGGGGTTGTGTGGGGAGCCAGGGACTGACTATAGTCAGCAGAGTAACGAAAGCATGGTGTGTCCTCGGAGGATGTGGTGGTCGCTTCCCTCGTGAGGAGGAGCAGACATAAGTTTTTTGTTTGTCCGTTGAGAGGCTGGGTTAACCCTTTCAAAGGTGACAGATTGATGGTGTCAGTTTTAGCTCAGGAGGTAGGGCGAAAGCCAATAATAGTTTTATAGGAAGGATCAGAAGCTTTGGGCCTTCTTTTTTCAGCGTTATGTACCATTGCGTATTATTGTAATAAGTTTTGTTATTTTTTATATAGCCAATATGTTGTGATAATTTGTAACAATCTTTTCTTGGCTTTTACTAGTTTTTTCCAAAGATCATAGAATTATTTTCTAATTATTTTTTAAAATTTTTAGACCACTTTTTGAGGGCTCTCAAATTTGCTACAGTAATACGGCAACACAACGATACGCTGAAAAGAACGAGACCTTAGAGGGCTTGGCCAAAGATAGGGAGAGAGACATATTAAGGCCGGTTCAGGAGTTGGCTAAAATTATTTTAGGCGTTGATCCATTGTCCAACGGATTTGAGCTTTTGAAGGATAGGGAGGAGGTGGTTCTTGAGCATGTTAATTTGAAGGGCATTTAAATCATATGGTACACCATCTAAGCCCTATGGGTCAAGATCATTGAAATTAATATTTTCCCACGTAAGAGATGAAAAGTCCCACTTTCCTCTTTTTATTATGGATTTGAGTTATTCTCGTCTATTGGAATGACGAAACCAGCTCAAAGAAAAACCTAAATTAATGTTCTTTGTGTTGATACCTAACATTCCAAAATTTTAAGAAAATACAAATTTCAAATATTCAAGATTTAAGCTTTCGTACTAAATTTTGAATAAGTTGACAAATCTAATTGAAAAACTTTTGAATTTTCAAATTAAAGATTCAAATTTGAATTGTAGAATATTTTAAAATTCTAAATTTTAAAATACAAAAATACAAAAGTTTTAAAATACAAAAAATACAAAAATTCTAAAAATTTTTAAAATACAAAAATACAAAAATTCTAAAATACAAAAATGAAATTTCATATTCAAAATTTTTGTACTAAATTTAAAATTTGAATGACCCAAAAATTCTAAAAGTTTGGATTCGAAATTTTAAATGTAAAGTTTTAATTTCAATTGTCAAAACTTTTTTAAGCTATTTTTTGAAAAAACAAAGTTGAAAATTTCAAAATCATATTTGGACGAATCTGATGAATTAGAGAGTTCTAATTATGACCGTGTGAATATATATGGGACTGTCTATTCAACAGTCGACTTTTTTTAAATACCCATTAGTCGATTTTCTGGACCGTTGGATCTCAATCCAACGGCCCAGATCAACCCCGCGTCCCCCACTCTCTCTCTTGCTTTCCCCTTCCCCTCCCCTCCACCGCCCCCGACCTCGACGCTCCCCCTGCTCCGCGCTCCTCCTCCTCCTCCCGCTTGCCCGCTCGGGGCTTAGCCGCCTAAATCCGCCCGACCTCCCGCCACGACGCCTTGCCCCTAACCTAACCCGGCCGTCACCTTCACCCTCCCGCCACCGCCGCCCAACCGCCTCCCCCAGGTCCTCGGCTCGGCAATGTCGCCGCCTCCTCCTGTTGCCCTCACTCCATTCCCAACCAACCGCCGAGCCGCCACCTCCCCCGGCCATCCCTCTAAGCTCGGCGGCGCCCCAAACCCGAACCCCACTGAAACCCTAACCCATCCATAGCGGCGCGGCGGTGGGAGAGGAGGTCGTCGAAGGGGAGGAAGACGGCCGGCGGGGCGCGGATAAGTGAGAAGTCGACTGAAATCCCCTCGGATTTCAGTCGACTGATGATTAGCAACTCCCTATATATATACACGCACTCATGGTGCCATGTATATACGTGTGTGTCTGCGCGCACGCGCGTGCATCATGTATGTACGGAGATTTAATGAATTAATAAATTTCCATGCATGCATCAATGGAAATCGAATTGATTGCTTACTTTGCTTGGATGATCCCTAAACCACCCTCATGGGTTAAGATCTAACCAAAACACATGGTTTAGACCATATCGATGGTTTGAAACAATCTAGGTACGTGTTAGAAAGATGTGCATGCTTTCTCTAAAAAAATAGTAAAGAAAATGTGCACAGGCATGTTAGCATATGGAGTATTATTTAATTGAAAGCATATTTCCACACCTACATGTGGCTTCATATACATCCGCGACCATAAGATCTGCACTAAGATTTGTTCTCAAATCCACATTGTCCTCAAGTGTCATTTTTGGAAAAAACAATCGGGTTCTTCTTCCTTCTATCTCCCTCTCCGACCTTTCACTATAGGAAATTCCACCAATTTCGACAGGCTTAAGCCATCCACCTAAAGACCAAAACTATCTACCATAATTTTGGTCGACGGGCAACAGTCGATCATAAGCTGTCAAGAATAAGTCGTGGACCATAATAGTAAGGGTCGACGGCAAACCGTCGAATCTATCATGGTTGACGATATTTTCCCGACCGTTCACCATAATAGGGGAATTGATGGCATCCTCTCATCAACTCTTGTTCAACGACAAAGTTAGTCGTTGACCATAATTTAAAGTTATGATTGACGACCACCATTGTCGACCATAACTTTCAAATTATAGTCGACAGTCTGAGGTTGACCATCTACCATAAGCTCCGCAGGGGAGCCACCATGGCAGCCCTTATGGTGGATGGCCATACTCTAGTCGTTGACCATACGGTGAAGTTATGATCGGCGGCTAGAGGTTGGCCATCTACCATAAGAAGCAGCTATAGCAAACGGTCCGCCCCTGTCCATCCACCATAAGTCTGTAACAGAAAAAATTACAGTAAAATTACAAAATTTCACAAATTCACTGTGAACCGGCAGCGACCAACATTTCACCACATTCGTCCACATTTTCACCACACTCATGCATATTTTCATCACATCCATATTGAACATCACATATTCAACACATTCCAATACACATTGCACATATAATTCCATCGAGTCAACATATACCAACATTTTCCTCAAAAAGACCCAAACAACATTGTCCAAGTTGACATACACAAACACTAACCTCAAACCAATATACACAAACATTGTCCAACATTTTTCTCACCTGCCATGCCATCGAAGAGTCGACTCAAGTAGTGGGGAAGGCCGAAGGTTGCACCAGCATCATGTAAAAAAAACATTCGCCTCTGCTTGCTCGGTGCTATGGGTGGCGTGTCACCATGTTTGGACATCTTGAGCCGGTGCCAAGACCCAAAGCACTAAAAATTGAAGCAGATGACTTAGATGATAGAATTGTGCGAAAATGATGAATTACCCCCTCGGGTGGTTGACAAGGTGGATTTTCTGGATAGTAGACCACCTGTGGCCCCGTAGGTACCCTAAGCAGGAGGTGGAGGTGAACGAGGAAGTCCTCTGCGCTGTGACATAGAGAGTTTAAAAGTGTGAAATGTTAAATTTATAGTTAGTCTGCACTAGCATATCGTGAGGTATAGAATTACCCATCCGAAACATCGTAAGGAGGAGGCCAAAAGTAATGAACGGGAATCAGTGGTCAAGAGGGATCTACGACAGGGCCTTGAGTTGGAGTAGCGTAGATACAAGCTTGTATGGATCAAAGTTGCACTTATTTAATAGTTTGATCATATATGTGGTAATCACGACTTGATGAACACAAATATGTGCAAATCTAACTTACACCGTCCAGAGCAGCAATAGGTTCAACATGCCAGAAGTATGGGTTGGGCATCTGGGCTAGAGGGATCCTCGCAAAGGGGTTGAATAGGAGCAGCCAAGCCTAGAACCAGTAAAGGAGCGTAATAGTTTTATTTATCACGCGCGCGCCAGATATGGTGGACTACCAAGATAAAAGTCGTCAACATAGTTGATGTGGGCTCATTGACCAGAAACCGACGATCACTGTCTGTCTGAGCCCACCTTGCACAGTGGTGTGCTCCTATGCTCGCCATTAAGCCTACTCCTAAGTCAAACCACGCTCAGTCAGGCCCACCACGCCAATGGCAGGAGCCACTTCTACTGCCTTGCAGGGCCAACTGCTATAGTAATCGGTGTGCCAAGTGGATGTCGATGATTTTTACAAAATAAATATGAGCAGGGGGTGCGAGTGAGGCTCGAACTCGCAACGTTGTGGCTAAGCACTCTTAGGGTCGCACACTACTAGCCAGTATGGAGGGAAATGTTTTTTAACCGGCAGAAGTGTGCAATGTTTTTATTCATTGCACGCGCGCCAGATATGGTGGACGACTAAGATAAAAGTTATCGACCATAATTAATGCGGGCCCGCTGACCATAGGCCGGCATTAACTAGCTTTTCAAGCCTAGCTCGTAGAGAGGCGCACTGCCATGTTTGCCCTTGAGGCCACCTTACAGCACATAGGTGTGAACATCTACTAGCAATGTCGTTTGACAACACGTTACCTATGATTAATTGATGGCTCCTATAGAGTCGTCCACCTAAAGTTCCGAACTGACTAGGAACCCTTATGGTAGACGGCCACCACTGTGGCCGTCGTGCACTGCTATGACCGTTGAAAATATTGTGTTTTCTTGTAGGGTCTCTCCCGAGGCGAATGGCAGCCACCGCCAGCGACCACCACCCCTAATGGCACGACGGCGTGAGCATGAGCTAGCACAGTGGTTTTGCCGCCCACGGGGGGGCGCATCATGCTGGCCACCTAGAGAGACGGAAAAGGAAGAATCCGATTGCTTAGAAATACAATTTTTTTTATAAGACGTACATGTAAAAGGAGTTGATCTAATTACGCGGATCGGACGATGGTAGAGGTATCATGAGATGATGTTTTGTAATTAATTAATAATTAATTATTACATGCTACAGCCACCCCTGTCCAAATAAAAATCATGCTATCCATCTAACTCCACTACTACGGATCGGGACTTCCCAAGCGGCTCGTAAGGCCTGTGCAAGCGGTTTTAAAACCGCTTGCGACAACTCACGATCGATGCCGAGAGGCATCTGGCGGCTCCAGAGCCGCTAGTGATGCCCCTCGCAAGCGGTTCGCAGGCGAGGCGATGGCGTGGTTTGGCGAGCCACGTGGGCTCTCTCTGCAAGCGGTTGGAGGCACGAACCGCTTGTAGAGTGGCATCTCCACAAGCGGTTCAAAAACCGCTTGGGCAGACGTGCAGTACGTTTACCACCTGGTACATTTCGGGGCGCGCGGCGCAAATAGATATTTAAATATATATTTCGGCAGGAGATTTTTTTATTTGTCGTTTAAATTTAAATACATATAGGATGAGCATATAATTAGCGATCAAACAAGCTTAAATATATTAGATAATACATGTAATAATGTACACTTTATATGCACTGGCCAAATTTACAAAGTTTATAATTAATATACATTGTGCAAAATGGACAAAACAGTTCAGTGTTTTCTTGCAGTACTCTTCTTGACGCTCTTTGACGACGCAGAAGTCGTCCCTAGTTCGTTCGTGTTGGAATATGATTCTCAATAATGGAACTCGCCCTGTGAGTTAATGATCTCATCGAGAATAAAGCCGAATAGTTGTTCTCGTAATGCGAGCACCCGATGATGTGGTAACACTTCAGTATGTTTATCCTATGGTCGATGCGGGGCAATTACAGATCAGTAATAACAAGAAATATTAATTGACAAAGGGCAATTACGTCGTTTTAGCGTACCCAGTCGCTTAGCTTGACATCGAATTCCTTCTTAAAACGTTCTTTCTGAATCTCTTGAAAGTTCAGGAACACCTTGTTAAGGAGGTCAATTATCCACTGGTATTTCTTTTGCGGTTTTCTCCGTGAGTCTTGAACGATGATCATGCTTTGGTCAAGCTTTATGATTATAAGGATCCAGTGGAACCTATTTATATATTGCAACATTTATGACATGTAATTAAACCATATATAGTATGCCATCAGGTGCCTTAAGCAATATAAGAACGTGATGTTAGTGAGGACATCAGCACATACTTAAAGTTGAATGACAGAAGTTTGTATGGCTTGTAGTGTTGTTGTACTAGTGCATGTACAACGTAGTCGTGGATTTTCTTTGGTTTTTCAGGGTATTACCCGACTTCCTCGTTGACCAACCAAGGGTCAAGGAAGCCAATCGAGTTCGGCTTCTGCTTTGTAAGTCTTTGTATCTCCATTCTACAGAAAATGGGTTAATTGAGTTAATTAATTAGGATTCTCGGCAAGTAGCATGTATATATATATATACCTCTTGTGGAGTCGACACTCGCAGGCACTAGCAGGTCATGAAGGACACGTTGACGGCGTCTGCATGGTACACATTGTATCAATCTTTAAAATCAAGATTTATCAATTGATCATTCCCTCGAAACAAACGTTCTTCTTGAAACGAGACGCAACAATGAGCATATCCCCTGGCGGACTTGTGTTCGTACCATTCATGCGCGCATCACATCTTGACCGGTAGTTTCCGTATGTCCTTAGGGTCTAGCAACGGCTGGCCCAGCTTAAATGGCCACCTGACTTGTGCCGTTGGAAGATCATCAGTTAATCCACGGGCGGCTTCTATGTTATCAAGGCCAGCTTCCCTCATGAAGTCATACTCCATCTGTAGACGTTTTGCCTTCTCCTGTTCTTCCTTGCTCATGTATGTGCCCGGAGGTTGTTTACTCTTGAAGACGTGCTTTCTGATAGTTCTTTGGTAGTCAGTACAGAGAGACGGTCGGTGCTGAACAGTTGTCGCGAAGAAGTCCACGATCTTTGAATCAATTCGTTCCTTTGGCGGTGGAATTGTTTTAGCTTTATACCCCTGTATCCATGCGTCCACAACTTTCTTCGACTCTCTCTTTAGCTCCTCAGGCGTCATCTCATAAGGTGTTTTTTCGGGTTCCTTCATTCTCTGTCTGAATGGGAAACCGGTCGCCCTGCTGCTTGGTGTCGTTCTAGCTGCGGGAATGCTCCTTTTCCTAGCAAGCTTCTTACTGGGGGGGGGATGCCGGCTCCATTGTTTCCCTCGGAGGCTGCTGCTTCCTTTTGCTTTGAGGGGCTAGCGGCGGTGTTGGGTTTCTACGCATAGCGTTAGCGGGTGGTGGAGTGCTTTGTCTCACCGGCGAGGCGTTGCGTGGTGACGTGGCCTGTCTTGGTGGAGGAGGTGAGCTTCGTCTCGGTGGAGTGTTCTGTCTCGGTATAGATGTCACCTCCGCACCATCAGGAAACACGATGTACTTCTTCCGCCAGAGGATGATGTTATGGACGACCACTCCAAACTTGGTCACATCGTCTCCTCCAGCAATATCGAGCTCCATATTCTCAAATCCGGCCACCACCTCGTCCACCGTGACCTTGGAGTATCCCGCGGGTATCGGGTTACAGTGGAATGTCTGGCCCGACTCTACCGGGAAGGCCATAGCGTAAGCCACCTTGAGAGTGAGGTTGTGCAGTTGGATGCGTAGCTCACATTGGCGGGACACGGTGATGTCGTCCACGGGATAACGGGCCTGCAATTCGTCGGTCGACAAGTTGTTTGACGCGTAGCTGCTTCGCCGACCGGAGGCCGGGGGACTAAGCATGTTATCCGGAGGCATGACGACAACCCCACCTGGTCTTTGAAGACTGGCGATTGCAGCATGCACTTCCCGCTTTAGCATTTCTGCCATGTTTTCCTTATGCTCCTTGAGCTCCCGTTCGATTTTGCTGACTCTGTTGTGTTCTCTTACTTTCCTTTTTCCGGCTCCAGTATGTGGCTTGATCATTTGAGAAGCCACCATCCAGACAGACCGCCACAATTCCTCATGTCCTTCTTTGGATGCTCTGCTTCAGTGCGTGAGGTAAGCTCGTCATTCTCCCTGTCTACCACCAAGGATCCTGCACGTTGCTTCTCGATGGCTTCCACAATCCTTTCTTTCACGGGTTGCACTTGTGGTACCATCTCCAGCTTGCCATCATCCTTCAGCCTCCCTCCGTAGCCCAAGGTCCAGTTGCGTGGGCGGAGCTCCCAGTCTTCTGTTTCTGATACTATACCCTTTTTTCTAAGCTCAACTTCCCGCTTCTCCCATTTTGGCATAGCCATGATGTAACCACCGGACCCGAAATGGTGGTGGTATTTTTTCTTCTGTGCATTGGCCTTGTTCTGCTCACTCGCGGCCTTGCCTTCAGCCGACAGCTTGTACTCCTCGAATGCTTGCCAGTGATCCGCTAGCTTCGGATACTTATTGAAGTCTGGGGTTGTTCCGGTCTCCAAAAACTTTTTACTGAGCTTGCTCTTCCACGACTGAAAGCATAACGCCATCTTACTCAGAGTAAATTTCTTGTACTTGTTTTCGTATGCCGTCGGAATCGTGAAGTTTTCCTTTATATCCTTCCAGAGAAACTCTTTCGTAGCCGTAGGAATCTTGGGCCATTTCTTGATGCTAATCGACGTGATCCTCACAATGACTCATGCAGCGTTGTTGAAGGGGGCAAGTGCCGACATAGGGGCTTCGGGCTTCCCAGTGGCTGAAACTTGAGTAATCACGTACTTTGTCGACGGCTTTTTGTTAGGCCTTCGTATTTGCTTGGATTGGCTGTTGGACGTTTCGGGCTTAAAAATAACAGGAACACGTGTCAGAGGCTTATTGCTATGAGACGTGTAAGAAACGGTCATTTTAGTGTCCAAGCTATATATACCTCACAGCCGTCGACATTAGTTTCATCGGCGAGAGCCTGGATGGACTGATCACCGGTTTCAGCCTGGCCGGTTGGATCACCGGCTTGAGCATGGATGGCGTGATCACCGGTTTGAGCCGAGAAGGCCTGGTCATCAGCTTGAGCCGGGGCGGCCTGATCACTCATTGGATCCACCGGGTTGGCCTCAACACAGTTTATAAGGGTGCCCATCGCGATTTTGTTAAGTAGAAAATCATTTCCCGCATCGAAATCAAGATCATCGCGTCCGGAGTGCGCCATCTATCACTGTGCATGCACGCGAAATAATAGAACATTTAATACAACATATATTAAATCGCGTCCGGAGTGCGCCATTTATTTGAATACAACATTTGAATACAATATTTGAATACAACATATACATCTCTTAGATGTCATCCATCTCGACACCCATCAAAACATACAATATTTGAATGTACAGTTTTGAAATGTACCCATCTCGACACCCATCAAAACGTACAATATTTGAATACAATATTTGAATGTACAGTTTTTAAATGTACCCATCTCGACACCCTCTAAACTACTAGGTTTTAGCCTTAGATGCCATCCACAAATGAAAGGTGCTCGACGGCGAGGTAAATGATTTCCTTGTACCCTCCACAGAAATTGGCAAAGATATTTTGTCAAGTTAACCAACTGAGAAAAGCTAGAGCTACATGCACAAGCAAATAAATCTCAACTTGAATATCGAAGCTGAACATACTTAAGCCATCTATCTCCTCCATTTCAATTTTTTCAAGTTTCAAATGTAGCATGTGCATGTCATCTTTAACAGCACCTGTTTAGCCACCAAGTTCACATACACATGCAAATTTCTTTAGCTGCATAAACCCAACTAGGAACCCTAGCTAAGCTTAGATAGGGTGCTTGGCGGTTGCCGTCGGGAGCTCCTAGAAAACCTACTCCAGCTCCCTGGCGCCATTTCGATTTCTAGAGCTGCAACCGAGGCCATCCAGCCCTTACACCCTAGCTAAAACCCCCATATTCCAAGCACATTGCAAATCAAGCCAAGCAACCAAGGAAGCAATGACCAACACAACCTCCAAAGCCCTTGCTGCTGCCCCAAGTCACAAGGCCGCAAGAGAGAAGGGAAGAGGAGGAAGTGATCCAAGCAGCCAGGTGAGACAGCAAGGAATGCACATTCCCAAACCCTAAATAGCTAGCCAACAGTGTTCATAATAGCTAGCCAACAGTGTTCATATGCACATTCCCAAACCCTAAATCCTAAAGCACATCACAGAGCAACATCACAGAGTCCACCAGTGATCCACCAGCAGCATCACAGAGCAACATCCAGGGAGGGGAGGGAGCGAGGCGGCTAGGCAATCCGTCGAACAGCATGTGTGCATCACAGAGCAGGGGGGTGAGGAGAAACAGGGGGCTCGATACCTCGGCCCTTCGTCTTCAAATCGGCGGGGAGAATGTCCACGGAGAATGGGACCGAGGGGCTCGCCAGCGAAGAGGCTCGACGGCAGGGTGAGCAGAGCCGGCCTGCGCGGTGCTCGACGGTGAGGTGCGCGGAGCTCGACGGCGAGGTGCGCGGAGTGTCAGGGAGGCGGCGCGGAGGTGTAGGCGATGGCGTCGAGGACGACGGCGCGGTGGCGAGGACGGCGGCGATGGCTTTGGGAGTCTGGGACTTAGCAAAATTTGGGTGGAAAATAAAGATCATCAGAAAAGGCAGGAGGAAAGATCATCTCGAGGCTAACCACACTTTGTACCACGTCAGCCTGCAGCTCACCCAGTTTTTTTGGATCGTTGACCTTCTGGGAAACAGCGTTGAAAAACGAACACAGCTTTGTGATTGTCCCCCATACCCACTCGAGCAGTACACCTCTTAAAACTACCGGGAGCAACTGTGTCATCAGCACAAGACAGTCATGAGATTTTAGATGTACAATTTTCTTCTCTTTCATATTTACGAATCTCTTTACGTTCGACGAGTATCCGGAAGGGACTTTCAAACTACTAAGACACTCTATCACGCTTTTTTCTCTTCTTTGCTTGGAGTATAACTTCACGTCAGAGGGTACAGCTTGTTCCGTACCTCTTTTTTCAGGGTGTAGGTCCTTCCTGATACTCAGGACTTCAAGGTCGTTCCGAGCACTCACTGTATCTTTCGATTTCCCGTACAGATCTATATAGCCTAGGAAGCTCACACAGACGTTTTTGGTGATGTGCATGAAGTCCAGTGAGTGGCGAACATCCAAATCTTCCTAGTAAGTCAAGTCCCAAAATATTGACTTCCTCTTCCATATGGGTGCATGGCCATCCTCATCATTCGGCACAGATTTGCTTCCCGGATCCTTTCCAAAAACTACCTTGATTCTTCACCATAGCAAACACACCTTGCCACTTGATGCCTCTGCTTGGAACGATGTTCTTCCTCCTGTTAAATTCCTGCGTTTCTTTTTACGCGCGTGGCTCCGAACAAGAAACCTGCGAGGCCCCATGTACACCATCTTTCGAGAGCCTTTCATGTACGTGCCATCGGTTTGATCCAAACACTGCACACATGCTTTGACACAGCTTTGTGATTGTCCCCCTTACCCACTCGGGCAGTACACCTCTTAAAACCACCGGGAGCAACTGTGTCATCAGCACAAGACAGTAATGTGATTTTAGATGTACAATTTTGTTCTCTTTCATATTTACGAATCTCTTTACGTTCGACGAGTATCCGAAAGGGACCTTCACACTGCTAAGACACTCCATCACGCTTTTTTTCTCTTCTTTGCTTGGAGTATAACTCGCTGGCCGTAGGTACAGTTGTTCCGTACCTCTTTTTTCAGGGTGTAGGTCCTTCCTGATATCCAGGACTTCAAGGTCGTTCCGAGCACTCACTGTATCTTTTGATTTCCCGTACAGATCTATATAGCATAGGAAGCTCACACAGACGTTCTTGGTGATGTGCATGAAGTCCAGTGAGTGGCGAACATCCAAATCTTCGTAGTAAGGCAAGTCCCAAAATATTGACTTCTTTTTCCATATGGGTGCATGGCCATCCTCATCATTCGGCACAGATTTGCTTCCCGGACTCTTTCCAAAAACTACCTTCAGATCCTTCACCATAGCAAACACCTGCTTGCCACTTCGATGTCTCGGCTGGGAACGATGTTCTTCCTCCCCGTTAAATTCCCTGCGTTTCTTCCGCAACGCGTGGCTCCGATCAAGAAACCTGCGATGCCCCATGTACACCATCTTTCGAGAGCCTTTCGTGTACGTGCCATCAGTTTGATCCAAACACTGCACACACGCTTTAAAGCCTTTGTCAGTTAGGCCAGACAGGTTACCAAGCGTTGGTCAGTCGTTGATTGTTACAAATAACATTGCACGCAGGTTGAAATACTCCCTTTTGTATTCGTCCTAGACCGTTACACCGTTCCATAACGTTTGAAGATTTTCTACCAAAAGTTTCAGGTAGACATCGATATCATTTCCGGGTTGCTTGGCGCCTTGGATCAACAATGGCATCATTATGTACTTTCTCTTTATGCATAACCATGGAGGAATATTATACACACATAGGCCTTGTACATTTGAGCTTAACGTAGCGTAGCGTAGCGTTTCAGTAAAATTTAAAAGTATTTGAAGAGAGGTTTAAATATTATAAAAAAATATTTTAAAAAAATTTTTAGAATCTTTAAAAGGAGTAATAAAAACCCGAGAAAAATCATTACAAATTACTAAGCCAAATAGGCTATATAAAAAAGATAAATTTTGCAGAAACGCTACGCTACGCTACACTAAGCAGAAATGTACAAGGCCATAGTGTGACTGGCCAGGTGCTATGGCTGCTGCTCATGTCTTCAAAAGGATTCATCCCATCGGTACTCAAACCGAACCTTATGTTTTTGACCTCGTCTGCGAAGTGTTTGTACTTCCGATCAACCATCCTCCACTGCGAGCCATCTGCCGGATAGCTAAGCATTCCGTCGACCTTACGCACTTCTTTTTGTCAACGCATTATCTTCGCATGCACTTTGTTTGTAAACATACGCTCCAGCCTTGGAATCAGAGGAAAATACCACAACGCTTTTGCCGGTGCTCTCTTCTTCACACGCACCCCATCTACTTCACCTGGATCGTCACGCTTCGTCTTATACCGGGGTTCCTTGCACACTAGACAGGCATCCAAGTCGGCATATTCACCGCGATATAGGACACAGTCGTTGCGACATGCATGTATCTTTCGTACTTTCAATCCTAAGGGACACAGGACCAGTTTGGCTTGATACGTGGATTCTGGCAGGGTGTTATCTTCCGGGAGCAACTTCTTTATGAGCGATAGCAACTCATCGAAACCCTTATCTGACACACCATTCACAGCCTTCCATTGCATGAGCTCCAGTGTAGTGCGTAGCTTCTTGTGCCTGACCACAATTTGGGTACTGAAGAGTTCTCGATCCTCCAACAATCCTCGCTACTTCCTATATTGTTTGTCCTCTGTGATATCTCCCTCTGCACACGCAAAGATCCGGTCCAGATCATCATCCACACCAAACTGATCGCCTTGTGTATCTTCTACGTCCTCGTATGTCGTCGCGTCCGGCATACCATCATATGTCACTTCCTCTTCATTGGCTTCTTCTTCGTCTTCTATGCTGGTATGCTTTACTTCGTCGTGGTGAGTCCAACATGTATAGTTCGGCATGAAACCTCTCATCAACAAGTGCCATGTATCCGTCCTCGCATTGAGTGCTCTTTCTCGTTCCTGCAATCTACGCACGGACACCGTACGAAGCTTCCTGGAGGCAAGTCTCGAAATACGACATCGAGAAAAGCATACACGCCATCGATGAACTCACTTGTCCGACGATCCGCATACATCCATTGCCGGTTCATCTGCACCAATTAAATTAATAAGAACACTTATTATATTTTTCAAATTAAAATATTTAACTCGAAATAACTAATTGTTATATTTTTTAATTACATCTAAACTTTCTTGATTTTTATAGCTAAACCAACTAAATCTCACAAATTAAAAAAAAATTCAAAAAATTTTTTAATTACATTTCATACACAAAAAAAATTATTACCAACCCAGCAAAAAACCTACATCTATTTAGCTCTATAGCAAATGAAATAATCACCCTACCTACTATTTTAAACTAATGTGAAACTAAAACCATCCAATAGATCACCACATTGCCTCAAAAGATCTAGAAGGGAGAGCTAGCTAAGGCACCAAGCTAGATCTTGTTCTCTAAAACAAATAATCACCCCTACAAACTAATTTCAACATCTTATACATCATAAAAAAAAGGATACAAAACTAATATGAGACTTAAAACCCCCAACAGATCTACATCTTGCCTCAAATTATCAAGAGAGAGAGAGAGCTATAGCAAAACAAACACCCTTCAATTCAAACAAGATTATTTAATATTTATCCAATGCAAAAAGATAAGCAACGTCCACACGAAAATGATGTTGAGACCATGTTTACTTACCTTGGAAACTTTAATTTGGAGCTATTAGTCTCAATTAAAAATTTTGTCAGCACCTCCCTGCATGAACATTTCGGCCGTCGATTATCGCGAATCGCCGAGGAGGAAGAAGCGTTAAATACCTTTGGGCGGGAAGAAAAAAGCATATGCAAACGGTTCGTGATACAAACCGCTTGCACAGATAGCACACTGTAAGCGGTTCTTATCACGAACCGTTTACAGAGGAGTGCAAGCGGTTGGTGATACGAACCGCTTATAGTGTGATATCTCTGCAAGCGGTTTGTATCACGACCCGCTTGCATATGCCCTTTCCTGCCACTCTCCCACCCGTTGGTCACGAACCGCTTGTGGCGATTAGGTCGCAAGCGGGTTAAAGCGAACCGTTTGTGATGAGCCACTTTGGAAGCCCCGATCCGCAGTAGTGCTCCTCGGTGCGATGCATGCATGCATGTGAGACGAGATCCTGCCAGGTAGCCTCCGTATTGATAAATGATGTGATATGGTTAATTATGTAGTAATATACTGTAGAGTTACCTGAATACTGGAATAGAAAATTAAACAGTGACGAGTGTTGGATCACTGGATCGAAGTTGTCGAGGACGAGGATATGCACCTGATGCGAAGTCATGCACGCGTGAGGTTTTCTAGGACGCGCGAAGTCCGGGAGGAGGGGGGAACATCCCTGTCAACGTGGATCTCGATTAATTGTTATCGCTTCCAAGGAGAAAACATGATAATATTAATTACATTATTAACGATAAGATGAGAACACAGGTCTTTTGATTTCACTAAACATAGTCAAAGCACAAAGCAAAATCGTGGAAAAAGCCCGGGCACAACCGTTGCCAAAAACCAGACACCAAACCCGCAATGAATAATCAGTGTACGTAGACATAAACCGCTAGCCACCACCATCTACCGACAACGCCAGACACTGCCGACACTGCTACGGACCACCTAGGGCCTAGGGGTAAGCCACTAGTGCCGAGGGAGGCGAAAATGAGCCCCCCTCAAAATTATATAAAATTTGGAAGGTTCGGATCTGCCTTGAAATACAAATCAAATACGTGCTCGACTGCTCGGCAAGGACTTCGCTCCTTAACAAACTTAGCTGATGTAGTTATCCTACCATGTTAGACCGTATAAATACCCTCTGTATCGTAGCTTGTAGCAACACATTGACATCCTACGCATGCGCTTTTCCACATCTCATGCACCCTTCCCCATCTCGATCCGAGCTCTCATCTAGATCTCCGATAACATACACGCTCAGGGGTATCCTCTACTCCAATAGTTTTCAGAGACTGCAGTTGTTGGGATGATAGGTTGCCTAATGGGCTATCGGGTACCCGAATGTTTCAAACCACCATGAACCAGGTCGGGTACCTGCCGAGTAGTACCCGACCTGTTTTCACCCCCTACATACATATTTTTTGGGCAAAAACCCCGTTTCCATTTCATAGGAAACAAAAACAAATTCCATTACATGACCTCCAACACACCAAAATAGGCAACAGGAAACTAAACTAGCGAGTCTTTAAACCTCCTAAAAAGAGTCCTATCTTTTTATAAACAGGGGTCAACACCTATTTCCCTGCAAAGAAAACGATATCAGTCAACTCCCAGGACAGCAACCAGAAATGAATTGATACCGGTAATAAAAGACCAACAACGCAAGCCCCCAGACTACAAAAACACTACTAGCGCGCCAAAAAAAAACCTGCCAGCGACACCCTCTCTAGCTTTTAGCAAACAGGATCTGAAACATCAATCCTTGGGGCTCGCCTCCTGATCTTTTTTCCTTTGTCCTTCAGGTTGTTTAGAGTAGAAAAAATCTTCTCTATCCCCATCTTGCCAAGCTCTTGTTCGTCTGCCTTCATTAAACCTGTCCAATAACAAAGATTAGCACTTGGCAATGTCCTCGGGGACCTGATGTGCTTGTCCTCAAAACACACCCTGTTTCTGCGTTTCCAAATTGTCCAACAGATGGCCGCAAAATCTACAAAACAAAACTTCTTCAATGTTCTGAAATTATTAGAAAACCACCCAAAATAAGAATGAACATCCCCAGGCCTATTTGGAGCATTCAGAGCTAAGGTCACAATCGCTTTTGCTATCACACAGTTAAAGAACAGGTGATCAATAGTCTCCATTTCTTTAAAAAAAGCACACCGGGCATCTCCAAGACAGCCTCTTTTCCACAAGTTAACTTTCACGAGCACAGCTACTTTAATCAATAGCCAACAAAGCATCTTAATTTTTAAAGGTAGTCTAGCCCGCCAGATATCCTTATAACTCGAATCTCCCTCCTCAAACCAAGGCAAAAGATAAGAAGAAGCAACAAAATAGCATCTAGTCTTGTTTTCAGGAAGCCAAATTACTTGATCCTTTGCCTCAATAATATTCAAATTAGTCAAGTCTGTACAAACCTCCCCCACCTTTCAACTATATCCAACAGGATTTCTCTCCTAAACATCAAATCCCCCTGTTTAAGAAAATCTTGCTCAATTGAGATTCTTTGTTCTATACAGATTTCAAAAACACTTCTAGCAAATGGGAAAGGGGCACATCCTTCCACCAGCTATCAAGCCAAAAACTGACCCCCTTACCAGGCCCAACTTGCATCCTCCTAAACTTGGTATAATATTCTATAATTTTCATCAAATCTTTCCTGAAAACAGAATCACTGGGCTTAAATATCATCAAAGATATGGGATTCCTATATTCATATACTTTACTTTTACTATATGTTGCCAAATCCCCTCTTTAGTTTCAAGGTTCCAAAGCCATTTACAAAACAAGTTGATGTTTATAGTTCTAAGATTCTGAACCCCCAAGCCTCCCTTCCTCTTTGGTTTAACAACATCTTCCCGTTTTACTAAATGATATTTCCTCCTCTCCTCATTTCCTTGCCAAATAACCTTCTTCTAACGTCATCCAGTTTATTAATAACTATTGAGGGAAGGAAGGCCATATACATTGAGTACAAAGGGATCCTACAAAGACAGGCATTCACCAAGGTAATTCTCCCCCCAAGTGACAGGCACTTCCCCTTCCAAGCAGTCAACCTCCTTTGCACATTCAGCACCAACTTATCCTAATGATTAACAAGATTTCTCATATATCCCACTAGCATCCCCAGATATGTGAAAGGGAAAGTACCAATCTCATAGATAAAAAGGTTAGAATACATACTTATTTTCTCATGATCTCCATTTTACGAGTAAACACTCACTTTTCTAAAAATTGATCTTCAATCCAGACATCATCTCAAAAAACAAAGCAAAAGCTTGACATTTCTATCCCCTTCCATATCCTCTTTAATGCACACAATAGTATCATCAGCATATTGAAGAATAGCCAGTCCATTTTCAAAAACATCACCTGCTAACCCAGTAAACAATTTATTTTTTTGAGCCCTTAGAAACATAGCTATTAAACAGTTAACAGCAAGATTTAAAAGAAAAAGGTGAAAGAGGGTGACCCTGCCTCACCCCTTTACTACTTTGAAACCATCCACCCATCCTACTGTCGGGGATAAAATCACGGCCCATTGCCATGGCCCATTCCCTGACAGCCCAATCGAATGACCTACGAGGCCCTCGCCCATGTGCATCTGCCGAAGCGACCTCTGGCCGGCATGATCTTGAACGGCCAAGGAATCGTGTTTGAGTCCGTCTCGACAGAGTTACGACGGCTACGTGAAGACCCGGACGTGGTTTCCGGATTGGAATAGAAGTCGTGATCCCCAAGAATTGGGTTTACCTTATCTACCGAGGGATGTATTTGGCATGGTACGAGTTAGATTCACGATTCGTAGTTAGCCGGCCCGATTCTCCTCCGTGCGTCGGTTCGTCAACACTATATAAGCAGGGCCCCTACGCGTGTAGAGGGCACGTCACGCTTGCGAGTTCTGACCAAGAGTCTTAGCATTGTCGCATATTACTTCTTGTACACCCATATAATCTCGTCGAGGCTTGTTCGTCTCGCCGAGCCACCTCTTGTAATCATCTTTGATATATAAGAAAATTTGGGCGTAGGGCTATTATCTCTCGAGAGGCACGAACCGAGGATAAAACCCCATCTCCTTGTTCGTCGTTGATTGCTGTTCGGCGTGTCTTCCATCTCCCCTTCCTAAGAACCATAGTTGACTTGGGTCAATATCCCAACCGTCGACAGTTGGCGCCATCCGTGGGGACTCGGTAGATCAAGCATGTCGAACTCAATCAGCGACCAGGAAAATCTTTCTGAGGGCTACAACTCAGAAGGGCAGGATGTCACATCCCCTGTCAGATCAGATCGATCTCTTCGATCTTGATCGCCTTCCAGATCTGGTTCCCAGCTTCGTGCTCGGGGGCTGGATCACTTCGCGTCGGATAGCTCTTCGCCCGGAGCGCTCGTCTGGTCCCCGCGACGAGCTCCGTGCTCGGGGACTGGATCACTTCGCGCCGGGCAGCTCTTCGCCCGGGCGCATGTCTGGTCCCTGCGACGAGCTCCGTGCTCGGGGACTGGATCAAAACTCTTTCAAGATCAGCAGGAATCTGCGAAGCAAGTTGGCGTCCACTTGGACGCGTCTCTGAAACCCGTAAGTTCTTTGTCTTGAGTCCTTGTTTGCTTAGCTCCGCGCTTTTTGTTAAACTTCGCGCCTTAGTTCGTCCAAGTCTTTCGGGCTGCCATGTAAAGTTCAATCCACTAAACGGTGAATGTTCGCGGCCCCCTACGGCCCTTCTCACCACTTGTCTTCTCAGACTACTCTTTCTCTCTGGCAACACTTGATGGCTGCCCGGACTTGCGAATTCTTGGCTTTGCGATCTTTAGGGTTTTCCCTACCCGTATCTAGTTTCAACGAGTTCCTAAACTCAGAGTTACGTAACACGGCTTCCAGCCTTGCGGCTAAGTCTGCTCTCGTAAGCCCTCCGCGGCAGAGGCACTTACCGCTCACGGCACAACCACTTGGCAAAGCCTGCTCTCGTAAGCCCTCCGCGGCAGAGGCACTTTCCTTGTTCGGTTACCCTCGGAATCGTCTGACTTACGTTAACGAGCAGTTCCTGGAACGAGTCGATCAGGGTACGGGTGTCACTCTATCTCTCTACGCACGTGCTCGAATTCACAAACTTAGGTCTTCGAACATCGTCCGTACCGGGGGCTAAGGTGTCGATCTTTCTCTTGTGCACCTATTCGAGTTCGCAAACTCAGGTTTTCGATCAGATGCACAACGGGGGCTGGGAGTTAGGCTAAGCGTTCTACCGGTTTTCCTTACAACTTTCTAGCGCTGTTCGCCTCGCTCTTGGTTACCTGTTCGTCCTTGTCTTTTGCTGCTCTTTTTTGCAGGGAAAAGCTGTTCGGTCAGACTCTCGCTCTGATTTAGGCGCTGCTCGGCGGTCTTGAGTTGCTCGGCCAGCTCCTCGGCTTCTTCCTGAAGAACCTCGCGCTCCTGCCTCTCCTCGGTCAGTTGGGACTTGAGCTGAATTTCGGCAATCCCGGTACGTTTTCAGTTTTCCAGTTCCTTTCCTTAGCGTTGGTTTTCTAAAACCTCGTTGGTCTTTCGCTCCCGTAGCGCTCCCCGTGTGCGAGCATGTCTTTTTATCTGGCAACGACTTGTACAGCTCCGGTTAACCGAAGCGGTGCACCACCGATGGAGTCCTGCCCACTGTGAGCCGATTCTCATCGCGACGGGCATGCCCACTGTAAGCCGATTCTCATCGCAACGGGCACTCCTGGCGTTGGTTCCGCACCCGCCAAGGCGACACCAACGCTGCACGGGTCCATGCCCGGATAATATTTCGCCTCGCATGCCTTGCCTGCGGCTAAGGTCCCGATTGTCTTCCCTGGTTAGCGGTCTTAGCCACAGCGGGGCTGCACTTGCCCGCACACGTCTTTTTTATCCATGCTACGTCTTTCCTGCCACGGTAATCCGGAGCAATGCACCACCAACGGAGTCCTGCCCACCGTAAGCCGATTCTCATCGCAATGGGCACTCCTGGCGTCGGTTCCGTATTCGCCGAGGTGACACTAACGCTATCGGTGGACGTACCCGAAAAAAAATTATGTCTTGTGCGGGTAGGTCGTCCTTAACGTGTTTTTCAAAACTCGCTTTGCTCTTCTTAGAGCCTGCTGTTGTTCTCTTTTTCCCCTTGCTGGCTCGTTTCTTGTTTGTCTTCTGCAGGAAATACAGGAACGGGAACGTCAGACTCCGATGATGGTAGCAGCGAGGTTCCAGGCTTCCCCACCAAAACCGATGTCTGCATCCCTCTCTTCCCGGGTTTGCTCCGCGCATGCCCAGGGACTGATTCACTTCACCCGCGTATGATTTCTTGCCTTTGCCCGGCACTGACCTTCACAGTTCGGCTAAGTCAAGGTAGTGCGCCACCAACGGAGTCCTGCCCACCATAAGCCGATTCTCATCGCAACGGGCACTCCAAGCGTTGGTTCTATACTTGCCAAGACAACGCTAACACTGTCGCAAGGAATACGTCATGGGTAAAGCATTGATTTCACACGTTCTCTTGCGGCTCTGACTGCATCGGGTTGTGATTCACCTCGCACCGGACAACTCTTCGCCCGGAGCGCGCATCTGGTCCCGTGACGAGCTCCGTGCTCGGGGGCTGGATCACCTCGCACCGGACAGCTCTTCGCCCGGAGCGCACGTCTGGTCCCCGCGACGAGCTCCGTGCTCGGGGACTGGATGGTCTTTGACCGGGTACGTCTTCGTCTGGTCGCACTTTCTGGTCCTTTTAACGAGCTCCGTGCTCGGGGACTGGATCTCTTTACCTGGTTCCTGTGACGAGCTCTACGTTCGGGGACTGGGTCACCTTCCCCTCGTATGCATTGTCTGCTCCTAGCACACGATCTACGTCTGGGACACATCACCTTTGCTCCTGAGCACGACATTCGCTCGAGTGCGCAATTCCTATTATCGTTCATGCTTTCCTAGGTATCTTCATACCTGGATGCAGCAACACAAGTCCATCTCGCGACCTGCCATGTTCATTCTCCCGGAAGATCTGATCTTACCGGATGCGGTGGTACGTTCTTCACTACCAAGGATCCATATCCTCCTTGATGACGTTCAGCCTCAAGGAGATGATTCATCTCACTTAAAGCTGGGTACTCTGCTCGGACAGATGTTATTCCCTGTTCGACGGAACAGAGTTGCTCGGTACAGATCGGGTTTGTTCGGTCCCGAACAAGTCTTGTTCAGTTGAACCATAAACTGTTCGATCGTCTGTTACACGCTTGGTAACAGCGAAATTTCCCTCTTCGTGACTTGATTCTCAAGAGGAAGACCCCACTCTAGTGAGTCCTTCCACTTGAGTCTCGGGGGCTAGCTGTCGGGGATAAAATCACGGCCCATTGCCATGGCCCACTCCCTGACAGCCCAATCGAACAGCCTACCAGGGCCCAGCTCCCTGGAAGGTTCTATCTGGCCCATGTGCATCCTGCCGAACAGCCTCCTGGCTGGCATGATGCGTAACGGCCAAGGAATCGTGTTTGAGTCCATCTCGAACAGGAGTTCTGCACGGCTACGTGAAGACCTAGACGTGGTTTCCCGGATTGGAATAGAAGTCGTGATCCCCAAGAATTGGAGTTTACCTTATCTACCGAGGGATGTATTTGGCATGGTACGAGTTCGTTACGTATTCGTAGTTAGCCCGGCCCGATTCTCCTCCGATAGGTCGGTTCGTCAACACTATATAAACAGGGCCCCTACGGCGTGTAGAGGGCACGTACGCACGAGTTTACGGCCAAGAGTCTTAGCATTGTCGCATATTACTTCTTGTACACCCATATAATCTCGTCGAGGCTTGTTCGTCTCGCCGAGCCACCTCTTGTAATCATCTTTGATATATAAGAAAGTCTGGACGTAGGGCTATTATCTCTCTCGAGAGGCCTGAACCAGGATAAAAACCCTGTCTCCTTGTTCGTCGTTGATTGCTGTTCGGCGTGTCTTCTATCTCCCCTTCCTAAGAACCTTAGTTGACTTGGGTCAATATCCCAACTGTCGACACCTACCATTTATATTCACACACAAAGTACCCTGCGACAAAATATTGTCAATCCAATTACACCACTTCTCACTAAAGCCTCTCATCTCCAGACATTTCAACAAAAAAATCCAATTCACCTTATCGTAGGCTTTCTCAAAAACCAGCTTTAAAACAACCCCCACTTGATTTCTCACTTTGGTATGATGTAAAATATCATGCAGAGTTATAACACCATTAGTGATATGTCTCCCCATGATGAAGGCACTTTGATGCCAACTAATAATTATGTGCATCACACCCTCCAATCTAGTTGCAAAAGTTTTGGTAATCAATTTATAAAGACTATTCAATAGGCAAATTGGCCTAAACTTCATCAGATTGTCACTCCATAGTTCATACTGGCCAAATCCAAACGCCCTAATAAAATTGCTCAAAAATTTACATAATATCATGCTTAATAAAGGGCCAATACATCTGAAAAAATTCAATAGGAAAATGATCTATTCTAGGGGCTTTGTTCTTTGTCATCTTCCCCAAATTATGATAAATCTCTTTTTCAGTGAAGGGTCTACAGAGCTCACCATTTTCATCATGAGTCACACACTAGGCCCTGTTCTTTTTAGCTTAATTGCTTAACGGGTTAACGGGTTAACGACTTATCTACGTTTTAATAAGACATATGTTTTGAGTTTTTGAGTCCATTTTCTCGTTGTCTCGAAGATGGGTCCTAATGTTTTAAAAAACAAATCAAATGAAATGGATCCGAATCTTGAGACTATCTCGAGAAGCTTTCAATATCCAGTCATTTCAGCTGTTCAGCCATTCAAATCAGCTCAAAAGAATAGAGCCTTACACTCCCCCAGGGGTCATTACTCATAGAAAACCAATTGTCAGATTCAGCACCAAACTATTTTTTATAAACTCAGTAGCATGTTTCAAGATGTGTTCTTTATCCAAAATTATTTCACCATCTCTCAAATTGTCAATGATCTTCTTCCTTCTCTTGCCATTAACAATAAGATGAAAGTATTTGGTGTTTAAGTCCCCTTTCAACAACCAATTCTATTGAGATTTCTGATGCCAATATTTTTCTTCTTTTTGCAAAATCTCTATTATTTCAACTTGACAAAAAACTTTCTTTTTCTTTGTTCATGAGATAAACCACAAATCTCCTCTTGCTCTTCCCGCTTACCCAAAGCCTCCAACAGAAAATGTTTCCTTTTTCCACCATGACCATACAAATTAGAACTCTAACCCTTCATAAATTTATTTACCCTGTTCAATTTGATTTTAAATCTAGATAATAAGGGATCGCTCTCAACCTGTGGAACAAAGTCCTCCTTATCCAACCAATGTGTCTCAAATATAAAAGGTCTTTTAGAACAAGACCCCATCACTCCATCGTCAATGCACAAAGGGTTGTGATGACACATTACTCTAGAATACTAATTCACTTTACACAAAGGATAAATGCATTCCCACAAAAGATCGGCCATAATTCTATCCAATTTCTCTAAGGTAGGGGCACTATGATTATTAGGCCAAGTAAAGATCCCACCACAAATAGGAAAATCTCTCAAGAAAAATTTATCAATGATCTCATTAAAAGCCTTAGAAAATTTATTAGGTTTCAAGTTCCTATAGAAAATTTATTAGGTTTCAAGTTCCTAATTTTATCTTTTTTTATCCCTCGGGATATTGAAATCCCCTCCTACCAACAAAGGAGAATCACAAATATTGCACATTTCTCCAATTCAGACAAAAATAATTCTTTTCCCTCATCCTGGGCAGCGCCATACACAACCAAAAGAAACCAACGACAACACTTCTTATCCCACAAGTGCAACATGAGAGAAAACTCACCCTGCTCAGAAACAGAGACATCAAAAACATCATTCCTAACACCCATTAGGATTCCCCCATACTTGTCTCTATAAACACACCACTTCCACAGGAAACCCTCCTTGGGGTCAATTTTCCTAAAAAAAATATCCATATGTTTATATTTTTTAGTTTCCACTTAACCCACAAAATCGATTTTCTTACCCACACCCCTGCAATTCCATAATAAACCTTTCATGCTAAATTTTTTAAAACTATCCCTCTTTTTTTCCTCATGTCCTCCTGATCCAACCTCTGACCAACAGAAGAAAGAGGTTTAACAACTTGTCCTCTAAGTTGTATAATTTTTTTTTGCCTTTTCTTCTAGATCTCACAGGAGAAAAGCCATCAGACTCACTATTACACTGATCTTCCTCTAAAGAGATAGAAACATTTTCAACAATTTGATTCAACCATCCTCTCCACATTTTTCATTTGTTTAATTTTCTGAAAAGCAACCATCCTGCCTTGTTATATGTTTTTCATAACTTCAATCTAAGAGATCTCTTTACATGATATTATTACCCCCATAGCCAAAGCCATTTCTATTATCTTATTGGAACTCAGAACACCAAAAGAATTGGAATAGCTTTTAGAATTACCTTCTAAACTTCTCTTCTTCTGGAGATTGGCAATTTTCTCCACAACATTCTTAGTCTTTAGCTCCTAAGGGGAACTGTCTTCTTGGGATTTTCTCCCTCACCCGTACCATGCACCTGAGATGATTGATAAAGCTCATCGCCCACTCCCTTTCCTTTCTGAGATTAATGTCTACTTGTCATAAGAGACATCATCTTTCTTGCCTATGATCTCCATTTTTTTTCTGCCAATTTCATTAATTTCTTCAATAGTAAATCCATGAGATTTACCCATAAAGGACCCATACTCATCAAAAGGTCTGTCCACCATATCCTTATGAATATTAATCTGAGGACATCTGATCATCCAGAACTTGTCAACATTAAAGGCTTCCTCTGTGGACTTTTCTGGGGATGGAGCAGGAGCATGTTTCTCATATTTGGACAGTTCCAGAGCCTTTTATAGATCATCAATATCATCCTCTTCACCCTAAGTAGTCTTCTGAGAGTTATCAAGATGGATATCTAATTCTCTTCGCTATCATGCATGATCTACTTACCCTTTCCATGAGTCTCATGGGATTCAGCAGAAATCCTGTAAAAAACAGAACCCTTATCCATAGACTTAGATCCACCAGTCCCATCACATTTGTGCTTTTTAGATATATGGTCCCTAATGACATCATCATTAACCAGAGTACTAACACCATCATTCCTTTATTTTTCACTAACCACATTACCTTCCACTTAAAAAAAGAAGAAGGCACCTTCCTTCTATCATTATACCCTAACATACTCTATTTTGGATATACTTGATTTGTCAATTTCAATGGGTGCACCCACAGTTCCTGTGCACAGTTCCTGTGACCCCATAAATCACAGAATCAGATCTCTTATCTAGAGGTATATATATTATTGACTTTGACCCAGACTTCATCCATCTTTCTGACTACACCCACTTCTGGACTCCAAGGTGACACTCTGATGGTAGCGTCAAGGAGCCTCACATTCATTTCTTTGAACTTAGCCAGTTCTTCTACCCTCTTCTGTGTAGGTAATATCATCAGAAATTGATTCTCCCCAATCTACCGAGCGGTACATCTCCAAGCATCTCACAATTGAGATTTCATGTCCGCCTTAATATCCTGACAGTGGCATGACCTCTACCACTTCAATAATAGCCATACAAGCTTGCTCTTTACAATTTTGATCAGAAGAAACATCCTCCACATAATAAAACCCATGGCTTCACTTGCAAACCCTTAGAATTTAGGAGCATAATGACTAGGTTTCTTTTCTTGGCAAACTCTAGCAACATGCTCCTCAAGGCCACATCTCATGCACTTAGGTAGAGTCTTGCAGTCCGCAGCAATATGACCAAACCTTTTGCACCTGAAACACATAACATTCCCCCTATCATCCACCCTCCCAATAAATTGCTGAATGGGATTTTTCTCATTCCTAGATAGGACATCACCCTCTCCCCCACCCTGAACACTTTCTCAATTTCACCATATTTCCTTATATTAGTACCCCCATGCATCACCTTCCTTTGAGGATTGACTCCCACTATGCTTTGGAACCCATTTCAGATTATCCTCCCCATGCGCCACCTTCTCTGCCTGCTCCTGATGATCTTGTTCAAGAAGAACAGGAGTGCAACCTTCGTTGAATCCTGCCACCTTCTCTGAATCCTTCTTTCCCCTCATCACTAGAAAACTGCATCGAGGAAGAACCAGCAGCATCGCCGCAAGAAATTCCCTGACCAAAACCTCTCCCCATAGCAATCGCAACTCTGTAAGGAGAAAACACAGACCTAGACCAAGAGAATCTCCCTCGGTCACTTCCGCCTCCCCGAGGAGCCCCGCGTTCTCTCCACCCTTGGAAACCATCACCCGCACGACCACCACGGCCTCCACTGCAATCTCCCCCACGATCCATGTGAGGTGGAGAACAGACAACCTCGACGAAGGATCTAAAATCCCTGTGGAGAGTCCCACTCCAACAACCGCAGGAATGAGAAACCCTAGAAACCGATGGAGATGAAACCCCAAATGTGACCAAACATATACCTAATTTATGAGATAGGGGGCAAAACCGTCCCTCCACTGTATCCACCATTGGCGGGCCTTGAGATCTCTGACCTTTCACCATAGCAAGCCCGCACGTTCTCGTTTGGGCTCACCTGGTTTGGGCCAGACGCGCTCACACTTCCGCCATCTAGGCTAGAGAGTCCATGCCCCGCACCCTACACGACGACCCATGACCCAATCCCGACATACATATAGATCTCTCTCATCTTTACCTTCTTGTGTTCTTCATAATTAATAATCCATTGTGGAGGAGCAAACGTAGATTAAGGCCTTGTTCTTTTCGGTGTTGAGTAAAGTTGAGTTTTACTGTAGAAAGAGTCGAGAGCCCTCGAAATGAGGTCTAAATAGGCTGAAAATAATTAAAAAATTATTTTAAGATCTTTGATATGAACACTAAAAGTTTTGACAAAGCCATTATAAATTATTACAACATATAGGCTATGTAAAAATAACAAATTTTATTACAGTAAAATTCAACTTATCTTTACGCTAAAAAGAGTAAGGCTTTCTTTTTACTAGGCCTTGCAGGCCCTTGTCCGCATTTGGATGGACGGTGCGTGCTGGATCCCCATGTGAAACAATAAGGGCTTGTTTGGTTCACAGCCTCCCAGTCAACTCCCTGCCAGGCAACCGATCCTGACCCCAGACAGTGAAAATCCAACGCCTGGCGTTGGTGCCTGGGCCAGGCAACGTTTTTAAGCCACCAAGCATACAAGCCCTAAGAGCAGGTGAGCACGAACGTACAGGCCCACACTGTACGCCTGTATTACCACGAGATCCACATTTTCAATGAATGCATTTCAGGCCTGCGTCTTCTGGTCCATATTCTGCGTCTTCTGCTGTACGCCGTACGCATGCTTGCACGTTTTTCAACTCGCTGACCCGTTTGCACTTGCAGCTTGCAATGCTTGGTTAATTACTTCCTTATTAAGGTTAAATAAACACATAGACGTTTGCATGTGCGGCCCAGGTTTTAAAAATGGGTATGCATAATTTTTTATCCCGTCTGTCGGGGCTAGTGGAGTCACGACCGTGTGAAAACAAGACGGAATCATATGTAAATATCAGTGTTTTAAATCTCTGGCTATGATATTTTACCGTTTGGCTTTTCCAAACCAGTTATGGCCGACTAAATGACTCTATAGCCCACTAATATCCCGCTATAGCCGACTTTTTTCAATAGCTGGACCTTCTCAACCGTTATAGCTATAGCCAGTGATTTAAAACCTTGATAAATATAGATTTGTATAGATTTAAAAATCAAAGTACACTGTAAAGATCATGCTAGCTTTTAACTGATCACACTAGTTTTTAACTTAAATCTAAGTTACCCATAAAAAATTGGAATATTCATCGTACAGAAATTTAGTCCTTATCATGATCTGGCTACGCATTATAAAGCTAAAACGACCTACGTATTTAACTCATCAACAATACATTATATTCATATAATTCAGTTGTGCCTAATTCTCAAACTCATGTTAAAACTTATGCAACCAAACCCTTGAATTTTATCATGAAGCGATCCTCTATTCAAATCAACGCATACACATCAGACTCACAAAGGGGGAAGAGGCAAATTGGGCGAGGGAAAGGGTACCAGAGGCTGCTTGAGGGGAAGCCTATCAGTGAAGGACTCTATAAGCAGACGATGATGATCGTAGGACTAGGAGAGAGACCGGACGACGGATAGGGTGTTAACGGCCGCTAGGGATTAGGTTTTAGGTCAAGGAGTCGGGGAGGGATCACTACAGGAATCGCTCGGAATCTCGAGGGCCACCGAAAATCTCGACGGCCAGATCGAAGCAGTCGAGAGAGGCCACTTATTCTCGACGGCCAGGCTTAAACAGTCTAGAAAGTCTACCAGTCTCGACAGCTTGAGCCTGGCCGTCGAGACTAGCTTGCTCCAGGTCGCCTTTTTCGTTTTCGTGGGAAACCATCTATCTCAACGGCCATGTTTTCACCGTCGAGAGAGAGGGATTGACTCCTCGGATGGCCGATGGGCCAAGCCATATTGGGCTGACCCATTTTCTTTTTTCAAATCAATAAAATTATTTTATAATTTACAGACATGTTTATTTCCTTTGTAAATATTTTAAAAAATGTTAATAATTTGTAAGAAAAGGTGGAATATTCTCTTTTTAATAAAAATCTAAATAAACTTATAAAATAAAATCATGTTTTTTTTATTTTACATACACTTTTTGTTTTACGTAATGTGTCGTGTCGTGTGTGTATATTTTTTTGAAACTTATAGATTGCATAGAAAATACCGTAAAATGTTACAATTTGTGACATTAGAGTTCAATGATCTTTATACATCGGTGTTCGGATAGAATGGTGAATACTTGAAAAATGATGTGCACATCATAAGCGTATTACATACAACTCACTAGAATGTTGGCTAAACCTCTGACAGATATGACCCCCTACACATGGACCTGTAGTTCCAGACATAATTTTGCCGTAAAAATTTGTATGGTAGTGTATGTTCATGTGTTAAGCAATACTAGCTAACATGCATAAAGAAACTATTTTTTGAATTTTTTAAATAAATAAAAGAAACTCGGTTAACCATAGAAGAGGTACACAGTGTTAGCCGTTGAGACAGACATCTGTCTCAACGGCTTGTGAAAAAGCAGTCGACACAGATAGTCTATCTCGAGGGTAGGCAGCGGAGGCCCTCGAGATAGATTAGTCAAGACGGCCCCCAAGTTTAGCCGTCGAGAACGTGTGCATTCTCGACGGCATACGGCTCTCGAGACAGATTGGTCTCGACGGTCCATCGAGTTTAGCCGTCGAGAACGTGCGCACTCTCGACGGCACGCGGCCGTCGAGACACCCCATTTTTAAGTGAAGCTCCCTCTCGCGACTTAGCATTTCGCCTAAGTCCCAAGCCAACTCCCGCCGCCGCCTCCTCGTGCCCGCCGCCGCCCCGCCCGGCCGCCTCCACGTCCTTGTGCTCCTCTCCTCCTGGACAAACAAATCTCGCGCCTTCGGGCCACTCGCCACCCAAGAACTCCTCGCCGCACTGCACCTGCTACGCCCCACCCCAAGTCAAAGCTCGAGGACTTCTCGGGATGACCCTGCAGGTCACCGGCAGCTGCCCGCCCGTCCTTGGCCGGCGGCACTCTGGCCGCCCCGCGCGGTGGCATTGGACGCGGTGGCGCTGGGGGAGGAGGGCAAGCTGCTGCTGGGCGGCTTCGGCGCCCCCTTCACCAAGCTCGGCATCGGGGCCCGGTCCGGTGGCGACACCACCTACTAGAACGAGTTCCAGTGGGACGGTACGTGCCTCCGTCCAATGCACAAGCTGCCATTTTTATTGTCTAAGTTCTTGCTCAAGTATACCAGCCATTTCTGATTATCTGCTCCTGAACCATGAGTGTTGTTCGATTGGCAAGTTCTTGGTTTAAATGAATTAATTTGTGGAATCAGTTTGCTCAAAAAAATTATGGAATCAGCATGTGCAAAGGGACAGTACTGCTTAGGAGTTTAATCCTGTTGCATTGTCTGTAATTATAAGAAATTGCCACATTTTTCTCAAGATATTTTGGTCAACAACATAAGTGAAAATATAATGTTAAATCTGCAATGTTAGTGAAGTTAACATTTTTCTCGATGATCTTTAACCGCATGCCAATTTCCTACTTCCTACAAACTCAATCAAGTTACTGCTGTTTTTTAGTACAAATTTGCTACTGGCTATACCTTGACATGATAAAAGCACTCTCTTAATGAACTAGATAGGAAACTTAAGGCTACTAAACGAGCATTTGATGCAAGTATTGATTCTAGAATAAACTTCTTTGGAATTTGGTGTTTCTTTAGATATTGGGAGCCATAAATTCAGAGAGTTTACTCGGAAGGTACGCCATTTCCGTTGTTCCTCAGTCCATCTGTCTCTAGGCAAAGATGAACATGACGGATGATTTTGAGACTTCTCTACAGGTTTTGAGGGGATTCGAGACCGGCATCACGATGCAAGTGAATGATATCAATGTAAGCACCTGCTTTTATTCCTTTAGACATACTGATTGCAGCCCTTTCTGAAGTGTTTTCAGCTTAGTATGATTTACAATAATGCTACACACATGTATATATGTGCCCGCCGTTTCTCTGGATATGACAGCATCAACTTTATTACTTGTGGAGACCCATGTGGAGGGTATCCCGGTTTGATGATGAATATATGTAACAAGATGGAATTTAAATTGTTTTGAAGAATGTTAAATGGTGCATTTGTGGGAATTGCCGTGGAATTGGTACCGGACCATTGTGCTGAGATTGGGCAAGGTAATAGTTTTAATCGAACGTGGTCCGGTGGAATTTAAGCTGACACGTGGTGTGTTAGGGTTTCCTAATTGTGATATCATGAAGGGATTATTGTGTTGGAAATTTTGTGATGGACTAACCTTGCAAGTGAGGTAAGATGTGTTGGTTTCGTGTGTGTTCACCTCAGTGATATAGGTATCGGCGGGTACGTGGCTGACGCTTCGCGGGGACAGCTGGAGGCTGGTGTATCCGGAGGCGTGCAGGCGACCAGGTTCGATGACCTGACGGTCACATGAGGTGGTGTACTCGAGAAGCTTATCCATGGCAAGGAATCCGAGGCAGCTGGAGGCTGCGGCGTCGGTAACCTAATGGCGAAGCTGGTTCTGACCGGTGGGTCCAGGCGTGGGCTGGCGACCGAGAAAGCTGCAAAGATATTTCTTGGAGGAATATGCGGAGAATATTCCCTCTCGGAAATGTGTCTTGTAGTGTGTGTTGTACACCACCCATCCTCAAATACGTTGGAGATGGGCTCTAGGGTGTAGGGCATCTCACCCTTAGGCTATAAATAGAGGGGTAGGGGAGCATCTGCTCCTCATCCCCTTAGAGCTGAAACTTTCAGAAATAGAGGGGTGAGTTGGGTGTGTAAGGGTGGCACTGAGAGTGCTTGTGACCAAATGGAGTGTGGTTTGTATTCTTCAACTTCTATGCATTGAAATCTCTCATCTTTTTGATCATCTTGTGTTGATTTGCTCCAAGTTCTTTCTTTTCTCTTCCCTTTTTGGAGCTCTTATTTGGAGATGAGTCTTGGTGATTTCTTGCTGATTCTTGATGGTCTATGATGCCTTGAGGTTGCTAATATGATTTACCACACTCTTTACAACCATATGAGAGGCAAGAGATCAAGTTCTTGACTTGTTACAAATTTGTACAGAAACTTTCATCCGCGCAGCAGTCAGTAAAAGATTTTTAGAAAAATCTAGAAAAATCATTTTGGGATGATTCTAGTTGGAAAAGATGAGTGACTTATATACCCATCTGTGGTAAAAATTTGAAGTCCACTGGTTTCTCTATTTTGGAGCTATGAAGTAAAAACCGAGCCTCAAACTTTCTGTTTGAAGTTCTTGACAGCTCGTGGTGTTTGGTTTTTCATATTTTCTGTGGATGGATTCTTGAGAAGATTTTTGGTGGAGTGCTTCACGACTCATGGTTGCATAGGGAGAAAACTTCCCACAATTTTTGGACTAACAGAAAGCCATCATCTCTCTGCTCCAAGCAGAAACAAATTCTGAAGAATCTGTTTTTGCTTTCCAGAAAGCAGCTTGTAGTGTTTGAATTTTCATATTTTTTCTATAAGGAGTTTTAAGGAGATTTTTGGTGGACTGCTTAATGACACATTTATACATAGGGAGAAAAATTCTCATGATTTTTAGAGCACCTTAAAGTCACGAACCTTCTGCTGCATGAGAGGACAAGTTCTGAAAGAATCTGCTTTTACTTTTTAAAAGTTGCTTTGAGGTTTTATAATGATCTCTTTTCAAAAGCAAGATTTGAATTGATTCCTCTTGTTTGGACACTTGACAACCAGAAATGTGGCTCTAAAATCCCCACATATTCATATGGATATCATCTATACAAGTTATGGGTACATATAGTTGTCATGTTGTCCATCGTGGTTTGATCTCTGACAGAAAGCAGTTTTTGCGGAATGTTTAGAGGGGCTGCATGTGCAAAAAGAAAGCGTCAAAATTGATTAGCGTCTATTCAGCCCCCTCTAGCCGCCTAGCTCGGGTCTTCATTACTTTAATTTTGATCCTGTTTCTTAGAGCACAGTATCATCAGCAAGCAAAAGGACTACAATCTTTTCTCAAGAATTAAACCAAAAAAAATACCGGAAAACCCTAATAGTAACTTCCTTACCTTTTTTTTTCTATTCATGTCATACAAAAATTATTGATTACATTTTGCAACAGTAATTGTGCTACATATTGGCAGATAGGAACTGCCCTTCTTGTACTTCAAAACCTAAGTGAAATAAACGGTATAGTAATCTATGCAAGTAGAATCTTCAGAGCAGCAGGTAAGTTGTGTAGTATTTTTCTATTGGGTTAGTATGCTATAAAATTAAACTAGAATGGTATGTTTACTAGATAGCGAACATGACAAATGTGAAGTGTCCATTCGACAAAAAAAAACTTTCAGGAATGTTACAGACTTGCAACAGATTTAAAACCACTAAAAGTGGAACGAAATCAACAAATTATACTTGTTAGTGCTAACTGCTCTTCCATATGGTGCATGAGTGTCAAATCAACTCTAAATCTTACTGTTTTTACGGTCGACGGGAGTGCTAACTACATCAACCAATTGTATGAAGATAGATGCACTTCCGAAGCTCCCGCTCCTCAACAAAGAGCCCGGTATTTTCTATGAAGAAATGGTAGATTTCTGTTAGGAGAAATAGCAGATAGCTTTCATTGCAGATACTAAGTTTTGAACCATATCCACCAAGCGCCGGGCACGCGGCAACTTGCTAAATTGAAAGAGTTGTGATAATATATGATTAATGACGTTTGATCAATTGTTTAATTCTTGATGTGAGCGGATATGTATGCAAACTTGTGTTCTTTTGAATCAATATGGCCATATATATGTGGTGGAATGTAATTGTGTGGCCATTGAGCCATTTGGGCGCAATATATATTTTGTGAACTATTTTGCGTTTTTTAGGGTGCAGCATCAGCTGCAGAAAATTCTAATTTATTTTTTCTGTAAATAAGTTTTTCTCGAGGGCCAGTCTATGGCCGTCGAGAATAAGGCTTGTTGGGCTAGGCCATGAGGCTGCACGGCCTACCTTTCATCTATCTCGAGACAGCCTGTCGGCCTCGCGTTGCGTCGAGCTGGCTCCTTTTATCGACCGTCGGTTAGAAGCCATCGAGATAGGCAATCTCGACGGCCAGGCCGTCGAGATAGGCCGTCTCTCTCGACCACGTTGTCTCTAGGGCCAAATCTCGACGGCCGGCCGTCGAGATTGATCTTTCTCGACGGTTTCCGAGGCTTAGGGAGCCTTGTTCCCATGGTGGCGTTGTCTTGGGGACTGGGAAGGTCAGTCGGGTCGGGAGGGGGAGGAGAATTTGAACATCGCAGGAGGGGACGTCGTGGTGGGCCTTAACCAATAGTGCTGAGGTCCGAGAGGAGTACATATAAGAATTATTTTGTAGAAACATTGAGTGTCGAAATGTACACCTTTGTGCCTTGCTTAGCCTATCCCTGGACGTTTGTTTGTTCCACATGTTAGATCAGCTAGGGCTTGCACTTTGCCGCGATAAAAAAAGTCCAGGCCCACCCAGACAGCTGAAAGCAAGCCTGCCCTGGCCCAATAGCACGGTAGGATACCGTCGGACCAGGCTAGACCAAGCACCGCACACAACAGAAGGCAGTATGGTAATAATTTTTTTATAATTTTATATATTGATCAACTGAAATAGTTGTCTAGACGAATAAATGCGTTAAAATTCTTTGGAACTTTCATGTAGAACACAAAATAATACGAGTTTGGGATGACCTCGAAAAATGCAGATTACCCGGAGAGATGGCGTTAGCCCCAAAATGTGCAGCACTATATTTTTTTATAAATTCATATGTTGTTCAAATGGAAAAGTTGTCTACAAGCAAAAAAGACGCATCGAAAGTTCCTACAACTTTCATGTAGAACAGAAGTTTATACGAGTACTAAAAGATCTCAAGAAAATAAATTATTGAATTGTGTTTCAATTCAAGACTGGCATGAGTACAGCCCGAACAGTCGGACGGGCCAAGCATCCTATGGTGCTAGGTTTTCATGTCCGACCTGACCTACCAATTAGGTCGTGTCAACAAGATCCATCTGTTTTTGTGCTTAATGTGTTTTGGGCTGGGCGATTTGCATAGATGGCCCATTTCAAACCATACCCAACTGCCAGGTACACCACATAGAGATTGTGTCATTAATCGTCCTACGAAAATAGGAGCAGACTTCACTGTGAATTTTGAAAGAAAAAAAAAACATTACCCAGGTGTTATATGGTTTTCGTGATTTTCACCGGAAACTGATTATTAGTAAACTGTTTGATGGCTTTTCTATCTTGGTTTTCTTCTTCTTTTTTGCGCAATTTTATGGGCCTGATTCGATTATAGTTATCACCGATCATACGGACAAAAAAATGAACAATGATCCCCTACAGATATATAATTTCCTCTTGTGCATGGGTAAAATTTAACGTGCATGCTAGCCAGTGCCTTGGGTCTATTTCCCTCACTATCTAAAATGTATTCCACGTGGTATTCATCCCTGCATGCATCCACCAGATCGGTAGCCGATCTGACCCGTTCTACAGAGGTGTAATTTAATTAGTCGAAAACATTGTACGGTCTCGTGCTGTCTGTGCATGTCGTACGTACGGGTAGAAGCAAACCGAGTTTGAGCGAGCCAGTCCTGGCTCCATATAGGCTCGTTCAATCCACCAGACTGAAGAGGACGCTCGGCTTGGGCTTGTTCTAGTGTGCCAGCAGGGTGCTCGATTCGTCTCGGGCTCGTTAAAGGCTCGAGCTAGCTCGCGAGCTCGTGCGGAGAGGACCCGGTGAGAGGGAGAGGCAGCGACAGCATTTGGAGGTGGAGAGGGGCGGCGACAGATGGAAGGAGGTGGCTACTATGTCTGCAGGGCAGGAGGGAGAGAAGGCGACGGTTACAGATGCATTGGTTAGAAGAAGGTGCCGGTGGCGCTGTTGACTGGAAGAAGGGAGGGAGCATCGTCTCCTCCCATGTCGTCACCGGCCTTGATTGCTTGAAGCACCAACACTACCCTTGGCCTCCCAGTGCCATCCCCGCCATTGCGGGTCTTGGCGGCCCTCGAAGCACTATCACCGCTGCCGGCCTCCCTGCACCATCCCCATCGTCACTGTCCTCGCAGCTCGCCCGTGGCTCCCCGTAGCATCACCCGCCGGCCGACGCCCCTCGACTTTCCATTTCCTTCCCCTCGCTGTCACACTACCACCACTCAACTTGCCACCATACTCAGGGCAAACCCTAGTCGGCGATGCATGGATTCACCAAAGTGAGGTTTACGTTAGGCATCGGGCATTCAGGCAAACTGAGGGATGGATAGTACGGGTGAAAGCCGATCTGATAATATTTGTCTGAATTCAGATCCATATCAGATTTTAACTGATTTGGAACCCATTTTCCACATGGTTCCACCAACTGTATCATACTATTATCAGGGGAACGGGCACCCCCTCAATTTTTTAGAAAGTTTTAACCCCATATATGCCTATTAGGTCTTATATTAAAAGAAAAAGACTATTTCATAAGATATTCTGGCCTTTTCACCTTGAGCAGCCCACTAAAATGACCCAATAACATTTCCAACTAGCCACCTGCCCCCCCTCCCCCTCCCCCGGCCCATTCGGCCCATCTTAGCAAAATTTGGGGGGAAATCCCCCAAATTCCCCATTCTGCCAACCCTAGTTCTCCCGTCGCCGCCTCCACCCCATTCCGCCGCCTCCTTGACGGGCCGCCCGGCCGCTTCTCGCTCGATCGCCTCGGCGTTGTTCCCCTTCGACACCTGCTCACACGGCGCATGCCGCCCGCGCTGCTCGCCACAGTTCCGCCCTACCACGCGCCTTGCTGCTCGCCTCGGCGCCGCCATTACCACGGCGCGGCCCACCTTACTCCGCCTCGGCGCCTCCACCGCCAGCCGCAATCAGTAAGTGTGCACCCCCCAACTCAAAATCCTGGATCCGCCCCTGACTGTTATGCCTCCATGTTACCTCACTATGATACAACTACCTATTCAACCATACCAATGTTACAAACTTACCAATATAACCATTTTGTTTGATATTACCGCTTATATTGTTATGTCATTTCGATAATCATCTTATTCTACTATGTCATTATCTTGAACCATGGATTATTTCTTTGACGTGTAAGGTAAATACTTAGTTATGTTGATATTTTGTTTAGCATGGTTAAATATCCTTTTTCCATTGATCTTCTATGTCGTTGGACGTAAACCCCTAATGTAGCGTTTGTCCATGAATTTCAAGCACTTTGTCTAAAGTTTATGATATATGGTAGTCGTGTGTCATGAACACTACGCACTATTTCTTTGCTACTTTGTCATTCTCTATCTAGCTTATTGATTAATTGAACATCGAGGAATAATCTCTTGTTTATTCTTTGTCCTTGTCCTTTGTTGATCTACCATTTTCATCGTATTCTTGTTGACCCTATATTTCTTATTTAAATTTATTCTATCTATCACAATTTTTATAAACCTATGAACTATTTTCAATAAATTTATTTGATTTTGTAAATTGTATGCCTGATGGTTGGTTACTTGGTTCTTTGTCGATTGTCTACATAGCCGACGACCATTCTAAAGACCTTTTCTTCTTAGCTTATCTTATCTGACTTATCTACTTTTATGAATTATCTCCGCGGGGAAAAGGGTTTCCAAATGGGCCCTCAAAGGGTAAATCTCCCCTCCCCCACCGCCCCAACCCAAATGCACTAAGAAATGTGAATATGTAACCATCCCGTTCTTTTGAGCTGATCTGAACAGATAAACGACTAAAATGGCTAAATTTCAAAAGATTCTCGAGGAAGTCTCGAGATTCGAATCCATTTTGTTTGACTTGCTTTTTAAAACGTTAGGATCTACCTTTAAAATAGTAAAAAAACAAACTCAAAACCCCCAAAACATACGTCTTTTCGAAATGTAGATAAGTCGTTAAGCTATTAAACCGTTAAGCTGAAAAGAACCTCCTCCTCCTTCGCCTCAAAGACCGCTTCGTTGGGCTCACTGCCTTGGAAAAGTGTTACATCAAGCAACAGGCCCGCATCAACTGGCTCAGGGCGAGTGACATAAAACACAAAGTTCTTCCACATTCGGGCTAGCAGCAGTCAGTGCAAAAATCATATCATCTCCCTAGCCACCCCTCATGGTCTTGCCTTCTCCCAAGCCGACAAGGAAGTCGAGTGCCGCCGTTTCTTCTCTCAGCAAGTTGGCCAGCACACAGCACACGCCAAGACCCTTCTCCCTAGACTGGCCGCGCCTCAGCATCCAGCCTTAGGACCTCTCTGACCTCGATTCGCCATCACGGAGGCTGGGCTCCTCAAAGTCGTCTCCTCCCAGCCCAGGGAAAGCCCCCGGCCTAACGGCTTCACCAGCACCTTTTACCATGCCTACTAGGGCATCATTAAAGAGGACCTAGTTGCGGCGTTCAACCAGAACTTCAACTTGGATGGCAGGCATCTAGGTCTTCTAAACACAGCCAACATTGTGCTTTTGCACAAGAAAGATGAGTGTCAGGGGCTGCAAGATTTTCACCCCATCAGCCTCATCCATAGCGTCAACAAAATCTTCTTGAAGCTCTTGCCCAATCGGTTGGCCCCAAAGTTGAACGACGTTGTCTCAGCAAACCAGAGTGCCTCATTAAAGGACGCTGCATTGAAGACAACTTCCGTTGTGTCCAAGGCATCCTGCACCGCCTTCACAAACAAAAAACCCCAACCCTCTTCCTCAAGCTTGACTTCGCTAAGGCCTTCGACTCAGCGAATTGGGGCTACATGCTAGAGCTCCTCCAAAGGTTGGGGTTCAGGCCCCGCTGGAGAGAGTGGATCTCCCTTCTCTTTAGCACTGCCACTTCGTCGATCCTCCTTAATGGCTGCCCAAGCCCTCCCTTCCACCATGGTCGGGGCGTTCGCTAAGGAGACCCCCTCTCCCTGATGCTCTTCATCCTAGCCATTGATCCGCTCCAGCGGCTCGTATCGCAGCGGATCACGGCATCCTCAACCAGCTTGGCTCAGCCCCCCTTAAACTCCGTACCTCTCTCTATGCCGACGATGTGGCTATCTTCCTCAGACCCGACCAAAACGAGCTAACCTCCATTGTAGAGTTGTTGGACTCCTTTGGCTCCATCACCGGCTTGAAGATTGACTTTCACAAATGCTCGGTCACCCCCCTGCACTGCTCCATCAAAGATCATGACCTCATCCTAGGACCTTTCCCAGGAATCAGAGGTGTTTTCCCTTGCACCTACCTCGGCTTCCCCCTTTATTACAGGAAGCTCAGCAGGAGCCACTTCCTGCCCCTTGTTCAAAGGTCCAATGGAAAGGACGCCTCCTATCCAAGGCTGGCCGACCCATCTTAGTCCAGGTAGTCCTTTTTGTCGTCCTACCTACTTCGCTATAGTTTTCCACCTGCCCAAGTGGGTCGCTAACGCGATCGACAAAATCCGACAGTCCTTTCTTTGGAAAGGGACGGACGGCTCCTCTGCTGGCCACTCCTTAGTCAATTGGTCGACCGTTTGTCCCCCAAAGCGCCTCGGTGGGCTAGGGGTCCTAGACCTCAACATCTTCAACCATGCCCTCTATCTCCGTTGATTGTGGCTCAGCTGGAAAGACCCCTCAAAACCCTGGTCTGAATTCGACCTCCATATGAATAAGGATGGAATTGCCCTCTTCCGAGCGCCAGGCAGATCTCGATGGACAATGGCTACTGCACATCCTTCTGGAAGGAGCGTTGGCTCTAGGGTTCTGCATAGCCCATATAGCCCCAAACCTCTTCAAACATGCCAAATTGTGGAACAGTTCGGTTGCTCACCTGCTTCCCAACCACCGGTGGATGCGGCACATTGGGCCTATCTCATCCGCTTCCCTTCTAAGAGAGTGTATCCTCCTTTGGAGTTTGGTTCATCAAATCAACCTCTCCGACATCCCAGATGACATAACTTGGAACCACTCCCTTTGTGGGAACTACATTGCCAAGTCCGTCTACAATCTCCAACTCGTGGGTAGCATCTCCCACCCCTTGCTCTGGCCATCCGGTCAGTCCAAGCCCCCAAACAAATGCAAGTTCTTCGTGTGGAAGCTGAGCCTAGGGATGGCAATGGGGCCCTGTTACCCGATCCTCGGTGGGGAATTCCCCTATTAGCTGACTGGTATTGGGAGAATTGATCCCCCGCGGGATGAAAATGGGGAAAATTATTCCCCCGTCGGGTATTGCGGGGACGGGGACGGGGAAATTCCTCCCCACGGGGACCCGGTCTAAACCCAAAAATAAAATATTTAGTGGGCCCACCCACTTCATCGGCCCAACACAGCCCAACTCAACTTATCACTCCACCCCTAGTCCACTCCACTGCTCACTCCACTCCATTGGTGGCGGCGACGCGAGGTCGACGGCGGCACTGAGAGCAGCGACCAAGCTGCGGGGAGCAGTGGTCGAGCGGCGACAGCCTTGAGGCTAGGCACGACGACAGCTCGGGAGTAGGCAGTCAGGCTCGGCGATGATGCGGGAGCAAGCCCGGCGTCGCAGAAGCAGGCGCGGCGGCCGTGGCCCGAGAGCATGCGGCGCTTCACCACACCATTGGTATGCCCTAGCTCATGCCATGATTGCCTTCTTCATGTTGTTCTTTTCTCGGGTGTGGAAATCCATCGGGTCCCCATTCCCCAATCGGGGATGGGGAGAAATTGTACCCGTTAGCGGGGACGGGGACGGGGATAGGGAACGAGGAAGCTTCGGTGTGCCGAGGATGGGGACAGGGTACCATTTGTAGCGGGGACCCGCCCCATTTCCACCCCTAGCTGAGCCATCGTCGCATCAACGCTGCCAACCTTCTCGTCACGAAAGGCTGGCCCTACCACGCGACCTACTCCCTCCACAACGGCCCCCTGGAGACACTCAACCACCTCTGCTGCTCTTGTAACTTCTTCTCCAGGGTTAAGGCTAACTCCAACAATGATCCCTAAATTTGGCCCCCTGTAGCCTCATATATAGACTTTCTCTAAAAAGATCTCACTCTATATCTTTCTCATTTCCAACAACATTCCCTATATAGAGAATTGGATAGGGGAAGGAGATAGAATCCCTCATATATGGGAATGAAGAGCAATTCTCTATTTTAGGGGATGTAATAGAAAATTTTTGTTGAAGAATATAGGGGAAGAATCCGTTCTCCATTTTTTTGGTAGGGTTAGGTGGAGGGCACGAGAGAAGCCGGGCCGGCCAGCAGTGGCGGAGCTTGACCCAAAATGTAGGGGGGCCAAACTACCAAAGCACAAAAGTTCAAACTCCAAACTCCAAATTTTATATAAAGGATGGTCATGATTCATGACAGAATCAAACATACAATACTCAGTAGTATTTGCATCCATGATAGCGTATAAAATACATGTATTATTGTCTACTATATATAAACAGTGACAAGTACATGTACTTAAAAGTAAAAGAAGCTATCAGCTATATATATCTATCTATCTATCTATACACACACACACACACAAAAGTACATCTTGTCATTGGCTATATTGTTTCATTGGATCCATTAACTCACTACACTGGCTACAGATCAGCTCTTCTCTTCTTTAACTTCTTAAACTCCAAAATGATATCATCATAGCTGCACTTATCTGCCATTTCGCCTTCTATGTTTACTACCAAGCTGTTGGCAAGAAAGTCATCTTCCATCCTATTCCGCAGCCTTGTCTTAACAATCTTTAAACATGAAAATGCTCTCTCAGCACTGGATGTAGAAACTGGAAGAGTAATTACTAGACGGACCAATTTATCGATCAAATTGTAGATAACATCCCTTCTTGTCTCAACAAAGCAACGACAAAGATCAGTTAAGGTTGATACCTTCTTTAGCTCTTCACTGTTGGAAGCATCCACAACAAAATGTCTCAATTGCTGCTCTAAACCATACCTATCTTGCTGTGTAAAATCAGCAGGGTAATACTTCTTCACCAACTCACAAATATCAGCAGGTTTGAATGACACAAATTTATTGTTGGGGATCAATGTAGCACTAGTAGATAAAAGATCCATTACCTTTTCATTAAATCTGATATTTAATTCTTGCAATTGAGTATCCAGTGTCGCCCGAAATATTTCCACACGAAAATAATGTTCATTGGTGAAATGATTTGGCTGACGGCGAGCACGACAACCACGCATGATATATGTTTCCTCCATTTCTGGAATATCAACACAATGATTTACACAAAATTCAACAACCTTGCAAAAGAACACATCCCAGCCCTCATCTGATCTTAATTCTTCAAGGCACACTTTTGTTGAAAATACTAGACGGATTGCATTTACTATATCTTGTGATTTTTTTGTATAGCCTGACCAAGCTCATTCGTTATCTCCAATATATCTTTCATCATACATAAGATAAAAACAAATTGAAAAGAGGACAAATAAGTGAAAGCAGTGTCACCATCTGCACGGATTGAGCCCACTGATGCATCTGAAGCAATGTTTTGAAGAACTGAACTTACTGCGTTGAACATACACATTAGGCTGCAAACTAAACCAAAATGAGAACCCCACCTAGTGTCTCCTGGTCGCTTTAATGCACAAATCTGATTTGCCCCTCGACCAGTTTCAATCTCATCAATAGCTAGTGAATGTGCTAGTTCAACCAATTGGGCCTCATGAAGCTCATCATGACGCTTTGCTGAAGAGTCAACTGTGTTTATAATAAAGACCAATTTCTGAAAAAATTGGTTAACCGGAACTACCTCCTTAGATGCAGCAACCAGTGCAAGTGCAAGCGATGGGCATAGCAATGAACATAATATGCAGACAGACATTCCATGAGAAAAAGAGCTTGCAAACCATTGAACTCACCTCTCATATTGCTCGCCCCATCATATCCTTGGTCACGAAGGTTTTGAATATCAAAAGAATGGTGGGCTAATACAGAGCATAATTCCTCTTTGAGTGTAAGTGCTTTGGTATTCTTTACATGGATCAAGTCAAAAAAGCGTTCTTGTAACAAGCCATCTTTATCAACAAATCTGAAAACTAGTGCCATTTGCTCTCTTTTTGCCACATCACATGTTTCATCAACTAAAATAGAGTACTTAGAATCACCAATTTCATCACAAATATGTTTCTTGACTTTACTTGCAAAAATACTAACAATCTCCTTTTGAATATCCGGTGATGCGTACTTTGAATTGTATGGAGCATTCCCCAATACAACCTTGGCAATATCAGGATTGAATTCTGCAATAAGTTGTGTAAGTTCAAGAAAATTTTCTCTGTTCCTTGAATTTATTGTCTCATCATGACCTCTAAAAGCACAGGATTGTGAGGTGAGCCACCTAACTACTGCAATAGATGTTTTAAGCCGCAAACGATTTGCTTCTATCTCTTTCTTGGTCTTCACCACTATAACATTTTCTAGATGACCTGGCTAGTTCAATAAGGTTTGACATTCCATGACTGCAATATTATGCTGTGAGCACGGTTCAGATCCTATATGGGTCAAGAATGAACAATTTCTTCCATCTTTTACCTTCTTCCAATTTCCAAATTCTTGTACTATGAAGGCACCAGAACCACCTCTTTTGTTTCTATGTTTACTTGCCACAAAGCAAAACAAACAATATGCAAGGTCACTACTCTGTGAGTACTCTAGCCATGAAGGGAAAAGACTGAACCAACTAAATTGAAAGCGACGTTGATGACCTTTTGGACCAGAAGGTTTGTAATTATGCAACCTGGGTTGCATAGGACCCAACTTCAAATATGCTCGACGCACATCATCCCTTTGCTCTAGTGGATATTACCAAACTTGTGGGCGTAATGCTGGATCACGCTCCAAGAATTCAATACCACGAAATATGATGTCTTCATTCATTCGATGCTCTTCGTTTAGATCTTGACTTTGCCTTCGTCCCACTGCTGGTGGTTCCAATTCAAGCAAGGGAGGAGTATTAGTTTCAACAGCAGCACCAGCATAAATTTGTTCTAGACCTTCTGGTTCAACAATTCTTCTTTTATAATATGACTCCATGGTTCTCCTCTTCACCATCTCTGTGATTGTGATTTGTGAACCTTCAATGCATCCACCGCGTGCGCAGGCGTCAGACGGCGGAGACGGCCGATGGTGGCGATGGTGGTGGGAGGCAGGCGCGGGCAATCTTGCAAGGCAGCGGCGGCGAAGTCGGCGACATGGCCTTGCCAGCGCAGCAAGAAGGCATGGCATGGCAATGGCAACCAAAACCTAGCTGAAGTAAGTGACGAGCATGAGCGATGAGCACGAGCTATCGAGTTCTTTTCTTCTTGAATCTCGATCTGGTGATCGATCTTTTGTTTCATTTGTTGGGCTCATGGGCTGTTGGTGTGAATGCTGATATGCTTTGTTTCATTTGTTGGGCTGTTGGTGACTTCGTGTGAATGTGTGATGGTGTTGGGCTTTGTTTCATTTATTGGGTTGATTGCAGAGAGGGCCAATGAAGCAGGCCTGCTATGTTTTGGGCCTAATAATACCTGAGGGTCTTTAAAAATTTTTTTGCTAGGGGGCCAGGGCTCAGTTTGACCCTAACAAAGCTCCGCCCCTACTGGCCAGAAACATCAATGGATCGGAGGACACACGTGGCGTAGCCGGGCCCACAGCCCACGGCCCACCGCGCCTCCAGGCCTACGCGAAGACCGCGACTTTTCAGGGCAAGGAGGAGCAAATCTTCCTCTTCCATTCCTCGAAAAAGAATTCCCTTTCGATACCCTAGGCCCTATAGCCGCCCCGCCTTCGCTGATCGCGCCCGCCGTACGCCGCTCCCCTCGCCGCGCCGCCGCGCCTGCGACCATGGCAGGGGCATCGACCCGCCGCTCCTCCACCATGGTTCTCTCCTCCCCCAGCCTGGTCTCCCTTCCTCCCCCTCTTCTTGGGTTTTTACTATTTCGCGAGCTCCGATCGGATCCAAATTCGACCGAGTAGTTTGTTTGTTTTTTTTTTGTTTTTGTTTATCGAGATATCCTTCATGGCAAACGCTTCAAAGACATTAGTGTTATTTTCGAGTTTTTTTTGGGTGAATTTCCCCCTAGTTTTGAACTTAGAACCCTAGATTGGATTCGCCACTGTGTCTCCCTGCCCGGGCGGTGGATCCGCCACAATAATAGCACATCATTGGGTAACATGCACATACAATTTCGGGGCTTCATTGAGTTATGAGATGCTCCATCACCATCCATGTCATTGCTGTCTGCTTTTGCTTCTGCAGCTGCTGCGGAGTTTGCAGAATGTTTTAGATTGTGAGCGTTCAAGCCTCGCGCGCTCCTTCTCTACTCGTTCCGGCTCTGTTGTCATCAAAGAAAATGGTATGCATTTTCTAATGGCACTCCTTTCGCCAGTTTGTTTTCATGATGTGCATTTTTTTGGTGATTGATTGAAAGGTGCCTGTAATGAACAATTGTTGTGTTTATTGACGTGCCATTTGTTGAAAAGAAATAGAGGCATCATCGCAAATGAAAACTTATTCTCGAATATAATTGGCACATCACTTTGTTTAGTGATGAAATTCTGTATCACTACCGTAGCACCACCGCTACAAAACATTGCATGGCCCATTAGGAATTTAATTATACAAGTTATACGTTTCAGGTGCTAAGATATTGGTTACTTGGATCCTTCAAATGATCACATGCACTAATTTTACTTTTTTTCTTTTTGCCTGGGTAGCAATATCAACATGAATCACTAGCCGGTAATGTACATCTGATATAGAAAAATTGATGGATAATTAAACTTCCATAATTTACAGATGAAAGATGGCAATAGAAATGTAACCCTTGTCAATGTGACATCTTCATGTCCTGGTATATTGCCCGCTTCATTATTCTTTATACTCCTACCAAACATGTTCATCTTACTGCGTTGACCTTGTGAGTTCCATATTAAGGTGCGGTTTGTCATGTACATAGTTTAGATGCACCACTGTTTTCTAGTGCTGGTACGAGCAACTCTTATTTCTGTGGGACTTTGTGTACAATGAAGAAGTTAACCTTGTTGATTGGATGGCTCCCTTATAGCTATTGTAAATTTGATTCCCCTGGTTTCTGCAGGTGTTGACAAAAGAATCGGAGGTGCCAGATTTTCTCAGCACAAGCAACCTGGCAAAGAGCTTGAGACGTTCAAGGTTATGTTTTTGTATAAACTTCGATGAAATTCCTACGGGTACCTTATCCTGATTTCTAGTCTGTTCTGTTATCATTTCAGGTGTTACTTGGAGGAGCAAACAGAAGCTACACTAGCAGAAGTGCAGCCAACTACCATATCCTAAATACTGTTCCTGGGATCAATGGTTCACTGTCATGGTATGTGTTTTTTTCTTCTGTAATGCTATAATTAGCTTATGTGGCTTTGTGGAGGATGTTTCAAATGGTAAAACCTTAAAATAGCCAAAGAGGAGAATGAGAACTAGCAATATCTGACTATTTAATGCCACCTTGATGCCTAAGATAAACCATCACATCTTTTAAAACACCCTTGAATTATTCCACTATACCATGCCTTTCCACCTTTCTGTGTACTATCCACCATGAGGTATTGGTAATGCACTGAAGGTGTTTTGGCCCTTTTGTTTTGTCAGTGGACAGGTTGCTCCAGCAAGATCTTTCTCAAGTAGTGCAGGTACTTCCCTCCTTGACCTGCATTTATGCTGCATATTTCATTACAACACAAGATCAGATTTACTTTTGCAGCTTCTCATGTAGAAAGTCGTATGATGTCATTGATGTTGCTCTTTTGTCACTGTTTGTTTATCCCATCTATTCATTCGTTCATGTATTCATGACATGTCAAGTTTATTTCCCTGTTTTCATTATGAGATAGTAATATTCTATCCAATACTACTTCTCTGTTGAATTTCCAAGGACAGTTTTTTTTTTTGTGCTGTAGCTAAGACTTTAGCTTACTTGTGTTCTGTTGCTACAAAATGTTTGTGTTTATGAATCTTGGGCCCCACATCTCCACCATTGTTTTGGTTCCTTTGCCAAAGTTGCCTATAAAGCCCCTCAATTTTCTATGTGAGCTGTTGTCAGTCTTATATAATGTGCCTTTTCCAGACCTTCCACCACATCAGGAAATTGGGATGCCATCGCTCTCCCCTACAATGACTGAGGTATTTGTTACCCAAAACCTACTAATTATGAAACTGTGAAAAGAATTATAAGTGAGTTGACATCATGGTTGCACCTTATCTATATTCCGTAAATAGCATATGTTACATCTAACACATGTATTTTCTGTAGGGAAACATTGCCAGGTGGTTGAAGAAGGAAGGGGACAAAGTCTCACCTGGTGAAGTTCTCTGCGAGGTGGAAACAGTAAGTTTTCTAACCTTTTAAAACTAACTTACATTTATTTTGTATTTTCATTCATTTAAATGCAGTGGAAGCCAAATAACCTTTGAATGCATTTCTGCTGTCAGGATAAAGCCACCGTTGAGATGGAGTGCATGGAAGAGGGATATCTCGCAAAGATTGTTCAGGGAGATGGTGCCAAAGAGATTAAAGTTGGTGAGGTACATGTTTACTGACAAAAGAACATAATCTTGTCACACTGCTCAATTGATCATCAGTATAGTATAGGCATCACTAATGCTTACTTGATTCACTGTTTAATTGACAATCCTGATTGAACCATTTGGCCCATGCTGTTGTCCCTTTTAGATCATCGCTATAACTGTGGAAGAAGAGGGTGACATTGAGAAGTTTAAGGATTATAAGCCGTCGTCTTCCTCTGCACCTGTGGCTCCTTCTGAGTCAAAATCTCAATCTGAACCTACGGAACCAAAGGTGGAGGAGAAACAGCCTGCCAAGGGTCCTGAGCCAGAGGCTCCAAAGACTGAAGAAGCTTCTCGTCAAGGAGATCGAATTTTCTCCAGCCCTCTTGCAAGAAAATTAGCAGAAGATAACAATGTAAGTTTTCTTATTTGAGCTAAGGTGTCGTTTCTTTTCGCCTTATCTTAGGCCTTGTTTGTTTGAGCTGAAAGTTGCTGAAAACTTTAATCTGAAAAAGTTGTGACCCCTCAAAAGACATCTTAAAAGAGTTCAAAAAATTATGAAAAAATTATTTCACAAACACTAAAAAGAACTATTTAAAACCCCACAAAAATGACTACAAAATATTACATCATTTGGCTTATACAATAGAGGAAAATGCATCGGAGGTCTATTAACTTGTAGCGTGGTGCCATTTAGGTCCATCAACTTCCAAACTGCAGTTTTGGGTCCATTAACTCTTTAAGTTGTTTACTGTAGGCCCGTACCTTTTCGTTTTGTGTTTAGATCCGCCGTGGCATGGATCTGCAGTAAACAACTTAAAGAGTTAATGGACCTGCAGTAAACAACTTAAAGAGTTAATGGACCTGCAGTAAACAACTTAAAGCGTGGTGTCCATGCCACGCCGGATATAAACACAAAACGAAGGGGTACGGGCCTGCAGTAAACAACTTAAAGAGTTAATGGATCCAAAACTGTAGTTTGAAAGCTGATGGACCTAAATGACACCACGCTACAAGTTAATGGACCTCCGGTACATTTTACTCTATACAAAAATAACAAATTTTCATTTCATTTAATTAATTTAATTTAAGCTGAAATACAAGGCCTTAATTATCTTATTTTCCCATCTATAAAGTCAATAAAATGAAGATAAGGCAAAATGAATGATACCTAAGTCTAAATAGTCATTGTCAGGAAACCATAGTTACCAGATTTGTGCCACATGGTGTTGAACCATGATCACAATCGCGCAAATCATTTTGGGATTTGGATGTGATCTGATTCGTTGCAAGTTGGTGTTGGATTTGGGGGAAAGGGAGAACTGAAGAGGGAGGATGAGAGGAGAGGGACACCTACATCAGTCTCTGTTGCGCTTCCTTTTGTCGCTGTTGTGCTTGTGCTTCCAATCGTTGCTGCCGCGGCGGCTGCAGTCGTTGCTCGCCATCATCCTCCCCACTGATGCGGACGATGGACGGAGCGACATGGTTCTCAGCGACACTTGGTGATTACATCGGCCCTGAGGTAGCACAGGAGGAAGAGTATGCTGTAGAATATGCATTGCAGGAGGAGCAATGAGGAGGAAGGGGAAGCGTCAAGTGCAGAGCGCTTGAGGGGAGGCGATGGAATGGGAGCAGGGAAGCAGAGTGATGAAGGAGAGGTGGATTCAGCCTGGATGTGTGGTCTTCCAACACATGGCTGACCTAAATGGTTTGCGTGGCATGGGATGGTTTGGGCCTGGTTGGGTTGTCATGTGGCCCATATGTTCTTTGGTTTATTTAAATTTTATGTTGTGCAAGGATCTTATGTGACTGCTATCTTTATAGATCAACCAATTCAGTATTCCACAAAGAAATATCATATCTATGATTTATGAACCTTCTTTTCAATTCGCGAACCCTATCTCCGATTTGCGAACTGAAGATGTATACCTCCTCAACGAACCTTATTTTTACTAAGCGGTGAATTGTGAACTGCGAACCCGAATTGCGAACCCAGCGAATAGCGAATCAGGTAACTATGTAATGAACCTGAGGGTTGGTGTTCCCTTGAATAGGTCCCACTGTCAAGTGTAAAAGGAACTGGTCCTGATGGGCGAATTTTGAAGGCAGACATCGAAGATTATTTGGGTATGTTAATTCTCTCTTGTAGTTGGCTTGCTGTATTCCAGTGTGAAAGGTTGCTTGCTGTAGCATTACTTTCCTGCATCTAGAAATTCAGTATGGACTACTTAAGTAAACTACACTGAATAGTTTTTAATTAGAACACTTCCTGGCGTTGCATGTACATGCTTATCATTTCATGCTAGTTTTGAACTAGGTTCCATTCTTATTATCAATTTTGATTTGGACGTGTTTCCATGTGAAATGCTGTCATTGGTTTGTTGGCTTGTTGTTTAATAGTGTTTTTTTGGTTGGGTAGGATGTTGTAGAAGTTTTGAAATCAAAGTTAGACACAGAGTTGCGCATGCATATCATATGCTCATATGCTCTAAGATCTTGCGTTTCTATCTGCGTTCACTTTTAAAAAATTTTCTAGTCATATGGATGACAATCTACTACTTGTATCCATGCACAGTTGCAATCCACATAGGCAACATACTAAGAGAACCGCAGCTCTTGCTTAAATGTGATTGGTGTGAGTTCTCTGAGCTGATGTTTAATCTGTTAGCCTGCTTTGTTCAGTAAGGCAATCCATTATGTAATTTTACATGTCTTCAAAATGCAACTTTGACCACTAATTATCATTGCAATCTGTTTATAAAATCTAGAAAAAATGTGATATTACGGATGCGTTTTTCTTTATATCTTGTCTTGTATTCTGTTTGATTATATACATTGAATGCACTTGTTTACCCTGTACACCAAGGTCTCATAATAATAACTCCACATTTCTATGTGCTATTCTTGATTTTTTTTCTTTATTTTTTGTTGATAGTATTAGTTTTCTTACTTCGCCGGGATTTGTGCCTGAAGTACGTAGAATTTGATTTTTTTTACCAGCATTATATGTAGATCCAGGTAAGAAAACTGCTAAGTGTTGAGTATGATTTTCCTTTTGCTATTAGATTGTTTCTGTTGATCATGGAACTCATTCCTTTTAATGTTTTATTTTGCTTAACAAAGCTTCTGTAGCTAAGGGTGGCAAGAGGGAGTCCTTTGCAGATTCAAGATTAAGTTACGCTGATATTCCACATACACAGATAAGAAAGGTAATTTCATTGGCACATAATCCTGAGAAAAATGTTTAATCAATGTTATCAGCCTTATAGTGTTTTAATTAATTCTTTGCAGATTACCGCGAACCGCCTGCTAACTTCTAAACAAACAATCCCACATTACTACTTGACAGTTGACACACGTGTTGACAAACTTAACAAGTATGCTTTTGGCTAAGTTTTTGTTATATATAAAGCACTATTTTTCATTTTTGGGAAAACATGTACTGTATTATATTTGTACCGCTGCTTTTATAGTTTCTGTCCAATAAGGGGTTCTTAATTTAATTTTGTTCCAGGCTGCGAGGGGAACTGAATTCATTGCAGGATGCTGCTGGTGGAAAGAAGATATCTATTAATGATCTTGTTATAAAGGTAATACTGGTTCCTTTTTTTATGTTGCTTTTTTTGCGTTCATTTTTGGATTTTTGACCTTACATGGATAAGTTCATATTGGATTCCTTACGGTGTTAATTTTTTATGCAATCCCCAGCTTCACATCTATCTTCATTCGGTGTGCAGGCTGCAGCTTTAGCTCTTCAAAAGGTCCCTCAGTGTAACAGTTCTTGGATGGATGATTTTATTCGACAGTAAGTTCTGACGGAAAATTTATACTGTGGAGCTTTAGTTCTGTCTACATGGAAAGTGATATTATGATAAAAAGTATTTCTCATGCAGATACCACAATGTGAACATAAATGTAGCTGTACAAACTGAGCATGGACTTTTTGTTCCAGTAGTTAGGGTAAGCAAGTCTAAACTTGTCCAATCCGTGTAATTTCCTCCCTTGTTTTCTAACTTGTACTTGTGTTGCAGGATGCAGACAAGAAGGGACTTGGTACGATTGCTGAGGAGGTGAAGCAGTTAGCTCAAAGAGCAAGGGATAACAACTTAAAGCCAGAAGATTATGAGGTATGAATTGCATAGTAGCTGATAAGTATGAATTAACACATTATTCTTGACATGTTTGGTGCTGTATTTTCAGGGTGGCACATTCACTGTATCAAACTTAGGAGGACTTTTTGGCATTAAACAATTCTGTGCCATCATAAATCCTCCTCAGTCAGCAATCTTGGCCATTGGTTCTGGTAACAAGTCGTTCTTCCCTGTTGCTGTCCTTTTGGAAATATGTTTAGGTTACACCATGAATGCAACAGTAGCCCTTTGCGTTAATCATTATTATTTGTGAGCTTTACCAACCTTGCATTGCAATCTGCTATGGAAATCCCAGTACATCAACTCAGAAATCATGCATGATCTTACTCTGCATTCTAGATTTTTATCCAGTCTTGACTGCCTAGAAACACCCGGTTAGTTCTATACAGAATCTTGAACACATAATTTGAGGTGCAGTGCCTTTTATTTATCTTTGTATTCCACTTTGTAGGGCATATAGGTCTAGCTTATGCCAGGAAGGTCCAATTAGTTTTGTTGTTTTGCTAATCGCTTTTTTTTATGGAGCAGCTGAAAAGAGGGTGATCCCAGGCAGCGCCGATGGTCAGTATGAGTTTGGTTCCTACATTTCAGCAACACTAAGCTGTGATCACAGGGTTATTGATGGTACAGTACTCTTGATCTTATCGAAATCAGTGGTGCGTTTGGATTGTGGGTGTGAAAAATAACATGGTGGGACAAACATTTTCTGTAGGTGCAATCGGTGCGGAGTTTCTGAAATCGTTCAAGGGATATATTGAGAACCCCACCTCGATGTTGTTGTGAAGTTAGGATGATGAAAACTATTCTTGTCAAGCTGTTGAATAACGCAAAGAATGGTGCCGTCTCATTTTGTATAATCTCGGCACGGACCTGGAAACCAAGAGCACAGAGCCAACACAGGATGACCTGTTTTTTGGATTAAAAGCTTTTCCTTTCGTTTTCACAATTTGGTTCTTCCTAAAGTTTACACTGAAAAGTAGGTTGGACTTGTATTTTACAAGCTAGCCTTGTGCCTTCGTTGAGCTCATTTTTTGGGGTGCCCTCGGCAAGTCTGATGGTACGAGAATGTCACGGTCTGGTGGATTGTAGTATCTGCCTTTTCTATGCATACTACTTAGCCAGGAGGCTCAGAAATTGATCGGAATAAGATGTCTATGTCGGAAAAGTTAAAGCAGATGTGCATAAATTGATGAGACTAATAATTCATACAATGATTTGAAGTGTTGTCCATTCCATTCCACTCATGCTCTGGTATGGCTACGGATTGGCGGTTTGCCTGGCTCTTAAAATTCCCTGGAATATGGGCAGGATCTGGCTTATGAAAAACAAGAGGCATCTAGTTCCTTGTCATGAAAGCTGACATCCACATCACAACATGGCAAACAGACTCGAATCTGCTTAAAGTTCCGGTCCTTTTCTGTTTTATACTAGAAAATATCGTGGCACTGCCTGGCACCGCTTTGTTTCATACATTAGGATTACTGGTCTCGGCGAAATGAACACCTGTTCCCGTTTATTATTTATAGCTTGTACAACCTTTCGTATTATTTGTCTCCATAAGAAAATATTTAGCGAACACTGGAAAGTGCTAGAGCTCTTACTTTTGAGAGAGTATTTGCTAGATCATTTAGGAAAGGAATCTTTTACGATATAACCTAAAGAAATTTTAGAGAATTCGTAAATAAGAAATTGTGTTATACAAGGGAAGTGTGTTCATTGCGGATGCTCTAAGTTTTACAATGTAAAATGATATAGGGACCTGAGGGGAGGGAGCACAGTGAATGTGGCCATTTATGTATATTGTAGCTTTTGATTCTACAAAATGGTATGTTTATAAATAAAATACAAAAGTATTAAATTAGTCCCTTAATTATCTTTGTTGAACCAAATTGTTTTCTGAACCTAAAACTGGGGTGAGACCAGTCCCTTAAATTTAAAAACCTAGTCTAATTGGTCCTTTAACGGGTAATCCTGGGTTTGGAGTGTTTTTCATTGATGTGTTTGCTAACGTGGCAGAACAAACCTATGTGGATGGCATTTCGGACACCACCTCATTTCTAATCTCTTTCCCCACCGCTCCCTCTCGAGGCCTTGTTCTTTTCAGCGTATAGTTGCGTTGGTGTATTACTGTAGCAAATTTGTGAGCTCTTGAAAATAGGTCTAAAGATTATATAAAATAATCAAAAATAGTTTTAGCATCTTTGGAAGGACTACTAAAAGTCACGAAAAAATCGTTACAAATTATCACAACACATAGGCTCACTGTTCGTCTACACGGCCGTTTAGACCGTTTACACACCGTTTAAACGCTACTCAGTAGTCAACTGTGTAGGACGTGTAGGCCGTTTAATCCGTATAATCCCGTTTAATCCGTTTTTTGGTCCGTTTAATCGGCCATGTAGTCTGACTATTCGCTAAACGAAGAGTGGCCGACTGTTTAGCGTTTACCGTTTAGGCTAACACGATAGGCTATATAAAAATAACAAAATTTGCTACAGTAATACGCAACGGAATGATACGCAGAAAAGAACAAGGCTTGACCTCATATCTCTCTCCTATATCTAAGATGGTGTTGTGGCCAGCCTGGTAGCATAAGGGCAACGTAGACGGAGGTGCGGGCGTGGAAGCGGACAGTCCATGCGGGGGTAGCTAGGGGTGCCACAGACACATACGTGGAGGCAACTGCAGTGGGTAGCGCTGATCAGATTTGGGAGGGCCGTCCTAGCTCCACCGGAGCCTCCTCATGCGCCTCCGTCCTCCGGTGCTCCTCTCTCCTCGGATCTCTCCGCCACTCTCACACACACTCTCTCTCTCTATACAAACTCTGATGCGCGTTAGGTCGGCCCGATCTTTTGATGAGAACGATACATCGATTTGGTGTAGTGACGATGCTACCAATCCACGGGATTAGCAACACGATTGATTCTTGAACCTGCTAACAATCGTGAACAAGCAAGAACAAGATGATAACCGATAAATCACGAAGCCAAGGGGAGGTTCTGTTTCTCAACCTGGGTAGTCTAGTCGACGCACGCAAGGTTGAGGAGGGACGCACACGGGGTGTAACACAACACAAAAAAACTAAACATAGAAGAACAACGGCGGCTAGGGCGAGTAGGTCAGCGAAAACCCTAAGTTACATGGGCCGTAGGCCCAAAAATACGGTGACGCAGCATCCTGAAATTGTGGCCCGTGATATTCTTCTGCTTTTCCCTGACGCTCCTGGATAAATATAGATATGGGGTTAGATCCATTAGAAAGCTTATCTCCTAAGCTTTTCAATGAGTGGTCGCGCGCCGAAATCGGAGTTCGGGAGCCCGAGTTACGCACGTTTGAAATTGATGTGTTGCTGGATGGCCGAACCGGGCTTGTTGGCATCTTGGGTTTCCATGTGGGCCTTCCTTGATGTGTGGGCCGTCTTTAGGGTGCGTACTTGACGTGCTGGTCCTTTGACGTGGGCTTGAAAGGCCGAGCTTCTAAATTAAGGTCACTCGGTGACGAAGATGTCATAGCGTCAATTGTAGGTGAAAAAGACGGAGCGGCATCGGTAGTCGTTGAAGAAGTCATCAAACTTTATGTCTAGGCTCAAGCACTCGCCTTGACCACTCCATGATGCTGCGCCCGATTGCCGTCCTAATCACGACACCGCTCATCATCCTAGTTTGCCAACGAGACGCTTCGACACCATCTTCACCAGCAGTAGATCTAGTGGAGGTGATGAAGCTCATGGACGGAGGGGCATCGCCGATCTGGAGATAAGATGAAGATGAGAGAAGAGAGGGTGAAGAGCAAAGGAGGGCGGAAAAAATGCCATGTCAACATCCATGTAAGCGGAAACCAAATTGACCAGCCAAAGAACCAACAAAAACTTTGGTCTCACCCCACTTTTTGGTTCAAGGACCAAGGTGATCCAACAGTGATATCCGAGGAAACAATTTGGTACTTTTTTATATATTTTATTTTCTATCCAATATAACCTAATATGTAAACCTAATATGAAAGATATATTAGTAATTTCGATCTCCATAGATCTACATCATTATATCCAGCATTACCATTATAACTATTTAGATCAATGTCATGTCCTTTGTCTTTGTATCATCTCTAATGGGGCTATCATGACTCTACCTTAAGTTCCTCTCCTTTTGTTTGCATACGTGATAACTCTGTTGTCTCCTAATTAAAGTATTTAATAATATAATTAGTAAATTAATATGATACTATTTCTATTTTTATATAGTTGGTATGAGTCATTTTCTATTTTTGACTTTAGTTGATATGACCTTTTTTGTCGGGCTATAGTTGATATGTGCACTCTTAACTTTTTGGTATGCATTTTTTTATTTATATTTTTTATTTTATTTTATATTAACACTTTTTAGTTTTCCTGTTGATATGGGTTCTTTTTATATTTATTTTCATTACAATTTGTGTTTTAAAATTTTTAGTTGACACGAGCTCATTTTTTATTTCAAAATTATGTTATTTATATGTGTTGGTTGTAGTTGGTATTTACTCTTTTCTAGTTTTCTAGCCGAGACGAATTCTTTTTTCTATTATTTTCATTTCAAATTTATATTATTTAATTTTTTGTTTGTAGTTGATACGAACTCTTTCGTTGTTTCGTAGTTGACGTAAATTCTTTTCTATATTTGGTTTTACTCCAAATTTGTCGGATATTTTTATTTCTAATTATAGTTGTCATAAACTATTTTTCTATTATTTTTTGTGTTCTTTTAATTTTAAGTTGATATGGAATTTTTCCTATATTCTGAATTTCTGATATTTTTGTTTTAAAATGATGTGGATATTTTCTCTCTTTTTCTAGATTACATGAACAATTTTCAATTATTTTTATTTTGAATATGCGTTGCTTTTAAGTTGCTGTGAAATATTTTTATTATTTTCTAGTTGACATGTACTCTTTTTCTATTATATTTTACTCCAAAATTGTACTTTGTTTTAATATAATTAATATATATGACACTTTTCTATTTTTTGGTTGACTTAAACTATTGTTTTGATAACTTTTGGTTTTTACCCTTTCTGTTGATATGGATTCTTTTTCCTAACATTTTTACTATGAATTCTTATTATTTTATTTTTGAATTGTAGTTTTTATTTGCTCTTTTCTATTTGTCTAGTTTTCATGGACCATTTTTCTATTATTGAATTCCACATTTGTGTTATTTTATAAAATTTTAGTTGCTATGAACTATTTTCATAGTTTTATAGTTGATATGAACTCTTTTAAAATTAATTTTTGTTATGAATTCTTTCATCATTTTTTGTTTATATGGATTCTTTTCTAGTTTTACTGTTGACATAAACTATTTTTTGAAATGTTTTTTATTTCAGATTTCTTCTATTTTTACTTTTAGTTATAGTAAATATAGTCTCCCTTTTTTTATTCTAAGCTAGTGTAATGTGGACTCATTATTGTGTGTTCAAGTGCACGCGTGCACGTATGTGTAGAGTGTGGATGGTGGGTTATTTTTTTTTTTCTATAAGTGTGAATTTCTCTAAATTTATTTTAAATCGCAAAGCATGACCCCATTGTAATCGAATGTGAAGATCCAAACAAATTTTTTTATTGTAACGTAAGTTGATCTGTTCTAGCCCCATTATAATCGAAAGTGGAGGTTTTTTTTTTGAATTTACGTTATCTCTAATATGCATGAGAAAATCTCTGATTTAATCGTTTTAATTTTACCTACTGTGATCAGGGGCGGATCCTCCACCTAGGCTGCCAAGGCGGTAGCCTAGGCTTGGATTTAGACCCCCACTTATATATCTCTTGGGGTATAGGGTCCAAGCCCACTTATATCTCTCTTGTTCTCCCTTTTTCTTTTGCGGATTGCATTTTTAACAATTTAATTGATATGGCTATGCACATCAACAATTTGAATTCTCTCATAAGTATGTTTTTGTTCTTTTGTTGTGCACTATTTTGGTAGATTTAACTTTCAATTTATTGTAATGTTATTAAATATTAAAACCAGTGAATTGTTAGCTTGGAGTTAACATGTTTTATCTTAATTATGGTATTATTATTCTATAGAAAATGAAAGACAATTTTAGCATTGCCCAGGCATGATTTTTGTCCTGGATCCGTCACTGACTATGATCAATGGTGTAGATCTTTCTTCGATTAACGTGACTTTATTTTGCTACTTTGGATATTATAATAGAACTTACGTACGAACATTTTACAAGGGTAACAAACAGCTCATCGACCAGCCACTCGATGATGTAGATATATATTTGAACGGCACAATTGGATGATATCGATATGAATCGACGTGCATATTTGTAGGAACCTCACTTTGTCAAAAAGGACGATGACTAGCTAGCAGTGTACAGTAACAAAACGATGGTTACGGACAACCAGAAACGGTACGCACGGTTGACAAGATCCATGGTACAATACAACTCCAAGACGTTAGTGCGATACACACACACACAGTAGAGCTTATCTATGAGTCCACACGGATTGCTCTGTGTCGCCATATACGACCAAAGAAAATAAACTCTCTCTCTCTCTCTCTCTCTCTCGCTCTCTCTCTCTGTCTCTCTCTCCAGTTCTCCAGTGACGTTCTTGGTCAGTACTGGTCGTAACTCAGGATGGATGGAGCTAGCAAGGACCAGCAGCTAGTGATGGACGATGACACTTTGTAATGTACATGTACTGCTGGTGAGGGATTCCATCTTTATAGATGAAGGCAGCGCAGGGCTACATGACAGGGACCAGTGCTTTGATTCCACCCCACTTTCATGCATGCATGGGAGTACACTCTTTGTGCATGCATTGCATGCTTTGGCCATTGGAGATTGTGCGCGATCCGCGCGGTGACATTAATTAGTGGCATACTAGCATTTCTAACGCTAACTCTTTTTCATCCCTAACAATAGCAGAGAAAATAAAATATAATAGAGAAAAATGTAGGGATAGACGATATGATAATAATAGAAAAGTTGATGAATAGGAATGAGATAGAAAAAAATAGAGGTTGAATTAAACAAACCCTTACGCCTACCCTATATTGACCGGCCAAATCCATTCTCTTTAATTTTTGGCACGTCTCGTTCTGTTACTTCTCGGTTAATTTCCATGGTGATGTGTGTATGCTCGTTCCCATTTCGATGAGCGTAAACGAAAAACTTATCTAGATTATTAATTAACAAGGGAATGGTGGGATCATGTCAACTCTATGTAAAGTGTCAATAATCCCTGCAAATCTGTCTTCAGGTACGTACATATGATAATAATTCATACACGACCGTGTTGTAGGTGGAACCATCGAGAAACAATCAAACATATCGAAGCCGACAAAAAGTTAGGGATTAGGACGTGCATACTGACATTTGGACGAACGAGAGCGCCTTGACGGATGCCGAAAGCATATGCAAAGAACGCTATATCGATCACACCTTCGTCTGAAATTTCCTAGAAATTTCTTAGAATAAAACGAGTATGGTGCTCCACGTGATACCCGAATAAAACAAGTACGGTGCTCCGCGTGTTTGTGTTTGTACGTAGCTAGATTAATTTGTCTCAATCATTTAATTTGATGTAAACTTTTATTTCTATTATTTTCTATTTTAAATTTGTGCAATTTTTATTTTTGTCGTAGGTGCTATAATTAAACTCTTCTTTTTAATCTAACATGAACTCTTATTTCTATTTTTATTCATGATTTCTATATTGTTTTGTTGTAACTGATGCAAACTCTGTTTTAATTATGGACACTTATTTCTGTTAATTCTTATTATTGAATTTCTATGTGAAATCTTTCTTCTAATCTAATCCATTATAATCTGACCAACAACAATCAATGGTGTAGATTTTTTATTTCCAACTAAGGTGAAAATTTATATTATTTTAGAATTAATGTGGTGGTTTTGTTTGGACCTTGTTTTAATTATATGTATGATAGATAGATAGATAGATAGATAGATAGATAGATAGATAGATAGAATATTATTGTTTTAAATTTTATTTTTTAATCTTTCTTTTAATCTAAATCGTAATAATCTGATGTGGAACTTCTTTTTTCCTGATTAATGTTGGGATTTCTAGGTTTTTAGTTTAATATGATGGCTCCATTGGATTTTGTTTTAATTATATAACGAGCATTGTGCCCTGCAGGTTTGCGTGGCTAGATTTACCTTAATCTTTCATTTTATCATGCACTCTTATGCAATTTTTATTTTTCTTGTAGTGGATGCAAACTTTTTATTTAAATCTAACATGAATTTTTATTATTTTTTCGAAATTTCTATATTGTTTTATTGTAGATGTTGCAAATTCTTTTTTTAAAATTTAACATGTACACTTATTTCTGTTTTTATTGCTAAATTTCTATGTAAATTTTTAAAATCTAATTCGTTATAATTCGAAGCGACAGCAATTAATGGTGTAGATCGTTTTCTTTTTCATAGTATTTTATAATTAATGTCTTGACTCTGTTAGATAGATACTAAAGAGAGACAGAAATGCTACATAGTCCACAGTGTGATGGGACGTGTCCGTGTATGCACATATACGTACGTTGCCGTCGGGAAGACAAGAAAATTAAGAAGAATGGAGGCATCCAACGTCACAAGTTAATATATGCAAGTTCGATCGACGACATGCAAAAGACATTTTGTGCTCAGTATATACTTCCTCCGTTATAAATTATAGTTCACTTCTGAATACGACTTTTGACCATTCATCTTGTTCGAAAAATTAATGCAAACATGAAAAAATATAAGTCATGCTTAAAGTATGTTTAATGATAAAATAAACCACAACAAAATAAATAATATATATATATATATTTTTAATAAGACAAATGGTCAAATAGAATATTAAAAAATCAACAGTGAACTACAATTTGAACGAAGGGAGTACATACTTATTCAGGCCTAAATACATCTGGTCTACGAAAGATAAGCCGATTCAGCCACCTAAAATGGCTAGTTTAGCTCCTATTTAGAAGCATGGCTTAAAACAATGGTTTTTTGCATTACTATGATTTGCCAAATGATTTTATTATAAAGAATATCATAGTTTTATCAATCTCCATTGAAACCATGATATTGCTTGGAACTACCAATTGTTTGGATGCGTACCATAACCAAAGAAGATAAAGTAAAACTTTAACTAAGAATGATGTTTATAATACTAAAAAGTACCACAGGTTTGAAAAAAATCATGCTTTTCAAAACTAGAGATTTTTTTGGATAACTAAACGCCTTATGTTATAAAATAACATGGTATTTTTAAAAACCATTGTATTGTCTTGAAACTATGAAATTATTTTGTTTCCAAACAGATCCTTGATAGAGAGTGCCCCAAATCCGATGCCTGCATGACTCTAATGAAACATGGGAAATTTTGATGAAACATGGACAACACACACTGATGTATCTATGTGCATGGGAGAAATACTGATGAAAATGCCAATTACTATTTAGAACGGCGTATGTGGTACGTAGTAAAACATTAAGGCATCTACGAGAGTCAATTACATGTTGCCAAATTGAGGTTTTAGATAAAAAATCTGAAAACACTACTCTTTCAGAGGTTGAATTAACTCTGAAAAATCAGTTAAAAGGAAATTTGGCGCATTTATTGCGGGAAGAGGAAATTAAGTGGTATCAAAGATCTAAAGTTTTATTACTTCTTATTATAAAGGAGATAATAATACTAAATACTTTCATTTAGTCGCAAATGGGAAATATAGGAAGCATCGTATTTTCCAACTTCAGCAAGATGATGGTACAATTGTAGAGACCGAGAAGCTTAAAAGTTTTATTACTTCTTATTATAAAGGGCTTTTTGGGCCAAATGAAGCTAATCATGTTACGATGATTGAGTCTTTCTGCAATGACATCCCACAAGTGAGTAGGATGGAGAATGATTTACTTATTCAACCTTTCTCAGAAGAAGAGGTAAAAGATGCCGTCTTTCAAATGGAAAAAAACAAAGCTCCTGGCCCGGATGGTTTTCCGGCTGAATTTTATCAGGTGTTCTAGGATATTATTAAAGGCGATCTTATGGCTATGTTTGAGGACCTTTTCATGGAGAGATTACCACTCCATAAACTAAACTTTGGTATTATAACTTTACTCCCCAAAGTTCATGATGCAAAAAAAATTCAGCAATATAGACCTGTTTGTCTACTTAATGTCAGCTTTAAAATTTTTACTAAAGTGGGCGTTAATAGAATTAAGCGGGTAGCGGAAAAGATTATCAAACCGAGTCAAACTGCGTTCATGCCTGGTCGAAATATCATGGAAGGAGTTATTATCCTTCATGAAACTATTCATGAGCTACATACGAAAAAATTGAATGGAGTAGTGTTAAAGCTTGATTTCGAGAAGGCCTATGATAAAGTTAAATGGCCATTCTTACAACAAGCTTTAAGGATGAAAGGGTTTACACCTAAGTGGTGTAATTGGGTGACAGAGTTTATTTCAAAAGGAAGTGTTGGTATCAAAGTTAATGATGACATTGGAACATATTTTCAAACTGCAAAAGGATTAAGGCAAGGAGATCCGTTGTCTCCAATTTTGTTCAATATTGTTGCAGACATGTTGAGCATTTTAATCTCAAGAGCAAAATCTGAAGGCCTTATTAATGGAGTAGTGCCTCATTTAGTGGAGGAGGGTTTGTCCATTTTACAATATGCTGATGATACCATATTATTTTTAGATCATGATATTGAGAATGCACATAATATGAAATTATTATTATGTGTTTTTGAGCACCTATCTGGTTTAAAAATCAATTTTCATAAAAGTGAGATTTATCTTTATGGTTCAGCCAAAGATTTTGAGGAAGATTATACGAGAATTTTCGGTTGTGAACTGGCTTCACCTCCTTTTAAATATCTTGGTATTCCTATGCATCATAAGAAACTAAGTAATTCTGATTGGAAAGGAGTGGAAGAAAAGTTTGAAAAAAAATTAGCTAGCTGGAAAGGGAAGCATTTATCTTCAAGGGGAAGATTAGTTCTACTAAATTCAGTTTTATCTAGTCTCCCGATGTTTATGATGTCTTTCTTTAAGATTCCTCGTGTGGTGCTTAAGAAACTAGACTATTTTAGATCTAGATTCTATTGGCGATGTGATGGGCATAAAAAAAAATATCGCCTGGCAAAATGGAAGACTCTTTGTAGACCAAAAGACCAAGGTGGTTTAGGAATTCAAGATTCAGACATCAAAAATAAATGTCTATTAAGCAAATGGCTTTTTAAACTTTTAAATGAAGATGGTCTTTGGCAACAGCTTCTTCATTCCAAATATTTACATTCAAAGACGCTAACTCAGGTTGAATCCAAACCTAGGGATTCTCATTTCTGGAAAGGACTTATAAAGGTGAAACATGAATTTCTTAGGTGGGGAACTTTTATAGTTAATGATGGTACTAATATTAGATTCTGGGAAGATATTTGGATGGGCCAAATCCCACTAAAGCAGCAGTATCCATCTCTTTTCTCATTGCTCACAAGAAAAATGATACGGTTGCTAGTGTTCTTAATAGTTCACCATTTAATGTCTCTTTTCGAAGAGCATTAGTGGCTCAAAATTTAATTGATTGGTAAAATTTAGCCAATAGATTAGCTAATGTTGAGTTAAATACTCAAAAAGACATTTTTAGTTGGAAGTTACATAAGAGTGGCCAATTTTCAGTTCAGTCTATGTACCAAAGATTAGTGGACATGGATGTGTCTGGTATGAACATATTTCTTTGGAAGTTAAAATTACCTTTAAAGATAAAAATTTTCTTGTGGTACCTAGGTAGAGGGATTATTCTAACAAAAGATAACCTTGCAAAGCGTAATTGGAGGGGGAGTCAGCTTTGTTGCTTTTGTAGTGGCAATGAAACAATCCAACATCTTTTCTTTGATTGTCATATTTCAAAAACAGTTTGGCGCATTGTCCAAATTGCTCTTGGTTTGAAAGCCCCTACTAGTTGTTCTCACTTACTAGGCGATTGGCTTCATGGAATTTCTTTAAATATAAAGAAAAGGATTTTTGTTGGATCGGCAGCCCTTCTTTGGGCGATCTGGCTTTGTCGTAATGATATTGCTTTTAACAAATGGAAAGATATCTCATGTATGCAGGTTATCTTCAGAGGATCCTATTGGTTACGACAATGGGCCTTGTTACAAAAGGAAGATGAGCGGGGGTGTTTCGTCCAAGCTTGCCGATCTTTGGAAGAGGTGGCCTTGTCATGTTTTGCCAATCACGGATGGCAATTAAATAATAAACTTTGTAATGCTTAATTTGTTTCAGTCCTCTTTTGTTGAGGATCTTTTAGGTGTGGGTATTGTAATGTCCTTTTGTTGAGGACTGGGTGACTTTTGTTTGCCGTATACATCTTCGGATGTAGAGGTTGGATTAATTTCCATTATCGAAAAAAAATGTTTTCTTCGTAGACCGGCTCGATGCTGAATGCTACTGCTAATACCAATAGATACATAATACTTGCTCCTGATCCTAGTCACCACCCTAGCATTTTGAATTTTAATCTTTAATAAGGATTGTTATGTTTTGGCACCGGGACCTCAAGATGGTAGGACCAGTCCTAGACCTATCGTCCAATGGCTGGGCAATAGGTATCGATCTGGATCTACATGTCAGACCTATCACTCAACTTGATATTGTTTCTGCACAACGGTCGGCCACCTATCATTCAGTTATCCGGTGATCACCATGGGGCGGGCGATTGGTTTGGCGACCGGTATTGATCGCTCGCAGCACAAGTGATCGGTGTCCAATTTTACATAATATGAAACAAATTAAAATAGATAAAAAAACTCAAAAAAATCAAACACTTGCAGCCGTCGATCAGCAGCAGGCAGCAGCAGTATATCGATACAAGCCAATGTAAGAGTATCCTATACTCAGCGAGCATCCTATACTCGGTACTGTTCTTGCTTGCTTTAATTTCTTAATTCCCCTCTAGTTAATTTCGTGTAGATCGAGGAACCTTACACGTGCTTTCCTGCCACTGTATCGGCATGCATGCCTGCTCTTTAATATTACGCCCCAAAGCCGAACCTCTAAGATGGATTAGCAAGCATGATCATGGTACGATTAAAGCGGATGTTTTCGTGAGGTGTAAGGAAGCTAGATTGCCACATCCGTTGATTAATTAGTTATATTAATCAGGTAGTGAGTGCACCGAGCTCGATGGGCATGGAAGGTGGATGCATGCATGCATGCATGCATGCGTGTCGATCATGAGGAGGGAACCGTACGGACTGTCACTGTTTAATTAATTACATTCAAGTATAAATGCCTGTACTACGTGCTGTCACTGGATCATGTGGGCTATAGTTTTTTGACCTTGGCCAGTACGCCTTGCCTGGCTCAGATGCTCCTGCAGATAACACGGACGTTAATTTATTAGATACTTTTCTAAAAAAAATATTTATTAGATACTTGATCAATCTTGATTTGACAATTGGTACGATGCATCTAGCATACCACATGCACGCATCACATAGTAAGTTGTTATTAATAGCTCGTTTTGCTTTGTATAATTGGTTTGCATGCTTGTCCGGTTAGCCGCCTGGCGCTTACTCTAATCAACCAGATTACATTTAGATTTAGCTTAGATTAGGTGACTAAAAAATAGCAAGTTTAGATGGGGGTGGCGTCTTCGTTGGTAGTTAATTTGACCGTCCGTTTGCGTCGGTCTAGGGCCTATCCCTGCCTATGCACGCGTGCCGTTTACAAACCATTTTTGTGCCCCTCCATTAATTAAAGGAAAAAATCTATATTTCATCATGAATTATGACCCTTTATCTATCAGACTGACTTATCATCAGACGCCTAAGAGTTATTTATCTCTCAGTCGATTTTTTATACCGTTGATCAAACGTCTCTATAGAACATATAAAAGATCTAATTGTAGAATCTAGCTATGTGAAAATCGACTGAGAATTATTTAAAAATCAGTCGCCTGAGAAGCAGCAAAACCATTTATCTATATAACCTCTGAATAACGAAACCGGCTATTCCACCCCCCACAAAATCAGACAAAAGGTGTAAATAACCCGCTGTGTACGGTTTTGAGAGTGGTTTTGCGTTTGTGATGGATGAGGTGGAATTCTCGGCACTAAACAAAAATATAAAATCAATATGGGCCCACTGTCATACTCTCTCACAACTCTCTCCTATTCTCTTCCCATCTCCCCCTTCTCACTATCTCTCCCCATCTCCACGATGCCGACTCCACCTCCTCCCCAGCACCGCCGCTGTCTCCTCCCCCAGCCGCTCCCATCTCCAGCCTCCATCGCCGCCACCTAGCCTCCCCTGCCATCGCCACCCGCCCAACACGCGCCACCCCACCGCATTCCTGTCGGAGGAGGAGGTGGCGCCTACGCATCGGCCAACACGTCGAAAGCTCCTCCACCATCTCCCCCCTCATCGTCTCCGACGGTGGCGCAGGGAGGGGCAAGGAGACGTGGGGAGGGTGCGGCGCAGGGAGGAGCAGGATGGTGGTGGTGGGGATAGCGCGGGGAGGGGAGGCGACGGTGGGGATGGCCCATCCTCGCGCGCTGCGCTGCGCCGCTCAAGTCGCCAGCCACTGCGTCGTGTCCCTCCTTGTGCGGGAGAATGTAGCAACGGAGAGAGGGAGAAAGAAAGAAGAGGGAGAGAGAGAGACAAAGGAAGGAGAGGGAGAGGGTGCAGAGAGGAGCTGACTATGATGGCGGGAGGGGGAGTAGCGACAGCATGAGGAAGGCGACGGTGTGGGGAGGCGTGGGATGCAGTGGCGGTGGAGGGGAGGCCGCAGCGGGGAGGTAGAGAGAGTGGGGCAGGAGAGAGAGAGACGGAGGAGAGGGAGAGAAGAATAGGACAGAAGAGGGAGAGAGAAAGGATGACGGTCGGGACCCACCATTTTAAAAATTTATTTGTATTTATTTTTCTAACTAAAATTCCCACCTCTGTTATATATTTTTTCAGGTTGTAATATAGAATTTTTCCTTAATCAAACTAGCTCCCTATATGGCTATATTAAACGATCGCCTCTATTGCAAAAGAAGAAAAGAAAAATAAAAAAGGGATGGAAAATAATTATAAAAAATAATATATCCCCATAATCAGTTTCGTTTGCATCTACTTGCCAAGGTCATTTTTGGTGGCTTTTAGTTTGGTTGGCTCTAAAAAATATATTAATTTTTTGAGAAAAACTACATAATGTGCACCGAATGATCCGTACAAAAATAATAAATTTATTTAATTGGTTTAGAACACCTGTAACGGAAGCTCTAAATGCATACTTTATAACACTTTATATCTATCTTTATAAAATTACATCACACTTTACACCACACTATAAAAGATTTCTTCTCTAAACAGACATTTTATCACTGCAACTTTATTTTATTGCTCCGCGCGGATGCTCTTACAAGTCACTATTTTACATCATTCCACTTTAAAGTTTCTAGTTTTATAAAAAAGTAAAATACACTAGCGGTCCCTAATAGGCTGTTTGGTTGCCTTCTCAGTTAAACCAGGCTGAGATGATGAAAATGGTTGTTGTGTCGATTAGTTGTATGAAATTGTACAGGCTGCGTAGATATGTTGTTTGGTTGACTGCACTAAGAAAAGAATGTCATGGAGAAATTCAAAAGAGGGATGAAACATTTTTGACAAACAAATTCTACAAAATCAAAATAACAAAAAAATCAAATACGAAAATAAAAAATTCAAAAGAAAGTGTCATAAATAAATAAATTCAAAAATGAAAATTTTAAACTTTTAAAATTTATATGGTAAGTGTGGTCTAGTTTTGTTTAAAAAATATTAAAGAAACCATTTTTGAAATCGGTTCGGTAATCGAAGATACTAATCAAATGATATAGCAAAAAATGCCTACATTGCTGCATGTGGTTGCGTTGTTGCATTCGCGGAGCCTGGCCGTATCACCAGAGCCTGGCCCGGATGGGGTAATTGCATCTAGAGAGTCTGATTTAGATAGGTGAGAAGACAACCAAACACCTTAGTTTTGTACATATAGATGCAAAACTTCTGTGATGTGGTCGACCAAACAGCATATGAACTATCAATCGATTCTCATTTTGCATGGACCGTCCGTGCATTTTACTCCTTAAAAAATGTTATTGGTGTGAATTAGTTAGGAAGATCCTAATCGAGGTAAATCATTTCTAAACAATCTCGCCGGTGACGGTGTTAGCGTGGGCTGCGTGGCCCCACGTGCTCCGGTCGGTCATGCATGCCATGTGTGGTTGCCATTTTTTACTGTATCGTGCAGCACGGAAGGAGACACCCAAATGACGGATTAAATTAGAAATGTGCTTAGAGCATTTTAAAAGGTTCCAGCATAGAATAAGCTAGACACGGTTTATTTCTCTTTTTTATATTTTATTCGCTGTCATGATCTATGGTCGTTGGTCCTCCGGTATTTAATGGATTCATCCACACATGTACATGTACGACTTGTCTTGGCTATTGGCCTGTCTCGGCCGTTGGGACAGCAGTGGCAAGCCATTATTGCGCTTAATTAACTGGTCAAGCGCTTAATCCCCAACCCCCATGCGAGCGTCCACCACCACCACCACTCCTCCCGTCCATGTCGCGCCACCGCATCGACGGGACGCCTCCGCTTTGCGTATTTAAGCCGTCGTCATCTACCTCTCGTCGCACCACTTCACGTGCTCGCTCTCTCTCTCTCTCTCTCTCTCTCTCTCTCTCTCTCTCGCTCGCCTTGGCTTGTTGCGTTCTTTCCGAGCACAGCGGCATGGCCGTTCCGGCGCAGTTCAGCGGGCTGGCCGCCGGCGTCCCGGCGGCGTGCGCGCCTTGCCGGGGAGCGATGATGCTGGCAGGGGAGGAGGTCGCGCTGGTACGGGAGATGCAGGGCTACGCCGCGTACAACTGCTTCGCGGTGGCCAGCGGCGGTGCGCAGAGTGAGCTCACGTGCATCGGCGGCGGGGGCGGCGGCGGCGGAGTGGTGGCGGTGGCGGGGCGGAAGCGAGGGAGGGAGAAGGAGCGGTACGCGCCGTGCTCGTCGGCGATGCTGCCGATCCCGGGAATGGTGGAGAAGGTTGTGCTCTCGCCGTCACCGGCGATGGACGCGGCGGCGGAGTCGGCGTTCGCCAGCGCGCTCGTGTCCAAGTCGTGCATCCAACACGACGCGGAGATCGACGCGCTCGTGCGGGTGGAGTGCGAGAGGTTGCGCGCCGGGCTGGAGCAGGCTCGGAAGCGGCAGTGCCTGGCGCTGGCTCGCGCTGCCGCGGCGGAGGCGACGCGGCGGCTGCGGGACAAGGAGGCGGAGCTGGTTGTCGCCCGGCGGCGCTCCGCTGAGCTTGAGGAGCGGCTCCGGCAGGCGGCCGCCGAGAGCCAGGCGTGGCGCGGCCTGGCCCTCAGCAACGAGGCCGCCGCCGCCGGCCTCAGCGCCACCCTCGACCACGTTCTTCTCCGCGCCGCCGCCCAGCCACCCACCGAGGGCTTCGGCGACTTCGACCCGGTGGCCGCCGCCGACGCCAATTCGTGCTGCTTCGATGCGGCGGAGAAGGAGGGCGCCGCCGGCGGCTCGCCGGCCGGCAGGTGGGCGTGCAAGCGCTGCGGCGAGCGCGAGGCGTCGGTGCTGCTGCTGCCGTGCCGGCACCTGTGCTTGTGCAAGGCGTGCGAGCCAAGGCTGGAGGCCTGCCCTGTCTGCCTCGCCGCCAAGACGGCCTCCGTCGTGGCGCTGTCGCCGGCCGAAGCTTGGTAGGCTGTGAAAACGAATTGTTTAGGATGACATTACAAGTTTAGAACTTCAGGCCCACTTTGTAGATGGGGTTTTCTCTAAGATTTGGATTGTTTCATGTGAAAATAGCATGAAATTTATTTCTAATTTATGTATTTCAAACATAGGGACATGAACTAATTAAGCTAGGGATGGATGTGGATCTTCTGCCGTAACAGCGGAGTTTCCTTAGGTCACTCACATTTGTGCTCTGGTTGCGTTGGGTGGGGTCCACACGTCAGTGACTCACGGTAAAAGGGTGAACAGTAAATGATACACTTCTGCTAGGGATGGAAACGGTTGACAGGGAATTCCCATGCTATGGCTTGTTTGGTACAATACAATAATGGCTTGTTTCGTACAATACCTTTTTGGTACAACGATGAAACTTGATGATGTCCTGCTGATACTTCGATGAAACTTGACTATACTCGATGATAATGTCTATAGTGATACTTCATTATAACTGACGAGGTACATATACTATCCATGTTACTTGATATTCTATGATACTTCATGCTACTTGATAGTTGATGGTATGGATGATTTTGAGATGCGTACGTAACAGTGACACTACTGCATGAGAAGAAGCGTAATGTTTTGTTAGCAGACAAGGACGCTACCCACCCATGAGGAATTAAAGAGAATCGGATCATGTATGCAAGGGAAAAAGGTTGTCAACGTATACGAATTATTAGATGAGAAACAGAAAAATCCAATGGCAAACTGTGCTATACCGTTTGGATGGAATGTAATTGTACCATAGCTGCTCCCTTCGAAAAAATGTACTGCAATTTTTGCCAATCAGTTTTCAGAATCCACATATGACCTGATGGCTTTGCTGCATTTGCAGATGCAAACTAAAGACTGCAGAATCCACAGAAGCATTGAGAGACAAAGAAATTTGTATGTGTAAGTTGTTGACGAATCTGCAAACTAAAGAGGTAGACTGATGTGATACACACTTTATATGTTCATTTTGACTAATATTGAATGTTGTTTCAAAATAAAAAGCTGATGTAGAACACCCCTTTCTTTTCTTTTTTTGTGCACAGGGGCAGGAGAACTGCCTTGCATTGATCAAAAGGAAGAAGAATACAAGGTGGACGGAGAATACAGGGTTGAGTTGTGGGATGTCGAGGAGGTCGGCCAGTCGAGACAGATGAAAGAGCTGAAGTCACACTGCAGAAAAAGATGTTCCGGTGTTTCTAGGTTACGCCTATAAAGAGGCAAAAGTAGACATTTGGGAGGTGCCGACGGAGCAGAGCGTCTGTAGTCATGACACACTTGTGCAACAATAAACAGAGGAAAAACTTGCATTTTGAAGGTGCCCAGAGCTTCCAAACCTTTCCCAAGGCAGGGTTGGCGATGAGACCATCAAACTGAATGCGGTATGCCGATTTGACTGAGAAGCTGCCATCAACAGAGAAACGCCAGGGCAGCTGGTCAGGCTCATTTGAGGTTAGCGACAGCTGAGCAATCGGGCGCAGGAGCCCAACTAGCTGCGGCACCATTTGTGGGGTTAAGTTACGCCTGAGTTTAGTAACCCAGTTGTAACTCGCGATGGCTTTAGAGACCGTTCCGTTCTTCCTGGTTGTCGCCTCGAAAAGCGAAGTGGCTAGGTGCTTTGGAGCAAGACTTGAGAGCCAATGATCCTCCCAGAAAGAGAGGTTAGCTCCGCTGTGTAGGAATACAGCGGAACCTGTCCACAACTAGGAAGCATCGGCCCAAACTCGGTTTGGGGAAGACCTGCTAAGTCAGAACCATCGCAACCTAAGGGCTCGCGCGAAACGGTGGAGGTCCAAGACTCCTAGACCCCCCAAACGAGGTAGGGGAGCAGACTGTGGCCCAGCTCACTCTGCCCGCACCAACGGCGGAACCAATGCCCTTCCACAGCCAGGCTCGACAAATCGCGTCGGTTTTCTTGAAGACTGACGACGGTGGCTAGGCGACGAATATGATGTAGGTCGGTAGTGCAGAGAGCATTGCCTTGAGCAGGGTCAGGTGCCCTCCTTTGGACATGAGCGGGCCACGCCATCCGGCCGGCCTAGAGGAGATCTTGTCGATTAGTTGCTGGAAATGGACATGGCTAACCTCTTGATGGAAAGCGGGATGCCAAGGTACTTGATAGGGAAGGTGGACCTTTCAGCAGGGAGGTCTTGAAGAATGAGGTCAGAGTTCACCCCCTCGCATTTGATTGGCACAACCTGGCTTTTGGAGAAGTTAGTGCATAGGCCAGTGATATTCCTGAAGCCCTGCAGGATGGGGGCAAGGGAGATGTCTTCCTTAGAGGGGTTTATAAAGATTGTCGCGTCATCCGCAAAGAGGAAAACTAGGTGTTGCTGTGGGATCCTCTGATTGGCGAAAGGGTGTATTCACCAAAAGTGCGATGAAGCAGAGCAATGAGAGGCTCGATGGCATTGTTGAAAGGGAGGGGGAGAGAGTATCATTTTCGGAGGCCTCTCCTGTGGTAGGTGATGTCTGTGGGATGGTTGTTCAGCAGCACCCTGGACGAAGCAGAGTTAACGATAGGGAAATCCAGTCCCGCCAGCGTGCCCCAAAACAACGGGCACGAAGATTATCTAGCAAGTAAGGCCAAGACACTGAGTCGAAGGCTTTCTCCAGATCAAGCTTGAAAAGGAGGGTTGGGGTGTTTGTTCTATGGAGGGACTTGGCTTTACTTTGGACGAGGAGGAAGTTATCCTGGATGCGCCTCTTCTTGATGAAGGAGCTTTGGCAGGGGAAGATGAGGTCATCCATGAAAGGGGCTAGGCGGAACGAAAGAATCATGGTGAAAAGCTTCCCTATGCTGTGGATTAGACTGATGGGCAATAATCCGAGGCGGAGAGGGGGGATTCTTCTTTTGTAAGAAGGGATATGTGAGCACAGTTTAACGCCTCCAACCCAAAGCCATCCAAGTTGAAGAGGCATTGGAGGGCCGTGAGAAGGTCCACAGAGATGAAGTCCCAACAGGCTTTGAAGAATTCCCAGGTGAAACCGTCCGGCCTAAGAGTCTTGTCGTTTGGAAGAGACAAGAGCACTTGTTTGAGCTCATCCAAGGTCAACGAGTCTTCCAGGGAAGAGAGGTCAACAATAGGGAGTCCTAGAAATTCCCAATTGAAGGACCGGAAAGAGCCTTGGAAGCTCGACGAGGATCCATCACCAAAAATGGAGTTAAAGTGATGATGCCGCGTGTGGGCTTTGTCATGAAATTCTGTGTGCAGACTGGTGGGGGTTTGGAGTGAGTGGATGTCATTCCTCCGATGCCTACCATTTCCCCTCAAGTGAAAATATTTGGTGTTCGCATCACCGAGCTTGAGCTAGTTGAGGCGCGAGCGCTGCCTCCACTTGATCTTCTCAATTGCATTTAGATCCAAGATCCGATCTTTAAGTTGGCGCCTCAGGATTAACTCTTTAGGGGAGAGGGCACACGATTCCATGGCCACGTCCATCAGGCGGATGATTTACGAGGCCATGGAGAGCTGCAGCTTGACGTCTCCAATATGAGACTGGCTCCACTTTCAAAGAGCTGAGGCTGTTTTGGAGAGTTTAGACTTGAGGCGGAGAAAGGGGGTGGGTGGGCATGGCCGGGAATATCACACACCAGGCCTGTTGGGCCACCTTAATAAAACCCGGAATCTTAAGCCAGAAGTTTTTGAAACGATAACACCTAGGAGGGTGGGGTAATCTCTCGGCGGTGAGGAGCAAAGGGCAATGATCGTGCAGGATAGTGGGAGTAGGGTGTAGGACGGGAAGAGGAGCTCCCGGTCCGAAGTGCAGAAAGCCCAATCAAGCCGGACCAAGGTCGGGTTTGACTGCTCGTTGCTCTAGGTGAAGCAGCGGCCCGAGAGGTGAATCTCACGGAGGGAGCAGGCATCTAGGGTAGAGCGGAAGCGTGTCATGAGCCGCCCATTAAGATTGAGATTGTTTTTGTTAGAGGCCTTATAGATCAAGTTGAAATCCCTGAGAATGAGCCATGGACTGGCAAAACGGGAGGCGATGTCCCACATCTCTTGAAGAAACATTTCTATCTCGGCCTCAGCAGTAGGTCCGTAGACATTTGAGATTATCCAATTTTGTTGTCCATCGGTGGAAGAGACCCGAGCAGAGATGGACGGAGACATGGAGTGCTAGAGGATTAGCGGACCAGAGAGCTATAGAAGCGAGTCGTCCTAGAAGAGGACCAAACCCCCTCTGGTACCAAGGCCGGGATTTGCAGGAAGCCCCGAAGCCTATGACCACACACCTCCAGGAGAAACTGAGTAGTGGGGTTGGAAAGCTTGGACTCTTGGACCGTTAGGATCGTCGTATTGTGAGAGCAGACCAGAGAGGTGACGATGTCATGCTTGTCCCCAGAGTTGAGGCCACAAACATTCCAACTTAGCATCCTCATGGGTCACACCAGCGAGACACGGGTAGCAGGCTGTCCATAGCCTGGGGAGGCCTCGTGGGCCACAGAAGCGTGGGAAGTAACAGTCGGTGAAGCGGAGGTATCGTGGGCCGGCGTAGCCAAGCGGTTGGCTCCAACTCACGCGAAGCTTAGGGAGGCCTCGTGGGCTGTAGCATCATGGGCCGAAGAAGCCTGCGGAGAGGAGCTGATACGGGCGGGGCTGCCTCGCGGGCCCACACGACACCCGGCGAACGGGGTTGACTCAGGAGTGGTGGGGTTTGAATCCCCAGCACCTGAGGCCTGCCCTCGCGAGGCAGCCGTGGCGGGGCAGCCCGCAGCAGGGCTAGGCGCGCCATAGAGGCAAGGCGCGCAGGTGAAGTGGGCACACCGACCGAGGTGGGGTCCAGGGCCAAGGTGGGGTCCACGACATAGGGTTCGCCGGAGCATGCTATATAGTAGGCGGCGCCAGCCGAGGAGGAAAGCACTCCGGAGGGTGACCGCCGGCGCGGCGAGCACGTGCGCGAGTGAGACCGGCGAAGCAAGCGGGCGCGAAGAAGAATGGCTCCGCGCGGAGGAAGCGGCGGCCTTCGACGACCGTGGCGCCCCATGGGCGAGGCACCACTGGCTCCTTACCAGGGCGGTGTCTTCGAGGCTTCTTCAGGCCTGGAGCAGCTACATCATCATCGTCACTGTCTTTGTAACCTCGACGGTGGCGTGGGCGAAAAGGGAGCGGCCTGACGGGGGCGGATCGACAGCGGGCGGCGGGGGACCGAATCCGGTTGGCCCAGTTGCCAGGCATGGGGGTGAGGACTGGGGCGCCGCTGCCGGTACGAGCGAGGAGGCTAGAGAAGTCCTCCTGATGAGGACATCACCAGCATGGATACAATCAATGTGACCACCGCCCCTCCTACCTCTCTGACTACTCCAATGACTACCGACGCCGCTCCGTCGCCTACCATCGACATTGTGACTCCTTCATCACCTAGTGGGCTTAATCCTAAGGCCCAGCCTTTCAATCCTTATCCGAAGAAGCGGCGCAACAAGTTTAAGACTCGTGAGGCCTCGATGACCAACCAGCCCGATTCGGCCCATTTGGAGGACCAAGATGCCAACCAGCCCGATTCGGTCATCTAGCAGCACGCCAACTTCAAACGAGCGTAACTCGGGCTACTGAACTCCGATTTTGGCCTGCGACCACTCGTTGGAAAGCTTAGCCGATAAGATTTCCAATGGATCTAGCAACACATACATATTCATCAAGGAGCTTCAGGAAAATGCAGAAGAATGTCATGGGCCACAATTTTAGGGTGCTGCGTCACCGTATTTTTGGGCCTATGGCCCATGTAACTTAGGGTTTTGGTGGGTGCCCTGGTTTGGCCGACCTACCCCCCTGGCCGCCACTATATATGTGGCCGCTGCTTCTCTTCTATCCTTAGATTTTTTTTTGTTTGGTTGACCCCGTGTGTGTCCCCCTCGTGTTCGCGTATGTCGAATAGACCACCCGTGACGAGAAACAGAACCTCATCCATTGATGAGTTGATTTATCAGTTATCATCTTATTCTTGCTTGTTCTTAATTGCTAGTAGGTTTAAGGATCAATAGTGCTTGGCTCGGTTGATCGCTTAGTGTGGTGACTTTGCGATTGTTCGGTTGTTGATCCCATGGATAGGTAGCGTCGTCACCACACGAAATCGACGTATCGTTCTCATCAGAAGATCGGGCCGACCTAATGCGCATCACCTCCACCGTGTCAAGGTGCAAATGTTGGTGCACTATAGGAATCCGACGTACGTAAATAGACTAAATGCCGACGTAAATAAATAACCATATTTACGTCGGCGGCCGACGTAAATAGCCGTTATTTACGTCCGCCCCATGGCCGACGTAAAAACTGGTCGTCGGCTAGGGGCTATGGCTGGTGGCGCATATTTACGTCGGCCACGGCCGACGTAAATAAATGTCCCCTATTTATGTCGGCCTTGGCCGACGGAAATACGGAGTCGGCACGGCACAGCAACGCGCCACGTGGCACCCCTAGTGTTTACGTCGGCCGGGATGGCCGACGTAAATAACGCATCGGCAAGGTACAGAAACGCGCCACGTGACAGATTAGTATTTACGTCAGCCATGCTGGCCGACGTAAATACTGAAGCTTTGCCGCGCCCCTACCTCCAGTATTTACGTCGGCCAGCCTGGCCGACGTAAATACTGGATCATTCCAGCACCCAAGATTTCCATTCCAACACCCAAATTTTCCATTCCAGCCCAAATTTCCATTCCATCCCAACATTTCCATTCCAGCATTCCAGCAACCCAAAATTTTCATTCCACATTTCAACACAATCAAAATTGCAATTTCAACACATTTCAACACAATCAAAATTGCAATTTCAACACAACATATTTATAATTTACAAGTTGACATATAAGTTCCAATCCACAAGTTAGCACAATTCAACACGTCAACCCTAGTTCGCAGAAGTTCAACACGTCATCAACACGTCAACACAAAGTTCAACACGTCAACACTTGTAAAGATAGTTCACAACACAAACTAACTTGGAGGAGTATTGTTAAACTGATGTCCACTACCAGCATCGCCTCCTGAGCCAAGGTAGTCTCCAACGGTCGGCGGAGTCCTCGAAGAAGAAGCGCCTCCAACATTAGCGTCTGGAGGAGTCACCGAACCCTAAATTACAATGCAATATTAGAATTTCTAAGTTACACAGCCATGCACATACAAAAGTTTAAATTTGATGCATACTGTATTGAAAGATTGTTGTGTAAATATAGGTGAAGGCCAGAATGGAGGAAGACTTAATGGCGTTCCAAACTGTTGTGTCATATATGCCTAAAAATAATTGCAACCATTCTAAGAGCAAAAATAGGGAATTGCATGTATTAGGAAATGAGTATGAATATGAAGTAAAATTTTTATTTTTCATTTGTTTCAAACAGAATTTAACAAGTTTTAATGATTTCTAGTTATTTTGTTAACAATTAACTATAATTGAGCTATTTTATTAACATAAAGCAGTAATATATTGAATTCAAACAAGGCATCAGGAGGACCATAATTTTGTAATTTTCATTAATTTGAAGTAGAAATGAGCAATGATTTCAAATGAACAAGATTACCTGTATAGCTGTCTGTTGCTCTGCCTGCCATGAAACGAAGTATTCTTGTTGTTGCCTCATCTGTTCCTGTAGTTGGGCCTCGCGTGCAGCTTGCTGGGCAGCCTGTTGTCTGAACTGCTCCTGTAATAGCTAGATCTCACGAGCACTCAACCCACTACCTTGCGAAGAAGCCGATGATCTTGCTGAATTTAACACAGTCAAACTATCCTGGACGCCATTAAACATGGAGAATCTACCATGTTTCTTGCCACCTCCACTACTATATAGAGCCACATGATCGACATCTTTCCTTCGCCAGTCGTACTCAATCCCGTGAGCATCGGCCATCACTTGCCCATAAGAAGCCTGCACAACATATCAATGCATCAGGATATAATAAATAATTCACTTCAGTTAGAAAGCAATTATACTAAGCAGGTTCTGTGTCGCCTTGTCACTGCATAGCTGGTCTGGCTATGTTGGATCAAAGCCAAGGTGACCTCTAATATAGGCTTCGACCTCAGTAGGTCGAGACCCACTTTGAGCTTCCTATAGAACAACATTAGTGAACATATGGTATATTAGTCAACATTAGTAAACTAAACTAATGAAATATCGACAATGACCTATAACATACGGCACCCGTAAGAAACTTACCATACGTCGCGCAAGACGAAGATGTCCATCGGCTCCGTACCGCTGAGATACCCTCGGGCCCGCCTGCCTATTACCCCTCGTATTTGATTTCTGAACAAATTTTGCTGAAGCCCAATATTGGTTAAGAGCATGCCATGCTTCAGGGCATTTGTTGAACCAAGGCAAAATAACTTCAGGCCATCGGTACTGATCTTCGCGAAGGTAGATTTTTGATGCACCAAGCTTCTTACTCATATCTTGATGTGGCACCCTCTTATAATACAAGCACACCGCCTGAATACGAGCCTGGTACATCATCTCCTTGACCGTCCTGGTCGCTGCGTTCTCAAAAACATATCTTACCTTCTCTTGGAGAGACTGCTCCTGATCACTTGGCAAACGATATCTCTCCTGCATGGGAAATGAATAAATTAGTTAGACATTAATTGGCAAACGGTATCTCTCCCTCAGCCTCCTCCACAGCCTCCCCCACCGCCTCCACCGCCTCCTCCACGAACTCCCTAGGCTCTCTGGCCTCTTGAGAATGAATTGATAAAAATTAGTACTTGCATATTAAAAAATTGAAGATAGCATAATTAAAATTATTACCTCTCCTGTCGAGCGACCTCCTCGAGGCACCTCCTGAGCAACCTCCTCTAGGCACCGCTCAAACTGTCTCTATCTGCTCTGCTGATAATTCGATCCTCTAAAAAGTGAATCTCCACGACTCGATGAAGACCCATCCTTTCTTTTCGATTTTCCAGTGTGATGGAAAAACGATTTCATCCTGTTTTATAAACATTACATATTAGCATATAACAAACTTAAAACATTAAAAAAAAGAAATATGTGTAACATTTGTACTTTTTAGAAGTAATCAGCGTCCACAAGTTCATGTACCCCGGTTCTGCGTTGTCTCGTTTTTGGAACATCTCGAGAGGCATAAGCACGACGTCGTTTTTTTCCTTCTAACATTTTCCACAATAACATCTACTGTATCGCCTACTAATTCTTGAAGTGAGGACCCAATGTCTACCTCAAATGAGGCCGGCAAACCGTTTTCTTGATACGCTAAGTCATCCATGTTATCTAGTCCTCTTTCAATATACTCGGCATTTTCAGGAGTGTACAAGCGAGCAGGAGGATTAACTTTATATACAACCAAGGTCTTAAACTTTTCTTTCGGCATGGATATGGAAGGTAGTACACCTGCTCAACATGGTGAGCGAGTACGAATGAATGGTGACCTCCAAGCCGCGATTCATGTCTCACTTCTATCGAGCCAAGATTTTTGTTTCGTCGAATCCCTGTTTTGTCATTAAACCAATCGCAATACAAGACAGCTACCTTCAAATCTTTTCTACCGCCAAACTTAATCTCCACCATGTTCCGAAGAATACCATAGTATTTTGTCTCTCGACCATCTGCACCCTGTGCGGTAGTGACAACTCCACTATTAACCGTGGCGCCAAAAGGACGACTTGTTTCTAATGCTGCGGTACGAAAGTGAAACCCATTCACATCATAACGCCCAAACTTTCTTATTGTAGTGCAACCATGTGATAGCTGTCGGAGGTCCTCATGGACAGTGGCATCACACATACACTGCAAATATTGTAATAGTTATGATATAGTTGCATTTACATTATTTTAATTTTAACGTGATAAGAAATATACATGTTGACGAAACCAAGTCACAAATTAGGACCACCACGTTTACAATCTCAGAACCTGCCAAATGTTTAGGAGGGTCCTTTGTGATCACCGTTTCTTTATGAAATGCGTTTCTCTGTCTTCTAAATTCATGAGAAGGAGGCAAGAAGAAACAAAACCTGCGGCCATTTCAAACGAAACGCATCAGTGTCATTCATACATATTGGACAAGACATTCTGCCATGCGTGCTCCATCTTGAAAACATGCCATATGCAGAAAAATCATGGATGGACCATAGATAGGCAACACGCATGTTGAAGTTTTGTTTTCTACTCTTATCATAAGTTTGCACCTCTATCCATAACTGTACAAGCTCATCGATCAAAAGTTGCATAAAGATATTTAATTGCTTTCCAGGATGGTCTGGCCCCGGTATGACAAGGGATAAGAACACATATTCGTTTTTCATGCACATCGAAGGTGGAAGATTGTAAGGAATTGAGAACACAGACCAACATGAGTACGACGCAACATTCATGTTGAAAGAAGAGAACTCGTCGGTCGCTAACACGATGCGAACATTTCTTGGATCTTTGGCAAAATCTTCGTCATGCCGGTCCAATCTCTTCCATGCCTCACCATCGGATGGATGACACATGAAACATTCTGTCGGGGATTAGATCACGGCCCATTGCCATGGCCCACTCCCTGACGGCCCAATCGAACAGCCTACCAGGGCCCAGCTCCCTGGAAGGTTCTATCAGGCCTATGTGCATCCTGCCGAACAGCCTCCTGGCTGGCACGGTGCGTAACGACCTAGGATTCGTGTTCGAGTCCTACTCGAACAATAGTTCTGCACGACTACGTGAAGACCCGGACGTTGGTTTCCCGGATTGTATTAGGAGTCGTGATCCCCAAGACTAGGAGTATGCCTTATCTACCTCGGGACGTACTTGGCACGTACGAGTTCGTTACGATCTCGTGGTTAGCCCGGCCCGATAATCCCTCGGTAGGTCGGTTTGCTCTGCACTATATAAACAGGGCCTCTATGGCGTTTAGAGGGACCCTAGCCAAGAGCTTTTGCATCTTAGCACCTCGTAGACATCTGATCATTGCGCTATCGCACTTGTACACACATAATCTCGCCGAGACTTGTTCGTCTCGTCGAGCCACCTCTTGTATTCATCTCGATATATAAGAAAGGTGGACGTGAGGGCTATTATCTCCCGAGAGGCTGAACCGAGATAAAACCCACATCTCTCCATTCGTTCTTTGTTCGTGGTTGTTCGGCGTGTCTCCTATCTCCTTCCTGAAGAAACTTGGTTGACTTGAGATCGATATCTCAACCGTCGACAGCTGGCGCCGTCCGTGGGGATACGCAGATCGAGCATGTCGAACTCCGTCGGCGATACAGAGATACTTCCTGAGGGCTACGACTCAGAAGGACAGGATGTCTCATCCCCTGTCAGTTCAGATCGATCTGTTCGGTCTCGAACACTTTCGGCATCCGAGGCAGATGTCTCCGCTTATATGGCAGAGATAGCCTCAGATCGCACTCCCGTCATCGACGACGACTACGGAACTGATGATCTTTACGACGGTTTAGATTTGTTAGATTCCAAGGCTATGTCGGTAGATTCCACCTGTGGAGACACAGCGATGACACCGTCTAGCATACCTTCGCATGCCCCCGCAGCATTTACATGGCCGATGTAGGAACCTCGAGGATCCCCGCGGCCGTGGTGGCCGGGCGAGGTCGGGCAGATTAACTCGCTCGGCATCAAGACGAGGTCATTGGCGCGCTCGCGAGCAAGACGTTATTCACCGCAACCTCGGCGATTCCATCAACGGGCGTGGCACGGTTCGCGATCGGTGCAAGCGACGCGTCGCGACCACCTCGCGTGCCCTCGCCAAGTCTCGGCGAAGCTTCTCTGTCCGGATTGGTTCCCGCCAAACCGGACTCGGTGGGCAAAACGCGGATGCCTCGGGGTCCCAGAACCCCTAGAGCGTAGTCGGAACGACTCACGCCATGGCATAACCGGTGATTAGATCTACCAACCGGGCCGACCTCGCCCGCATAGGCGTCGTTGTTCTAACCTAGAACGACCGGTGAAGGCCTAAAGTCTCTAGGAGAAGTCAACAATTCCTCGAGCGGCAGCCTAAACTGCCGGAATGGTTCGGACAGCTCGATCGATCGCGTGACCTTCGTCACCGTCGAAGGATCCTTGTCCATGAGCGAGCTACCGTGGTCGCCGTCGCTCGCCAAGTCCTCGTAGTCATCGCGACCACAGAGGCAAGCGCGCGCGATGATCACGGACGGTCCCTCGTGAGAGCGCGTCGTCGCAACCACGAGGAAGGGCGTGGTGGATTGTCCGGAGAGAGTTTCTCGGGCCGAGTCATCCGTTCAGCAGAGTTCCTCCGCGCGGGACCAACGTCTTCTCAAGACTAGGTTCGCGGGAAGGTGGCGGTCATATGCTTTGGGCTGCGGGGCTTTCTCGACGAGCTTGAGCTGTCGGTGGCCCTCAAGTTCAAGCCGGTCACATGGAGAGGTACAATGGGACTCGAACCCGGAGGAATTCCTTTCCATCACGCCACGGCCATCATGGCGGCGGGGTGACGAACTCGTTATGGCTAATTACCTCTCGATCGTCCTTGAGGTGCGGCTCGGGCGTGGTATTCAATCGGCAGGAGGGTTCCATCACTCATGGAACCAGACTTTGTGGCGCTCGATTGCTAATTTCGGAGGCATTACGTGCGTCTGGGTAAGGAGGATGATCTGCACGGATGATCCGGATGAGCGGGAGACCCTCCGCAACCGTGAAGCGTTTCATTAAGATCCGCAACACGATCCGAACATCTCGGATGAATCATTGTCCGCGCCTTCAAAAACGGAGTCCGCGACGAAGCGCACACCGAGTGATCTCGAGATTAACGAGACTGGACCGCCAACGACTGTTCAAGGCGGTGATCGCTATGCCAACGCGGCAGAGCGCGTTCGAGACAAAAAGGCGTTCGACAAAGGCGATTTGCCCTTGACTGGTGTGGATGAGAAGAAGAAGAAGCGGCGAGAATGTTCCCGTGACAAGAAGTCCCGGAAGAAGAAGAACAAAGGTGATCACGAACAATACCGTCGCGGTATGGATCGCGCACCCTCCCAAGGATGGGCGGAAGAAGCCCAACAATAATTACAAGGGCAAAAGCACGCTTTCGGGGAGGCGGACAAGGCAAGAAAGGTCCGGCGACCGATTTTGCAAGTTCCACCAAACACTACGAGCACGATATACGCCCATTGTAGAACTTGGGAACAGAAGCTCAAGATTTCTACAATGGCGCCCACCCCGCCCGAACAAGGTGATGCCGGTAAGGCTGCGCCAAACCGACGACGGTGATCGGGAAGATGATGATGAATATCAAGAGCCCGTGAACCATATCGCGTCATTTTCGGCTCCTCGACTTATACCTCTCGGCTGACCTCAAGGAAGCTGCCGGGAGGTCCTAGCGTCGAAAAGGCAAAACCTCGGCTGAATCGATGAAGTGGACCGAGGTCCCCATCTCCTTCTCTCGGGAGGATTGCCCCATTGGGATGACCAAGCCTCGGCGGCTCCCATGGTGGTCGCCCGACCATCGCCAACGCGAGAGTTGGCCGTGTCTTGGTGGACGGCGGGAGCGCTTTAGACTTGCTTTCTGCTAAAGTCTTGGACGAGATGCAAATTCCTCGTTCCAAGTCAAGGAAGTTGCAATGCCCTTCACGGAATTGTTCCGGAGAAGCATCAAGCCGTTAGGCGATTGTCCCGCCTGTCACCTTCGCAACCCAAGCAACTTCGAGCGAGTTGATCACTTTCGACGTGGTCGATTTCCCATCGGCGTACAACGCAATCTTTGGCAAGCCATCTCGGTAAGTTTATGGCCGTGTCCACCACGCTTACCATTGCGTGAAGATACCAGTCCTAACGGTGTGATCACGGTCAAGGGCAACTATAAAGCTGCTCTTGGCTCGCGACGAAACGATCCTTGCCTCGTCGACCGGCTTCCGCTTGTGATCCGAGGTTCCGCAGACCAAATCTGACGCCCTAGGGTCTCCCTTCACCCGGGGAGAAACCAAGGAAGTTCATTGCCGCTGATGATACTTCCAAGGCAGTTCACTTGGGGGCCAATCTGGACCCCAAATAGGAAAGCGAGCTCATTGCCTTCCTCCGAGCTAATACAGATGTATTCGCCTGGGAGCCATCTGACATGCCCGGAGTCCCAAGGGAGGTAATCGAGCACAAACCGGTCTGTCCGGCGGACAAAAAGCCTGCTCGCCGGAAGCTTCGCTTTTGAATTCAAGCGGGGATCATCAAAGATCGACAGCAAACCTTTCATTCATTGGGTTGACCCGCGAGGTTGATCACACCGAGTGGTTAGCCAACCTGTCATTGTAAAGAAGAAAGGCGGCAAGTGGAGGATGTGTCGATCACACAGATCTGAACGTTGCTTGTCCTAAGGACAATTTCCGCGCCTCGTATTGACCGGTGGTCGATCGATCAAGGACGCCAGCTCTGAGTTTTTAGATGCTTACTCGGTTACCACCAAATAAGCATCTCCCGAGGATGAAGAGAAGCGCCTTCATCACCCCTTTCGGCACTTTCGCTGCTCGACCATGTCTTTCGGTCTGCGTAATCTTTGGTGCCACGTCCGGTAACAATGGGAAGACCTTCCCGAGCAATGCTGAAAAAATCGGAGGTCTATGTCGGCGACATAGTTGTAAAAACAAGTATGCTCCAAATCATGTAAAAGACACGGCAGAGACTTTTCATAATCTCACGGGCATCGAATAAAATTAAATCCAGAGAAGTGTACCTTTGGTGTTCGATCTGGAATGTTGCTTTCAGTCATGTTATTGGCTCGCAAGGTATTTACGCCAACCACGAAAAAATTGAGGCCATTGAAAATACGCAGCTCCAACTATCATAAAGGAAATCTGAGCCTCACCGGGCGGATGGCTGCTCTAAGTAGGTTTATTTCCGTCAAAGCGACGCGGGCGCCCTTCTTTAAGGCCTGCGCAAGCACAATGGTTTCGAGTGGACGGAAGAAGCGATAGATCCTTCCAGGATCTGAGCGATACTGTCCAATCCTCCGTCTTGACTACCCAGCGGCATGGCGAGCGCCTCTGCTGTACCTAGGTTACGCCACAAGCGGTGGCCTTGGTCTTGACGGTCGAAAGGGAAGGCATCTGGCGACCAATCTATTACGTGGCGAGGTACTTCACGGATCAAAGGGCGTTACCACGAGGTCCGAAGCTCCTCTATGCCTTGCTCATGTCCTCCAGGAAGCTTCGCCACTACTTCCAGGCGCATCAAATACTGGTCCCGACCACGTTCCCTCTGGGAGAAATCCTACGGAACAAGGAATCTAGCGGACGTATAGCTAAGTGGGCAATGGAACTAGCAGAGTTTGACCTGGTTGAAGTGAGGAAGTTGGAGCGGCATTTTCGATTCTTCGAAGTGCTCTTCGTGCCAAGGAAGGACAACGTCCTGGCCGACCAGCTATCCAAGTTTGGATCCTCATGCGAACCTGCTCCGGCAGGGGTGCTCGTCGAGCACCTTTACAAGCCCTCAATCACGTCTCCGGACGAGGCGACAGAGACAGGTGGTGCTGTCTCCGTTATCGAGCAGGCTGCGGACTGGACAACGCCATTTGTCCGGTACCTTGCAGATGGGACCCTGCCCGACGACGAAGCCGAGCGTTCCCGGCTTACAAGGCGTGCTGCTCCATACAAGCTTATGGATGGCACCCTTTACCGTCAAGGTGCTCTGGGAGTTCTCTCCAAGTGCATCTCGCAACAGGAGGGTGTGTTCCTTCTTAGGGACATACACGAGGGTGCCTGTGGCAACCACGCCTCCTTCAGAACTCTGGTCGGCAAAGCGTTTCGCATGGGCTATTATTGGCCCACTGCGTTACAAGATGCCCGGGACATCGTGACTAAGTGCAAGGCTTGCCAATTTCACGCCCGGAAGGCACACAAGCCCGCCCAAGAGCTCCAAACAATCCCCATCCTAGCCTTTTTCCACATGGGAGTGCAGATCTGCTCGGCCCATTCCTAAAGGGTACAAGGGCTATACACACCGCTAAATCGCCATAGACACTTTTACAAAGTGGATTGAGGCAGAGCCTGTGTCGTCTCTTCACGCCAAAACGGCTGTTCGCTTTTTCAAAAGCAACGTGGTCACGCGCTTTGGGATTCCCCATAAGCTGATCACGGATAACGGTACCCAGTTCCGAAGCGAGCTATTCGAGAATCTGCGAGCAGTTTGGGTACCAAGGTCTGTTCACCTCGTGGCACATCCACGAGCAATGGAAGCGATCGAGCGAGCTAGCAGACGATAGTCGGGGTATTAAGCGGCGGATATTTGCTGCTCTCGGCCAGCTGCAAGAAGGCTGGGTTTGCGAAGTTCCTTCCGTCCTCAGGCGATTCGCTACGACCACCGGGCGGCCAGAAACTCCTTTCCAAGCGGTCTATGGTGCGAAGCCATCACGCCCGAAATCGTACTCGGTTCGCCTCGACGAGCTCGGTCAACTTAGTTGACGACGAGCAAGCGCCTCCTCGATCTCGATCTCCTCGAAGGCACACGCGACCGGGCACAAGTCGAATGGCGCGCTACCGGCAAGATCTTCGGCAAGCCGCTGCCAAGTCGATTCGACCAAGGGCTTTGAAGGCGGGCGACCTCGTTACTGCGCCGTGTCGAGAACTTGTCCAATGCCAACAAGTTAACTCCTCGTTGGGAGGGCCGTTCTGATCGTTTCTTACCTTTCGCCCGAAACGTTACCAGCTATGGAGGGCGGAGAGAGGCGACCAAACACTTGGAACATTGACCGACCGTAAGTTCTTTGTGTAGGTCTTTTACATTTTCTTAGCCTGCGCTTTTGTAAACTTCGCGCCTTAGTTCGTCCAAGTCTCTCGGGCACCATGTAAAGTTCAATCCAATAATTAAGTGAATTCTCATGACCTCTGCGCTTTTTTCACTTCTTGTCTTTTGAAGACTACCTCTCTCTCTGGTAACACTTGATGGCTGCCCGGCCTTGCGAACTCTTGGCTCCGCAATCTTAAGGATTGTTCCTATCCGTGTCTGGTTTCAATAAGTTCCTAAACTCGGGGTTGCGTAACACGGCCTTTCCACCTTGCGGCTAAGTTCGCTCTCGTAAGCCCTCATGGCGAGGCACTTATTGCTTGGCGCGACCACTTGGTAAAGCACTGCTCTCGTAAGCCCCCATGGCGAGAGGCACTTTCCTTGTTCGCCATTACTCTCGGGCGCCTAACTACGTCAGCGAGCGGACTACGGAACGAATCGAGCAAGGTACGGGTGTCGCTCTTTCTCTCTACGCGACGTGCTCGAGTTCGCAAGCTTAGGTTCTCGAGCATCGTCGTCGCATCGGGGCTAGGGTGTCGCTCTTTCTCTTGTGCCCTGAGCCTTGATTCCCTCGGGCTTCAGCTCGGGCGTTCGATCTCCTCCTTGCTCGCTTGGCTTGCACCGCGACCTCTGCCGGATAGCCTCGACCTCCTCGGTCTTGGCCTTGGTGATCGTTCGAGCCTCGCTCTGGTGACTCATTGCTTTCGGCCGTCTTGAGCTGCTCGTCCAGCTCCTTGACCCTTTCTCTGCGGTGATCGCCCTCGCGTCATCCAACGCATCTCCTCGATCTCTTCTGTGAAGCCCATGTGGTCGAGATCTTTGCCCGAGACCAGCGAAGTCTGTTCTTCCTTGGCGGTGGGCCTTAAGCCTCTTGGCTTCCGCCTTGGCTGGTCCCGCCGTTAGGAACGCGTCGGTGGCTGCTCTTGAGCCACTTGAGCGGCCCGGCTTCTCCTCCATGGTGCTCGCTTTAATGGCTTGCTTGCTGGCTCCTCGGCCTCTCCTAGGAGAGACTCGCAGAACACCTCTCTTGACCAATTGGACTTTGAGCCTCTTTACCTTCGCCTTGCCAAGCCGACTTTGGGTCGGGCTTGAGAGGGCCCCGCGGACTCCTCGTCTGAGGTGCTCCCGGCGGCGGCCTTGATCTGGCGCTCCGCTCGATGGTGATGCCGTCCTCGAGCTCCTCCGTGGTGTCCCTAAAGACACGAGAGGAAGAACAAATTAACTACTTTGCGATGATGTGGCTGTGAACAAGATTTGGTCTTGGTGCCTACCTTGCCGAAGTCGGCGTTTGATCCGTGGCGCAGCGGTCCTCGAGGCCATGCGTCCACGAAGCCCCTTCGTCTTGGGATGAGACAGACGCGTTCTTGCCGCCGCTGCCTTGATCGCTCCTTCTTCTTGCGGGAGCCTTTGCTTTCGGGAGGCGGGAGGCGACAGGCGGCGCTTTGTCTCACGCTCCTCTCTCTTCCTTTTCCTCTTCCGCCCGAACTTCTCGGCGAGGCCGAGCCATTGTGCTAGGTGGCGCCGTTGCCACGGGCGGGGCGACGGCGCGACCTGCCGGGGCTTCTTCTTGCTCCTCTGGCGGCGGGGCTTCACCCGCTTCGCCGAGAATCCGTCGCTTCTGGGTGAGCCGCCCGCGACGAAGTACTGGCGAACCCATTGCTCGGTCCCGGCCGGCAGCTTCCGAGCCGTCGTCCTGGCCCCGCTGCCCGTGGCGCCGCGCGCCGCTTCCTCCGTCTCCAGCCGCTCCACAGCGCTTTTAAGCGCATCGAGCTGCTCACCGGAACCTGACAAGAGCAGGCTCCATGCCGCCAGCTTGTCCTTGAGGCACGCTAGCCTCATCGCTCGCGATCGCGCGTCTGATCTTTCGAGCAGCAGCGACCGCTCGAGCGCCTCTTCGACGTCATCCGTGGCGATCTCTACTTGGGCCGCTGATGAAAAAGAGATCATCGTTAAGTCTAATACTGATTCGGTAGGTGGGAGATCTGAAGTTGGGTTTCTACATACCGCCGTGAGAGGCTTAATCTTGATCTTTTGCGGAACCTTCCGCCTCTTCCTCGGGGGCTCCTTGGCGGCTTCTCGCCTCGGCCCTTGGGTGTTCAATGGCGGAGCTCGGCTCCTGGTAGCCGAGCACTCCTCTCAAGCATGCGCAAGAAGAAGTTTTTCCTTGCGCGACTTCCTCTTCGAGCCTCCTCCGCTTTCGGCGATCTGTTGGAGCCGCGCCAAATGGCCCGGGTGAGTCTGCGAGTAGCGCCTAAGCCAGAGGGTCATGTTCTTTACCTCTTCGTCGCTTTGCTCGGCGAGGAGGGAAGGGCTTGGTCTCCTCATTGGGTGACCGCGCCGCTTAGTGCGCTTTCAGTGCAGCTCCGTCGCCTTGGTGGTCTCTTCGACAGTGGCGGCCCCGTGTCATGGCCGAGCTCAGCGTCGGCTCGGCCGCCACCTTGGGCTTTCGGCCGCCTTGGCCTTGCCCTTCTTCACCTTCTCCTTCTCAGACCCGGAGAGTTCCTCTACGATCCCTCAAGGATCAGTTGGTCCTCCTCCCGCGTTTTGAAGTGAGCATTAGCACTAAACAACATTGCGAGTCTAGCAACACAGGCCAGGGAGTAAGTAATTTATCTCAAATGCATGCGGGCGAAGCACGTTCTTATGAGACAGTGTCGCCACCTCGCCCGTGACCTCCCGTCCTTCTTCGCCGCCTTGACATGGCGTCGACCGCTTCGGTCACCCATGCGTCGGTTGGCTTCTCTGCCCGATGTAGAAGGATTGTTAGTTCTGTTCGGAGGAAAGAATCTGTTTAGAGGTTGAGTCTTAAAGGCACTTACCCGTGCTCTCCTTGTGATGTCCTCCCATCCCTCTATCTTGTAGAAGGGATAGGACCTCCTCCTCATGCCAGACGAGATCTGCTTATTTGTGAAGTCCCGAATGATCTCCGCCCGTGAGCCCAAGGCTCACGAGGAAGCGATCTTCCTGTCATGTACCAATCCTCGGCGGTCATCTCCGCCGAGGCATTGGCGCCCCTTGCCGGGCGCCTTCCGGTGAAGGCGAGTTCTTGTCGCCGCTCCGCTTGTGTAGAACCACCTCACCCACCACGCGCCCATTGAGTCGAAAGCGGTGGGCGAGGGTGCTGGCGTCATCGGCGGTGGCCGGAGCTTGAAGTAGTAGCACCCGGTGGCGGAGCTGCTCCTCGTTCTTGTGTAGTAATGGAGGAGCAGTCCACCGGCGGATCGATGCTCAGATAGCCCTCGCGGTGTGCGAAGCAGCCATCTGGAGGATGGAGTTCGGATTGAGGTTCGCCACCTCTAATCCGGCGATGTTCAAGAAGGCCTCGGCGAAGTCGCTCTCGGAGACCTCAACCCGAACAATGCAAACTGCTTGGTCGACGAACTCTCCCTCAGCGGCTCGGAGTATCCTCCTCTCCGGCGACCTCCACTACCGGTGTCGATGTGGCCCTCTTCTTCCCAGACCTTCAAGTCCTCCTCGGTCAAACTAGTGCCGGTGAATTTCGCCATAGCGGTTCCCAGAGTTGGACAAGCGGGTTTGGTAGTGGAGTTTGGGTGCTCGATGCTGAGCGTGGTTGGAGCTAGGGCTTAGAGAGGGAAGGCGTGAGAGCGAAGTGGTGGCATGCGGCAGCCGGTGCTTTATAGTCCCGTATAAGCAGCTACGCAACGGTTTAGTCGAGCGGCTAGTTTTTACCGCAACGGCTAGGTAAAGCGGTCGCTTTGTTTTCCCGCTAGCAATGATGAGAAGATTACTGGTTGGAGTTCCGCTAGCGGCTATTTTTTCCGAGGTTGCCTTTGAAGGGTGAGTCTCTGCTTTCGGACAGATGTCGTTCCTCGTTCGACGAGCGGAGTTGCTTCGGCATCGATCGGGTTTATTCGGTCCCGCACAAGTCTTGTTCGATTGAACCATAACCTGTTCGGCCGCTTGTTACATGCCTTTGTAGCAGGAAAAATACCCACCGTGACTTTGAGTCTCAAGAGGATGACCCGCTCTAGTGAGTCCTTCCACTTGAGTCTCGGGGGCTAGTCGTCAGATTAGATCACGCCCATTGCCATGGCCCACTCCCCTGACGGCCCAATCGAACGACCTACGGGACCCGGCTCCTGGAAGGTTCTATCGAGCCTATGTGCATCTGCGCCAACAGCCTCTGGGTATGCACACGGCGTGAACGACCTAGGATTCAGATTCGAGTCCTACTCGAACAAGAGTTCTCTGCGACTACGTGAAGACCCGGACGTTGGTTTCCGGATTGGATTAGGAGTCGTGATCCCCAAGACTAGGAGTATGCCTTATCTACCTCGGGACGTACTTGGCACGTACGAGTTCGTTACGATCTCGTGGTTAGCCCGGCCCGATAATCCCTCGGTAGGTCGGTTTGCTCTGCACTATATAAACAGGGCCTCTATGGCGTTTAGAGGGACCCTAGCCAAGAGCTTTTGCATCTTAGCACCTCGTAGACATCTGATCATTGCGCTATCGCACTTGTACACACATAATCTCGCCGAGACTTGTTCGTCTCGTCAAGCCACCTCTTGTATTCATCTACGATATATAAGAAAAATTTGGGCGAGGGCTATTATCTCTCCCGAGAGGCTGAACGAGATAAAACCCACATCTCTGTTCGTTCTTTGTTCGTGGTTGTTCGGCGTGTCTCCTATCTCCTTCCTGAAGAACCTTGGTTGACTTGAGATCGATATCTCAACCGTCGACACATTCGTTAAATCGTACTGCTTCTTTATGCCACCTCATGTGTTGAGCAGTCTCCTCACATAGATACAATCGTTGTAGCCTCGGTGTTAGAGGAAAGAAACGTAGAACCTTTACTGGTGTATCACTTGTCACTACATTCCCCTCTACATCAACTACTTATACAAATCTAGACTGCTCACAAACTAAACAGTTTTTCTTCGCAACATTATTCTTTCAAAATAACATACAATTGTTAACACACGCATCTATCTTCTCATAAGGCATCTCTAAACCAGTCAAAATCTTCTTCGAGTAGTACATATCTTTTGGCAACTTGTGGTTTTCTGGGAGGACATCACCAATCAATTTTATTAAATCGTTGTAACATCCTTTAGAGAAACTATACTTTGATTTTATATTCATAAGTTGTGTCAGAAACGAAAGGAACACCTTAGTGCCTTCATGTAAAGGCTTAGCTGAAGCATCTAAGAGGCAATATAATTTCTCGGCTGCTATGGTCGGTACATCCTCATGACCCACAGATTCGTCCTCCAGAGCATTCACAAATTGCCGACCCAGGTCCTGAACCATCTCATCCATCCTGTCATCCACTCTATCAGTAGTATCATCTTCATCAGATACATCTACCGCCCGTGACTCACCATGTTCATACCATATGAGGTAATTCGGCATGAAACCCAATTTGCATAGATGGCCGGCCATAACGGATTTTGTCACTCGGGTAAAAAGATGACATTTAACACATGAACACTTCGCTAGCCCGCCAGGAGGGTCTGGGTGAAAACCTTATCCAAAAAACTTTGTCTGTTAACTTTTTATTCTTCGGTGTGCTTTATACCATTATCCCAACCGTCGTACATCCATCTACGGTCTTCAGCCATCTGTATTAATAGTAATTTGAAAGATACATAAAAAATAAGTTAATTATCCTAACAGGAGATCTAGGCAAAGATAGGTCCTAAACCCACCTAGGGATGAACGGGTTAGCACGGTTTGTCGTGGCATGTGTTGCGATCCGAACGAAATTTTGGGAGCGTAACCTCGCTGTTCTCCGAATGCACGTATGATACTTGTGCATCGGAGAACAACGGGGTTACGCAGCCGAAATTCCGATAAGATCGCACCACATGTCACGACAAACTGTGCTAACCTGTCCATCCCCAGGCTGTCCCAAGGCGTGGACAAAAACCGGTTTATTCAAATATACGTAAATCACAACAACAAAGTGAGAAATATACGCTACTATTCTTTAAGGTTCGCTACTATTGTAATAATAGACAATAATATTAGTGTTTACCTGCAATCTATGCATATTTCTCATGGGACTATAGCCTCAAGCTACAATTTATCTAAGCCATTCTTTACAATCATAGACCAACTTACATTCAACATTAAAACATATAGCTTCTATATATTGAGTACAATTTTAATACAAACTAGCAACCATATATTGAGTACAATTTCTATACAAGCGCATATATCGAGTACATAATTGCCGAGACCAGTGGGCGGCGACCTAAATGGGAAGAGAGCCGAGTAGGAGGCGAGCTAAGTGAGGAGGATTAAGCTAGACCGTGAGAGTAGTGTGGGGCGTGTGGGAGAGCGGCGGGTGGGCTAGGTGGTGAAATGCGGGCGGGCGGCGCAGGTCGTCTGCGAAGAAGAGCTGTGGCGCGGATGGTGGTGTGGGGCTGGACGGCAGCGGTGTTAGAGGCGGGGCTGGGGGCGGGCGTGGCGTTCGAGGCGGGCAGGCGCGGCAATGAGCGATGGCGTTGCGAGGCGGGCTGTAGCGCAGGCATGGGCGATGGCGTTGCCGGAGGTGGGGCCGGGCGTGGCAAGATGGTGGTGGCGGTGGTGGCGAGACCGGGCGCAAGGCGCGGGGGGAGGCGGAGGTGGAGGGCGGGCGGCGGCAGGCGGTGGTGGTGGTGAGGTGGGGGCGGGGCGTGGGGCGGGGCAGGGCGGGCGGGGTGGTGGCGTCGGATCTTGGGAAGGAAATGCGGCGGCGGTGGCGCGTGGAAATGACGAGACAGCAGGCGCGTGGGGGGTTAGGTTAAAGATCGTCTTTACGTCGGCCGGGCCGGGCCGACGTAAATAAAGCCGTTATTTACGTCCGCCAGTCCGGGCCGATGTAAATACGGGCCGACGTAAATAGATCTACCACGTCACCTTGTTGCCATGCTGGCTAAACAACAGTGTTTACGTCTGCTAGGCCGACGTAAATAACCATTATTTACATCGGTTTTTTTTGGACCGACGTAAAAAAAAATTGGCCGATGTTAAAATATCGTTTTGCTGTAGTGGTGGAAGTAGGTGGTGGACGAAGACTCTTGGAGGCCGTGGGCGCGGCGCACCGGCATGGCGGGCAGGACCGCGAACACCGCCGCGGTGACCCTCCATGTAGGGCGACGGATTGAAGAGCTCCATCTCGATCTCCAGGGGGATGCAAGCCGGGTCCCGAGTCCAGACCCAGATGCGGAACGAGGTGTCGAGGCGATGGCGGGTCGAGTGTTCGACGATGTCAATGCAGCCGATGCCAGAGAGGATGCGGTTGAGGACAGCGGTGGACCACGCAAGGGCCGGGAAGCGGTCGCGCCGGGGGTGCCCGCGGCATGGATGTCCTCCGGCAAGCTCTCGAGGCGGAAGTCCCATCCATTGGCGTGGAAGGAATGGCGAGTGGCGTGGCGGGCTTGCTCCGGGTAAGTGAAACGGGCAAGGAAGCGGAGGTGGGAGAGGTGGGTGACAATGATGCCCATCAGCGGGATGTCAGTGTAGGAGCAGATTAAGGCGGCGACGGAGCCGTTATCCATGTGAGGTTGGAGCGGCGAGGTTGGAGCGGCGAGGTGGCGCCATGGCGGGCGGCGGCGGCGGCGCGGAGGGGGAGCGAATACGTGGTGGCGGGGGGAGCAACTGCGCGCCAATGGCACTAGCGCGCTGTGTGGCGAGAGCGGCGGCACAGCCGGCATCCATTGGATCCCTGCAAGCAGCGGCTTCCTGGTCTCGAGCGAAGCAGCGGTAGCACCGGCTCTTCAGACCTCGGCCGACGACGCCATCTAGGGCATGGCGCTGAGCAATCAATTGTCGAGACGCAAGCAACAAGGCACGCGGGCGCAGTCGGCGCCTAGGCTGGACGTGCTGCCAGGACGAGGAGGGGGCAGCAAGAACGATGATGGAGCACAGGGTGCTCGGTGGCTTGAAGGATGGGTGAGTTGGGGCATTGGGGTGGCCAGGAAGGGAAAGGGGTTGAAAGGTTTCAGGCGGAGACGGCTTAAAGGTGGGCGGAGGAGCTAGCATTTACGACGGCTGCGTAGGAACGGTGGTCAGCGCTGGTGGTTGAGGGAGTAAAGGCGGAAGGGATGGGGTGGAGGTCGCCGGCGGATGGGGCAAGGCAGGCTGGTTGCCTGCGGCTCTAGGAAGAAGGAGGGGACCTGGCCATGGTGTTGAAGGTGGCTGCACCAACCGGAGCTGCAAAGTACGTGGCGGCGTTCGCCACCGCAGCCGGAGCGGCTGGCGGCGGAGCGCTAGCTAGCGGGAGCGAGCCTCTGCAATCTCCTCATCTCCTGCTAATGTGACTGTCCCGAACACCCATTTCTGAAATTTAAAGTTAAATTAGTATGTCGACATTGTTATCTTGGAAACATTTTTTTTTTCTTCTACAATAAGATAGCCGCTTTTTTTTTCACTTGGGGAATAGAAGAAAGCTCTGCTACATACCTAGGGAGGCCAACGAGGCAGCTCATGAAGCAGCGCAGTGGAGCCGCCGAACCGGAGGTCAAGCTAGCTGGTCGAAAGCTGAGGGCAGGGAGAAACATTTGGAGTTGACCGAAGAGCTACGAATGAAGCTGGAAGCAGCAGGTGTGAAGTGGAACTCTCCTGAAGAAGATGACCATGGTGCTATCTATGCCGATCCTGTTCTTGTTGGGCCTGGTGGGCCGTATGCTTGTAATAGGCCATCGCTAATTCACTCTGTTTTTTTTTTGAGTAAAAGGGCAGGAGTGCTGCCATCTCATTAAGACGAAAAGAACTGTACAAGGAACAAGAGAGAGTAAGGGGGGGACAGGGGAGGGAAGGGGAGAAGCAGGGGGGATTAGAGTGGAATTACAAAGTGATATTACGGGAGGGGAAGGCCGCGTTCCAAGCGGCAATCTCATCCCTGATGCGACTACAGACTTGAGATGCGAAAGGTGGTCTCTGCTGGAAAATCCGACGACACGCTTTTTCCAAATCTCCGTGAGGAGAGAATGATGAGGCCGTTTTGCTGACGAGAGACGGCCTTAGGAAGGTTAGCCTGCCGAGCCACCCACCAATCGAGGAAGGAGTCCTGGCCGGCAAGCGGGGCGCCACCTTGCAAGATGGCTCGCCAAACGACGGAGAAGCCGCATTTAACCGAACAGTGGTCTATCGCCCTCGAGTGGGCCATCACAAAGACAGCAGGAGTGGTGATGAGGCCAACCTTTCTTGGCCAGCAGATCAGCGGTGTTGAGGCGACTGAGGCTCAAGGTCCAGGCGAAGAATTTGCATTTATTCGGAGCCAAGGCTGACCAGATGGGGCCGGCGAGAGGGGGGGTCGTGCTGCCCCAGAGCTGAAAGGAATAAGCCGACCTAGCAGAGTAGAGGCCGGTTGTAGAAGGAGACGAGGTGACATTATCCGGAGCGTCTAAGAGCACGGTACGCCGAACCTTACTCCAAAGCATGATGGATTCAGCGAACGACGCGTAGGTTGAGATGGGTCCGCACATCCGTAGCCAACGGTGGCCGGGGAGGAGAGAAGCGACAGTGCCATTGCGACATCTAGCTTGCCTGAAGAGATTAGGGGTGAGGAGGGACGGAGCGGAACCAGAGAGCCAGCGGTCATTCCAGAAGGATGTGGTGCGGCTGTCCCCGACGGAAAAGACTGAGGCAGCTCTGAAGAGGTGGGTCTCTGATCTGGAAAGGTCCAAATCAAAGGCAGAGCAGGAACGAGAGCGATCTTTGCAAGATAGCCAGGGCCAGCGAAGACGAAGGGCGCGGTTGAAGAGGGAAATATCTAGAACACCCAGGCCCCCGAGGTCTTTGGGGCGGCGAGATGGATGCCGATTAACCAAAGCGCGGCCATGGAGGAGGCCTCGGAGCCATTCCAGAGGAAGGAGCGACGAACTTTGTCAATCTCCGCGATCAGCCACTTGGGGAGAAGGAAAACCGTAGCGAAGTAGGTCGGGAGGGCTGAGAGGACCGAGTTTACGAGGGTAAGACGACCCGCTTTGGAAAGCAGGCGTCCCTTCCACGACGATAGCCTAGCACGAACCTTATGAAGAAGGGGGAGGAAGTGGGTCTTGCCCAGCCTCTTGAAGTGGAGAGGGAGACCGAGCTATTTGCAAGGGAAGGAGCCCGTGATGTGGAAGTGGCCAAGAATTGGATCAAGGACGGTTAAGGCCGCAAAGGCGAGGGTGATGGAACATTTGCTGAGGTTGATGTTGAGGCCGGAAGTCGAACCAAAAGCGGATAGGAGATCTAGCACTGCACGCAGCTCGCTATGATCTGGGCGGATGAAGATGGCCGCGTCATATGCGTATAGGGAAGTACGCAGAGTCAAGCGAGAGGAACCAATCGGGGAGAGGATACCTGCTTCAGCCGCCAAGCTGTCCAGACGCTGGAGAGGGTCGATGGCTAGAATGAACAGCATCGGAGATAGGGGGTCACCCTGCCGAACCCCACGACCGTGCCAGAAGGACTGGCAAGGATGGCCATTAATGAGGACCGAAGAGGAGGAGGATCCGAAAAGGAGGGAGATCCACTCACGCCAACGAGGGCCGAAGCCTAGCCACTGAAGGAGGTCGAGCAGGTAGCCCCAGTGAACGGAGTCGAAGGCCTTCGCAAAATCAAGCTTTAGGAAAAGAGCAGGAGTTTTTTCCAGATGGAGCTTGCGAAGGGTGCCTTGGACGCAACGAAAATTATCCTGAATACACCGACCCTTGATAAAGGCAGTTTGATTTGGAGAGATGATGTCGTTGAGCTTTGGAGCAAGGCGATTGGCGAGAAGCTTGGTGAAGATCTTGCTAAAGCTGTGGATGAGGCTGATAGGGCGGAAGTCCTGGAGGCTCTCACAGACGGACTTCTTATGGAGGAGAACGATGTTGGCAGAGTTGAGGAGGCCGAGATGCCTACCATCTAGGTGGAAGAGTTGGTTGAAGGCCTCGATGATATCAAATTTAATGGTCGGCCAACAGACTCTGTAGAAGGTGCTGGTGAAGCCGTCTGGCCCAGGAGCCTTACCACCTGGGAGAGAGGAGATGGCTCTGCGGATCTCATCTTCTGTGAAGGGTGAATCGAGGGCAGCAAGGTCGTGCTGAGGGAGGCCAAGCCTGGACCAGAGGAGGGAGGATGAGCTGTGCATGGAGTGGCCGAGGTGGAGCGAAAAGAAGCGCGAACACTCAGAGGTGAGATCCTCCTGCGAAGTGACGACGCCCTGGGGAGTAGAGAGAGAGGAAATAAAGTTCTTCCTGCGACGGCCACTGGCCCTAATCTGGAAAAATCTGGTATTCGCGTCTCCAGACCGAAGCCAATTAACCCGGGCGCGCTGTCTGATATGGCACTTTTGGAGAGCCGTGAGACCAAGGAAGCGGTCCTTAAGACCAGCGAGGAGATCACATTCCCTATAGGAGAGGGTACGACCTTCACGAGCGACGTCCAGAAGGGCGATAAGGGTCTTGATGATGGCGAGCTGAAGGGCAGTACACCGCACATGTCGACGAGACCAAAGAGAGAGGGCCTTGGCCGTGCGGGAGGGCTTGATATGAAGGCGACGAAGGGGGGAAGAGGCGATGACCGAACGGTTCCAAGAAGAATGAACGGTGTCTGAAAAACCCGAGAGGCCAACCCAGTAATTTTCAAACCGGAACAGGCGAGGCGCCTAACGGTGGAAGACTCCGAGAGAAGAAGAGGCGAGTGATCAGACATGATGGCAGGGAGGCCCAGGAGGCAGGTGTTGCGCTGAAGGAAATTCCAATCCGCCGAGCAGAACAGGTGATCGATGCGGCTGTGAGTGGAATTTAGCCTTTGATTGCACCAGGTAAACTTCCTACCTGAGAGAGCAACCTTAACGAGCGAAAGGGAGTCAAGGGTTTGGTTAAAGGCCGCGATGAGAGAGGGGTCAACGTTGCTGTTGCTTTTATCTTCCAGGCGTCGGATCATGTTGAAGTCGCCCACCACCATCCAAGGCAGGTCAGAGTCAGAAGGAGCATGGTCCATGAGCTCGTTCCAGAAACCGAACTTGTCCGCGCGGGAATTAGGCCCATAGACCACAGTAAGGCGCCAGCGAGCGGAGTCTAAGCGGGAGGAGACAGTAACCGAGAGGCAGTGGGGCGAGGAACCTTGGTCGTCAATGCGAAAATGGTCATTGTGGGCGAGAAGAAGGATGCCACCTCTGGTACCCTGAGCGTGAAGGGCAGCGAAGGAGCTGACGAAGGGAGGCCCGGCGCAATCAAGGACGATCTGAGGGGAGATGTCGCTAAGCTTTGATTCCTGGATGCAGACGATGTTCGCACGCGTGGAATGGATGAGATCGCGAAGAACCGAACGGCGAACACCGCTATTAAGGCCGCGGACGTTCCAATCGAGGAGACGAAGGTTTTCAGACATGAGGAACAAGGGGGCACCGAGGGGAGGCTTGCGTCGAGACGGGAAGGAAGAAAGTAGAACGACGTCGACACTGACACGAGGAAGCCGAAGTAGAGCGCCGAAATCCAGTTCCACTTAATTACAGCAAAAGGGGTGGAGGCCCCACGAATGATTAGCGGGCGCCGAGTTAGAGCCGAAGTGCCGAAGAGCCGGCGCCGAGGTTGACCTGCTAAACCCAAAAGCCAAAGCCGGCGCCGAGTTGGACGTAGTCGTGCTATACCCAAAAGCCGAAACCGAGGAGGACCCAAAAGACGCAAAAGCCACCAGGCACGGTGGAACGGCGTCGCAGCACAGGCGATGCATTAAACAACCGGGGGGGACACCGTGGCTGGCGGCGAGGCCAGCGCGCTGACGTCCGCCGAAAGCGAAGGCCCAGAAGCAGCAGGCGGGCCAGCCACCGAAGGAGAGGCCAGCGGGATCCGGGACGAAGCAAGGCCCAGGGACAGAGCGAAGCCCAGCGCGTCAACGTCCTCCGGATTGGCGATGGAGCACAGCTCTGGGCCCGGAGACGCAGCGGAGGTGGGCTTGGGTGGCCTGCAGGGCAGCTCGGCCAGGCTCGGCTGGGTCGGTTCCAGGTGGAAGGGAGACCCCAGCGAGGTCAGCAGCGACCTCAACAGCGAGAACCGGCAGCTCGTCGGCGAAGAGGGCCTTGAGGGAGGCGTCGTCGCAGGGTCGGACCTTGGGGAGGGAGGCGCATGCCTCAATCCAAGGCTGGAGCTTGCGGGCGAGCAGCTTCTTGGCCTTCACCTCGGAGGGGACCTTGCGGTCGATGCGCCCGGCGAGGCGAATGCTGCGGCGAAGAGGAGCAGCCTTGCGGGCGCGCGGGGCGCGAGGTACCTGCAGGATAGGGGGGAGGAGGGGGCAAAGAGGTGTTGTATGAGCTGCTCCGCGTCGGACGGTGCGGAGGAAGGAGGATGGAGAGAACCCACCAGGTTGGATCCCTCGTCCACTCCGGCGGCCGAGGCGGAGGCGGAGGCGGAGACGGAGAGCACGGGAGATACCGGTGACCCCGAAACGGCCGCCTGAGTCGCTGAGCCCATGGGCGACGACACAGGCCCCCCTAGGCGAAGGCCGACCAGGAGGGCAAGGAGGGCGGCGCGGCCCAGCTTGAGCGAGTCGGCGAGGGGTCGTGTCGGAGACGCGGTGACGGCGGCCGCCAAGCCGAACAGAGGGGCGACCGTGTCCTGCGAAGATAGCGACGGTGAAGATGGCCGGGAGGAGGGATGGGGCCCAAGCACGGAAGGCTCGCCGGAAGGGATGGAGGACGGGGAGCGTGGTGTGCCGGATGTCGGAGGGGGAGGGGGAGCAGTGGCGCGAACTCGACGCGCGTTCGACGCGTTGGTGATGGCTGGGGAGAGGAGCGGCGGCGATTGCGCTGGGATCGCCACCTCGTAACGCCCATGAGGGTGGCGGAGCGGCGACGCCCCATGACGGAGACGCTGCGCACCACACTGCGCGCCACGCGGGCGACGCGCGAACGGGAGCGGTGGGGGCGGTGGCGAGGGTTGACGTCGCCGTCGTCATCGGACTCATCGTAGCGCGGAGGGCGCGGGGGGGGAGACGCCCCCCTGCGGAGGCGGCAGAGGGGGATCGCCATCGGCGCGACCGAAGACCCACGCCGGGTAGGAGACACGAGCGTGTCCGAGCGGCCTGTGAGAGTAGTCCTCTATGGTGTCGAGGTGGACGAACACTTTGGCGGTGGAAGCCGTCTTGACATGACGCTCGGCGGCCGCGCCGGCCGGAGAGTCGATGATGCTGAGTTATTTCTGTTTTGAGGCAAAGTTAATAAAGTGGCTGGTTATTTCTCAAAACAAAAAAAGATAGCCGCTTTTTTTGTGTTTGAATATAGCATCTGCAAACTGCACCATGTACAGTCATGGTAACTTAACTCTATGGCGTAGGCATCATTAAAGCATGGTAAATTAATAGCTACAACAGTTAAAATGGTGAATAAGATGTCGTAATCCTAAGCTAAAGACAACTGAATTGTTCTTGGGTTTTAAAAGCATGCAAATGGTTCAAATATATCTTCGTGCATAGACTGCAGGAAAAACGCATGATCTACAGACTACATGGCATGCAAAGAGAACGAATAATTCAAGAACGGTTCCCTTTGCTATTTTTTTGATTTTTTGTTTCTCATGTTTATGGAGGCCTTGAGCATTTTAACCCCAATTTATCCATGGTATTGATGATTTATAGGTCAAAGTTTGTATATCTATTTTTTTGTTGGATTTGGATTTGGTTTTATAAATCTTTGTTTCTGTTTCATTGATGGATGGTCTCGGTTGTTTTAATTTTTGTGTTGATCGGCGAAGAACTATTAGCCAAAGGTTCTCCAATGTTGGAGAAGGTCAATCTTTCTCTATTTTCTAAAATGAAATGTGTGTCTCTATGTCCGTTCATTTTAGAGATGTCAGTTCCTGACTTTGGCAGTCATTTATCATTCGAATTTTTTACCCCCTTTTTTAATGTTATTTGTGTTGAAAAAATACTGTACTAACAAGTATTTTCTAGTGAACAATAATGAGCAGGACCATTAGTGCGGGAAGGTTATCCATTTCAAAAAATTTCAGTGAATTACTGTACTATTTTTTCAGTAGTTTTCTAGATCTGAGACTTGGAGAGCGCTGTCCAATTCATCATGTTTTTGGCCGGCTCATGGATGTGTCTGGCGTGGGGAAGGGAAATAAAAGTGGGAGCGGGTATGGTTGTTTTCTTTTCTTTACAAGCAGATGGGCAGTTGGGTTTCGCGGGACGCAAAAATCGCCTGCGTTTTCTGATTTGTGCAGGCGACGGCAGCTAAGAACAAATGCAGGCGACTTTGTAAAATGCGGTCCCATTCAAGAAATAGCTAAACTAGGTGAAAACTTTTCACGATCACCACCGTAAACCACTGACCGGAGAGGGCCTAATCTAAACCTCTGTGTAACGTTAACGGAGAGGACCTGATCTAAACCAGCATAAGACCAACAATTGCACCAGGGATTGGACCTGCCCACCACTCGCATCATCTCTCTAGATGCTAGACCACTACTAGAAACAAACTTTTTGTCGTCGGCCATTTTAATTTGTGTCGTCGGCAATAGACCTGACGACAGTACATGCATTTGTGTCGTTGGCCCCTGTAATAGCCGACGACACAAATACGTGCACGCTGTCCATCAGGTAGCAAATATGACTTGTGTAGTCGGCCGGAAATTGCCGAGGACACAATGGTCACCTTTTGTAGTCGGCTAACAAGTGCCGACGACACAAGTTGGCCTACCAGACGGCCCGTTAACGGTTCAAATAAAGTGGGCTGCACACGTCAGAATTATTTTGTTGTATTGTCGTCGGCTTGGTATTCACTGACGATAGAAGCTTAATCGGAGCCCACTTTCAGGAAAAACACCATTGCCAGCAAGCGGGGCCCAGTGCAATTTGTGTCGTCGGTATGACGCTGGCCGAGGACATTGTATTTTCAAGGGCTTTTAACCATTTGAAAAAGTTTTGATGCTTTTTTCGATATGAGCTGCAACAATTTTTTTTGGAACTTTGTGTCGTCGGCAACTGTTTAAGCCGACCACACAAGTGACTTGTGTAGTTGTCATCTGTTTGAGCCGACCACACAAATAACTTGTGTAGTCTGTTTCTGTGAGGCCAACTACACAAGTATTTTCCTCCTCTTATCTTTTTATTTGTAAATCGTGCATAAATAATTTGTTCACCAATAAATAATCCAGAAATTAATGCACTACTGTATGATTGCTATAATTGTGATGCGAGTATAATCACACGATTGTCACGTAGTTATTTTGCCATATAGCTCTGGCAAGGGATCTCGATAATCACCTGTAGTACTCAGCAATTTAGTTAGACGTGCTATATATATATGTGTGTTAAATTACCTCCATGTGTGTGCGCATTGTAACTTCAGGTTTGCTATATATTTGTAAACATTATTTAGGAAGTTAATATGCAAATACATTGATCGATGTCGATTCGTAAGGTAGGGGGTGTATTTGTGTAGTCGGTAAAATTTATAGCCGACGACAAAAATGGATCTTTTATCTACGGCAAATATGAAGCCGACCAGAAAAATAATTTTTGTAGTCGGCTTTTCATGCCCGACTACATAAAATGCATTAGTATCGTCGGTATTTATCATGCCGACTACACAAAGTATTTTTGTAGTCGGTTTAACAATGGCTGACGATATATAGAAGTTATATTTGTGTAGTCGGCCTTTCCAATGCCGAGTAGAGAATGTATTTTTGTAGTCGGCATCTGAGGCCGACTACACAAATCACGTGCATCCAACACTTAAGCGTTTTGGGGATTAGGTCATCCCCTCAAAAGCAACAAACCCGCTCTCTGCTCCTACGCGCCACCGCCCAAGGTCGCCCGTCCCCGCCGCCGCCCTCCCGCCCCTTCAGCGCCACTGCCCTGCTGCTTGCCCACGCCCGCACTGCCAGCCAAAAGCCCTTCGCCGCCCGCGTCGCCGCTTGCAGCGTTCGCTGCGCGCCACTTGCACATGCCGCCGCACGCGCCGCGGCATTGCCGCCCGCCTCGCCCTTGACGCCTGCTGCCGCCCACCGCCCGCCATGCCATCATTCGCCGCCCGGCCCACCGCTCGCCGCCCTGCGCGTGCTCGACCTCTGCGCCGCCCCTCGCTGAAGGCTGCGATCGCCGCCGCCACCCATTTGCCATCGCGCCACCTCCCCTCTGGGCCGACGTCACCCCTGCCGGTATCGCCACTGCCGTCGACACCTGCCGCCCCTGCCACCCCTGTCCCTGCCTATTCCGAACGTGGTCCACTTTTCTGCGATCTGCGCCGACCGACAACTCTAGGTATGGACCATGCAAGTGTATTTGTTTTTGCATATAACTTGTCGTCGGCTAATCAACAACTGACGACAACTAATTAAAAATGCTGATTAATTAAAGAAGATAATTAAAAATGCTAATTAATTGAAAATGCTAATTAAATAAAAAATGCTAATTAATTAAAAATGCTATAAAAAATGCTTTTTTATTAAAATGCTAATTAATAAAAAAAGCTATTAAAAATGCTATTTTATTTAAAATGCTAATTAATAAAAATGTTAAGTAATTAAAAAATGCTAATTAATAAAAAATGCTAATAAATGAGAAATGCTAATTAATTAAAGATGCAGATCTAAAGGTGGTGTCTTGTTTCTTTTAATCTTGATTATTTTCTACAGGCGTGCGGACCGTGTGGACGCTTCTTCTATACGTCATCCCCTCCTCCGCGAACTACGTCGATCGACGACCGTAGGTATGGACCACTCGACGATAGCTATTTAAAATACTAATTAATGAAAAATGGTAATTAGTCTTTTTTCTACATTGCATACGCGTTTAATCCAAGCCAGTGTCTAACATACCCGTTCGGGAGGGCTACATGATTCGTAAGGAACTCTAACGGTGATTCATTAGGTTCCATTACGAAAGTTGTGGCTCTCTCGGGTTGTCCATGTTTTGGACAGCTCACGGATGTGCGCTTCTTGTGTATGGTCGTCATGACACGTGTGTGTATGAGTCGGGATTTCGGTCGCATAACCCAGTTGTTCTCCTAGTGCATAACATCGCCGTACGCGCACTCCATCGTTGTAATCGGGGAACTGCAGGTTATCTTTGCAGCAAATTTCGACTCGTGCACGCATGTGTCTTGACGATCGTACACATGAAGCCCACATCCGTGGGTGGGTAAGCCCTCCTATACACATAGTTAGAAACTGTCTAAACCTTTTACACGTGCATGCATTCACGGCCCATGTTCAGAGCGCGATGGAAGATCGAAGCTGGATGTACGATGGTTGGAGCAAGACTGGTAGACACACATCTGAGTGGTTTGAGAAGGCACGTGCATTTGTGGATTATGCTTTTCGTGGGTTTCTTGATCCTAACGCTGCGGTCGTACTATGTCCGTGCGTCGCGTGCTCGAATAGCGTAAAGAGGAGTAAGAAGGACATTGGTTTTCACCTCTGTAAGCATGGGTTTAAGGCCAACTATTTTGTCTGGGAAAATCATGGCGAGAGAAAGAGACCTTTGGTGTCTAGCCCTGTTGATGTTGTGGAGGGTTACGACGAAGTAGACAGAATGGATGATCTTATAGATGATTTTGTCCGTTCTTTCTATCTGTCTTCCGTGGAAGAGTCTGCGCCACTCGCAGAGCAATTTGATAGGCTAATGCATTCTGCGAAGATACCGCTGCATGAACATACCGAAGTGAACTTACTGTCAGCTGTCTCTCGTTTGATGGCGATTAAAAGTAAGTACAACTTGTCAGCCAACTGCTACAATGATCTATGCAAGCTATTAGATAGTGTCCTTCCGATAGGCCACAAGATGCCACCAAATTTATACGAATCAAGGAAGCTCCTTAGTGTGCTAGGAATGCCGTACGAGAAAATTGATTACTGTCCCAAGTTTTGCATGCTTTTCTGGAAAGATGACTCGGTTCTGACTCATTGCAAGCACTGCAAAGAGAGTCGGTATGTGGAAGTAGAGGGTGTAGATGGTAAAAAGAAAGAACGATCGGTAGCGCAAGACATTGTGTTTGTTTCCGATAACTCAACGCTCTGCGGTCAGACATGTCCAAAACCACCGCGAGACACATGCGGTGGCACAAAGAGGGACGTAAAAAAAACGGTGTGATGATTCATCCGTCCGACGGGGAAGCTTGGAAGTATTTTGCTCAGCAAAACCCAGAGTTTGCAGCGGAGGCAAGAAATGTGCATGTTGGTATCGCGACGGACGGGTTCACACCCTTCAATATGACCTCTCACCCGTACTCTTGTTGGCCGGTATTCACTATTCCGTATAATTTGCCCCCTCAGCTATGCATGAAAGAAGAATACATGTTTCTTTCTCTCATTGTACCTGGACCAAAGAATCCTAGCAAACATTTAGATTTGTTAATGCAACGGTGGAAGAGCTTAGCGACCTTTGGTCTAAAGGTGTGTTAACACATGACAGCTACACGGGGAAGAATTTTAAGATGCGTGCTGCATACTTGTGGTCTATTCATGATTTTCCTACGTATGGCATGTTCTTGGGGTGGAGCACGCATGGACGGCTCTCGTGCCCCATATGCATGGGTAATACTGGTGCATTTCAATTGGAAAATGGTGGCAAGTCCTGTTGGTTTGACTGTCATCGTTGTCATCTAGAGCCGAACCATCCATTTCGGAATAAAAAAAACGCATTCCGCAAAAACACAGTAGTGAGGGGAGGGCCACCTGAACGGCTTGAAGTGGCTGATATTATCGAATGGCATGATGATATCGTCGATGGGGATGGCTATATGAAGAAGTACGGCGAGGAACACCATTGGACTCATGAATGTTGTATTTATAACCTGCCGTATGCCAAGGACCTGAAGAATCCTCACAATGTTGATCTCATGCACCAAGAAAAGAATATGTGTGAAGCGGTAGTAAATACAAACTGGGACATTGTTGGCAGAACCAAAGATAACAAAAAAGCACGTTTGGATTGCGCTCTTCTCTGTAAACGGCCGGCCATGAATATTGATGACCGTGGTCGTAAACCAAGGGCAAAGTAAAATTTCCTGATGGGTATGCATCAAATATTCGGCACGCGGTCAGTCTTGAACAGTATAAGTTAAATGGAATGAGGACGCATGACTACAAAGTGTTCATAGAGCGTCTGTTTCCAGCGGCGTGGCGTGGCTTCGTGGAAGAGGACATATGGAGAACATTGGCGGAGCTCAGTTTCTTTTATCGAGAAATTTGTGCTAAAGAGATCACAACATCGAGGATGGAGGAATTGGAGAATGAAATAGTCGTTTTGGTAACAAAGCTTGAGAAGATATATGTACCCGGGTTTTTCAATGTAATGCAACATTTATTAGTACATCTGCTTTATGAAGCAAAAGTTGGGGGGCCTGCGCAGTTCTGATGGAAGTCTACATTGCGTAAGTCCTCTCTTGGCTAGGTTATATATTAATTTTATGAAATTTGTCTCAATACATGTCGAAATTTGTAGGCAATTCATTGCTGAAAATTGGACAAGCCCAGAGCAACCTTCTAATAAAACAAGTTGAAAACTTGAAAGAAAAGGGGCGTGGACGAGACCATCCAAATTTCTTAACTTGGTTTCATTACCATGTAATTATCATACTCTTTCGATCTTTTCTTTGTTCAACATAATCTCGAAGTTCAATTCTTAACCAAATTTGAACCGCGTGTGCAGTGCCAAAGACATGCTAGCGTACACAATGATCTCCGTCAAATGCCACGTGGATGTAGTCGCACTACAAGAAGACTAGCCTATAGCAACACAACACACCCTTTGCATCATATGTGGGTTGTGTTGGTAGAAACACACGATGACTATTTACTCCAACACACACTTGTGTCATATAAAAGTTGTGTTGCAGGGAGACTATATAGCATCATATATTATGTGTTGCTGACACTTATGTGCAAAAACATGGCCTTAAACATAAGCCAACAACACTTAATGTACATGTTGCTAATATGACAATACTAATATATCTGAACAACATTGACCAAGGCAAACTTAGTGATTAAAATTTGCATAAGAAAGAGTCCGATGAGGCCAAAAATCAACACATGTACATTATTTCCAATTATCCAACCAAACAATTTTGAAAAAATCAATTATTTTAACATCAAACAAAATCAAGTATTTTTAAGATGACTCATCAGGTAAAAAAATTTATGGACTCATTAGGTAAAAAAATTTATGTTTACCATTTTTTTAAAAGAGTTGAGAAAAATCGCCGGAAGGCGATGATTTCCCGTAGAAAATCGAGAAATTGAGAGGAAATGAGATTGAAATCTCGTTCGTGATATTTTGCAATTTAAATTTAAAAAATGAAAAAATGGAATAGAAATTGAGATCGAATACATATCTCATATTACTCACCCCATATATTTAATCCATTTTCTTTAATGGGCGGAAAATTATTTGCTTCCAACTAGGTGTTTAAAGTGGGATTGCACTTTTATGTTGTTACTTAGATTTTTTTTGTAAAATTAACATTAAGATTTTTGTAAAATTAATATTAAGATTCTTTTTGCATAATCTTTACATGTTGATTACTTCACTTGAAAAAATATAATTGTTGATGAGTAGCGACTCCCAACTCCAAAGAAGTGTTTTCAGATTCCGCTAAAAAAGTGTTTCCTGATAATGTATTTTTCCCTCTGCCGTCAATGCAAAAACTGTCCTCCATCAATTCACCGAATCTTTATCTTTTACCTAATCTTTACAGAATAGAGTTTCCACTTTTTTTCGTCCATCAACCAGCTAAACACCGTCGGATCGCGATCGAACGTCTCCGCACAAGACACCCGCGTGAAACCCTAGCGGTCGCGCCCTATCGCCACGCCTCCTCCTTCTCTCCTCCACCGCCTCCCTCTCCTCTCTCTCTCTCTCTCTCTCTCTCTCTCTCTCTCCCGCCGCCCCCGTCCCCTTCCCCATCGCCACCAACGCCGCCTCCGCCTCCTCTCCCTCACCAGCGTGATCGCCACAGGCGAGGGCGCGTCGAGTGGCGCGGCGGCTGGGTCGAGAGCGCCTCGTGAGCCTCCGACTGGATGAGCGGCGCGTGTTCTCGGCGGCGGCGTCCGGAGGCGAGACGTCCGGGTGGTACTTTGCGGGCCATCCGCCGCGCCGCCCTCACCTCATGCAAGCTGCCCGCTGATGAGATCCCATGCGAGCTTGTTCTGAGACTTTGTTGTATGAATTTATATCTGCTGCGATGCATCTCGCATGGTTGCAGGACGCCACTCAAGAAAGAAATCCAGAACTTTGAGGAAATAGATGAAGACAGGGATGTAAGTTTTTTAGTATCAAATAAGCATGATGTAGTTTCCATGGTAAAAGCTCTACAGACTTATGTATGCAGCAGCTCAACGCTGTATACTTAATGCTTTCATGAACACCAAGACAACACAATGATGAACGATGAATCGGATGTTTAGTGACTCTAACCGATTTGACTATATAGTTACTTGCATTTAAAATCACTTTGCCTTTTGGAATTGAAAGTGTGGAGTTAATATAAAAGCAACCGATTACGCTTGGAAAGTGTCGACTTAATATAAACAAAGAACGATTACACTTCATGCAAGTTGTGAAACAACAAACTTAGAAAAGGCATGCACACATAAATTTCAAGAGAGCGTAATGTTTAAACCTCCTAATCATATCGAACTTGGGTTAAACAATCATTGTCCATTTTTAAGCACTAAAGAGATTTAATTTACGCTTTGTGATTGTTATTTGTATCAAAATACGTGCATTAACCTGCAGAAAAACTTCAGTGGATAAACAATAATATCAGCACTCTTTAGATGATGACAACTGCTTGGTTTGTACATTATCGCTTCATAAACTGAAACTACCAAAGTTTACACCAAATGAATGTTGTAATAAGGTTAAGCATCAATACGGTACAACCGATCTAGCTTCCATTAAATTTCTCAAGAATGTCATATAATTTGTATTCAATATTCCATTTTTACGATGTCAGAATAAGATCGGTTTTACTTCAAGCGTATGTTAGCGTGGTTAAGCATCAATAAGGTACAACTGATCTAGCTTCCATCAAATTTCTATCACCATGTCATATAATTGTATTCGATATTACATTTTACGATGTTTATTTTTATGCTATATATTAAATAGCTTATTTCCTGAAAATGGATAAATGTCTTGTTCTTATACTTCTCGCACCATAGAGGAATGCAGTCCAAGGAAACCAAGCATCAAAAAACTTATGGAGGACGAGTTGGACAAGGTAAAACAATTGAAGAAGATTCCAAATGATAGGTTCAAAGAATATTAGCTGACCTGGGACATGACGTTTGTCTAAATAAAAGTTTGATGCAGAGCAGAGAATCAGAGGGAGCCAAAAATCATGACACGAGCATCACCATAGCTTCTCCATCCGGATCACTTTGGATCCCGGTGGTTCTAAGTGCATGAAAAGGGCGTAAGAAGATGACCTTAAACTTGATGTGGCGATTTCTAGGACAAACTCAGAGGTACCATGATGATTGCAAGAATAAGAGTAAACTATGTCCGGAAATGAAGTCCCATATCCACACAAAGCTTAATGAGTTAAATGTTCCTCATAGTGATCTTGCTTATAAGCAAACTCAGAGAATGAGGAAAAGGAGTTTATCGATACTAGAAATCCCAGTAACAAAGAAAAGAGCAATCAACACCACCGAAGAAGCATTAAAGATGTCAAGTTTGGACAATGAACCTTTCTTCAAGACAATTCGAAGCCAAATTCGTGATATGTTAGAGAACATCCAAAAGCATCGAAAAGACATGTAGGGAACAAGTCGAAACCAAGAAAATGCTTGAAAAATCTGTCATTGTTGAAGATACTAAGAATTCAAAGAAGAACGAGTTAGCCAACAAAACACGAGTAAAGAAAGGTATATATTTTTTTCTCGAAGAAAGATAAATCAAAATGAAGGCATACATCGGAAGGAGCTGGTAGTTCTCACTGTTAACAAAATAGTTATACAAAAGCGAAATCCAAGAAGGTGGATTGATCCTGCAGTAGCTACTACATCGCTTGTTTACGCAGTAAATCTTTCATGGGCACGGAATCGGCTAATTTCATTACGTATTGGTCAATACATTGAAGGGTTCTTAGGTCCCTATGTTCCTATGTTGGGAAGCTTTGTATATGTCGATATTGATGTGTGTTTTTAGCTTGTAGTTATAAGCTTGTGCAGTTTAGTGTTTGTATGGGCAATATTGTACAATAACTTATTTTAAATGCAATGAAATATTTCTTTTTGGATTATTGTTCATATTTAATTGTATTATATTATCGAATAAAAATTATATTTATATTTAAGTCAAATATATCCAACAAAGAAATAGAAAATAATAATTTGCATTGACATTTAGTTGTGTTGCAATAGGTCATATATGTGATGCTGAGAGATGTTCCCCATGCTTTGTATACATGTGATGCTAAATTTGTGTTGCTGGTTTGCAACACATATACATATGTACAACATCATATGGTTTGTGTTGCAGTGTAGAGCTCAGCAACACCACCTATAGCATCACCTACGTTATGTGATGCTAGAAATAACTGCAACACATATACGTACATATAACAACATATGAGTGTGTTGCTATATGTCAGTCTTGTAGTAGTGTCGTAGGGTGAAGGTTCATGGGTGCTATGATTCACGTGGGTATCGCTTTCGATCTAAAGCAGTTGAGTTGGCTCGTCCCAATGCAACTACGGTTAATAGCGGTGTCGTGAGTTATGTACCAGATGAGGCAGGTGGAGTCATCGAGTACTACGGAGTTATCGAGGAGATAGTACAAATTTCATTTGAAGGCAACGGTGATCTTTCGCTCGTTCTTTTTCGCTGCACTTGGTTCCACCCTACCCGTGGGGTGCGACGGACTCCCGAACTAGGCCTAGTTGAGATCAATCATACACAGTTGTATACTAGTCCCAACGTGTTCATTCTTCCTGAACAAGTCGAGCTGGTGTTCTATCTACCATATGCGCACTCAGACTTTAAAAATTATTGGATTGTGCATAAATGTCTCCCGCCTGGTAGATTGCTCGGCCTTACAGATAATGATTATGAGACTCAACCAGATGTCCAACCGTTTCAAGAAAATGATTTACCTGGAGAGTTGCAAGTCCATATTGGTGATGATCTTGATAACCTTGTTGGCGCTGTAAATCCATATGACGAGGAGGAGGTTGATGACAGGGACGAGGAGGAAGAGGAGGACAACGAAGACGAACAAGACGAAGAAGAAGAAATTGCAGAAGATTTTTAAGCGTATGGTTAATATATGTTAATGCATCAATTAAGTTATTTTTTTGAGAAATATCAATTACATTATTTGTATTAAACAATTATTGCATAATTTAATTTTATTCTAACATAAGAAATCTGAATACAATGCAGGATGACAGGTGGGCTCAAAAAACTTGCTAGCAAGGCTAAAAGCGTCTTCGGGAGGGGGTCTAGGAAGAGTAAGCCTAGTCCGCAAGCTTACTACACCTCAGAGGAGGAGGAGGAGGAGTTGGTCGACACCGATGGTGGTGCAGGGTCTGCTTCTGGGGAGGAGACAGGTGGTCGGCAGGAGCAGGAGGGTACTAGGGAGGAGACAGGTGGTGGCTGGGACTGGGATGCTTCTGTGGAGGACGAAGGTGGTGAGCAGGAGCAGGAGCAGGAGGGTTATGGGGAGGACGAGGCAGGTGGTGGTTGGGGCCAGGATGCTTCTAGGGAGGATATAGGTGGTTGTTTGGGCTAGAACGCCACTGAGACAGGATCCTCCAGCTCTCAGAAACCACGCAAAGGAAGGGGGCGTAATAAGTTACCGAAAGCTCCTGCTAATCAAGCTGATAGAGTTGAGGTGTAGGTCAATAGGGGACAAAAGTAAGTTGCATAACACATGACATCTTCCTTATTGTTTTATGTGGTTTGTTATAATGGTTAAATTGTTTTTATATGTTGTTTATACAGTGGTTTGATTTGTCTCAACAAGGGGAAGCAAGAGCCAGGACACCTGTTTGGGGTTGTCTTGAGGTCGTACTACCCAGGGGTAGTGAAAGATGGTGGAAAACGTCGACCAGCATTTAGTTGGAAAGACTACTCGCTGGCGAAAGACGACAATGGAAATATCGTTTCCGACAGATGCATTGAAGAGTTCTGGGTATATTCGAATTAACTATATGTTTGTTCACACCTTTACTGCATTTGTCTCATTACCTTTATATATACTTGCACATTATCGTGTCTCGTTTCAGGCTTACTATCATCTTCCTGGAGATCCGACCAGGCAAGTCTACGCAAATGCAAGGGTCGTGCTAGCCAAGATGGCGCAGAAGACAATCAGGGATGCCATCAATGGAGCCCGTCGGGATGCAGTCTTCAAACACTGCAAAAAGGAAGGTATTGACATTAGAAGGAACGAAGCAACAAAAGAGTATCTCGACGCCAAATCCTATCTCCATTGGCGTCCTGATTGGATGGACAAGTGTCCAGATGCTTGGAAGTCGCTTTGTAAAATGTGGGCTTCAGAGGAATGGATAAACTTCTCATCTAGAAATAGGGGGAATAGGAATTCAAACCCCGAAATCTGCAAGACCTATCTTGGAGCTTATGGCATCGCCCACCTCGAACGGGATATAGTAAGATCTATCTTATCGCTTATGTCATTTATCTTGTTTCCTTTATATACTAACTTTGCAATTTTTGTATATGCAGGAAGCGGAGATAGGGCTTGAGTCAGACGGCTTTACGTCGTGGATAGGCGCGCACACTCCACGCCCACGACCTGATGGGACACGACCACCCCTTCCGCCAACATGTCAGGATAAGATTGTAAGTGTCTTACCATCTACATGTATTATATCTTCTTTTTTATAATGTTTCAACCATCGATATTTGCTTTTTTGTAGGATTCCTATGTGGAAGCATACAAAGAGAAACATGGTCCAGAAAGCGCTCCTTTGCAAGCGCCGGTTGACCCTACGGTCATATAAGACTCCTTTGGTGGGTTGGCACATGGTAGGTTAGGCTTCATGGACACAGCACTGCCTAGAGACCAGTACAGAGACCATGTCAAGTCACGTCAAAGGGAGACAAGTTCTTCTACTGCCAGAGCTGCTCTAGCCCATAGCCAGGAGTTGGAGGCCGCCTTGAAAAAGCAACAGGAAAGAGATGAGGCGACACAACGACGACTGGATGAGATGGAGCGAAAGAGTCAGGAGGATGCTAGAATGTTAGCGACAGTGCATAATCAGAACATGATGTTATGGGCCGCTATACAGGTTACATCGTAATTTTTTTTACCTATTTGCATTTGTTTCCAACTGCTAAGAAACATGAATTTGCAACCTATGTACAGGGCATGCAGTCGGGTGCCGGAACCTCACAGTCGCCCGCATCTTCGCAGCACCACGTGCCGCTTCCTCCGTTCGTCTTCCAGCCAACACCAGGAGCACCATTACCACAAAGAGCAAATCCTACTGCGTTTGTCATGCCGGGGCCATTCCCAACATGGCCGTTCACGACTGCGACGATGCCACCTAACACTTCTCCTGGGGTAAGTGTTCTACTTTTAATTGTTGCTTTAATCAAATTTGCATCTGAAACATTACCAAACATACAAAAATTGTATCATCAATAGGTCTCTGGCTCGGCTACTCCTGCGCCAGCTATGAACATACAGCTTGGGGATGAGACCACTAGGGACGGCACAGCGGACGCCACAAGATCGGTCGAGGAGCAATTTGTTGAGGGGATCATTGGCGACCCTTTTGCGAGTTCTCATAGTTAGGTTTGATTTATGTTGAACTGTGAGATGGCAGTGAAATTATGTTTTGTCGACGTGTTCGTTCGCATATATATGTTGTGCATTATCGTTGTGATCTCGACGTTAATTGTTGAATTGGTTTGATGGACGTTGAATGTTAATTTCGTTAATTATGTGGATGTTGGTGCAATGTGGTCGTCGTTTGTGATATAAATTGTGCATCTGTTGTGGGAGATATGGTTATATAAATCTGGGATATTGAGGGGTTTTTTGCAGGTTAAAAATGTGATTTTTTTCAATTTACAGGAATTTTTTTTTGCCTGAGGAAAACTTGCGTAGTCGGCTACTCATAATGCCGACGACACAAACTATACGGGCGACTTGCCATTTCAGCACTTGTGTCGTCGGCCATAAAAACGGCCGACCATATAAACGAACTTGTGTAGTCGGCCACCAGAAAGCCGACGACACAAACTGCACCTACCACTTGCTCTTCCGAAGCTTCTGTCGTCGGCCAGCCAGCCTGCCGACGACACAAATTAACTTGTGTCCTCGGCACAATTAAGGCCGACGACACAAACTAGTCTGCGGGCCCTCTCGTCAGAACGGATTCCCGTACAACGGTCGTTAGTAGGTCGGTGGGCAACAATTTGTGTGGTCGGCATTTTGCGGGCCGTCGACACAAGTTGTGCCGAGCGGGCAGGGTCCAATGGCTTTGTGTCGTCAGCATTGTGGTTTGGCCAACGACACAAGTGATTTGTGTCGTCCGAGCCGTGTCGTCGGCTGGCCGACGACAAATACCTGTGTCGTCGGTATTTTGACTTGTGTAGTCGGTTTTGGCCGACTACACAAATAGAGATCCTTGTAGACGTATACGTCCTTAGAAACACATCCCAATGCAGCATACAAAATGAGATCTAAGTTTCAATGTGTATGAAAATCTTGATTTTTTCATCAAATATTCTTGCCATGTAGCATTACTAACCTCCAAATTTAATACACCCATAAGATGGATTTGTCGAAAACTTCAACACGTCAAAATTTAAGAAACCCTTCATTCGAACGGACCGATGATAAAATAGCCACCGGAATTTCTCCGCTGCAAAATAGAGCTTACTAACCTCCAAACTCGGGATAGAAGATAGATATATATAAATGGGGCATAATCACTGCCGGCCCAAGCAAAAAACCGCTAGTGACAACATATTACCGTCGGGTTATTTCACGTTTTGGTAGTGATTATGGAATATATCACCGATGACTCTCATTTTCTAGCCTTACTTTCTTGCCTCCCTTTTGAAGTGACAATAAAAATATATCATTGTCGGTCTACTAAACAGACCGGTAGTGTTGGTTCTTCTATCACTGCAGGTCTTGAGTCACCACCCGAAAGTGATACATCAGTGCCGATTCGCCCAAAAGTCGATAGTGATGAGTGAAATGTCAGTTCTGGTTCGTAGATCGAGCCAGTAGTGATGTTTCACTATCGGTTTGTAATAAAAGCCGATAGTGAAAAGATGTATCGCTGCCAGTTCGTAACTCTGAACTGGACATTGAGCGCGACGAGGTTTAAGCACCAACAGTGATGAGGCGGCGCAGAAGGGTTGTTCTATAGTTGTGAGATGTAGAAGAACGTCGTAGCAGCGACCTCAAGCAAACAGCATGCCTGAACCATTTCCTCACTTTTATCCTACTTTTGTAACAATAGCCATTAAGACAACCAATAAGTTTCCCTGAAGATGACACAAAAAAGATATTTATTTATTTTTATCGAAAACAAACTAGGGAGAAAGAAGGGAATAGGCGGCGCATCAGGAGGGGGAGAGGCGGCATCGGCAGGCATATAGAGAGGAGGGGGTTCATCTGGGTCATTAGATTGGGATCCAACAACTAAAAAATCAATTAAAATTTAATTATTTTTCAGTCAATTGAGCATCCCCTGTGCTATTATCTATGTCCTAACAACGAGTATACATAAAATATTCTACGTGATCAACGTGTGCATTAATTATTACTAGCATATTTCCTGATCAACAGTATTGTGCATGCGATGCACGTAGCTATTTCTAGCCTGGATGCTGATATAACGGTAAGACACTCCTCAAGAACACTTGCACCATCTAATAGCTAGCTAAGCTCACTGCTCCCTTACCAGTGACCAATGGCCCCCGTGGCTTCTTCCAGTTCCGGCGACCTGCCCATCCGCGTCTTGGGTCGACGCTTCGTCAAGGCCTCCGAGGCTCCGACACCTCCATCGAGCCACACTTTGCCGCCTTCTCCAACCTCGACCTTTACAGCGGCAATACACAAGCCTGGCTAGTGTGCATCTACCGACTACCCCAAGCTTCCAGAGGGCACCGACTTCAGCGCCGTCGTCGCAGCCTTTGAAGCCGGCTTGCCGTCGTTTCTCAACCACCTGTACCCTCTCGCCGGCCGCATAGTCACCAACCCGACCTCCGGCCTCCCCGAGCTCCACTGCAACAACCAAGGCGCGGAGCTCGTCGTCGGCGAGGTCGACGACGTCGCTCTAGGGAGCCTGGACTACGGCCTCGTCGACCAGTCCCTGAAGAAGATCGTGCAGCCATTCGCCGAGGATGTCACTCTGTCGGTGCAGCTGCTGTCCTTCGCCTGCGGCCTGCGGGGGCTTCTCCGTGGCATGGGGAAGCAACCACATCGTCAACGATGGCTGCGCCATCAACATGGCCGTACGGACGTGGTCCGAGCTCTCGTGGTCGGGGAAGATCGCCGGGGCGGCGCCGACCTACGACCACTCGGTGTTCCGCCCCCGCGACCCGCTGTCGTACGGCGCCAGGCTCGCCGCCATGTTCACGAGATACGACGAGGACAACCTCGTCAACGTCCTGACCGCCCACGAGAGCTTCGTCGAGCGGCTCTACTACATCGAGGCCGCCGACATCGCCGCGCTGCGCGAGGCGGCGAGCGCGTGGGGCGACGGCCAGCGCGCGTCGCGCGTCCAGGCCCTCTCCGCGTACCTGTGGAAGGCCTTCGCCGGCGTCGTGGCGGCGTCGCGCGTCCCCGAGGAGCGGTGCCAGATGTCTGGTCCAGGGATTACAAAGCCGCGGTTAACCGGTCGAAAAACGCGGTTAACCGGTGAACCGGTGGGGTCCGGTTTATGGGAAACCGGCCGGTTTGGTTTGAATTAAATTCAAATTTGGTTCAAATTTGAAAATCCGTGAAAAAATCTGAAAATATTCCATAAAATAGTAAACATTATTATATGACTATTAGCTGAAACAGAATATGAAAATTCGAATTTTTTATGTGTTTTTCGTTTGATATGAATAAAATAAATAAATAAAAGAAGAATATGGGAATATGCCATATATATGCCGTGTACTCATGCCTCCTGCGCCTCATTCACCCGTGAGACCGCGGACCGACACTTTCCCTACCCCGTAACGAGCGACAATGAGCCCCTACCCCCAGCCTCCTCTGCTTTTCTCCTCGCCGAAGGCCGCCACAAGACGGTTTCCGGAAATCGGTCGGTTAGCCGGAGGAACCGAGCGGCTAACCGTGTATCCAGCGGCTAGCAGCAGAAGATCGCCCGATTCGGGCGGCTAGCCGGTGATTTGGCCGGTTAATCGACGCGATTGCGGTGTTAGCCGAGGCGAAGCGACGGGGCGGCTCAGCGGCGGCGGCCGGGCGAGGCGCGGCGCCAAGCCGCCCGTTAATGGCCGGTTAGCCGAGCTACCGGTCGGCTAGCCCCGGTGTGGCGTGGTCGTGGCGTGGCGTTCGGGGCCACACACCGTGATTTTTTTTTATTTGATAAATGCAATCGCTAGTGTTAGGATTAGGTAAAGATTAGGATTTTTATAAATTTTTATTTCATAAATACATCGCTAGTGTTAGGTTAGGTTAGTTTTATTTTAGGTTATTACGAAGAGATTTTGTGTTGCATGCAAGTGAGACGTGGAACTAATGGCGGATGAATCTACCGATCCGGTTTGGGAGTATGGTCCGAAAGTGAAAGCGGATTCAAATGTAATTTCAGAAAACCAAAGCGGAGGTGGCGCAAGCAGATTTAAGCACCACTTGGCCGGTCGTGGCAAGAATGTTAAATCTTGTAAATCAGTCCCTCCGAGGTGAGGATTCTTTCGACGGTACTGGATAGAACCGCCGAAAAAAGACCGAGAAAATTAGAGAGCGGCTTAGATTGGAAGACGCCGCAAAGATCGGCAGGAGAGGTGAAGGGGCTTGGGAGGAGCAGGGCACCACATGGGGGTTATGGTAGTGGTGCAAAGCGGTTGGCAAGAGCAGGGCAGCACTATGGGGGAGTGGTGCAGGCGGTTGGCAAGCGCAGACACGGGGTTACAACGAGCGAGAGCAATATGAGAGGCCATGGCTGCGCCGAGGATGGAGTCGAGTTTAGGACGCGAAAGGGAGAGAGGTATGAGCATGGCGGTGGAAGCGGGGTGGTGGTCCCGAACTCGAGCCTAGACCAGGATGTCATGCGGCGAATGTTATCGCGATCGAGCTCACAAAGGGAAGCTCGACCTATCGATGCCGGGTCCCACGGTTCAGCCAAGAATTGACAGAGGCGTGTTCTCGTCTCACAGAAGGCAAGAAGGCTAAACGCCCGCTTGGTATGGGGTGGGCAGATGGTTTCACTCGTCCAAGCATTCCCGGAGGAAAGCCGATAATCCTTACTTTGTCGCTGCTGTAAGGGAGACATAAAGATTAGGTAAAAAATTTAAAGTTGTTTTTTCTTACTTTATATACTACTTTGTTGCCAACTAATCATATTATGCCATATGTTGCTTTTGTAGGAGAGGCGGTGCAATCACCGTCTGGTCGTGATATTGATGGAATATATTTAGACGACGAGGAGACAGAGATCAAAAGAGAGATGGAGGTGTGGAAAAGAGATTGGGGTCACTATGGAGTGACTATAATGTGTGATTCTTGGACAGGGCCTCTTGGTATGAGTATCATAAACTTTATGGTATAACGCAATGGCACAACTTACTTCTTCAAATCAAGAGATGCAACGAACCGCACGCAGGACACTAAATTCCTCGTCGAGGTATACTTCGCCTTATTTGTTGTTGTTTTACGCTCTATTACCGCTCATTTGTTGTTGTTTTACTAACCATTGTTGTTATTTTTCATGCGCATAATACATAAGGTGGTGAAAGAGGTAGGGTGGAGAATGTTGTCCAGATTGTCACGGATAACGGTGCCAACTATAAGGCGTGTTTGAAATCGAGTAAGAAATATATGTCAATCGCTTGGCAGCCTGTTTGGCTCACACTATCAATCTGATGCTAAAGGATATTGGAGAATTTCCAAAAATAAAGCAATCATTGATAGTGCAAAGAGGATATGCCGATGGTCAGATAACTCTAGAAAGCTTCATGCTATGATGAAACAAGCCATCGGCGGAGAGTTAGCTAAGTGAACGAACTAGATTTGGCACCAACTATACTTTCTTAGCGAGCTTTTAAAGCATAAGAGTGCCTTCATGAGGTGGATGGCAAATGCAGAGTTCCAAGTTACCTCTTATCGCCATCATGGACGGACAATATACACATCAAAACTTATCGGATCTACGTTGGTGGGCTAGAGTTAAAGAGTGTTGTGATTCATGGAATACTTGTATACTTTTCTTCGTATGGCCGATCAAGACAAGATTCCAACTATATGCAACGTGCTACCAATGTACCATGATGTCCGTGAATGGATGTTCAGAGACATCCAAGAGCCCGATCGCACGCACTACTTAACGGTTCTTGATACCGTGTTTAGAGATGTGGCGATGACACTTTTATTGGAGCAAAGTTAGTACTGAATTGTTTTTATTGATTTATTTTATTAAATTGTTTTTATTGAATTGTTTTTATTGAATTGTGTATTTTTTCTATGCATTTGCTGCTTTGAGCCCATCCTCCACTATAGTAGAGGCACTCATGACACCATGCTAGCAGATCTGCGATGGGCATTTGATAGAATGACGACGGTGTTACCACTGCCCAAGCATTGGTGGAAGCAGATGTGGAGGAGAAAGGGTGGTTCTTCATTTGGTGATCGCATATCGATGGCAATACATGAAAAAATTAACCCTGTAATTATGATTTGCGATCTACTATGATACAATAGTGGTGGAGCGATCGTTTATCAATGTTGTTACGTGTAGGTCAATGGTGGACCATGTTTGGCACGGACACGCTAACGCTTCAAATGCTTGCCAAAAGATTGTGGGCCGGCTGCGGCCTCTAGTGGATGTGAGAGAAATTGGAGCACATTCGCCTTCATTCACACGAGGCCCCGTGAATAAACTTGATATAACAAGTCGCACAAGCTTGTTTTTGTTTGTTACAACTTAAGACTTCGCCTTGAGCGGGTCAAAACTCGCATTTAGGGATGTAGAATATGATCCCGCAGACCAACTCTTACATCTTTCAATTCTGTGCATGAACAGCCCAATTTTCATTGGTTGGAGAATGGAAGGTATGTTTGTTATTTTGTTCACCCAATTCTAGCATAGGTCATGAAAATCTAATTTGCATGGTATGTTTGTTATTTTTGTTGTAGGTCAAATTCCACTCCGCTTTTAGTTGAGGACAAGATCGACATCGACAACACACCGCCATCAACATTTGTTGTTAACTTAGAAGACCCCAGACTATCCAAGAAAAGACCAAGGGCGAAGTGTGGACGAGTGGGCTGAATGTAATGTGGGAGACACTCACATTGGTAGAGAAAGACTCGCTTGCCTCCTCCTATCAAGCGCTTATCGAAGAGGACGAAGGGAAGAGGCCGTCCACGAAAGAAGATTATGAAGAGGATAGTGATGCAAGCGAGGAAGAAATTGCAAAAAGTCCCACGTATCAAGAATCAAACGACAGTTCATCCTCAGATGATGGGGAGGATGATGATGGGGATGATGACGGAGATGGCGGTGATGGGGGCGGTGATGGTGAGGGTGGGGGTGGCGGTGATGACGGCGGTGATGACGATGGTGGTGACGAGGGTGGGGGTGGCTTGCAACCTGTGACCAAATTCTACCCACAAGGTTTACAGCCTATCTCGCAGGGAGCCACTAGGCCCAGGCCATCCACGTCTAGAAGGGGCAAGCAAGACAACCCGCAAGACCAGGAAAGCTCAAGCTCTACGAGTGGTACTTATACGGGTTATAATTTTTTTCCTCCCCCATATCCTCAACCAATTAATCAACATATGAGGAAAGTATATGAATGGGAAATGCCGGATTATTATGCAACTCTATATCAAAGTTGGCAAGCCACTGCCTGGACCACAGGTCAAAGTTGGGATGATTTTAAAATAGACTTAATGAACCACCATGGTCTAATAGTCATGTCTACAGAGGAGTACTGCAAAGCATACCCTGAATCTGGACTTCAATATTTTAGATATTAGATACAACTTACAATGGTAATATTCATTCCTGCTGTATACTTACATATATTCCTTTATAATATGCATGTGTAATTTTTTATGTCTCATTTGTAGGTGTCATGCGTACACGCCTCCCTCCATTCATCGCTCTGATTAATACGCCTGTAAGCTTTTGATAAAAAGTTCAAGCAGTATGACATCTTGAGTTGTGAACTATGTATGAAATAATAAGATGGTGGATATATAATATATGCTATGAAATATGTAAATTATGTTTCTTTGTCTGCTGAGTGGATGACCAAATTATAGGGGAGGTGCTGTCGAAATTTTGTAGAAATAAAGAACTTAGTGGCAATTCTTCTATTTTTTCTATAATGTTTTTATGTCCCTAGTGCCAAATTAGTGCTAAATTGATATTTGTATGTCCCTATAATTTTTCCGACAGTAAAATTAGTTTCAAATTTTAGATAAATTGACATTTGTATGTCCCTATAATTTTTCCTATTTTTTTCTATAATTGTTTCAAATTATACACAAATTATAGCAATTCTTCTATTTTTCTATAATTTTTGTATGTCCCTAGTGCCAAATTAGTGCTAAATTGACATTTGTATGTCCCTATAATTTTTCCGACAGTAAAATTAGTTCCAAATTATAGACAAATTGACATTTGTATGTCCCTATAATTTTTCCTATTTTTAAATTGATTTTTCAATTTTTTCTAATTTTTCTATTGTCATCTAAACTGCACTAAGTTAGCCGACTAACCGGTCGGCTAACCCATAAAACTGTCGGTTAACCGCCGAGCCTTTTTTGAATATGAATTTGAATCGCGGTTTTTCAAATGAAATTTTCCGTTAACGCGAAAACCGCCGGTTAGCGAACCGGACCCCTAGCGGTTTTTGCAATCGGCTCGGTTTTGTAATCCCGGTCTGGTCTATGTCGAGTCTACTCGCTCCTCTCCCATGTGGACTTGAACCTTCTCTCCACATGGTGTTTTGCACAAAAATAAAAAATTTCAGAAAAAGCAATTGGGGAATTTATCTTTTTTTTCTCCTTTCTTCCTCCATCCTCCCCTACCCCACGACCCGGCTGCTCCCAAGTCCCAACCAATGCGGTGGCCCCCGACCACCGCGGCCGCTCGACGCGACTAAGCCGGCACTCGGAGGTCAAGGGCGGATCCAGGGGGTGCCTGGTTTGCACGGGCACCCCCTCAATTTTTTAGAAACTTTTAACCCCATATATACCTATTAGGTCTTATATTAAAAGAAAAAGACTATTTCATAAGATATTCTGGCCATTTCACCTTAAGCAGCCCACTAAAATGACCTAATAACATTTCCAACTAGCCACCCGCCCTGAAAGTGCATCTAGACCCTTAAGTGATTTTGGTGATTAATGAGAAACAATTATACAACTAATATTTCTATTGGAGAATTGTACAAGTGGTTATACAGGTTAATTCCATAAGGTACATGTTTACATGTGACGTTGTACCCCTCAAAAGTGGATATATTGCAAGAAGACATCAAGACTAGTATTTACGTGTAAATCTTAATTTATTGAGTCCTAGGGATGCCGTACTATAAAGAGGGATGCAATGGAGAGGCTTATAAAGGTTCCTAAGTGCTCAAAAATAGGTATCTCGAAGTTCGTGTGAGTTTTCCACTCAAATACACCCTATATAGAACCTATACCATCAGAACATCCGACGAGGGTCGGAACATCCGATGGTGAGTCAGCCTGCCAGTTTTCAGAGCTATCCAGTAAAGGGTCCATCGGAACATCCGATGCAGGTCGGAACATCCGACGGGGGATCAGAACATCCGATGCGGGATTAACTGTCCAACGGCTAGTTTTCGGGATTCCCTATTTAAAGCCGTCTCTAATACCTTTCAAAGGTTACTGACACTGTTTAGACACTCTGATTACACCTTGATTTGAACCTAATTCTCCTGTTCATCATCTCTCAAAGTTTTAGCCTTTGTCTCTCTCTTGTTCATCTTGTGAGATCTAGATCTAAAGAGATCAAGGCAACCCAAGTGCTCCGCGAATTAGAGATTCAAGTTTTGAGCACTTAGCGATTCCTATATTTCTTCATCGCATGTGTTACTCTTGGAGGCTTGAAGGGCTCCTAGACGGCTAGGTGTCGCCGGTGAGTCGCCGATCTTTGTGTGGCGTGCCTCCGGAGTTTGTGAAGGTGCGAATCTACCTCCGCAAGGAAAAGGATTCAACTAGTGATCACCGTGAGTGCTTTGTGCTCACCGGTAAGGGGATTAGGGTCTTGGTGATCCGGCTTTGTGCCTTCCTAACGGTGATAGGATCTCCCTTCAAAGATCCGAACATCAGTAAACAAAAATCGCCGTGTTTTTGTCTTGATCCTGTTTTGGTGTCTTTATTATTTGTATTTTACTGTTCTGAGTATTCTTGAAAAGATCCAACCTTGGTTTTGCGAGAAAACAGATTTTACTGCAGGTTTTCGACAAATCCAGAACACCCCGGATCGGAACATCCGACGGCCGTCGAAACATCTGACCCAGATCAGAACATCCGACGGAGGGTATACTGTACCACGTCGGAACATCCGATCCCCATCGGAACATCCGACCAACTGGTTACTGTTCGACTTTATTAATTCCGCAATTTCGTTTTATTCGCCTATTCACCCCCCTCTAGGCGGCATAGCGATCCTTTCAATTGGTATCAGAGCCTAACCTCATGTTTTGAGCTTAACAGCTTGGAGAATCATGCCTAACAACAAAGTCGAGATCGAGACTTGAAGTGAAGGCAACAAAAAGGCTACTATTCCTTATGTTTACCCTGATTCAACATACTCATCTCATGTCTCTGTTCCCACAGTGCGTGCGCCTCACTTCAATGGCACATACTACCCACAATGGAGATATAAGATGAAGATGTATCTAATGTCTATTCATCCGTCTATTTGAAGAATTGTAGAAACAGGTTTCAAGCCCAAGGAACCAAAAAATCTCACTGCTGATGAGGAAAGAGACTCCTTCCGCAACTATCAAGCCGTCAATGCATTATTTGGTGCTTTGAGCCCAAGTGAATTCAACCGAGTTGACGGACTTGAAGAAGCCAAAACAATTTGGGATATTCTCAAGGTTGTTCACGAAGGCACATCAAGTGTGAGAGAAACTAAGATCGAGCTTATCAATGACAAGCTAGGAAGGTTCATCCTAGAAGAAGGAGAAGATTACAAGACAATATTTGATCGACTCATGGTGTTGGTTAATGAGGCAAAGGGGCTTGGTTGCAAGTCTCTCACTGATCATGAGGTGGTCAAGATTCTACTCCGGGCTATCACTCCAACCAATCGCCATTTAGTGCAAATGATTCGAGATAAAGACAACTATCACTATATTACACCGCATGAAGTGCTTGGAAGAATTCTAAGTGATGAGTTGATGGACCAAGAGGCATCGAACATTAAGGAGATGGCTCAATCAACAAAGAAGAAGATAATTGCATTGAAGGCGAGCAAAGTGTCAAAGACAAAGGATGATAGCTCAAGCAGTGATGAAGATGGGCCAATGAACATGGAAGAGATGGCATTTTTTGTGAGAAGATTCAACACATTTCTCAAGAAAAATGGCTACAATAGCAAAGGCAAGAAGGATTCCGGCAAATCTAACTCTTCAAGAAGTTCAAGAAAAAAGTGCTATGATTGTGGTGAAACCGGACATTTCATTGCCGATTGTCTACATAAGAAGAATAAGGACAAGGAAGATAAGAAGAAAGAAAAGAGTTACAAGAAGGATAAGGAAAAGAGTAAGAGATACAAGAAAAGTTCAAGAGGTGAAGCTCACATTGGTGAGGAGTGGGATTCCGAATCCAATTCCGAATCCGACTCCGAGTCCGATGATGAGACTGTTGCTTGCATTGGGATGGCTCTTCCAAAAACGATCTCATCTCTATTTGGCGAATTGACGGATGACGATGATGAACCTTCAATGTGCTTCATAGCCAAGGGCCCTAAGGTATCATCAAGATCTTCCAAATCTCTAGTCAACTCTTATACTAACAACTCTAGTGATGATGAGGATGATATGAGTCATGCTAGCTTGGTTAAGATGATGAGAAAGTTTTATATGGGTAAGTTGACCGAGCTCATGGAGAGAGTTGAGCAACAAGAGGACCTTCTTGAGAAAGGAGAAGACTTGCTCATTCTTGAAAAGGAGAGAAACCTCCAACTTGAGAAGGAATTTGCATTGGAAAAGAAGAGGGTTGAGGAGATGACCAAAGAATTCTCGAAGGTCACATCTAAAACAAGTTCTCTTAAAATCAACAATGCTTCACTTAAAGAAGAACTCATTGGTTCAATGGAAGCACATGAGACTCTTAAGGTGAAGTTTGATGATCTTTTAAAGAGCACCTCTACTCTTTCAAATGCAACTTGTGACTCTCCTCCTTCCACTAGCAACGGTTGTGCAAGGTGCTACAATGTGGATGTGAATACTTGTGCAATAAACTTCGCCCCTTTACAAGATCTTGCTAGTGAGAATGAGAAGTTAAAGGGTCTACTTGAAAATGGTATTCAAAGATCTTACAAGTCGAGTAAGGGACTTGATGAGATACTAGACAAGAGAAGGGGAAATTTCAAAAAGGCCAGACTTGGCTACATTCCACCTAAGGGCAAGAAGACACATGTTGTGGTGACTCCGGTCACTAAGCCAATTCATTTTGTGAGAGAGCAAAGCTCAAAGGCTCACGTTTCTCACTGTACTTTTGATGCCTCTTACATTCTAAAAAAGAACAATTTTGGTAGAGTGTTTGCTTATCATGTTGGACCGAAGCGTACTAATGCACCTTTGGTGAGATCCATTTGGGTCCCGAAGGCTCTTGTGACTAACCTCAAAGGACCCAATCAAATTTGGGTACCTAAGACCAAAGTTTGAACTTTGTAGGAATATCTCTCCGGTGGCCCTAGTTGGGTACTCGACAGCGGTTGCACCCATCATATGACCGGAGAGAAGAGAATGTTCTCTCAAATTAATTGCTACAATCAACCAAGTGAGAGTATCACATTTGGAGATGATAGTAAAGGTGACGTACTAGGTCTTGGTAAGATTGCAATTTTTGAAAATCTTTTTCTTACAAATGTCCTACTCGTTGATTCATTGAAATACAATCTACTATCGGTACAACAATTCTGTGTTACCGGTTATGATTGTATCTTTTCTTGTGATGGTGTGAATGTCGTTCGAAGAAGTGTTGGTTTAATAGCCTTTAAGGGTCATCGAAAGGGAAAACTCTATCTTGTGGATTTCTCCACGAATAGGCCTAGCCCTGAGATATGCCTATTGGCTAAATCTAGCATGGGTTGGCTTTGTCATTGCCGACTAGCCCATGTTGGTATGAGAAACCTTCACAAACTCTCGAAAGGGAATCACATCATTGGACTAACAAATGTGAAGTTTGAGAAAGACAGGCCTCGTAGCGCATGTCAAGCGGGAAAACAAGTTGAAGCATCCCACCCTTCGAAGAACGTGATGACTACAACAAGACCTCTACAACTATTACATATGGATCTCTTTAGACCAATCGCATATATAAGTATAGGAGGTAACAAATATGGTCTTGTTATTGTTGATGACTTTTCACGTTTTACGTGGGTATTCTTTTTGCATGATAAGACAGAAGCAAAAGGAATTTTAAAGAAGTTTATGAGAAGATCTCAAAACGAGTTTGAAGTGAAGATTAAGAAGATTCGAAGTGATAATGGGAAGGAATTCAAAAACATCGATGTTGAAGAGTACCTTGATGAGGAAGGCATTAAGCATGAAATCTCGACTCCCTACTCCCCTCAACAAAACGGGGTGGTCGAGCGGAAGAATCGAACCCTAATCGAGATGGCGAGAACCATGCTAAATGAATACAAAGTTTTGGATATATATTGGGCGGAAGCTGTGAACACCGTGACGGCGTGTTCTCCGCTCAACCACTACGGATCACAGCCCTAGTTAGATTTCTATCTTGCTAGTCTCTCAGCCGAGCTCAGTTCGATTCGAGCGTGGGACGCGGCGAGGAGCGACACGCAGGGTTTACCCAGGTTCGGACCCCCTCGCGGGTAATAGTCCTACTCCTGCCGAGCCTTAGCCCTTTTCCGTGTTGTGGTTGTATGAGATGTGGTTACAGAATGCTTCAGAACCCCCTCTCCCTCCTCTCTCCGCCCCTTTTATACAAGCCTCGAGCTGGCGGAGAGAGCCGTGGGGCTAGGCAATACAAGACTTTCAAGATAAAGATAATCGATAAGACATGAGGGACACGACAGAGAGATTTAAACGCGTTGCCATCTGCGGCCGCACGGCGCCGCCCACGTGCCTCGCAGTGGCTTCGACCCGCAGAACGCCGCGGCGAGATCTGCGGGTGGGGCCCAACTTGTTCTTCCGACGCTGGCGACGAGCTTGATAATGGCAAACTCTCTCGCTGGTCAATTCCATCGCGCGCCACGGTGGCAGTTGGTCGCCCGCAGAGGTCACCGTGGCGGTAATCATCTCTTCATCCGTCTATCCCGCGTAATGTCGCATTGAATGCGCCGCCTTCTTCGCAGCAGGGAAGCCTTCGCCGAAGATTCCTTTCGAACGCCTCGCCACGCGGGCCCCGCTGCAGCGCTGGAGGCCCTTCGCCGCCGAGGCTCGCCCACGCCGCCGCCGACACGTGGGGCCCTCTCGCCAAGACGCCGACGGGTTTCGCGACACGCTGGGGCCTAGTCACCCGCTCGACGTGTGGGGCCTCGCTTCGTCTTCGAGGGCTCGCCACGCGGCTGGGCTCTGGTCACCGCTCGACGCGTGGGGCCCGCCTGAAGCGCTGAGGGATCGCCCACGCCATTTGGGGCTGGTCGCCCACCGACGCGTGGGGCCCTCTGAGCGCCTGGGCTCGCCACGTATTTGGGCTGGCGCCACCGACGCGTGTGGCGCCCGCTTTGAAGCGTTGAGGGGCTCGCCCACGCCATTTGGGCACTCGTCGCGCCGACGCGTGGGGCCGCTGAAGCCGAGGGTCTCGCCACAAGCCGGGCTCGTCGCCCACCGACGTGTGGGGCCCGCCGATCTTCTCAGACTCTTCGTACCCGGTATTTATTACACCAACAAGAGCCTGGGTCCACCATGATACGCGAACCGTCATACCGATATTTTTTCCGCTTTCAAGCGGCGGAGACGAATCATGGGGCCCACCACCGCCGCGCCAGACGCCGATTCTCCACTGCGCGACGATCTTCCTTGGGGAACCACGCCGCTTTTCATGAAAAACCGCGCGACGGGCAACAGCGATGGCGCCGTAGCAAGAGGGACGGAATCCAAACCGTCGTGCTCGCTTCCGCCTCCTATAAAAGCTTCTCTTCTCTGCGACGAGTCCTTTCGCACGCCAAGTCCTCAAATTGCCAATCGCCTCCTTTGCTGCTGCCACTCTCTTTTTCGCCAACTCCACCACCGTCTTCCATGGCACCCAAACGCAGCAAGGGTCGCCGCGGTGACGCCGCTCCGGCTGTGACATCAATTGGGCCAGCTCTGCCGGCCTCCGCCGCCGACGAAGACATGGTGACGCGGCTTCAAGTGTTCGTGCCGCCAACCTCCGCCCGGTTCCGCCCCGGCACCATTGCGCCAAGCCCCCACGATGGGGAGATCGTGACCTTCACCTGGGCGGTGCTGGCGGGGCTCGTCCCGCCATATTCTGAGTTCTTCTTGGGGTGCTCGCCTTCACGAGATCCAAAGCGGCGCACCTTCCCCAACTCCGTTGTCGCTACCGCCATCTTCGCCACCTTTGCGAGATGTTTGTGGGTGTGATGCAAGCCTCCCGCCGGCGCCGGCTCTTCACACAGACGCGAAGCCTCATGCGATCGGGGCTATTGGGAGCTGCTACTTTACGCTCCGCGAAGCCGCCGCCTTCATGCCGGTTGCGGTCAAGTCCAACTTGAAGGACTGGCACCGATACTGGCTGTATGTGGAAAATTCCAGCGGCTGCGATGATCTTGCTCTCCCCGAGGGTCCCGCAGAATCCCTTGCCAGCTGGGGGTCTAAGCCCGACGACTCGCCGAATCTGGAAGTGATTTGGCGCAAGATCTCGAGCTCCGCCGCAACGGGCTCACCGAACCCATGTCGCAGCGGATTTTTGCGGCGCCGCCCGCCCGCTCCAGATAAGGGCGCGTCCGCCTGGTAAGATTATGGCGGCAACGATAGGGTCCGTCGCCCACGGAGGTGAGTGTTCTTTCATTTTTTTGGGTGTCTTGTCTTTTGGAACGCTTTTGTTTGACTTTTGTCTCTTTGTCAACTCATGATTTCCTTTCTTGTTCGCCCACCGCAGGGAACGTCTTTGACGACGTGCTCGGTAGTGGTGGTGGGACTTCTGTCCGCAGATCCGGCGACACTTCTCTCGTCATGAGCCTCCTCCCCTCTCGCGATCGGGACCCACGGAGCGCAACCAATACTTATGAAGCGCTGCCTCCCATAGAGGTCTCTGGTCCCGCGTCCAAGTGACCCGGGACCTCGCAGATCCGCGATCTTCCGCTAACGACCGCGAAGCTCCTGCGGCCGCTGCTCCTCTGCTGTGGCGGCCGACTCCGGCGCTCTCGAAGCGCCGCCTCATTCTCTCCCGGACGACGACGATGAGGAGGGAGAGGCGAGCCAAAGAGAGCTCGACCCTCGAGTCCGGGGCCGCTTCCGCCTTCTCCGGCCCCCTCCGGTGGGGGCCTCGCTGACGACGCCGCCGCCGCCGCCTGGCGAGCGCTGGCGATTCTCCGAATCTGGCGCCGCTGCCGGTTTCTTCGTGTCGGCACCTCTGTGCCAACCGCTGCCGCCGTGCCGGCTTTCGCTGTCGCTACGGCTCCTCTTGCACCGGCGCCATTGTGCCGACGCGTGCTTCGACGACTTCGGCCGCGACTGCGCCGCCGCCGCCTCCGCGACCGAGCGGCTTGACGCTGCCCCGCTCCTCCTTCACCTTCGGGGGACGTCACCTCAGGTGTCTTTTTCTTGTCTCGGCGTCGTGGAGGACTTTGCTGACGTAGTAGATGGGGCGCTGAACACCTTCTCTTTCCGCCACCAAGCACCGCTGGCCGACCACTGGGGTTCGCGCGACATAAAGGATCGCGGCTCGCCGGGTCCGAGGCGACTAGCACGGGCCGGGAAGTGAGATACTTTTTGAGCCCGTCGAACGCCTCCTGCGCCTTCGTCGTCCACTCGAATTGGTTGGTCTTCTTCAGAGCCCGAGTAGAGGAGACTTTTATCCCCAAAGAGCTATAAAGCGGCCCAGGAAGTCAGCACCCCACCAAGCACCGTGATTCGCCAAGTCGCGTCGGGGACTTCATGTTCTCGATCGCCGCGATCTTGTCAGGGTTCGCCTCAATCCTCCTCTGGGAGACGAGGAATCCCAGCAGCTTGCCCGACGGAACGGCGAATATACACTTCTCAGGGTTGAGCTTGATGCAGTACTTCCTCAAGTTGGCGAAGGTTTCCTCCAGGTCGCCGATCAACTCCTCCGCCTTCTTGGACTTCACCACCATGTACGCATAGTGGCAGGCCGCCATGAACTTGGTCAGCGCCGACCGACCTAGTATGGCGTTGTAAGGGAGGTCGAAGTCCGCCACCTCGAACTCGAGCATCTCCGTGCGGAAGTTGTTGGAGCCCCCAACGCCACCGGAGGTCGACGCCCGAGGGACGGACTCGGCCCGGCGATGTCAAGAACGGAGCGCCGGTCGAAGCTCCTGCTGCTGGATCTGGAGCGCCTTGGCGACTCGGGCGGACAGGAGGTTGAGAGAACTCCCTCCGTCGACTAGCACCCGCCTAGCTTGACATTCGGATCGCGGGCGCAACCACGATCGGGAGATGCCGGGCGGTGGTCTTTGGCGGGTGATCGGCCCGACCGAACGCGATCGGTTGTTCGACCACGCCACCGCTTTGCCGACCCAACGCCGGGCACGGCGGCGCACACCTCCCTCATCGCACGCTTAAAGCTAGCGTGGGACGGATAGGTGGCCGATCCACCGTGGATGACGGCGACCTTACGCTCCACTTGCTGGAAGCCAAGCAAAGCCGCTTCCTTGCCCTTGCCGCTGCCGGACGCTTGCTGCTACTCGTGGACGCGCTTGTCCACCAGCTTGCTGACGGCATGGCAATCGGCCTAGTCGTGGGAATTGTTGCGGTGAATGGGACAGTAAGTCCTCCCGTTCCACTCGCGGGGACGGTGGTCTCGCCCCTCGTCGCGATCGCGGGGCCGCCGTACACGGGCGATCGCGATAACGCCCGGCGAGGGCCGCTCTGCCGCCGCCGCCGCTGCCTCCTCCTTTCTTACGCCCGCGCGGCCACATGGGCGGTCCGCCGCCTTTTGCCGTCGTCGTTGTCGTCGCGCTTGGCGGCCAGGACTGTCGGTCTCGGCCGCCTTTACGCTTCTTCTTGTCCTTGCGCGGGGTTTTCGAGGTCCTCGCCTCGGCGCCTCAATGACCTTGCCCTTGCGGCCGGGCGGAAGCGAGCCTCACTGAAGGGCACACTTGTGGGCGGTGAAGAGCTCTTCCGTCGATTGATCTTACGGTGGCCATCTTCTCCTTAACCACCGGGTCTCGGCGCTCTCCTCAAGGCCGTGACAACGGCGCCGATGGAGATGTCGGGGATGGTGTTGCGAACTGATCAAGCGCCGGATGTAGTCGCAGCAATGACTCTCCTTCTCTCGCTCCACATTGTAGAGATCGTCTTCAACTCCGGGCTGCTCAAGGTGCCCTAGAAGTTGGTGATGAAGAGCTCGAAAGCTCCTTCCACGACCCCACCGACCGGGTAGGTTCATGAGCCACGAGCGGGCTCCGCCGGTGAGGACTGCGGGGAAGTAGTTCGCCAGAACCTTCCCCGATCCTCCAGTCGGCTGCATCACCGTGGTGTAAATCTGCAAGAACTCGTCAGTGTTGGTGGAGCCGTCGTACTTCTCGATGGGGGCCGGTCGAAACCTCTCCGGCCACTGGACGCGGCGCAGCTCCCTTGAAAAGGCGTGGCAACCGACGTCGAGAGCCCTCGCCTCTGGACGCGCCCTCGCCCCGCTGCTCCCGATGCGTTCGGGCGCCAAAAGGCGCCGCCTTTCGCTGGCCGGGCAACCTCACGGAGTCATCTTTGGTCCTCATGGGCGGCAGTAAGGCCGCTGCCGAAAGACTCGGTCGCGCCACGGCGGAGCTTGTCGCAGATCTTCTCCATGCAGAGGTGGCGGTCCTCCGATGGGACCGGAGGTCTGGTCCACCGCTATTTCGCCCGGCCGATCCCCGTGGAGTCGCCTGCTCGTTATTGCTTGCCCGCCCTCTCGCCAGAGATCTCGCGAGAGGGTGCGAGGGCAAGAAAGAGCGGGAAGAAGCGGAAACGCCGGTTCCCGCACCTCCCGAAACTTGTACCACCGCCAAGGTGGCATCGACGTAGCGGGCCAAACTGGCCAGCCACGGCGCCGCCGGGGAGTCCGGAGTCACCGGAACCGGTGGGTTGTCCAGCAGGGCCCTGGCCGCGTGGAGGTTCTGTGCTGGTGTGTACTCCTCCAGGGCCAGGCGTCGCCTAGCTTGACCGGGGCGGCTGCTTTCCGCCAGGGTTCCAACCCTCGGCGGACGGCTACCGCCTGGCTGATCTATCGCCATCGCCCTGCCGACGCCATGCCGCCGCTGCTCGCGGCCGCCTCGATCCATCGCGATCGCCGATCCGCCATAGATGAAGTCAAGAGCAGAATCGATGCTAGCGCCCTTCTTCGGGCGCGGCACTGATGGCGTGTTCTCTGCTCAACCACTGCGGATCACACCCCTAGTTAGATTTCTATCTTGCTAGTCTATCAGCCGAGCTCAGTTCGATTCGAGCGTGGGACGCGGCGAGGAGCGACACGCAGGTTTACCTGAGTTCGGACCTCGCGGGTAATAGTCCTACTCCTGCCGAGCCTTAGCCCTTTTCCGTGTTGTAGTTGTATGAGATGTGGTTCTGAGAATGCTTCAAACCCCTCTCCTCCTCTCTCCACCCCTTTTATACAAGCCTCGAAATGGCGGAGAGAGAGCGTGGGGTAGGCAATACAAGATACTCAAGACAAGACATCGCCTTTGTCTTAGTTGCCTTGTAATTGTTTATCGCTTCCGCTTCCTTGTTAATTGCAATTAGGATTGGGTAATTCTTAATATGATGCTTAATTTAGAACAATTCAAAAAGAATTTAAAAATTGCCTATTCACCCCCCCTCTAGGCCTTAGGTTCTTCTTTCAATCCCCCAGGCCATGGACCCCTCGCAGGCGCAGGCGCCTGCGGCGGCGGAGCGGCCCAATAGAACGCCTTAATCCCATGCCCTGCCCTCTCCTGCTCCCCTCGTCTCGCGTGTCATCGCCGTCCTACCACATCACGCCTAGATCTAGCCTTCCAAATACCCTAGCCCATGGAGCCCTCATGAGCGCAGCGCCTCTGGCGGCAAGAAGACGATCGCTGCCAACGCCGCCTCCCTTGCCCCGTCGCTGCCGCCATCACATGGCGTTGTCGCCACCGCCGTCATCAGCAGCTTTTGGAAAGGACTGCCTCTATCTCACGCCTTTCGCTTGTGATTTTCAGTATGTCATGTTGGAATTTGGCCCATCCCGAAAATGCCAAGCATATAAAGAATAGTACCATATTGCTAGTTGGAAGGAAAAAATACCAACTTATAAGGGAGAGCTACCAACCCCCTTTGTCATGAGGCACATGGGGATTGGAAGCTATTTGCTAGAGTCACACGCACGCGCGCGCGATTACGCGATTTACCGTATTTTTCCGCGTGACTTGTGGCTTCGCGAGTCGTCGTGCCGTGATAATTCCTGGCGCGCTATCTCCTTTTTATTTTTTGGTTTATCCGCTACAAGGTAACTTCCCGCGCCCGATTTTTGTGGATCGAAGGAACGGCTCGCAATGTGCGCGCGCGGCGTGCAACGTGCGTCCGCTCCGCGTGGGGAGATGGTTGAGACTCGAGGATAAAACTCCTGGAGACGTCTAGGAGACTTCTCACTTGTTCTCTCGCGTTTTTAGTCTCTGCTGTGTTGAGTCCTCGCGCGATCTAGTTCCTCGTCAACCTTCCTCTCGACGTGCACCAGGAGAAGGGAGAGCGGGATCTCCGTTCGATTCTTTGCCGTGAGAGACCCGCACGGAGGGCGGCAATTAGGTTTCGGCAGCGCTTTCGCGACCATTCGTCTGCCGACGTACCTCGACGTCGACTACTTCCTCTACGGCCGGTCGTCTCCTCCTCGCGTTCTCCACTTCATCAATCCCTACGTAAGTTTTCCTCTGACTCCAGTAGCCGCGAGTGCACGGCTAGGGTTCTCTTGTTTGCCAGTATGTTGTGCCTGTTGATTGCCTGCTTGGTTGTTCATTTGTTTTGTCGTATAATTAATTTTGGAATTGGTATAATGCCTATATTTCTAACATTCCAGAAACCTAATTGGTATTATATCTGTTATTCAGCAATGGCTGGTGCATCTGATGCCATGAAACCTGAGAGGTTCAATGGCCAGAACTTCCACCGGTGGCAGACGAGGGCCAAGTTTTGGTTTATGTCGCTGGGGATGTGGTGGGTGATTCACCCTGTGTTTCCTCTGACTATTGAGGAAACTGTGCAGTTTGAGAATGCAAACAACACTGCATTAGGCTGCATCCTTACCATCTTGGCCGATCAACTGTACGGTGTGTATATGAGCTACACATCTGCTCACGATCTGTGGATGGCCCTCGATGCCAAGTACACAGAGGCCGAAGCCGGTCGCTGGCTGTATGTGTGTGAACAACTGTTTGACTATACCATGGATGGTTCTTGTCCTAGAACAATTGTTTCACAAGCACATGACTTCCAGCTACTGGTGGCCGAGATTGCGCACTTGGGGTGTGCATTACCCCCTAAGTTTGTGGCAGCGGGCATTATTGCCAAACTGCCTCAATCTTGGAGGAACTTTGCCATGGGTCTGAAGCATAGGAGAGAAGAGATCTCTCTTGAGGATCTGATTGCGGCCCTCAATGTGGAGGAAAAGGCGAGAGCCAAAGATGCACCTGCTGCCTCTTCTCAGGAGAACAATGCAAATATAGTTGAGAAGAAGGGTGGCAACAAGAATAAAGGCTCAAAACTGAACAAGACAACGAACTTCAAGAAGAAGAAGGGTGAGACAAAAGATATGACGAACATTACCTGCTTTGTGTGCGGGAAAAATGGCCACATAGCGAAAGACTGCCGTCACCGTAAGAACAAGTCGAACGGTCAAGGCAGGAACAATGCCAATGTGGTGATTGGTGAAGCTGGAGGCTCGGGAGGGTATGGTAATTCTCCCATAGTATTTTCAGCTTATCAATCCACTGATTGGTGGATTGACATGGGTGCTAATATTCATGTGTGTTCTGACATATCTTTGTTCTCTTCTTATCAGGCAGCAGGGCCTTCCTTCGTCCTGATGGGAAACGGCTCGCGTGCTTCTATTCTTGGTGTTGGCACGGTGGAACTGAAGCTGACTTCAGGGAAGACTGTGCGCTTGAGGAACGTGCAGCACGTGCCGACAATAAATAAGAATCTTCTTAGCGGGTCTCTGTTGTGTAGAGATGGCTACAAGTTAGTGTTCGAGTCAAATAAAGCTTTTTTGTCAAAGTTTGGGAACTTTGTTGGTAAAGGTTATGAAAGCGAAGGCCTGTTTCGCTTAAGTATTTTAGAGTTTTGTTTGAATGTTGCAACAACAGTTAATAATTGTGAGACCAATGTTTGGAACTCACGTTTGTGTCATATTGGCTTTGATACCATTGCTCGAATGTCTAGAAATGAATTAATTCCGAAATATGATATTGTCAAAGGATCAAAGTGCCAGTCTTGTATGCAAGCTAAACAACCTCGAAAACCCTTTAAAGGCCTAGAGGAAGAAAAGAATCTGGCACCGATGCAACTCATTATTGCTATGTTTATTTGCTTAAAACAAAAGATGAAGCATTGAATTTCTTTAAAATTTATAAGGCCGAGGTTGAGAACCAACTAGAAAAGAAAATCAAAAGGTTAAGGTCCGAACGTGGAGGAGAGTATATCTCTGATAAATTCTCCCAATTCTGTGCTGAACATGGTATAATCCATGAGGTTACACCACCATACTCGCCTCAATCTAATGGGGTGGCTGAGAGGAAAACCGAACACTAACAGACTTGGTGAATGCCATGTTGGAGAGTGCCGGTATGCCTAAGTTATGGTGGGGGGAAGCTGTTTTAACAGCAACCTATGTCCTCAACCGAGTAATTACTAAAAGAAGTGAGATTACTCCGTATGAAGGATGGAAGGGGAGAAGACCAAATGTTAATTATCTGTGCACGTGGGGTTGTTTGGCTAAGGTCAATATACCAGTGCCGAAAAAGAGAAAGCTCGGACCTAAAACCGTAGACTGTGTATTTTTAGGATATGCTTTCAATAGCACGGCCTGTAGATTTTTGGTTGTCAAATCAGACTCTGTTGATGTTAGCGTTAACACAATAATTGAGTCTAGAGATGCTTCTTTCTTTGAGAATATTTATCCTATGAGAGCGGCAGGCATTAATAAAAATATTCAATCTTCTGATCTTCCATCAGCTTCTGAAATTCCTTTAAATTATGAAGCAGTCTGTGAAATTCCTGAGGAGGATAACAATATTGTCATAGAAGCTCCTCGTACGAGCAAGAGACAAAGGGTTGAAAAATCCTTTGGTGATGACTTTATTGTATATCTAGTGGATGATGTGCCAAAAACTCTTTCAGAGGCTTATGCATCTCCAGATGCAGAGTATTGGAAAGAGGCGGTCCGTAGCGAGATGGATTCCATCATGTCTAACGGGACCTGGGAGATCACTGAACGTCCTAGTGGGTGTAAACCAGTTGGTTGTAAGTGGATCTTTAAAAAGAAAATGAAGCCTGATGAAACTGTTGATAAGTTCAAGGCTAGACTTGTGGCCAAGGGTTATACCCAAAAGGAAGGAGAGAATTTCTTTGATTCTTACTCTCCTGTTGCGAGACTTCCTACCATCAGGGTACTTCTTGCTTTAGCATCTTTTCTTCATCTTTATGTTCATCAGATGGATGTAAGGACAGCTTTCCTTAATGGAGAGTTGGAGGAAGAGATTTATATGGAGCAACTTGATGGATTTATGATTTCTGGACAGAAGAATAAGGTGTGTAAATTATTGAAATCTCTATATGGCCTGAAGCAAGCACCTAAACAATGGCACGAGAAATTTGATAAAACCTTGACAACAGCTGGTTTTGTTGTGAATGAAGCGGATAAATGTGTTTATTACCGCTATGGTGGGGGTCAAGGAGTAATCCTTTGCTTGTATGTTGATGACATATTTATATTTGGGACCAACACTGACATCATTGACGAGGTCAAGTCTTTCTTATCTACGTGCTTTGATATGAAAGATATGGGTGAAGCAGATGTCATTCTAAATATTAAATTGATCAAAAATGAGGATGGGATCACTCTGAGTCAGTCCCATTATGCAGAAAAGATTTTAAATCGCTTCGGTTTTGAGAACTATAAAGTATCCGCAACCCCTTATGATGCAAGTGTAAAGCTTCGCAAAAATAACGGGTTAGGGAAAGATCAATTGAGATATTCACAAATAATTGGGTCCCTTATGTATTTAGCCGGAGCAACTAGACCTGACATCTCATTTGCTGTGAGCAAATTAAGCAGGTTTACGTCTAATCCGGGGAATGATCACTGGGAGGCTCTTCAGAGAGTATTGCGCTATTTAAGAGGTACAACCTCTTATGGAATTCACTATACTGGATACCCACCGGTATTGGAAGGGTATAGTGATTCAAATTGGATCTCTGATACTGATGAGATCAAAGCCACAAGTGGCTACGTGTTTACTCTAGCGGGTGGAGTAGTTTCATGGAGGTCTTGTAAACAGACTGTGCTGACACGATCAACCATGGAAGCTGTGCTAGTAGCTTTAGACACGGCCACTGTTGAGGCTGAATGGCTTAGAGAGCTTCTGTTGGACTTGCCGATGGTTGAGAAACCAATTCCACCGATCCTAATGTACTGTGATAACCAAACGGTGATAATCAAGGTTATGAGTACTAAGGACAATATGAAGTCCTCCAGACATGTGAAGCGTAGGCTTAAATCTGTCAGAAAATTAAGAAGCTCCGGAGTAATTGCTGTAAATTACATACGCATTGAGAAAAATCTGGCAGACCCTTTTACAAAGGGGTTATCAAGAAATGTGATTTCTATTGCGTCTAAGGACATGGGAATGAGGCCTATTTAAGTTATATCGTAGCTGTAACCCATTCTAATGATCGGAGATCCCGTGATTTAGATAATGGGAAGAACAAGTTGACGGTGTAACAAGAAAGTACAAATAAAGTACCCATGTCCAAAGTACTCTCAACTGTATGGAAGGTTAGTTTTATACCTTAATGTATTCTAGTGTCCTAATGAGAGGAAAAGGTATTAGCCTACAGGATACCTATAATGAATACACCTACTTGAGCCTAACTGTGTGGTCGCAGTTCACGAGAAGAAGGCATTCTCTAGAAAGTTCATGAGCAGATCAGGGAGCAAGACCATTTAACGCTCCATTAAGACGAGGTTCTGTGGTAGCCTAGTATCAGTTAAGGTTTCGAGTGAAATCTAACCACACAAGACTGTGAATTCAAGGCTTAGTCCATTCATCAGTTGTGGAAGGAGTGATCTCGTTATTCTAGGTGTAAGTTCAACCCGTACGGGACTTACACTAAAACACTGGTACATTAAACGCTGATTCAGCACAGCATTTTGAGTCGTTTTATGTTGTGGCATTTGGTGGGAGATTGTTGGAATTTGGCCCATTTGGCCCATCCTGAAAATGCCAACCATATAAAGAATAGTACCATATTGCTAGTTGAAAGGGAAAAATACCAACTTATAAGGGAGAGCTACCAACCCCCTTTGTCATGAGGCACATGGGGGATTGGAAGCAATTTGCTAGAGTCACACGCATGCGCGTGCGCGATTACGCGATTTACCTTGTGACTTGTGACTTGCCGTGCAGTGGATAATTCCTGGCGCGCTATCTCCTTTTTATTTTTTTGTTTATCCGCTACAAGGTAATTTCCCGCGCCCGATTTTTGTGGATCGAAGGAACGGCTCGCAACTTGCGCGCGCGGCGTGCAACGTGCGTCCGCTCCGCGTGGGGAGACTGTTGATACTCAAGGATAAAACTCCTGGAGACGTCCAGGAGACTTCTCACTTGTTCTCTCGCGTTTTTACTCTCTGCTTTGTTGAGTCATCGCGCGATCTAGTTCCTCGTCAACCTTCCTCTCGACGTGCACCAGGAGGAGGGAGAGCGGGATCTCCGTTCCGATTGCTGCCGTGAGAGCTGCACGGGAGGGCGGCAATTAGGTTTCTGGGCAGCGCTTTCGCGCGACCGCTCGTGCCGACGTATCTCGACGTTGACTACTTCCTCTACGGCCGGTCGTCTCCTCGTCGCGTTCTCCACCTCATCAATCCCTACGTAAGTTTTTCTCTGACTCCAGTAGCCGCGAGTGCGCGGCTAGGGTTCTCTTGTTTGCCAGTATGTTGTGCCTGTTGATTGCTTGCTTGGTTGTTCATTTGTTTTGTCGTATAATTAATTTCGGAATTGGTATAATGCCTATATTTCCAACATGTCATGCCGTCGCCGTTGTGTGCAACTGCTCATGCCGGCGGAGCAAGAGCAGCAGCGCCAGCATCAGCCTCAGCAGTGCCAGCACAAGCGGCGACACGAGCCCAGAGCCTGCCTCGACATCGAAGCGTCGGTTCATCCCATGGAGCAGGACAAGCCGGGACTTCGACAAGAGGAGCACCGAGTTGCTCACCCGAGAACTGCACATCAAATGCATGGTGAGCTCTCATGACACTGCGATACAAATTTTTTTAGCTTTACTGTTCATTTGATTCTATTGGTCAAATTTAAGTCGGCATTTCAGCTTTTTTGCAGGATGATGATCAGGACGTTGCCGAGGAGATGCGGGGATTGACGACAAGGGATTCGGAGACGAAGCTGAGGACGCTGGTGTTCTTCGCCTCCATTGACCAGCGCGACAGTAGCATCGGCGGGGAGAGTGCTTGCACGGCGCTGGTGGCGTGAGCCTTGACAGGTGGCTTAATTTTGCAAAAATCATGTAGCTCACAGATTCATTATTCGTAAAATATGGATAATCAAATGTATTGTAGGACCACTCATATGTACACCATCTACGAAGCGATTCAGATGACAAGCAATTCAACAATTTTCTAGCCTGAAATAGTTAAGAGTCAGAACAAAAGTTCACAACATATCATATTTGAATCTGCAGTATTGCATTCCTGGTTAATTACCACAATACCTGTAAATTATCTGCACCAGTATTGCAAGACATATGCTTTGTTTTGCATTGAATTATGGATTTTCGTTTGCTCCTTCTTGAAACATTTATTTCTGGCTTAATTTCCACTGGCACTGTTGTTGTTCCTCTTTCAGAGCCAGAATTCAAGGAGGGGACATGCTTAGTTCTATCAACCTGGCATGCTTCTGGTAGAGGTAAATTATTAGCAGAAGTGTTTTGTTCTTCAACCTATATCTGTGAAAAAAATTACAGCAAAAGAGAGTTGCCATAAGATAAACTGGAGAGAATAATACTAGAGGAAAATATCAATGCTGACCCATATTTAAGGTGCGCTTTAAAGGAATAAAACAAGGAGACATTGGGCATATATTCCTCAAAATTGATACCACATTAGAAACAAATAAAACAACAAATTTTCAGAATAGTATGAACTTAATGGGATGGAGTAATATTTCAGAAATTGTAGCATTTATTAAAGAACTAAAACATCTTTTTAAGTGTAAACATTGATAGTACACACGTTTATACTACAGCTCAGTCGCCCTCACAAAAAGAAACATTGCATAGCCACGGGCAACAGTTGAGGTCAAATTAGAAAATGGGCATCAATCAACCAAATTAACTGAGATCTCTTGGATTTACATTCAGATTGTGAGTGCATCATATAACATAGCTCGCTATTCACATTATCTCTTTGTCCAATGGTAATAAAAAATACAAAAAGGGTATAAATTCAGTTTGTGTCGCTATTCACATTATCTCTTTGTCCAATGGTAATAAAAAAAAATACAAAAAGGGTATAAATTCAGTTTTTATCTTTCAATAACAAAATTTGCCAATTTAGCAAAAACTTCTCTAATGTTTTCTTTTTAAGAAGAAAGTTAGATCCTGACCCTCCATAATCCTTATATATATTTAGTTACAAATAGTAATTTTCATGGCTTAAAAAGGGTATTCTCATAGTATCAAAGTTTACTTTTCAAGCATGACAACAGAAGTTTTGGACTCACTGCCGCCTATTCATGTAGAGAACAATACATTTTTTTCCATTATCTCAAAATTATTGCACCATCCATAAGTCATTAAAACTACATGGGGCTTCACCCACCCCCTATAACAACAACCGCGATGAAGAGGAAGCTGTTCCAAGCTGCTAAAGATACATAGCTGTTCAGTCTAATGCCACCTTATGCACCAACAACAAGAAGATGTTGTACTTTCAGCCTGAATCATTCTGGCTTCTTTACATGGTCACCCCCATCTCACTGCAGCCAGTTCGTCACACTACAATGTCAAATACCTCGTATTTTGGACATCGTCCTCTCTTTTGACTATGTATATGCCCGCACTTCTGGTAGTTCTACTCGCTCAGCAAACTGCAAAGCTGACTGAACATCCTTATGAACATCATCTGCAGGACATCTTTGTGTATCATAAGTTCCTGTCCAAAAATGCTCTTGTTGTTTCATATATTCTGCACGAAGTCTCCAGAACAGCTTCCATTGTGTGATGCAATTTACATTCTGTTTTTAGCATATTGATTACAGAGGTACTTATAGCATAACAAAGATACCATCGATATGCTGCACAGTAATATGATTTAGAAAAACTCATAGTGAATAGGAAAAGAAAACTATAATGCAAGGTTTCAAATCGAGCTCCGAGAAACAACAAGCCTTGCCAAAACGAGGCCACAATAAGCTGAGTTGCACAATGCTGACAACTTACACTGCACGGGGCTTCACCCACGCGCGAAGCGCGTGAGCTCCGCTCGTACGTACATGTGTACGTACATCACGTGGCATTTTATTAGTGCAAACTAACTGAAAGCAAACATGCATGCATGAACAAGGACACTTTGACAGAAGAGATAAATTCATGCCGGCACCTGCTTGAATTACATGCGAGAGCAGAGTTGTTCATTGGCCTGCTTTTCTGCGTAGATCAGGCCGAGGTACTCCGCCGTGAGAGGCTTGAAGATGCGCTGGTCGTCGGACTCGAGCGCGGCGGCCAGCCGCGGCCACATGTACGCGCTGACGAGCCACGAGCCGTCGCTCCCAGGCCGCACGCCGACCGAGAGGTAGGCGGAGCACAGGCGCTCGTAGTCACACATGGGCAAGGCCAGCGTGGCCTGACCAAACCCGAAGTCCGTGTCCAGCGGGAAGGACGCGAACACCGTCTGGTTCAGCGTCGGCGAGCCCATCCCGAGCACGCCCGTCTCCATCAGCCTCGCCGGCTTGTGCTCTTCCACCCAGTCCACCAGCTCCTGGATGTACTCGTCGTAGTCGATCGACGCGATGGCCTCGCGCACCATGGCCGCCACCTCCGCCAGCGACTTCCGCTTGATCTCCTCCACGGCGGCGCCTCGTAGAGCGTACGTCGTCACGTTGCCGAAGTAGCCCCGCATCACCGCGGCGAGCTCCGGCGAGGTGACCCGGCGCCGGCCGTCCACCATCCACCCCATCTGGCACAGCTCCTCGGGGACGCGCGACGCGGCCACGACGCCGGCGAGGGCCTTCCACAGGTAGGCGGATACGGCCTGCACGCGCGACGCGCGCTGGCCGCCGCCCCCCTCGCTCGCCGCCTCGCGCAGCGCGGCGATGTCGGCGGCCTCGACGTAGTAGAGCCGCTCGACGCAGCTCTCGTGGGCGGTCAGGACGTTGGCGAGGGTGTCGTGGTCGTAAGTCGAGAACATGGCGCCGAGCTTGGCGCCGTACGACGGCGGGTCGCGGGGTCGGAACAACGTGCGGTCGTGGCTCGGCGGCGGCGCCGCCACCCTCCCGGACCGCGCGAGCTCCGACCAAGCCCTGACGAGCATGGTGACGGCGTGGCCGTCGACGAGCAGGTTGTTGGTTCCCCACACGACGGAGAAGCTGCCGCAGGGGAAGGACAGCAGCTGCACCGACAGCGGCACGTCATCGGGGTACGGGAGCACGATCTTCTTCAGGGACTCGTCGGCGAGGCGGTAATCCAGGCTCCCCAGGGCGACGTCGTCAACCTCGCCGACGACGAGCTCCGCGCCTTGGTTGCTGAAGTGGAGCTCGGGGAGGCCGGTGCTCGGGTCGATGACGATGCGGCCGGCGAGAGAGTAGAAGTGGTTGAGCAAGGAGGGCAAGCCGGCTTGAAAGGCGGAGACGACATTGCCGAAGTCGCGGCCATTCGGGAGCTTGCGGTAGAGGCAGACTATGGAGGCTTGCACGTCGTCTGGGTAAAGGTCGAGGTTGGAGAAGGCGGCCACGTGCGGCTCGACGGAGGGGTTCGAGGCCTTGACCAAGGATCGACTCACGACGCGGATGGGTAGGTTGTTACCTGAGCCTGAGACTGCCATGGACGCCATTGAGCTTAGCTAACTCTAGCTACTCGATGTTGCAATGCGATGCTCTTGAGGTGGAGCAGAGAGTGTTACCGTCTTAAGCTTATATAGATATATAACTCGGTTTTAACATATGCACCTACCATGCATTCGCGAAGGTGCCATGGGGCGCATGCATTGGCAAGCAGGGCTTGCGATGTTGGGCTTTTACAACTGGGCTTTGGCTTATTTTTTTTGGTCTATTCGGAGGGAGAGGCAGTTGCAGCTGGCAACAAACCAAGGTAGGTTTTGCCTGAATCGTGTGCGAGGCTGACGGCGGCGGCTGGGGCGGCCAGCTCCGCCTGGCACGGAGGCACGTGCTCACGTGGCCGTGGTGGCCGGTCTTCTCGGAGTTCGTTGTGCCGGCGCCGCCTATATGGAAAGCTCTCTCTCTCTCATTGGGGCACGGCTTGGTTGCTCCTTTTTCCCATCCTCTTCCTGACTTCTGTGCCTCCACTGCCACTGTTTGAAGGGGTGTCGGCGTACTTGCCATCGGCGCTGTCGACTGGTGGTTAACTGGGGTTATCGTCGGCAATGATTATATATGGGGCGATGCACAAGATCTAAATTGGTAGCACAAGATAGTGATTTATACAGGTTCAGGCCCTCATGATGGAGGTAATATACCTTACTTTCTGTGCTCTGGGATTATATGGTGATCTGATGATCAATGTAGAGATGATGATCAACCTCTAGGGAGATGATCCAGATGTGTGTGATTCTCCCGAACCAGGGGCTCCCTGCCCTATAGTGGGGGCAGGGTTACAAGATTGAGTCCTAGTCGGTTACAAGGTAGGATTCCTATCTCTATCCTTTAATAGTTATCCGGGATTACAAGTATATCTTCCCTATTAATTAGGGATATATATATGTGCTTCCTTGCCGGTCAAGCCTTCTAGAATCCGAGTGGTACACGTCCTTATCCACCTGACTAGGTCCATCCCCTGTCGGGTGGTCTCTTAGGTCGGCCGTGTGGGTACTCGGGGTCTATGTTATTCACAGTAGCCCCTGAGTGCTTCATAGTCGAGTTGCTGCTCTTCTTTGTCGCATCTTGGATGAGTCATGCTTCATGCCGAGTGCTTGTGGATTGTTACTGCTCCTTCCCGACTGGCTTCTGCCTGTTATCTGCGAGGAGACTATGAAGGACTCATAGAGAGTTGTTAGTGATACCCAGCCCGAGATTGCCGGAGTTCTGGCAGTCGGCTCTTTGTAAGGCGCATCACCTTAATTTTGAGGAAGTGGTACCTGTACTCGTTTTGGGATGTATAGCTGGTGACCCAACATGGGGCATGCCATGGTTTTGGCTGGAGAGCCGAGTGATATCTGTACTCGTCTTGCGATGTACAGCTGGCGACCCAACATGGGGCGATTACCGGTTTTGGTGAAGAGCGAGTGATACATGATTGCCTTGCGATGTACTGTTGGCGACCAACATGGGGCGTATTAATGGCGCTATGAAAAGCCGAGTGATACTGTATTGTCTTGCGATGTACGGTGGCGACCAACATGGGGCGTATACATCGGTGTTGGTGAAAAGCCGAGTGATACTGTACTCGTCTTGCGATGTACAGCTGACGACCCAACATGGGGCGTACCACTGGTTTTGACTGAAGAGCCGAGCGGTACCTGTACCCGACCGGAGTAGGATACAGCTAGCGACCCAACGTGGGCGTTAACGGTTTTGGTGAAGAGCCGAGTGGTACTGCATGCGACGCAGTAGGATATACTGGTGGTGGAGGGCATACCGTGGTTTTGACCATCTGGTACCTATACTCGTAGAGTAAAGCTTGGCCCAACATGGAGCATACCATCTGGATAGGGTTTGGCCCAATGATACATGTATCAGACTGGTGCGGCACACAGCTAGTGTCCCAACATGGGGCATACCATTGTTGTCAGCCAGACGGTACATGTATCCCATCGTCATGAATACATTGGCGACCCCACCATGTATGCATTTTAAGGAAATAGTTTGGCCGTATGATATCCATACCCGGGTAGCGGTGTACAGCATAGGCCCCAACTGGAGCGTACTATCGAAACTCAATCCCGACATCACTGGTATCTAATCCTGACATGCAGCGACCAACTAGTGACCCAACATGGGGTGTACCAAGAGATGGGTAATTTTTTGTAGCTCTGCTTGTTGTGACGCACAGCTGGAAGGCCGTAGTTAGCGCTCAGGGCGCAGGGTGGCCTATGGCTAGAGGCGTAAGCGTATAGCCGTACCAAAGTTGGTGTAGACGTATAGCCGTACCGAAGTTGGAGTGAGCGTATAGCTGTGCCATATACTTGAACACTCAAGGAGCGGGCGTAGGCGCGTAGCCATGCCGGGCGCTCGCTGAGCTATAGATTTGACGGCCGAGGCGCGGGCGTAAGCGTGTAGCCGTGCCAGGCGCTCGCCAAGCCGTATTTGTCGCTCATTGCGCAGGTCCTTCTTACTCGTGTACGAGTCATAGAAGGTACTTGATGAGGTAAAAACTCATGAACCCTGTAGCATGTACATGTAGGGTTTAGGCAGTATCTAGATGAAAAAAACAATCAATCGAATGTAAGATCCGACTGCTTTATCTAGATAATTTTTTTTGAATAAGCCATATTTTGGTGAAATACTTTAGCTTTTAGAAATAGCCATCCCGAATTAAATTAATAATTTTAGGATTTGGTTTTAAGGGAATATTAAAAATTTAAACAAAATATCATATTTTCTACCAAAGGTGTCGCTTAAAATATTTAAAACACAATTCCAATTTAAGGATAATGCATGCAATGATAATGCCATGATGCTTTCTACAATAAATATTTTAATGTTTTTAAATTAAGCAGTTTTAAGAATTTAATAACGTGCCAAATCGGTTTTTAAAATTTGGGATGTTACAAACCTCCCCCCTTAAGGTGAATCTCGTTCTCGAGATTCCGATTCTGCGGGGAACAATTTTGGAAACTCAGCCTGAAGATCTGACTCACGCTCCCAAGTGGCCTCAGCTTCGGAATGATTACTCCACTGAACCCGGCAAAAACGCGTAGCTTTACTACGAGTTTTGCGAACTGCTACATCCAAAATCCTGACTGGGTATTCTTTAAAGGACAGATCAGGCTGCAAATCCAACACTTCAGAAACTAACTGCTCCTCAGGAACTCGAAGGCATTTCTTCAACTGAGAGACATGGAACATATTATCACACCTGCCAGATACTCAGGAAGTTCCAACTGTTAAGCCACTTCACCTTTTCGGGCGAGAATTTTAAAAGGACCAATAAATCTTGGGGCTAATTTGCCACTTACACGGAATCTGCGCATGCCATTGAGAGGAGACACGCGCAAATACACAAAATCTCCAACAGCAAATTTCAAATCCCGCCGACAATTATCGGCATAACTCTTTTGCCGGGACTGAGCTGTCTTTAACCTTTGCTGAATCATTTTGACCTGCTCTTCTGCCTCTTGCAAAATATCCAACCCAAATATTTTTGCCTCACAGGTTTCTTGCAAATACAAAGGTGTCCTGCACTTTCTTCCATACAAAGCCTCAAAAGGAGCCATTTGGATGCTGGACTGATGACTGTTATTATATGCAAACTCGGCATAGGGTAATTGCTTATCCCAACTGGCAGGAACGGCCAAAGCACAGGCTCTCAACATATCTTCTAGGATCGAGTTCACTCTTTCAGTCTGCCCATCAGTTAGGGGATGAAAAGCTATGCTGAAATTCAATCGGGTTCCAAGAGACTCATGGAGTTTGCCCCAAAATTTTGAAGTAAACTGAGTACCTCGATTGGACACAATCTTTTTAGGTACACCATGCAAACACACAATTCTGCTCATATATAACTCAGCCAATTTGCCCCCAGTGTAAGTGGTGCGAACTGGAACAAAATGGGCCACTTTGGTAAGCCTGTCGACACTGACCCAAATAGAATCATGGCCAGCTTGGGTCCTTGGGAGCCTAGTAATGAAGTCCATACCGACTTCTTCCCACTTCCACTCTTGAACTTTCAAAGGTTGCAACAGACCCGCAGGACGCTGGTGCTCTGCCTTCACCCTTTGACAAATATCACAGCGAGCCACAAATTCTGCGATCTCTCTTTTCATACTTGTCCACCAATATGAGCTTTTCAAATCCAAGTACATTTTTGTGCTACCAGGGTGTATGGATATGGGACTGTCATGAGCTTCTTTAAGGATGAGCTCCTTTAGTGCACCGACATTAGGCACGAAAATCCTCTTTTTAAACCAAAGCACTCCCTCGTCATCCACAGAAAGTTGGGTGCTTTATCCTTCACTATTCTGTCCTTGATCCCTTGAACTTCTTCATCACCTTTTGAGCTTCTTTTATTTGATTTAACAAAGTGGGCTGCAATTCCATTAAATTCAAATGGCCCACTTTTACCACTCCAAGATTTAGTTTAAGCAGGTCTTGGCATAAATCCGGTGAAATCTCCTCACTCCGGAGGTGATTACAGGCGGGACGGCGGTTTAGAGCATCAGCCACCACATTGGCCTTGCCAGGGTGATAATGAATTCCCACATCATAATCTTTGATCAACTCCAACCAACGCCTTTGCCTTAGATTCAGATTAGGCTGGGTGAAAATATACTTTAGACTCTTATGATCGGTGAAGATCTCAGTGCGATTCCCCATAGGGTAATGCCTCCATATTTTTAGGGCATGCACAACTGCAGCTAACTCTAAATCATGATTAGGATAATTTTGCTCATGTGGCTTAAGCTGCCGAGATGCATAAACCACTACTATTCCTTCTTGCATCAGAATACAACCCAGACCTTGGCGAGATGCATCACAGTAAATCTCAAAATCTTTGCGCATATCAGGCAAAATTAACACCGGGGCTAAGGTCAGGCGCTTTTTCAACTCTTGGAAACTGCTTTCACAGCTGGCGGTCCACTCAAACTTCTTTTCTTTCTTTAACAAGTTGGTCATCGGGCGGGCTATTTTAGAGAACCCCTCAATGAACCGACGGTAATATGTCTCCAAACCTAGAAAACTCCTTACTTGGGCCACAGATTTTGGTTGCTTTTACTCAACCACAGATGCCACCTTCTCGGGATCTACAGCAACACCTTCAGCAGAAATAAAATGGCCAAGAAATGACACTTCTTTCTTCCAAAACTCACATTTACTTAACTTAGCAAACAATTGATGCTCCCTTAACCTTTCCAAAACCATCCTCAATTGAACCTCATGCTCATCTCTTGACTTGGAATAAATCAGAATATCATCGATAAACACAACAACAAATTTATCCAGGAAATCCATGAACACCTTGTTCATCAATTTCATAAAATAAGCAGGAGCATTGGTGAGGCCGAAAGACTTGACGGTAAACTCATACAAACCATACCGGGTGGTAAAGGCTGACTTGGGAATATCAGACTCCTTGATCTTGATTTGGTGATACCCAGATCTTAAGTCAATTTTTGAGAAAATGCAGGCTCCTTTTAACTGATCAAACAAATCATCAATGCGAGGCAGAGGGTATTTGTTTTTAATGATCACTTCATTAAGTGACCTATAATCCACACACATCCTTAAGGATCCATCCTTCTTTTTCACAAAAATAACCGGCGCACCCCAAGGTGATGCACTAGGGCGTATAAATCCCTTCTTTTGCAACTCTTCAATTTGTTTCTTTAACTCAGCCATTAAATTTACAGAAAGACGGTATGGCCTTTGGGAAATAGGCGCAGTACCAGGGGCTAAGTCAATGACAAACTCAACATCTCTATCAGGCGGCATGCCTGGCAATTCAACGGGAAACACATCAGGAAATTCCCTTAAAATAGGCATATTTTTTAAATCGGACCCTTCCAACTTGTTGAGAGCAATCAAATTCTCAGAACACGAGTTAGCAATAAATTGAATTTCCTTGCCATCATTACTAGTCAATTTGACCGTCTTAGAGGCACAGTCAATATGACCTTTATACTTGGCTAACCAATCCATGCCTAATATCACCTCTATCCCTTTGGAATCAATGACCACAAGGTCTCCCGAAAATTCCACACCCTCTATTTTTATGCAAACATCAGGACACACCAAGGTGGTATGAATGACTTTCCCAGGAGATTTAATCAACATTGGTTTCTTTATTGCACTTAGTTCGAGCCGTGATTTTTAGCAAAAGATGCAGCAATGAATGAATGCGTTGCACCAGAATCAAATAAAGCAGTAGTGGGTATGGAGTTGATGCAAAACTTACCCATCACCGCATTGGGATTAGCATGGGCTTCTTCGGCACTGACGTGGTTCACCCGTCCACGTCCAACAGAGATAGCAGTCCATGCATGAGGAAAATTTCCACGAGCTGTCCCAAAATTCACGGGCCTAGGCAGAACAGCTTTAGTTTGACCCGGAGCAGACACAGCACCTTTATTGGGACAGGAGCTAGCATAGTGCCCCCATCTGCTGGCAGGCATAGCACTTAATACTTGACATGTCTTTCTTGAGAAGAGCAGACATTTGGGTGCGAACTGGAGGAGCTGACTGAGGCACAGGACGAGACATCACCCACTGGGAACGCGGGCGTGGAGGAATAGCTGGTCCACGGCCACGGGTGCGCTGTCCCTTGGGACGAGAGCCAGAATGAACATCCTTCTGGGCCCTCTTCCTCTTCCTTGCAGCAAGGCACAGACGACGGTTCTCCTCTTGCTTAACAGCACTAGCAAACAACTGCTTAAAGGAGGTGAACTCGATGGAGTCAATTAGAGCACGAATTTCAGGGTCCATGCCCTTCTTAAAGAAGTAGATTTTATCAGCATCACTTCTAACATCACGGGGCACATAACGAGCCAGCAAAGTGAACTGAGTGAGATACTCATGCATAGTCATGCTTCCTTGAACCAAGGCATGAAACTCACGCCTCTTAGCTTCCTTCATACTGTCAGGGACATAATTCTCCTCAAATGCTTCCACAAATTCAGCCCAAGTGATCGTTTCAGAAGCTTCATGAGCCTCACAAAAAGTGTCCCACCAAGCAGATGCGACCCCAGTAAGCTGGTACGCCGCGAGCTAGACACTCTCCGTATCTCCACACTGAAACATAATCAAACACTTTTCTATCCCTTTCAACCAATCAGCTGCTTCTATGGCATCCGCGGATCCACTAAACTTGGGAGGATTAGCACGAAGGAAGTCATTGACGTGGGAACGGGCAGGAGGTGGAGCTGGTGGATGGGTTGGCATGGGTGGAGGAATGGGGGCACTATCTCTCTCCCTCACTAGGTCTCGGATCATTTGGAACTGCATCTCCATAAACTCTCTCAGGGTAGGATCTCCACGAGGTGGTGGTGGAAGGTGGGGAGTGGACTCGGCTTGGTTTTCTGGTGGATTTTCGGAAAATCTCATTTGTGGAGCTGGAGGGGAAAAAGGTAGGAAATCACGAGAAGGCCCTCCAACGGAGGCTTGGTCACCGGAACGAGCTGGGTTCGGAACTGATCGAACTAGCCTCCCAAGTCGGCGGGATCCACTAGCTCTGCTCGGAGAACCACCACGGACTTGACCCCGGGTGACTTCCCCACGCCCAGCCTGGCGCGAAATCTCCATCTGCTGACAAGAAGACGAGAGGCAATAAGAGGGAAGAGCCTTTACCTAGATTTTTCAAAACATGCGGTAAAACATGCGAATTTGGCACGGTGCAACACACATAACATAATATAACACAATAGTTTTAGAGTACAAACAGAGGCGCGATACCACAACAGCCGGTACGTCAGCCTAAAACGCGAGCTAACTACGCATGGTTACACGGATTTGCGCCGGGACAACTAACAGGACTGGGTCCACACGACCCAAAAGAAAAACACTAACCAGACCAGGAGGGTCACACCATAGATCCAGAGCGAGAAGCGCCTCATCTCCTCGAGGAAAAGCCGGAACTCGCTCGGCTCGGGCCGAGGGCGTGGACTCGGGGAACGACGAGGACTCGGGGAGCGGCTCCCCGGCTTCCTTCTCATCGCAAACAGAGGAGCAGCATGGGCAAGGCAGGGAGATGGGGCGGCGAACACCGGCGGGGCGGCCCTCATATAGAGGCGTCCCGGAAATTCGAAGTGGGGCGGCGGCAAAGCGACGGACAAGAAAGAAAGCAAAGAAAAGAGAAATAAAAAGGGCGACAGTGACCCAGGCACAGGGTAACGGGGAGCTACGAGCTAATCCTGCTCGTAGTTGGACTCGGAGACGACCTCCTCGGGGTCTTCTCCCTCATCATCATCATCATCCATAGAGGGCTGCCAACCAGGCGGCGGCGACAGGACGAGCAGAGGCTTGGCTTGATACTCGGGAAGGGTGGGTGGCGGAGCCCTCACTCTAGACAGACCCAGGTCCAACTGGAGGTCCTCGAGAGTGAGCTCAAAGGTGCACATGGACAGATCGGCAGGGTCTTCAGGCTTGGGCACGGTGCTGGTAACGACGTCCTTCTTCTTCGAGCGGGAGGAAGAAGCAGAAGAAGTAGGTGTCCCGGAGGAAGAAGCGGCATTCCCACGAAGGCGCTAGTTTGCGAACCAACTGACGGATCCTCTTGTGAAGGTGGGCCTTCTCCACCAAGTGGTGTGAGTCACGCTTTTTAAGGTCGTGGCTCTCGTTCTTGGCTTGCTCCAGCTATCGGTTGGCGTCGTAGACGGAGTTCAGCCCCCGCAGGGCGATGGTGTACGCGTCGTCCAGGGACTGGACGAGCTCAGCGAGGTGGTACATCGTCGGGTCACCCTCTCCCTCGGCCGTACGAGGATGGCTGAACAGCTCATGAGGCAGTCGAGAGGGGAAGTAGCGAAGCGGAGAGATGTGCAGCTCACGCGTGAACAGACTACGGAGTCAGTGAAAAGCAAGTCGGGACACGTCTTGGATGGCGTCGGAGCAGTTAATGCTGCTGGCGGAGTAGCGAAAAGGTCCACGGGTAGGCGGTGGACCCGCAGCAAAGATGGTGACGCACACCTCCCAGCAGGTGCGTCCCTTGAGCGAAGTGGTAGCCCCATGGTACATGGGGTCACCCAAGCTAAGTGTGCCCATCATCAGCAGCAGCTGGTGCACGAAACCTCCATAGCCAACTCCAAGGGTGGACGCGAATGTCGGCTTCTACAAGTTACCAAAAGATCATCAGTTAAAATGAATTGTGAAGAATAAGAATTTATTCAACAACTATTTATTTTAAAAATTATATGATCTCTAATTCTAGGGCTACGTCCTAGGGCCAAAAACCTGGCCCTGATACCAATTCTGTCGGCACCCGATTTACAAGATCGGATTCCACCTACGTAAAGACGTACTAGTCCCAAGGATCATGGCTAGTACACACAGTTATACAGAAATAGTACATTACCAACGTTTTGAAATATTACATAGAGGGGAACTTAGTCCATACAATACACAAGCAATGGCTCGCAGGCCGAAATACAGAGTACACAACGATACAAACCTATTACAACATCTAGAAATTTATTACAACGATACAACGAACACGCAACCCTACTCTTCATAGTCTTCATCGAAGAACGCCTCCTCATCGTAATCAGGGTCCTCATCCTCGGACGGCAGGCCGAAGTCGGACGGACCAGCTGTTGAAATTTTGAAAAGGGAGAGGAGAAAAACACAGATGAGTACAATTGTACTCGCAAGTCGGGAGTGATGTAGATGTGGTTCGGTACAAGGAGAGCTTAGGATATTTTGCGGCAAAGCATTTATTGGCCTAGTTTTGGCAAAGCATTTTGGAACATTAAACCATAATATTTCTCTTTTGGCCTCTTCTCAAATTACTCTCGCCACTTGGCCCTAGTGCCATATCGAGATCAAAATCCTTTCTCATTTCTTTTCTCAAAATGGCTAGGTCCATTCCACGCGACAATTTCCAGTAGGCCGACCCCCAATCCGGAATGTAGCCGGTGGCACCCAACTCAAACGAAATCTTTCTCAAACGCTTTTATTCATCTCAAATCCTTCGTTTAAAACCCTTTCCTAAAACTGGTTTTAAAATGAAGAGCTACCATATGAACAGTCCCTTTGCACGCACGTAACCGCGAACACGGCTATCATGATAGTTTTAACTCTGCAGAGTGGGTTTGCTTTACCCACGAGAGGCTACGCACCAGAAGTGTTTCGCCACAAGACCGCTAACCACGAGGGCTAACGATTGGGCCCGTCCAGTACCGGGGCTCGAGGTCGTACTGTTATGGCTTAGTTCGTAGGATCATAGGGCGAACAGTCCTTAGACTAGGGAAGAGACGGTATTTTAGCCCAATTTCTCAAAACGGTGCCACGCTGCACCAACCGTCACAAAAATATCTCCCCCTAGTCGGAAGATTTTTGGGGTAAGAGGAAAATCATTTTCCTACCAAGTATCACCCTCGATGCACTATCTTTATATCATATTTTTCCCGAACATTTCTCAACATCAATCATTTCACTCAAATGATGATAACATTTCGCATAAGAGATTTTTAAGCATTTTGTCCTACCACAATATATAGAGTATAAGCAAGTTTATTATTTTAACCTTAAGTTTTAATTCTAGTATTATTACTATCTCCTTCTACTAGGTCATGATAACTGATACATCTGGCCCAGGAGGGGTTGGCCGAGGCCCAGCAAATTAAGGTTGCCCGGACCCCAACAGTTCCTCAGCACACCCTCTCGGGGAAAGGCCCAATTGCCCCAAAAGACTAGTCCAATGGGGAAAGGGTGGCTCTCCCTTTTAAGGTGGCTTCCTCCTCCCAAGTTAAGCAAGGTGGTATTATTCAGAGGCTCCACGGTCGCCGCCCGACTACAACTGGGCCAACTGGGCCGTTGCGTCTTTGCCAGCGGGTATTGGTGGAGGATGTCCTCATCATTAATGATACATCTGGCCTAGGAGTGGTTGGCTGAGGCCCAGCAAATTAAGGCCGCCCGGACCCCAACAGTTCCTCAGCACACCCTCTCGGGGAAAGGCCCAATTGCCCCAAAAGACTAGTCCAATGGGGAAAGGGTGGCTCTCCCTTTTAAGGTGGCTTCCTCCTCCCAAGTTAAGCAAGGTGGTATTATTCAGAGGCTCCACGGTCGCCGCCCGACTACAACTGGGCCGTTGCGTCTTTGCCAGCGGGTATTGGTGGAGGATGTCCTCATCATTCCCACACCCTTAAAATGGGCCCTAGCTCTGATACCAAATGATACATCTGGCCTAGGAGGGATTGGCCGAGGCCCAGCAAATTAAGGCCGCCCGGACCCCAACAGTTCCTCTCCCTTTTAAGGTGGCTTCCTCCTCCCAAGTTAAGCAAGGTGGTATTATTCAGAGGCTCCACGGTCGCCGCCCGACTACAACTGGGCCAACTAGGCCGTTGCGTCTTTGCCAACGGGTATTGGTGGAGGATGTCCTCATCAATAACTAGGTCTAACAAATACGTCGATTAACATTTTAAACTAGCATGCATCTTTTCAGACCTAATAAGCATTTTCTAAATAACCAAAAATGGCTCCACGACATGTTCAAAGGGGACTTGCCTTGATCAGTTCCCGGGAAAGCGAAGGGGACGTCGTCGATCGGGTCTTCGGGGCCTACCTCCTAAACGCGCACATGCATACGAAAAACAACACAACATTCATAAGCAAAATATTTAATGCCTTGCTGCTTTAAGGACAATGCAACAAACCCTATTCGCCATGCATTTTTTTAACAGAAAAACTATGCCAAATGACCTATGTACACATGAAATGATGAAATACCTAAGCCATGAATTCTACTAATAAATGCATGCTGCATGGATGGCACGCTAATAAATATTTTCTAAAGTCCAGGAATCTTTAAAGCACTTACAGAAATTTTCCCAGAATTTTTACAATACCGCAGCTATTTTTAATAATTGCTTTAGGCTACCCAAAATAATGATTAAACAGAATTTGTAAAAGGAAATAAATGGAATGGGGGACCACCCGCATGAAAAGCGCTTAGCGATCACCACTTTCATCCAATTTGCTTTTTTTAGGCAAAGCATGTGAGTGGTACACATGTTACTCCGTTAAAAACCCTTTACCTAGTTGGGAAGGATTTGTGTTGGAGGTTAAAATGAGATTTGCATCACACAGCACTTGTAATCCAATTGAGAAACAAATTATCTTATCCATTGCAACCGCGCCTTTTACAAATATTTTCTAAAGTCCAGGAATCTTTAAAGCACTTGCAGAAATTTTTCCAGAATTTTTACAATACCGCAGCTATTTTTAATAATTGCTTTAGGCTACCCAAAATAATGATTAGACAGAATTTGTAAAAGGAAATAAAAGGAAAGGGGGACCACCCGCGCTGGGCCGGCTCGACCGGGCGGCCCAAACCAAGGCGCGGCCCAAACCGAGGCGCTGCGCGGCGAGCGGGGCGGCACACGCGGGCTGACGGATGGGACCCTCCCACGACCCCACCTGTCGGCACCATCCGCAGGCAACAGAAAGGGGAAAACAGGGGTGGATGGAAAAGATACCTCCGAGCTCGCCGGGACGGAGGGTGCAGCAAGGCGACGGGACCACGGCGGCGGCGACAGTGTGGGTTCCGGGGACGCGCAGACCACGCGGCTCCAATCCGCCGCTGGCGCGAGCTCCACTTGACGACGTGCGCCAATTACACGGTGAGGTTGGGCCGAAAGGAGTGAGGGCGAGGTAGAAGAGGGGCAAGGAAGATTGCGGTGGAATGGGGCAGCGGCGCACCGGCTCGGGAGATCAACAAGGCGGTGGCGCGAAGCAGCGGCAATGGGGGTAGCAGTACCCCTCTTATAGGCATGCTTCGCCTGGGAGATTTTTGACGCGACGCGCGAGGTTGGCAACGCTGGCGCAATTTCCGACCAGTGGCGTCACGGGGTTGGCCAGCGACAAGACTCGAGAAGCAGAGATAGGAGGGGTACAGAGGGAGATGATAGAGATGAGCAAACGCGTGGGGAGAAGAGCCAACGTGCTCTCGAGAGAGAGGACGAACAGAGGCGGCGGCTGGCGAACAGAGGGGCGATGCAGGGGAGAAGAAGGAGGGAGAGACTGATGGAGGGGCCTCACCTGTCGGCGGCGCCATGCTCAAGGAGGCAGGAAGGTGGCTCTGGCGGAATGGGTCGTGGCAAGCCAAGCTGCCCAACAGAGAGGAATGAAGGGGTGGAGGAAAGGAAAAAGGGGAAGAGAAAGTGGGCCGGCTTGGGCCGAGAACGAATAAAACATTTGAATTTCTGTTTTCCACTAGAATTTCATTTTCAAATAATCTTTTGATTAAGCCATATTTTGGTGAAATACTTTAGCTTTTAGAAATAGCCATCCCGAATTAAATTAATAATTTTAGGATTTGGTTTTAAGGGAATATTAAAAATTTAAACAAAATATCATATTTTCTACCAAAGGTGTCACTTAATATATTTGAAAACACAATTTCAATTTAAGGATAATGCATGCAATGATGATGCCATGATGCTTTCTACAATAAATATTTTCATGTTTTTAAATTAAGCAGTTTTAAGAATTTAATAACGTGCCAGATCGGTTTTTAAAATTTGGGATGTTACACGTTTGACAGAATCAGATTTAACTGCTGGCAGGCATGTACTAGTCCGTGGTTGACAGAAATTAAGATTTATTGGGTTATCTCTGATTATCCGAATAATACGTCTAAACTCTTTGGAGAGGACAAAACCCGTAGGCACAAGGGCTCACGCAGAGACCCGGCATTGATTTTGATGAGACCTACTCTCCAGTCATGAGTGGAATTACCTTCAGATATTTAATATCCCTAGCAGCAACTATGAATTTAAACATGTAGTTAATGGATGTGGTGACCGCATATTTACATGGGTCATTAGATTCGGAGATTTATATGAGAGTCCCCGAAGGAATAAAAATCTCGAATCAAGGAGATAGAAATTTGTATAGCGTCAAGTTGAGAAAATCGCTATATGGGCTAAAACAGTTGGGAAGGAAGTGGTGCAACCGACTGAGTGAGTTCCTCCTGAAGAAGGGATACACGAATAATGATGATTGTCCCTGTGTATTTATAAAGAAATCCCCGAATGGGTTTTGTATTATTTCTGTCTATGTTGATGATCTGAATATCATCAGGACAGCAGAGGACATCGGTGAAGCTAGTGGTCACCTAGTAACGGAGTTTGAAATGAAAGATTTGGGTAAAACCAAATTTTGCTTAGGCTTGCAGCTTGAGCATTTATTAGGAGGAATTTTTGTGCATCAGATTGCCTATACCCAGAAGGTATTAGAGAAGTTCAATATGAGTGGATAAAGATCCTTTTAAACCTAAGACAAAACGAGGAATTATTGGGACCTGAAGTTCCCTACCTTAGTGCTATTGGTGCACTAATGTATCAAGCCAATTGTATTAGGCCTGATATCGCTTTTGCGGTAAATTTGTTGGCTAGATATATCGTGGCTCCGATCAGAAGACATTAGGCCAGCGTTAAAACTATCTTTAAGTACCTGCAAGGTACACAGGATTTTGGGTTGTTTTATGGGAGGAACGAGCCCAATAGCATGGTTGGATACACAGATGCAGGATACATGTCTGACCCGCATACGGCTAAGTCTCAGACTGGATTTGTTTACTTGTACGGTGGCACTGCGATTTCATGGAAATCATGTAAGCAAACTCTTGTGGCTACGTCCATCAACCACTCTGAGATAATAGCATTGTATGAAGCCGCACGTGAGTGCAACTGGCTAAGAAGAATGGTAAATCACATCCAGAAGTCATGTGGTATTGATACCATTGATACCCTCACTGTTATTCATGAAGATAATGCTGCCTGAGTATTACAAACAAAAACAGGCTATATTAAGAGTAATATCACGAAGCACATTGCTCCTAAACTGTTCTATCCTCACGAGCTCCAGCAGAGTGGTGAAGTTGATATGGTTCAAGTGAAGTCGTGTGATAATCTAGCAGATTTATTCACTAAGGCGTTGCCTACCTAGACATTCCGTAAATGTGTCCATGGGATAGGAATGAGGCGATTTCACGAGTTGCAAAGTTCAGGGGAGAGTCCCTGAACAAGAGCCTGTAATGATCCAGAAGATCTAGTATTGCACTCTTTTTCCCTTAAATGAGTTTTCCTAAAGTTTCACATAATAAGGTTTTTAATAAGACAATATCGCAGTGTGCCATGCATGTGCGTTGTACTCTTTTCTCCAATCCTTTTTTTCCACTGGTTTTTGGATGGAGTTTTTAATGAGACATTGGCATATCGCAGTTTAGCCCAAGGGGGAGTGTTATAACCCTAGGAGATTTATGGGCCGGAAGCCCACTTCAAACCCTAGGAGTATTATGGGCAAAACCAAATGTAGGCTAGGCTATATATATGAAACCCTTTGTACACAAGAGAGATCATTAATAAAGATTATTGTGTATGGCTTTTGTCTCTCTAGATCTGTGTCTCCTGTCTATTGTGATTGTGTTTGCGTGTGTGCGACGACTGTTTTACAACACATCTTACCCCCTCACTAAAGAAACACATGCACCATACAATGGATTCAATGGCCCACCTATCATTCATCGTACCACTCACAAAAAGGAGACATATCATGTGCATGCATCGCATTTCAATGGCCCAATAAAGATTCCACGTCATCAATCCCAAACGGGGCTCGTGGGGAATGGGGATGTGGCCGACATCACTTGCCGCACCACACGTGGCCGATAGCAATGAGCCAATGAGGATTTAGGATGTGGATTTGCACGGTGGATTTGCTATCTGGCATTCACCTGTGTGGCGTAGTGAGGACGACGAGATGCCAGTGTCAGAGTAGAGCCACGCGAAAGGATGAAGATGGTTGAGTGGTGAGCCAGACGGATCAACACCGACGATCGACGATGGATTACGGTGGGCAGGACAACATGATGGCGTGGGAAGGGGCCCAAGCGACAAGGCGACGAGGGCGCTGACTATCGTGGGCGGTGGCCGACAACGCGCGATGGTGGCAGCGGAGGCGCGTGGAGCAAAGAAGGAAGAAGGATCAGCGGTGCGGCGAAGGTAAACTGTCTGGATCACAATGCAGCGACCCATGCTCTTGGAGTGGCTCCTTTTGTATATATGGTGGTATAGTGCTCCTTGTGACTCGATTAGATGCCCCTTTATGCTAGTTAAACACGTCGTTATGGCATCTCTAGCATGTGGAGGAGCGGATTAGGACAGGGGGTGGAGCAGTGTTAAGTGTTATTATCTCGCGGTAGTCGAACGAGAACGTTAATCACACAACGAATCACAAGAATAATGGAGAACATTTGACATAAAGATATTGAGAGAAAACACTTCATTAATCAATTGCTCATCTATTACAATGGGGTCTCTCCTATTTATAGTGTAGAGTATCATGACCACCAAGAAACATCAAGGGATAGTTCCATATCTATCCCAATTTTTGGTTTTTACCATAATACCCATAGGATTATAATACTCCCCCTTGAAACCGCGTTATGCCCATGCCTTGTTAAAAACTCCATTAAAAAACCCAGCAACAAAAGGACTGGTTTGTTCTGTGCTTGATATTGACATCATTGAACTTGAACCAAATTTGTGCTAAAACTTGTCTCATTAGTTGAGGGGAGCTAGTTGTGTGTATTTGTGCATTTGCTTGTATTTTTTGCATTTGCATTGTGGGTTTAGGTAGGATAGAGATTCAACACTTTTGTGGACACTTCTTCTTACCTAATAGGTAGCTATCAAGCATGATTAGCAATGTCCTCTGCTCTAGCATAATTGGCAATGTCATCTGCTCTAGCGGGTGTTGGGTTCCCTAGGTAGACGGTGACTGTGTTGTGTCTCTCTAGTAGTCGATTTATAGGCTTGCTTTCCTACTTTCTGTGGCTTGGTGAGAGTGTTTTTGAGCCCTAGAGTCTTCTGCTTCATGTTCTTAAGGCCTCCCATGTGAGGCTTTCTATTTTTCTCCCTTTAATTTGGAGATCTCTTTGCATATTATATAACATTTAGACTTGTTTTTATTTCTAAGTTTTGTCTATTATCCTTACCTTAGTTCCAATAAATTCATTTCCTTTGGATCATACTTTGTTTGTGTCTTTGCCTTTAAATATGCTCTGCCATGTTGCTTAAACAAGATGTTTAAATTGAACCTTAATAGGCAAAATGTCACGACCCTCTGCGTCCTCACAGGGAATCCGGCACCATGATTTGATACTAGGCCCAGACTAGTACCTCATGATGGACAATTCAACAGGTATCATCGCTGGCATTCCGTAATTATTCAAAATAACGGAGTATTACAAGATAGCATCCGCGGCCACCCAGCAAGTGATTCTTAATAAATGTATGCAATGGCAAGGATCGGGAAAATTGGCTATTTTACACCAAAACCTATTTACTAATCAAGTATTAGCAAAAGTGATATTGTGTTAAATGCATGAATGGATCCGATCATCTCGAACAAGGTAAGGTGCATCATCACACCAGACCAAACATCAAAGAAATGTGCAACATCACACCAGACCAATCCCAGTCTACTCTAGTCAAGTTCAATTATTAAAAAGGTGGATCTACATGTGCAAACCTTTCCAAACTCGTTCATATCCGTGGACACGGCTATCATGATAGTTTTAACTCTACGGAGTGTGTACAAGTTTCCCCACAAGCCCGTCTCATCCACTAGGAGATACGGTACAAGACTTTTCTAGCCTACTACGCCCACCACTTCGCCAGCCCTTCCTTTAGGTTTCCGGCCCTTGACACGCCGCAGAGGGCCCTTCCACTTATCCAGACAGTTCCCATGCCCCTTTAAGCCATTCGGTCTCAGGGACGCACCTACCCCTCAGGGAAGATAGCTAGTCTCTCCCTAGGGCAAGAAGGATTTAAATGTAACCGCCACCTACGAGCCGGTGGTTAGTGGGTTTCGTAGTGTACTAAGCCAGGGCCGAAGGCACAAGTGGCTATACGGTAAGGTTCGGTCAAGCAATACACAAGCTTGAGTCCTTATTAGAGGAGACCCTCGAATCTCCACCACAGTCCCAGAAACATCACTGTCGGGTCTCCCCTAAACAATCTACACTAGTTTTAGTTGTTTAGGGTTTAATAAAAAACACCATCACGAAGCATACACCTCACAAAGGCGCATTTTGTAGTGAATCCCAAATGCAGTCCTACACATCTAGTCAAGGATAGGCTAAGGAACAGTAAAGGGTTTATCAAATGAGGTCTAGTCATGCTAGTAGATGACTAACATGAATAAGGCGCACACACTATTCTAATATGCGTGCGAAAGTGAAATACGAAAGATAAATATGATTAAGCTCCCTCCGTCCCAAAACTGTTGTCCTAAATCATAGTCAAGAGAGCACCTATTTTTGGACAGACGGAGTTAGTAAAACATAGGACAGGAATATGCAAACAACTAGTGCTTGCCTAGTGGCGATCGGCTTCGCACATTTCTCGAGAAATCGTCGATGATCTCGGACCACCATCTTCCATCGTGACATCTTTGTCCGAAACCCATGCCTTTTGGAAGCTGTCGGCATCCACGACTACCGCGTAGACGACGATGACTTCTTGGCCCGTCTCTTGATCTTGACGACTCCTCAGGGTTCTATCGGCACTCGCGATTCTTGGCAAAAATACCGATACGGTCTATACGCAAAACAAGGCGCAAACCAATCAACCATGGCAAATATATTTTACTAAACATAATAAACAAAATAATGTCAAAGATGCCCTGGCAACCAAACCGCACTTTGGATCTCCACGAGGGTCGGAACAATTTTCCTTCATTACCGTCGCTCGGCGTTCGTCTTAGGAAGTCGGCGGCTGCGACACGCAAAACGAGGCGCTCGCAAAAAGGTGACTGCAAGGATAATTCTGAAAAATATCAAATTAATACGGTAGGATCAATAGATGAAAAGGATACTAAGAAAATTGGTTTGGAGTGATTTGGACATGTGGTTTAGAAGATATGAAATTGGGAAGGAACACTGTTCCTGTTGAACAGTGCTGGCTTGGGAAATTTTCCCCACCGTAGGATCCAAAAAGGGGAAAATCCCCTTTCCTCTTCCCTATAGCCATAGCCAGACTGAGAGAGAGAAAAGATAGGGGGAGGGAGGGCGCAGCCATGTCTCCGGCGGGGGGCGCGGCAAGGAAAGAGGCGGCGGTGTTCCCCGGCGGCGCAAGGCGGCTGGGTGGCGGCGCTCCGGGGCGGCTCTCCGGCGCGGCGGCGGCTGCAGGACGGGGCGGCGGCTGCTGGGCCAGGAGCCGCGGCGCGGGGCTGCAGCTCGGGGCGGCGCTAGGGCAAAGGCTCGGCCTGGGGAGTGGCGGCCGTGGGGCAAGGCGGCGGCGCAGCTCCAGCGAGGCGGCACGGCGGCAGTGCAGGGCGGCGGCGTGGGGACACGGCACCGACGGCGACGACGTGGTGGTTCGGCATCGGCGCGGCTGCAGGATGGGTAGAGGCGGCGGCATGGCTCGGCCTAGTGGCGGCGCTACAGTATGAGGCGGCGGCTATGGTAGTACAGCGGCTAGGTTTCTTTGGCTGGGTTTTTATATGGGGCCGAGGTTATGAGGTGACATGATATTGGGCTTAGAGGCCAAATCGGTTGGGTTTCAGAGATAGGGTCCGATTGGGCTTAATCGGGAAAATCCAATGGATTTGTGGTGGATTTAGTGTCGGACTAGCTTTTCTCGGGATAGAGGTCAGTTGCAAGAGGTGGGGTGATGCGGCGAGGGATCGACGACGACAGCGATGCCCGATGTAGATCAGACGTGGGGTTTTGAAAGATGTCGGCCGAGAGGGGGGCGGACGTTCGACTTGCAGGGGTTACGACGGAAGTCAAACGTAGTTTGGGTTCCGGTTGGGAGAGTTATAAAGGGAATCGATTAGGTTAGGGTTTGAGGTTAAATACGTAGAGAGCGAACATTCGGCCAAGCAAGGGTTATGATTAGGTTAACCAAGCGGGGTTTGGTGAGGAGAGAAAAGTGGACTCAACATAGAGTTTAGGGTTTCAGACGAAGGAGGGGTGGACGGTCGACACGACATGGGGTTTAGAGTTTTGGTCCGGGGTCGGGTTAGGGTTTCGATGTAGTCGACTGAGAGAGGAAAGGATTTAATCAGCCAAGATTAGGTTTTCGGAGCATCGAAAAGGAAAGATTGGTTCGACCAAGGAATTAGGATTTTGGTTGAGCTAGTTTCCAATCGAGAGAGAAGATTAGGGTTCCGACCGAGGAATGAATAAAAGCGAGGAGAGAGCTTTTTGTATGTAAAATCGTAAAGTTTGGAATTTTATAAATTGCGAATTATAATGAAAATAAATAAAATAAATTCTCATACGTAAGCAATCGTTTGAAGATTCAGGGATTTTAATATAAACAAATAATATAATGATTTAATTTAAATTTTGTTTTTTAAGAGAATAATTGGGACATTCTAATATTTATTAGGATGTCACACAAAATTTGATCTTTGAGCTCGTGCTTTTGAGAGTATTTTTGGAACTTTTGCCATGCTACTTTTTGTTTTGTCTCTCTTTGAAACATATGTTGATCTCTTGATTTAACTTGTCTCTTTTTCTTATGAGCACAAATAAAAAATTTATCATAAGACATCAAGAAATGTTTTGTTTTTTATTTTGTCAGTCTTCACCCAATAACCTATTTTTACGTTGTGAGGTATGCGTTGGTAAAGAGGGGTTCTTCTTGTAGTGAATAGACATGAACTTAAACGAGATTTGGATGACCGAGACTGCATGTGAATCATTCACTGCTATGCCGGACATGGTCGAAAAGATTAGCTTGAAGCTCTTTTTAATAAGTAAATGCAAAGGTTTAATTATAAAAATATATAAAATTTTTTTTGCAAAGAAATAAAATGAAAAAAATTTATTTTAAGCAAATTGGTGCTTTCTTGAGAGGCCCTGATATCTTGATGACCAATTTTTGGATCTTTGATATGCAAGTGTTTTCGTGTACAACATAATTTCTATAGTGCTTTCTTTACCTAGCTCGTTGGTTCATTTAGTTTGAATTTGCACTAAAATGCATCTATCATGCTTGTGCTTGGTGATTTAGTAGCACATTTGTGGCACTTGGTATGATTTTGAGCATTTAGTTCTTAGTTTCCTAGATCGGATAATTTATGGAGCTTCTTAGGTTGCATTTGGATACATACTTATGCTTATTTGCATTTCCTTCTAGAAAAAGGGGGAAAAAAATTTAAAGGGGGATTTTATGCGTCAAAACTAGTGCCATGTTACCTTGATGCCTATATTGCCAAAAGGGGAGAGGTATAAGAAAGATGCATCGAGTTTGTTAAAAAAAAGCATTGAGTTGCAAGTTGTGTTTTTGTGCAATGAAACGGCCATGTTGAACAATTGTTCTTTCTTTTGGGTCATAAGCACAGTGCACTTTGAGATTGAGTTCTTATCCGCTTGGCCAACTTCATTTCTTGTACTCTTTTTTTGGACCAAGTGGCGGTGGCGTAGGAGGGGCCGGCGGTGAGGGGAGGAGCGACTTCGGGCAACCGATCAGAAGGGGGTGGGGCTAACAGGCAAGCGGCGAGGCGGTGTGGGCGCCAAGGCGTGCGGGCGGTAATAGGGGCTGACTAGGAGGCGGCAGCGATGGGCGGCGTCGAGCTAGATGCTAGGATTAATGGGTTCAATCCGCGATAGGTGGGCCCTACAATTGTGTTTATGTGGCTGACATAAATAGTACATGTGGCCGACATAAAAAAAGGCTAGCACGACACCTTTCGGCGCTAAGTTATGATCGTTTGTGTTGGCCGATGTAAATAGGTCTATTTATGTTGGTTTTGCCTAGGTAGACATAAAAACCGGTTTATTTACGTTGGTTTTTTGGGTCCGACATAAATATAGTTGACCGACGTTAACAGTTTGGATTCTTGTATTGGTTTTGAAGCTAGCAGTGATATAAGGTGTCTCATCATTGCTCCTGCTTATTCACCACCAATATCATAACTGATAGGGAATGTTGTTCCAAGTCTGAAACTGCATCTAGGCCCCTTTGTGAGTTTTGGTAATTTATGTTCAACAATTATAGAGCTAACGATTTTATTGTTCAGATATACATAGGGTGAATCAAGAAGGTTAACGTTAGTACCCCTCAAAGTTTGTGATTGAAGCATGACATCAATACTACTTCTTTTGTCATTGTTTTCTTTATTCTATTTGAGTCTAGGTATGTCGTACTATAAAGAGGGATGCAGAGGAGAAGAGGTTTAAAGGGTTCAAAGTGCTCAAAATAGTTTCTTGAACTTTGTTGAAGAAATTTCCACTAAAATGCCCTGCTTCATAGTGCAAACCCCATCGGAACATCCGATGTGGGTGTTTCTGCCTTGCTGCTCTACGCCACAGTAAACCCCACGTCGGAACATCCGATGTACATCGGAACATCCGACGCGGGATATTTCCACAGTAACGGCTCTCTTTTGTGAAACGCAGTATTTAAAGCCTCCCTCTTCACCTGCCTTTTATAGATTTGAGTATTCACCTCTTACTTTGAACAGTTTTTGGCCTACTCCTAGTAAACTCAAGCCTCTCTCTCTTGTTCTTGTCCTGAGATCTAGATCTAAGAGAAGTGAGGCATCCAAGTGCTCCACAAATTTGAGACTTCTATTCTTGAGCATTTAGCATTTTTCTAAATCGTTTCTTCGCCGGATTTGTTACTCCTGGAGGATTGAAGGACTACTAGACGGCTAGGTGTCGCCGGTGACCTCCCAAGCTTTGTGTGGTGAGCTGCCGAATGTTTGTGAAGGTTTGACTCCGCCTTTGCAAGGAAAACAATTAGCTTAGTGAAGCTGGTGAGTGCATTAGTGCAACGCCGGAGGGGATTAGGATCTTTGTGATCCGGGCTCAAGGGCAACTGAGCTTCCCTAATAGAGAGTAGGATTCCCCTTCAAGAATCCAAACTTCGGTAAACAAATCATCATCGAGTTATTTTTTTATGATTTGTTATCTTACTTGTTGTTATATTTTTATCCGTTAAGTTTGTTCTAAGTTCTATTGCGAAGATCTAAACTTGTTCTTGTGAGAAATTAGCTTTTTCTGCAGGCTTATTTGATTCCGCTGCTGTGCTCAGTTCAGAACATCCGACATATGTTGGAACATCCGATCTGGGTGCTACTGTTCCACTCTAATCTCCGTGCAGAACAACCTACGTCGGAACATCCGACGGACACCGGAACATCCAACATACTCAGCACTGTAACGTTGTGTAAATTTTGTTTAAGCACCTATTCACACCCCTCTAGGTGGCATATTGATACTTTCAATTGGTATCAGAGCCTAATCTCTTGTGTTAGGCTTAACAGCTTGGAGAAATATGTCGAGTAATGAGCAAGGCGACGATACGGGGGATCACTCCGGGATTCCTGGTAATGGTGCTAGGTAGAAATTCCTTATGTTTATCCAAATGTAACATCTTCATCTCATGTCTCCATCCCCTCCGTGCATGTGCCTCACTTTGATGGCACATACTATACTCAATGGAGACATAAGATAAAGATGTATCTAATGTCTATTCATCCATTTATTTGAAAAATTGTAGAAACAAGTTTCTGACCAAAAGAACCAGACAAACTCACTGATGATGAGGAAAGGGACTCCTATCGCAACTATCAATCTGTCAATGTTTAGTTTGGAGCATTGAGTCCAAATGAATTCAATCGAGTAGACGGACTTGAAGAAGCCAAGAAGATTTTGGATACTCTTAAATTTGTTCATGAGGACACATCAAGTGTGAGAGAGACCAAGATTGAACTTATCAATGGAAAGTTAGGAAGGTTCATCTTAGAAAAAGGAGACTACAAGACAATATTTGATCGGCTCATGGTGATAGTGAATGAGGCCAAGGGATATGGGTGCAAGACACTCACGGATCATGAGGTAGTCAAGATAATGCTTAGAGCAATCACTCCAACCAATCGTCACCTAGTTCAGTTGATTCGTGAGAAAGATAACTATCACACAATCACCCCTCATGAAGTTCTTGGAAGAATCTTAAGTGATGAGTTGATGGACAAAGAGGACACTGACATTAAAGAGCTAGCCCAATTCGACAAGAAAAAGAGCATAGCATTGAAAGCTAGCAAGGAGACAAAGGTAAAACATGATCGCTCAAGTAGTGATGAAGATGAAGGCCAAATGAGCATGGAAGAAATGTCATTCTTTGTGAGGAGATTCAACAAATTAATCAAAAAGAATGGCTACAAGCACTACAGGAAACAATCACATTGTGATCAGCCAAAATATTAATGTTGGCGGTCAAAAAACTGGCAACAACTTTTGTCGACGGTACAAACAAAAACCGCCGAACAACACGTTACTAGGCAACTTTTGGTAACCCAATATAGTATACTTCAGTGGCCAAACATAAACCGCTAACATAGACATGGTTGACGTTTTGGCGCGGCCGAAAATTAAAATTTCGTAGGCCGCCAAACTTATCTATATCGTCGGGTACCTCCTAGCCGATGACACAGATTGTCCCCATGACAACGCCTTGACAGCACAAACGGAACGAGACGAATCTGGCCCCACATGGCATACACTGTTACTCTCTCACATGTGGGAGTAACAATCTATATCCTGGCAGTTGGTCCTAGTCCACTTTGTCGGCGGCAAAGCTGTGACCGCCGCCACAAGTTAAACTGTATCCGTGGTCTTGCGTGTGGATGGGAGTGTGGATGGGGACAAAGACTAGGAGCCACGCGAGTCCTCGGGAGCTGAGTCAGGGGTTGCCTCGAGCTCCTCGGGGACTAAGAGAAGTCGGGGATGGAATAAATTGCCCAAAGCCCCCGTCGATCTAGCTGACAGGATAGAGGTATAGGTTTCTACCGGGCAGAGGTATGTGATACAACTACGCGATGTCATTCCATAATCAAAAACTTGATAACTACTTTTCTACATTATGCGTGTAGGGGCTTGGTTTGCCTCAACAAGGGTCCGTAGGAGCCGGGCCACTTGTTAGGGGTGTTCCTAAAGCAGCTCTACCCCGGGCGAGTGGGTAAGGGCGATGCTCGACGCCCGGCGACCGGCTACTCGCTCGTTGGCGACGACGAGGGAGGAACTGTCGCCGAACACTGCATCCACGAGTTCTGGGTAATATGCAAAATTTCATTTCGTATTAATGCTTTCATGTTTATAGCTTCACCTGTTGTTTGTTGATATGATTCTTTCGTTTTAGGAGAGATATCGACTTGGCGCTGACGCGACCTAGGAGGACTACGAGGCTTGCCACCATGTGCTTGACGCCATGGTGGCAAAGATGGTCAAGGACACCATCAGGTTAGCCTGCTTGGATGCGGTAACCAAGCATTACAGGAAGAAAGGGATTCATAAGATGTCGAGAGCATGGGCAGCTCTCGAGTATCTTAAGGCAAAGAAGTATCGGCCTTGGTGTCCATACTAGATGGACAAGTGTCCACATGCCTGGAAGGACCTCTGCAAGATGTGGGCGTCGAAGGAGTGGATCGAGAGGTCAAAGGGAAACAGGGGAAACAGATATGTTAACCCCGACATCTGTGCCACCTACATAGGAGGACAAGGCATGGGTCACGTTGCGCGCGATATTGTAAGTACACAAACTGAAAAACTCTCAACATATGTTTTATTTCACAATTAACATTTTCATATTAAACGACAGGGGATGGAGACGGGCCTTGAGCTCGATGCCTTCACCGTGTGGAGGCAAGCACACACGCCCCGTGTCCGACCTGACGACACACAGCCACCCGTGGCGCCAACTCCTCAGGAGGAGCTTGTAAGTGAATAGTTTTACCGTTATCAGCCAAATTACGACTGTTTCAGAGCTAATTTACTTCATATCTTATTTATTCACAGGATACATATACTGAAGCTATGAAAGAGAAACACAGCGTCGACTGTGACCCCTTGAACATGGCAGTGGACCCTATGGTCCTATACAACCAGTTCAGTGGGAGGAGTCATGGTAGGCTCGGCTTCATGGACTCCGTGGTGGCCCACGACTCGTACAGGGGAGAGGTCAGGGCACGTCGACAGCAAGTCGCCTCCTCCCGTGCCCAGCTGGAAGCCCAGAAGAAGCTGATCGAGGAGTTGCAACTTAAAAGGCAGGCGGACGAGCAGCGGAGGCAGGAGGAGCGAGAGGAGGATTGGAAGCGGTACGAGGCCCTCCAGCAACAGAACCTCTGGATGTTCCAGTATTTGCAGCAAGTATGTAAGATCGTATTCGTCAATTGGTTTTACTTCCCTTTTCAGATGCTAACATACAATTCACAGTCGTTGTAGGGGGGGGGGGACCCTCCAGCTAGCCGCACATGCCATCTCCATAGTCGTACGTCTTTACGCAGACGCCGGGGACACCGACGACACAGGCTGGCGCTTCCACCTAGTTTGCACTGCCTTCCACGTTCCCCATTTTCCAGTTTCGCCCCACCAGCGGCTTCACCAGGGGTAAGGCATACAACTACACAAATGCACAAACATGTTAAAAATTGTGTCTTCCTCGAATATTGCAGGTTTCCAACTTAGCTACGCCTGCGAATGCAACGAATGCTCCGCAAGGAGGTGACTCTAGTGGCACAAGATCAGCCACGGAGGAATTCGTCGACAATATCTTTGTCGATCCTGCCTTAGATAGGTCGCAAAGCAATTAGCTACCTAGTTTATATTTAGTTCTCTCTTATAGTTTCCATCGGACCTTAATGGAATGTTTTACGCTCTATGTCCGTATTATAAACTTTTGGTCTTTTATTCTTTACCATTGTGGCAATGTTTGATGGTTCTAGTCATTTCGGTCATTTTTATTGATTATTTCAAATTTTTGACATATGTGGATGTACATGTGCTTCAAAATGTGGTGGCGAGCACCTGTGAATGTGACATTTTGTGCTGATATGTTTAGGAAGATTGGGGAATATATATCTGTGGGGAATAGGGTTTTTTTGCAAGTACAAATTGGTTTTAAAAAAAATTCCTAGAATTTTTTTTGCTGGTACAATATCTATGTCAGCGGCCAACATCACAACCGACGACAAATATTAAACCCTGCTGCCGGCAGAAAACGGCGTAGAAGGACCTGTGTCGGCGGCTTGGGTAAAAGCCGTCAACTTCTGTCATGATTGGCTCGACGGCCGCTACTAAGCCGTCGACAGAAAGTTTCCAGAACGGCCACCTAACAAGATTTGTGTCGGCGGCTTTGCATAGGCTACCGACAGAAAGTTGCCACGTGGCACCTAACAGTCTCCCTGCAGGACCCACACGGCAGAGTGCCGTCCACGGAAACGTGCCGTCAGGTTGTCTTACTGTCGGCAGCTAGTATTGACTGCCGACACTGTTGGGCTGCAGGTGGCCTTCCCTGAACTGCTCAAATGTCATCGGGTTTGTTTAGAGCCGACAACAGAGATCGTCTGTGTCATCGACATTATGTCGACGGACTTGTGTCGGCGGCTAGCCGACGACATCACTTTGTGTCGGCGGTTTTAGTGGCTATGTCGACGGTTTTAGCCGCCGACACATAGTGCGATTCCTGTAGTGAAGGACAAGAGCAAGAAAGGATCTGGGAAGCCAAAATTCAAGACACTCAAGGAGAGTGTGTTATGAATGTGGAGAAACCGAACATTTCATTGCCGAATGTTCACACAAGAAGGATAAGGATAAGAAATAAAAGAAAGAGGACAAGTATCACAAAAGGATAAGGAGAAGAGCAAAAGTCATAAAAGAAGCTCTAAGGGTAAAGCTCACATCGGTGAGGAATGGGAATAATATTACAACTTCGACTCCGACTCCGAGTCCGAAGATGAAAGCATTGCATGCATTGGAGTTGCCGCCACAAAGGCGGCCCCTTCACTCTTTGATGAGTTGAGTGATGATGACGATGATGAAATCTCTCCACTACGCTTTATGGCCAAGGGCCCTAAGTTTGATATTGGGAAGATAAGTGAGCTTATGGAAAGAGTTGAGCAACAAGAATAACTTTTTGAGAAAGGAGAAAACTTGCTCATCCTTAAGAAGGAGAGAAACCTCCAACTTGAGAAAGACCTAGAAATGGAGAAGAAAAGAGTTGTGAAAATGGCCAAAGAACTTTCTGAGGCCAAATTCAAGGTTTGCTCTCTTGAGATCAACAATGCTTTACTCAAAGAGGAACTCATTGGGAGCACATGAGACTCTCGTGGTGAAGTTTGATGATCTATTGAAGAGCACCTCTATTATTCTCAGTGCTTCTTGTTACTCATCTCCCTCCATGAGCAATGGTTGTGTAAAGTGCTGCAATATTGATGTGAATGCGTGTATGACTAACTTCGCTACTATGCAAGACTTAGCTTATGAAAATGAAAACTTGAAAGGCCTTCTCGAAGATGGTATCCAAAGATCTTCAAGTCGAGTAAAGGACTTGATGAGATCCTACATAAAAGGAGAGGCAACTACAACAAGATCGGACATGGCTGCATTCCTCCTAAGGGCAAGAAGGCTCACATTGTGGTGGCTCCGGTCACCAAACCAGTTCACTTTGTGAGAGAGCAAGGCTCTAAGGCTCACATTTCTCACTCTACCTTTAATGCATCGTATGCTCTTTAGAAAACGAATTTGGTAGAGTACTTGCTTATCATGTTGGACATACGCGTAAGAGTTTACTTTCGGTGAGATCCATTTGGGTCTTAAAGACTCTTATGACTAACTTGAATGGACCCAATCAAATTTGGGTACTTAAGTGCAAAGCATGAACTTTGTAGGCATAGCTCTCCAGTGGTCCGAGTTGGGTACTTGACAACGGTTGCACACATCATATGACCGGAGAGAAGGAAATATTCTGTCAAATAAATTGCTATGATCAACCAAGTGAGAGCATTACTTGTGGAGATAATAGTAAAGGTGATGTACTTGGTCTTGATAACATTGCAATTTCTGGTGACCTGTACCTTACAAATGTTTTACTTGTTGATTCATTGAAATACAATCTATTGTCAGTACCACAGTTCTGCGCTACCGGTTATCATTTTATATTCTCTAGTGATGGTGTGAATGTTGTTCGGAGGAGTGATGGTTTAATAGCCTTTAAGGATCGTCTTAAGGGAAAGCTCTATCTAGTGGATTTCTCCACAGATAGGCACAACCCTGGGATATGCCTAATGGTTAAATCTAGAATGGGTTGGTTTTGGCATCGCCGACTAGTACATGTTGATATGAGAAACCATCACAAACTCATGAAAAGCAATCACATCATTGGACTAGCAAATATAAATTTTGAGAAAGACATGTTATGTAGTGCATGTCAAGCTGGAAAACTAGTTGTAGCACCTCATCCTATAAAGAATGTGATGACTACAACAAGACCCTTAGAGATGTTACACATGGACCTCTTTGGACCAATCACATATATAAGTATTGGAGGTAACAAGTATGGTCTTGTTATTGTAGATGTTTTTTCATGCTTCACGTGGATATTCTTTTTACATGATAAGACAGAGGCAAAAGGGATTCTAAAGAAGTTTACGAGAAAAGCTCAAAACGAGTATGATATGAAGATTAAGAAGATAAGAAGTGACAATGGTAGTGAGTTCAAGAACACAAATGTGGAGGGATATATCGATGAGGAAGGCATCAAGCATGAATTCTCAGCCCTTTATTCACCTTAACAAAACAGGGTGGTCGAAAGGAATAATAGAACCCTTATCGAGATGGCTACAACTATGTTGAATGAGTACAAGATCTCGGACATATATTGGGCGGAAGCGGTGAATACCGTTTGTCTCGCATCCAACCGTCTCTATCTCCACAAGATTTTGCAGAAAACGTCATATGAGCTTCTAACCGGTAACAAACCAAATGTCTCTTACTTTAGAGTATTTGGTAGCAAGTGCTACATTTTGAATAAGAAATATAGAAGTTCTAAATTTGCTCCTAAGGTTGATGAAGGTTTCTTGTTTGGTTATTGTAAGGATCCTAGGCCGAGAGGGGGGGTGAATCGGCTCTTTTCAAATTTTACTTCTATCAATTCGCTTGCTTAGTTAGTCAAATTAGGAACCCAAGCTATCAACAGATTTAGAGTCTAATCACGGAAGCGTTCACAAGCAAGCACAAGCGACTACTAGGAGGCTCGATGGCACTCACATGCATTCGATTAATTCAATGTGAGGAAGTAAATGGGTGAGACGAGGAGACGCAAACCGAGTTGTTTACCGAAGTTCGGTGCTCAACACATGAGCACCTACGTCTCCGTTGAGGAAACTTCTCACACAGAGAAGTCGGGACCCTTTCGTCCCTAGCCCTCAATCCACTCGTGGTAGCTCTTTACCAACACATGGTAGGCGAGCTCCAAAGCTTCACACGGAGGCGAGTTCCCTCACACGCGAGAGTTCCTCGCACCCACGGCGCCGACACACGGCACCGACCACCGACACACGGTGGGTTTCACCACAACACATGAGGTACCCCCAACACATGGAGGATTTGGATCCGACACACGGACACCTTAGCACCTCCGACACACGGAGATGGCCGCCGACACACGGCGGACTTTGCACACCCCGACGAACGGAGAGGAAGCACCGTGGAAAGCACGGTGACCTTCACGAAGAAGGGTTTGCTTGCGGTACGCTTGATGAAGCTCGGCGACGACGATGTCTCCCGGTGGCAAGAATCTCAAGAGCACAAGACCGGAGACACTCTCACCACTACCCCTTCTCTCCCACCATGGAAACTAGGGCAAGAACACCATGGGAGAAGGGGCAAACCTTAGGAATGGATGAGGAGAGGTAAGGATCACCTCCTTCTTCTTCTTCCTCTCAATCTCTCAAGCACATGGAACCCTAGGTGGAGGTGGGAACCATGGGAGGAGCTCTTAGGTGGCTAGGGCAAAAGGTGGCTGCTAGGGTAGGCTCTCTCAAGTTTCTCCCGTGCTCCTAGCCCCTATTTATATGCCCAAGGCGAAACCCTAGAAATGGACGGCCAAGATTAAATCGCGAGTTTCGGATCGATCTATTGGACGCCGTCCGGTTCCCGTCGGACGCCGTCCGACAGAAGGTCACGGCACTTTTTGTGCTTCGTCGGACGCCATCCGGTGGATGACCGGATGCGTCCGACAGGGCGCTGCCGCGCGCGAACAGGGCGCCCGCCAGATGTTCGGTCACGGGTTTAGCCGTCGTCGGACGCTGTCCGGTAGTTTATCGGACGCGTCCGACAGTGAGGGTGTCCGCTGTCGGACGCTTACCAGACGCCGTCCGAAGATCCACGCGGTCGATTTTCTTCTTTACCGGACGCCGTCCGGTCTTGATCGGACGCCGTCCGACAGGGACGGTGCGTTTGGGACTTAGCCAAATTTCGAGCTCACTCAATGGAAATCCCTCGCTGTCGGACGCCGTCCGGTTACGGTCGGACGCCGTCCGGCAGAGGCGGTGTTTCCGGGACTTAGCCAAAATTTTGGCTCGGATTCTCCAGACGCCGTTCGATGAATATCGTACGCCGTCCGACAGAGGCTAAGTTTACCGACTCGCCTCTCTCGCCTTCTCTCGTCACCACGCTTCGGGTCAAGGGACACTTTGTCGATTTGTGGACACGGCGGGAGGTTCAAAAACATTTGGGCGGGAAGTTTCGCGCCTAAACAGAATATTTGGCTTGGGTAGCTTAGAGGCTACGAAACCCCCGATAGCTGTCGCTCCCCCGAAATCTCTCGAACTTTGGACAGGTGTACTTAGATGGTTCTCTCAAGACTGACATCTAGCACTCTCGGAATCCCTACGACCTGTGCTCAGTGCGACCCTGCAACCAGAGAGATGTTGACGATTTGCTGAGTTGGGCCGAAGACGCACACAAGGAAATCAGAGAAACTATGAAACACAAAGTCCTTATCCTTGGCGTTTCAACTGTACGGCCTAGTTGCCATCAATTACCAAAATCAATTAGCCCATAGGAGGCTTGATCTTACAGTTATGAATCAAACGCCTAAGCCTATCGTGTGTTCAACAATACCACCGGTGTGGTCGAAATATCGAATGCTATGACTTTTGATGAAACTAACGTCTCTCATGTAGAGCAAGTTGATCCACATGTCCTGAATGAAAAAGAACCACCGTGTGAGGCTATAAGAAAAATGGCTATTGGTGATAACAAGCCACAAGAAGGAGTTGAAGAAAAGGAACAACCATCTTCATCGACTCAAACTAATTCTCCAACAACCATTCAAGATGGAGACTATGTTCAAGCCCAAGAACAATCAAGCCAAGATGACAACAACAATCCTTCGCAATCACCAGTGGCTCATCCACGAGTACATCAAAGAATTCAACGAGATCATCCTCTTGAGAATATTCTTAGAGACATCAACAAGGGAGTATCTACTAGATCTCGTCTTTCCAATTTTTATGAATTTTACTCGTTTGTCTCCTCTCTTTAGCCACTCAATGTCGAACAAGCTCTAAAGGATCCCGATTGGATATTGGATATGCAAGAAGAATTAGACAACTTTACTCGAAATGAAGTTTGAGAGTTGGTGGAAAGACGAAAGCAAAATATTATTGAAACAAAATGGGTAATCCGCAACAAACAAGATGAGCATGGTGTGATCACAAAGAACAAGGCACGGCTAGTTGCATAAGGATCGTGGTGAAACTTACGCTCCTGTAGCAAGCATATATGCTATTATAATTTTAATTGCTTTTGCTACTCATCATGGTTTTAAGCTTAAGCAAATGGATATAAAGAGCGCATGTCTTAACGGTACACTTTCCGAGCTTGTTTAGGTTGAGCAACCACCGGGATTCGAAGATCCAAATCATCCAAATCATGTATACAAACTCAGCAAGACACTATATGGATTGAAGAAAGCACCTCATGTATGGTATCAGTGGCTAAAGGAGTTTTTGGTAAGAAAGGGCTTCGAGATGGGTAAATCCGACCCTACTCTCTTTACTAAAACGGTAGACGGGGATATTTTTGTTTGTCAAGTTTATGTGGATGATATTATCTTTGGATCTACTAATGAGCTATTTTGCAAGGAGTTTAGTCACATAATGACTAAACGGTTTGAAATGTCAATGATGGGAGAGATAAAGTTCTTCCTAGGACTTCAAGTAAGGCAATTAAAGGAAGGAACTTTCATTACTCAATCCAAGTACGTAAAAGATATGTTAAAGAAGTTCGAGATGGACAACGCTAAGCTAATTAAGACTCCTATGCCAATCAGCGGACATTTTGATCTAAATGTAAATGGTAAGGACATCGACCAAAATGTATATCATTCTATCATTGGCTCACTCCTTGACATTTGAGCATCCAGGCATAATATTATGCTTATTATGTGCATGTGTGCAAGATTTCAATCTGCACCCAAGGATTGTTACCTAGTGACAACTAAGAGAATCTTGAGATATTTGGTAAACACTCCCAACTTTGGCCTTTGATATCCTAAAGGGTCAAACTTTGACCTAATCAGCTATTCGGAAGCAGATTATGCCAGTTGCAAAGTGGATAGGAAGACTAACTCTGGTACTTTCCAATTCCTTGGGAGGTCGCTCAACTTGTGGGCGTACAAGAAACAAAATTTCGTAGCCCTACCCACAGCTGAAGCCGAGTATATTACGGCGGGACACTGTTGCCCCCAATTGCTTTGGATGAGGCAAACCTTTAGAGATTATGGCCTTAACCTAAACCATATCCTACTTTTGTGTGATAATGAGAGCGCCAACAAAATAGCCAACAATCCCATCCAACACTCGAGAACCAAGCATATTGATATTCGCCACCATTTCCTAAGAGACCACTCAACTTAAGGCGATATCGATATTACCCATGTGAGAACCGAAAATCAACTAGCCGATATCTTTACCAAGCCTTTGTATGAGAATAGATTTTGTGAGTTGCGGAGTGAACTAATTCTTGACACTCGGAATGTTGCTTGACTTATTGCTCACATTGTTTGGTGAATGAAAAATGTGTCCAAATTTTCTTTCACCTATTTTCTCTTAACTAAATATTTTTATATCTACTTAGTGCTTGATTTGGTTCTTTGGATATTTCTATCCTATTTATTCATGTGTGACCATAGTTTGTTTGATTGAAATGCTTACAGGTCACTCATGAGTAGATTCATATCATAGGTTGTTTCTCTTTCTCCCTGGAGCAATCTTTTTTTTTTTTGGAGTTTCTGGAGACAAATCTTCATTTTTTTTAGTAAGGGTTACATCGGATGTTCCGATGTATGTCGTAACTTTCGATCTGGCCCGTTCTGCCATGGTTGTGAGCAAATCCAGTAGAGGATACGTCGGATGTTTCGACGTGCACCAGAACATTCGATGCTGCGCGGTTTTCTTTTCCTTTTATCTCTTGTTACCGCGTGGCCCAGTTCTTTTTCCTCCCTCTCCCTCCCTCTCTCTCTCTCTCTCTCTCTCTCTCTCTCGTGCCTGGAGCGACTCGAGCGGCGACAGCGGTGGAAAAGGAACCCAAGGCAGTGGAGGCAATATGTCACTAAACTCCAATTTGTGATTGATGTGCAGCACACCCCCTATCTTGTATCCACTCGTGGATTGGCTTCTTCTGATGCTGCACCAGATTCCCCGCCTATGAGAGCTGCTGCTTCTCATGATAGAGTGGCCCCTTCATCATCAAGATCTAGCTCGTCTTCCCCCGGTGGTTCCATCAAGGAAATGCTCAAGGCCATCTTTTTGTGTGTGCCGCAAGACAAATGATCAGGTCAAAAACTCTATTGTGCGTCTTCGTGACACTCGCAAACATATTCAAGACATCAAGCAACACCTTATCATGTCAATGTCTTCTGATGACTCTGAGTCTCCTGACACCTCTATTGATACCTCACTAGAGGGTTTATTCAGGATTCCTCCATCCGATGGTGATGGTGGAAATGACATCACTGGTGAACTTTGTGGTGACAACTTCGACGGAAGTGATCCTGAGTGCAATGAGTAGTCTCTTCCTTGCTATTACCTCCTTTTTTGGTGCCTTGATGCAGAGGATAAGAGGTTTAAAGGGTTCTGTCGGGGATAAAATTACGGCCCATTGCCATGGCCCACTCCCTGACGGCCCAATCGAACAGCCTACCAGGGCCTAGCTCCCTAGAAGGTTCTGTCTGGCCCATGTGCGTCTTGCCGAACAGCTTCCTGGCTGGCGAGATGCGTAATGGCCAAGGAATCGTGTTTGAGTCCGTCTCGAACAAGAGTTCTGCGCGGCTACGTGAAGACCCGGACGTAGGTTTCCCGGATTGGAATAGGAGCCGTGATCCTCAAGACTAGGAGTATGCCTTATCTGCCTCGGGATATATTTGGCATATCGAGTTCGTTATGATCTCGTAGTTAGCCCGGCCCGATATTCCCTCGGTAGGGCGGTTTGCTCTGTACTATATAAACCATGCCCCTACGGCGTTTAGGTGGCATCTGAGATCCCAATTTACGTCTTAGCATCTGGCTTAGAGCTTTACACCATAATCTCGCTGAGACTTGTTCGTCTCGTCGAGCCATCTCTTGTAATCATCTTCGATATATAAGAAAGGCTGGACGTAGGGCTATTATCTCTCCCGAGAGGCCTGAACCAGGATAAAAACCCCTGTCTCCTGTTCGTTGCTGTTCGTGGTTGTTCAGCGTGTCTCCTATCTCACTTCTAAAGAACCTTAGCTACTTGAGATCGATATCTCAACCGTCGACAGTTGGCGCCGTCCGTGGGGACTCGCAGATCGAGCATGTCGAACTCTGTCAGCGACCAGGAAATTCTCCCTGAGGACTACGACTCAGAAGGGCAGGATGTCTCTTCCCCTGTCAGCTCGAATCGATCTTATCGGCCTAGATCGATGTCTGTATCTGAGACGGAGGTCTCCGGGTACGCCCCAGAGATGATCTCTGGTCGAGCTCCCGTCATCGACGACGAATACGGAACCGATGATCTATACACCGGTCTAGATCTATCGGATTCCAAGGCTATGTCGGTTGATTCTTCCTGTGGTGACACAGCGATGACACCGTCTAGCGCGCAGACGCACGGCCACCGCGTCGTCAACATGGCCGGCGCAGGGACTTCGATCCCTGCGCAGGTCGCGGCGGCCGAAGAGATCGGGCAGATCAATTCTGCCCAGAACCAAGATGGAGTCGCACAATCTGCTCGCGAGCAAGAAATTGTTCGCCGCACTTTTGACGAATCCATCAATCAAACCCTGGCGCAGATTCGCGACAGGCGCAAGCGTCAGCGACGTGATACGCCTCGTGCGCCTACGCCAAGACCACCGGTAGAAGTTCACCCTGCCCGGGTGGAATCCCCGCGCGCCCGGACCCCGATCGGGCAAGACGCGGACGACTCAGGGATCCTAGGGCCCCTGGAGCAGAGCCAAGAGCGACTCCAGGCCTTGGCAACCGTAATTAGATCCGCTCACCAAGACAATCTGGTCGTCGTGGGCGATGTTGTGGCTTCGTACCTTGAGAAGCTGGCCGAGGGCCTCAAGTCCTTGGGTGAAGCCTCAGCCGGGCAGCGCGCAGAGCCTGTCCGGTTGGATTCGGACAGCGAACGATCTGGTCGATCGCGTGACCGCTGTCACCATCGTAGGATCACTGTCCACGAGCAAGCTGCCCGTGGTCGCCGTCGCTCGCCAAGTCCCCGTAGCCATCGTGACCACAGGGGCAAGCGTGTGCGCGACGATCACGGAAGATCCCCTCGCGAGGAGCGCGTTGTCGCGACCACGAGGAAGGAGCGTGGAGGCTTATCACGGAGGGAGTTCCTCCAAGCAGAGACCTCCCGCTCTGCAAGAGTCCCCCCGACCAACAGGACTAACGTCTTTTCAAGGCTAGGTTCTGCCGGGGAAGGTGGCCGGTCTTATGCCTTGGGCTGCAGGGCCTTCTCCGACGAGCTTCGCTCTGTTCGGTGGCCCTCTAAGTTCAAGCCCGGACACATGGAGAGGTACAATGGGACTCAAAACCCAGAGGAATTTCTTTCCATCTACGCAACGACCATCATGGCGGCTAGGGGTGACGAGCTTGTTATGGCCAATTACCTCCCGACTATCCTTGAGGGTGCTGCCCGGACGTGGCTGTTCAATCAGCAAGAGGGTTCCATCTCTTCTTGGAACCAACTTTGTGACGCCTCGATCGCTAACTTCCGAGAGCATTACGTGCGTCGGGCAAGGAGGATGATCTGCACCAGATGATCCAGATGAACGGGGAGACCCTCCGCAACTTCGTAAAGCGTTTCATTAAGATTCGCAACACGATCCCGAACATCTCGGATTAATCTGTTGTCCGCGCTTTCAAAAACGGAGTCCGCGACGAGCGGCTCACCCAGGATCTCGAGATCAATGAGATCTGGACCGCCAACGACCTGTTCAAGGCGGCTGACCGCTACGCCAACGCGGCGGAGCGCGTTCAGTACAAGAAGGCGTTCGACAAGGGCGAGCTGCCCGCCCAGCCTGGTGTAGAGGAGAAGAAGAAGAGCAGCAGCAATCCTGGTGATAGCAAGTCCCAGAAGAAGAAAAAGAAGGGCGATGCGAACAATACCATCGCCGGTATAGATCGCACGCCTCCTCCCAAAGACAGGTAGAAAAAGCCCAATAATAACTTTAAGGGCAAGAAGCCCGCCCAGGGAGGCAATCAAGGCAAAAAAGGTCCCAGCGACCGATATTGCAAGTACCACCAACACCACGGGCATGATACACGCCACTGCAGAACCTGGGCTGCAAAGCTCGAGGATTTCTACAACGGCAAGGGCCCAATGCCCACCCTGCCCGAGAAAGGTGAAGCCGGTAAGGCCAAGCGCCAAACCGATGATGGTGATCGGGACGATGATGAATATCAAGAGCCCGTGAACCATATTGCCGTCATCTTCGGCGGCTCCTCGGCTTATTCCTCTCGGCGCAGCCTCAAGGAGGCTGCTCGGGAGGTCCACAACGTCGAAAAGGGCAAGCCTCAGCCCGAGTCAATGAAGTGGACCGAGGTCCCCATCTCCTTCTTTCAGTAGGATTGCCCCACTGGGATGACCAAGCCCCAGAGGCTCCCACTGGTGGTCGCTCCGACCATCAGCAACGCTAGAGTTGGCCTTGTCTTGGTTGACGGCGGGAGCGCTCTGGATCTACTCTCTGCTAAGGTTTTGGACGAGATGCAAATTCCCCGCTCTAAACTTAAAGAGGTCGCAATGCCTTTCTACGGCATTGTCCCAGGAGAAGCTGTTCAGCCATTAGGGCAGTTTGTTCTACCCGTTACCTTCGGCAGTCCTAGCAACTTCCGGACATAGTTGATCACGTTCGACGTGGTCGACTTCCCATCTGCGTACAACGCAATCTTGGGCCGGCCATCACTTGGTAAGTTTATGGCCGTGTCCCACCACGCTTACCATTGCGTGAAGATACCGGGTCCCAACGGCGTGATCACGGTCAAGGGCAATTACAAAGCTGCTCTGGATTGCGACGAGCAGTCCCTTGCCCTGGTCGACCAGCTTCCACCGCGAGGTCCCGACGCTCCGCAGACCAAATCTGCACGCCCAAGAGTCTCCCTTCAGCCAGGGGGCGAGACCAAGGAGGTTCCACTGTCTTTGGATGATTCCTCCAAGACAGTTCATCTGGGGGCCAATCCGGACCCCAAATAGGAAAGCGAGCTCATTGCCTTCCTCCGAGCTAATGCAGACATGTTTGTCTGGGAACCGTCTGATATGCCCGAAGTCCCAAGGGAGGTTATCGAGCATAAACTGGCCGTCCGACCGGACAAAAAGCCTGTTCGCCAGAAACTTCATCGCTTTTCGGATTTCAAACAGGGGATCATCAAGGATCAGCTTGGCAAGCTGCTCGCTGCTGGTTTCATCCGCGAGGTTGATCACACCGAGTGGCTGGCCAACCCTGTCATTGTAAAGAAGAAAGGCGGCAAGTGGAGGATGTGTGTCGATCACACAGATCTGAATGCTGCTTGTCTCAAGGACAACTTCCCGGTGCCTTGCATAGACCAGCTGGTCGACGCGACTGCGGATGCCCAGCTCTTGAGTTTTTTGGATGCTTACTCAGGTTATCACCAAATAAGCATCTCCCCCGAGAATGAAGAGAAGACTGCCTTCATCACCCCTTTCGGCACTTTCTGCTACACGACCATGTCTTTCGGTCTGCGCAATGCTGGTGAGCTATGCCTTCATCAGAGAGAAACAAGTTGAGTTTTTGAAATTCACCACCCCAATCACTTTGAATACAAAGAGTTTTATTATTCAGTAGACGTTCAACATGGTGCTGAAACTGAACAAAAACACGAGAGACATCTGCCTCGCTTTTCAGAGGAAACAACTAGCAAAACTTGCTAAAATCATCAACAAAGCTTACATAGAATTTATTCCCATTAACTGAGGTGCGGGCAGGACCCCATACATAAGAGAAAATAAGATTCAAATACTGATGGAAATAGGAAAAGGGAGCTGGTGACTTTTGCCTAACGGACACGCATTGCACACAACATTATTTGTGGATGCTACACTAGGCAGTTGGTTATTCTGAATAACATGTTGAACTACTGAATAAGAGGGGTGTCCAAGTCTATGGTGCCAATCTTTAGAGGAGATTTTGGAGGATTGGAAGGTCTGTTTGACTGAAGGATGATGAGCAGTAGGCGGTGTGTACAGGCCACCCTTTCATCGGCCTTTAAGAAGGATGTCCTTCGTGTCTTGATCCTTAACAAGGAAGAATTAGGGTGGATTCAATAAAGACTTGATTATCAGAAGCAAGGCGTTGAATAGATAGAAGGTTTCGAGTGGCAGAGGAAACATGAACCACATTATTTAGACTCGAAAGCCTTTTATCGGTTGAAAGAGTAGAGTAACCAGTATGCAAAATTGCCATACCTGACCCGCTTGCAGTGTGGACTTGATCATTCTCGATATATCTTTCCTTCATGCTCAGCTTGTCATGCTCAGTGGTGATATGATCAGTGACGCAGGTATCTGCCTACCAATTGGGATCAACATCATATGCCACCTGCGTTGTATGCTTGGAATTTGTTGTTGTATGCTTGGAAGAAGTGATCGAAGCAATGATAGCACCGTAGTGCGACATGCCTGATCTTCCCACAGACTTAACACACGGATCGATTGCCTGTGTTGTTGTAGCTTCCTGAAGAAGATCCTCCGGTGCCGCATCCAGAAAATGGAGTTCTTGACAGGCCTTGCATACCGCGGCCACGCCTACGGCCGCGACCTCCTCCTCTTCCCCTGGATGCAATGTTAGCTGAGGGATTTGGGATCTAGACCACTGTGTTGTGATGGTGGAGCCTCATCTCATAGCTGAGAAAGTGGGCATAGAGGTCATTTAACCCCAATAGGGATTTTTTTTTCGCCGAAATTTCGGCGAAATTTCGCGAATTCCGGATTTCCTGGCCCGAGCCAAAATGGGCTCATTTCGGTCAAAAAATTTCGGCCCAGTTTGAATGATCCATGGCTCAAAACGTGCGAAATCGGATATTTGCCCCAAAGTTGAGCTGCCTCTGGATATTTGTCCAAAGTTGAAATTGCCTCTGGATATTTTGCTTGGCCTCTTTTGCTTTTGCTTTTGTCTCGAGAGGGTGATTCGAAATTGCCAAAACACACTCTCGGCGCGCCTCCTCGTCTCTCCTGCTCGTCGCCGCCCTTCGCCTCTCCTGCCGCCATCGTGATCGCCTTGGCGCCACCATGGCGGGCAGCTCAACCTGCCGGCGCGCCTCGCGCCGCCTCCGCGCCTCGTGCCTCCCGCGCCCAGCGCCTCGCCACCTCCCGCGCCCTGCGCGCCGTCTCACCGCCTCCGCGCCTGTCAAGAACTACAGCGATTGGAACCTGGTGGTGCAGCACCCAAATCTCCGGAGCCTGACGCAGCTGTTCAGCTTCAACTACCAGCCTCTGATGCAGTACGGCACCATCAGTAAGTGCAGTGCATTGCTAGCTCACACAAGCTGAACACCACGAGTACATCTGCATCAAGATGGCTGCACTAGCTCCGCTGGTCACTGCATTCCAATTCCCAATTCCAGAACGAATGATGTGATGAAAGAATTGACCGGGTGGCAGGGCGCGGGAGGCGGCGCGACGGGCGCGGGAGGCGCGACGGGCGCTATGGGCTGGGAGGTGGCGCTATGGGCGCTGGAGGTGTGACGGCGCTGGCTGGGCGCGGGAGGCGGTGCAGGGAGCGCGCCCGGCGGCTGGGAGCGGCCCGCCATGGTGGCGCCGGCGGCGATCACGATGGCGGCAGGGAGAGGCGAAGGACCGGGCGACGAGCAGGGAGAGACAAGGAGGCGCGCTCGGGAGTGTGTTTTGGCAATTTCCTAATCACCCCCCTGAGACAAAGCAAAACCAAAAAGATATCAAGTGGGGCAAATATCCAGAGGCAGCTCAATTTTAGGCAAATATCCAGAGGCAACTCAACTTTGGGCAAATATCCACAGGCAGCTCAACTTTGGGGCAAATATCCGATTTCGCCCTCAAAACGACCCATACTAGCTACGTTATCATCCCCTGTGGTCAAAAAACCTAAGCGATGCCTCCTCTTCCCCGATTTTTGCAAAAATGGCGGCGGCGGCAGCTTCAGCTTCGTTCCCGGCACCGGGAGACGGCGTGCCTCCTTCGGTCCTTCCCCGGCGCGCCTCCTCCCTCAGCGCGCCTCTCCCCCTCCCCCACCAGCGCGTCCTCCACCCCGGCGGCGGCTCGACCACGGCAGGATCCACCCCGGCTCCAGCGGCGGCTCCTCCCCGGTGGCGGCAGCTCCACCCCGGCGCTCCTCCTCCCCGGCGGCGGTGGCTCCACCCCGGTGCGCCTCCTCCCCGGCGGCGGCTCCACCTCGGCGGCAGCGGCTCCCCCTCTTCTCCCCAACTCTCCCCTAGGTATTCCCTTCTTCCCTGCTCAAAATCTCTTCCAATGGATGATGAATGAGATGTTATATGTTGCTATTTGGTGCTAGATGTTGGATATAGTCTTACAGACAAATTTCATCAAAATTTGGACAAATTTTGTTTGAATTTGAACGTCTTTTGACCGAAATTTCGAACGACATTTTCGGATTTCGAGGATTTCGGTATTTTCGCTGAGGAACGAAATTTTTCTTCTACCTAAATAAAAATCCTTACCCATTGGCTCAGCTCGAGTGGTGACAGAGGTAACAAAGGGATCATAATTTGAATCTAAGTCAGAAAGCATGTATGTGATGATCTCATCTATGCACAGCGGCTGCCTAGCTGCTGCAAGATCATCATCGAGGTTCTTGACTTTGTGAAAATAGGTGGCTGCAGAGAGATCTTTATTTTGGATAGTGGCTAGTTGCATCCTAACTTGCATAATTTTGGCTATGGATTGAGAAGAGAACATACGTTCTAAAGCTACCCAAGCTTCATAAGTAGTGGAAAGAGAGATGACTTGAGTGAGGATTTGTGGAGTAAGAGATGAAAGGAGGGTGCTCAGGACCATTTGGTCTTGCTGCATCCAAATCCGATGCACTGGATTTGGTACCTGGGCGTTGCCAAGAGAATTGTCTCTGTGATCGTCGTGTCTGGTGCAATAATCGATCCATCGATGTAGCCGGTGAGAAGATGGCTCCAGAGATAGGGAAGAAATTGCGCCTTCCACAACAGATAGTTGTTGTTGTCAAGCTTCACGTCGATGAGATGCCCAAAGGTTGGTGTGGGAAGGAGGCCGGCGGTGGTGGAGTTCATGGGAGGAGCAGAGCGCAAGGAAGCAGTGCTAGTAGTGGACATCTTGTGATTTCACTTGGTGCTCTGATACCATGTGAAACAAGTGAGAACACAAGTGTTTGGGAATTCCACACCCTGAACTCAGGGGCGAAGACTCCGTATATATTGCTGTATGAGTTACAGTGCAGAGCTGAAAGCAAGGATATTACAGAGAAGTGTCGAGAGTATCGGATTATAGAGAAGTGGGATCCTAAAGACTAGGATTCAGTGTTAAACTGAAGAACGTCTGCAACGACTCTTTCAACAGGTTCCTCATGTATGTATGCATGAAGTAGGCTCCACCTGTTCCACCTCTTGCCACAGTACCCGCTCACCTTCCGCTTCACGCCGAGTAGCCTTCCTGTTCCGTCCAGCGCGGCTCCATTGCCCAAAGGTGTTGAACAGCTTGGCCACCTCTTGGTTGCTACCCAGCATGTTGTGGATGATCCTCTTGCTCCTCGGCAGCGCCACTCCCTTGTCCGTGTCGGTGATGTTGTCCATGAAGAATACATAGTCTGTCACGTCGTTCCCGGTGCTGGCGTGTAGCATCTCCAACGCCATCAGGTTGAGCAGCAGCTTCTCGATGTAGTCGTCAACGGTGATCCCCGGGATGCTCAGCACGCCGTTGCCTTGGAATGTGATGTCCTAGAAGCTTGTGGCGCCGCTCTTCTTGAAATGGACCCCTGCCTCTCCATTTCTGGGTGCATCGTCAGCTCCCCATCATCGCCATTGTCTTTCGATCGTGGGGCATCTCCAATAATTATCAATAGTGTGCCCTTGTGTTATTTCCGGTTATTTTTTTTGAGCAATAGGGCAGGAGCTTTTCCATTCCTTGAATAGTAGTAAATACAGGAAAAGGCAATGGTCTTCTTTTGCTTGTGGCAGTAGAATGCCTGAGTTACAATTTAATAATGAATTCAGCAATCTTCATATTGGAAACCTTTAAAATCAGTAATCACTATGTGACGCACACAAATTCCGTCGGGGATTTTGCAGGCGTGCCAGTGCATTTATTGAAAACGCACAAAAGAAGGGGACAAGAACATTGATACTTTATTATCGCAATAAAATACAAGTTCCTGTTGGATTGCGCTCCGTAGCCATGCTGGTTGGCCATCTTGTGTAGACGATTGTGATGGTTCTGGATCTTGGGGCCTCGAGAGGCTACCCAGTTAATTACATCCGCACGAGAACTTGCGGAACACCTCCGATTAAGCCGCGAGGCTGTCTTCTTCTTCTCTTTATCTTGTGCTTCACCGTGCTGCGGGTGTATGTAGAGTGTAGTTTAGCGACGGCAGGATACGTGGGGTAACACGGCCCACGCAGTGCCTAGCACAGCCGTTGTATGGCTATGCCCCCCATGTCGCTTGAATTTGTGTCTTTAGGCTTCACGTTGGTGTAGATGTACTTGGGAGATGCACGGATTATCAAGCGGCTCTTATTCGAAGAATCCTTGTCTTTTGTTTAGCTTGAGACTCAATCATCGTGGCTCTAGTATGAATCTAAGGTTTTAATTGAACTGATTCATAGGATCGCAACAAGATAATTTCTATCAGAAAACTACTAGAATTTTTGCTTTATTTATTTACTAGTAAAACAAGAGTAAATCTGCATTACGCAAAAAAAAAGAAATCCAAAATAGGGAAGAGAAAAGTCAAGAAGCCTCTAATGACCAACAAAAGAAAAAAAGTAGATGAGCCAACTTGAGATTTTTGGCATTATTATGGCAAAAAGAAATTCTGGATTTTCATATTTCATATCTTCAAGGCAAATTGACCCAATCCGTGGTGATGAAGTTTTGAACCCTTTTTTATAATATCCGTTGAAAACTTGTGTGTTTCACTGAGCCGTCTGAGATGAAATTTTCATATATGGTTCTTGGAGGGGACTCGGGTTAGTTACCTATCTCAATAAAGTATATGATTGGTTTGAGGAACGTCTTGAGATTCGAGCAATTGCAGATGATATAACTAGTAAATATGTTCCTCCTCATGTCAACATATTTTATTGCTTAGGGGGAATTACACTTACTTGTTTTCTAGTACAAGTCGCTACCGGTTTTGCTATGACTTTTTACTACCGCCCAACCGTTACAGAGGCTTTTTCCTCGGTTCAATACATAATGACCGAGGCCAACTTTGGTTGGTTAATCCGATCAGTTCATCGATGGTCAGCAAGTATGATGGTTCTAATGATGATCCTGCACGTATTTCGTGTGTATCTCACAGGTGGATTTAAAAAACCCCGCGAATTAACTTGGGTCACAGGCGTGGTTTTGGCTGTAGAGTTGGAGTAGACGGCTTGTTGGCGTCATCGGAAATATTCCGGCGTGTCCGGGATTGGATGTTGACGTTGATGGTCTTGATCACCATCGTCTTGTTTTTGTTGGAGCGGAGCGTATGTATCGGAACCGTGGAATTGGGATCTCCACGATATCGTAAGCCTTCGGGGTCTTGTCCACCTTCAGGTCTTATTGGAGCTTTTCCTCCGTAACGGAAAGTTCGTCGTTAGGAGGTACGTCGGCACCGTGGAATTGGGATCTCCACGATACCGCAGGCCTTTAGGGTCTTGTTCACCTTCGTCTTGGTGAAGATGACGGTGCGCAGTGCCGTGTAGGGCACCGGCCGTCGTGTTTTTCAGGATACAGGGTCCTTCTGATTATTTCCTCGTCGTAGTTCCATGGTGAGGTTGGCGAGACATCTTCCGCAACGAGGTTCACAGTGATAATTCCGGCCTTCAACCGACGTGCTCCCGGCTTCGACTTGATGAAGTATTGATAAGTATATAACTCCACGGTCTCATAGGACACGTGTATATATGTATGCATGAATACTTGAATGAGTCCATGCAAATACATGCACAGCGTGCGTTGTTTGTATGTTGTCTTCAGTGGCATTTGCTGCACTTCTTCTTGACAGCACGAAGGCAGCAGCTAGCACATGGTGTCATGGTCCCAGCTCGTTTGTCACGTATACACGGCGGAGAATACTGCGGTGTGAAGCCCATGCTGAAGCAGAGTGCGACGAACAGTCCAGTAACGCCACGTGTAGGCCAAGCCGGGGCGGAGCGTGGTGAACTGCTTTGCATGCTGTGAGTATGGAACGCCGCTGTCTGTGCATGCATAACCATGCATGTTAAAATTGCTTTGTGCCGCGACCAGCGAGAAGACAGCGTGATGAAGAGGAGACGCCAATACGCCATCATCCATGCCGTGGTCAGAAGGAGAAGAGGTCGCCGCCCGTTGCCGCCGGGGAAGATCCACGCCGGGAGGAAATGAGCGAAGGGCAGAGGGCAGAGCGCCGGCGGCCGTGTGCGCGTGGAGGAGCAGGACGCCATCGCCGGCGTGGGTTGTCGTGGACGCCGAAGCGGAGGCACTGGAGGCCATGGAGATGGGGAAGACACACCAGGACGCCGCCTGGACGTTGGGGAAGAGGGCCCGCGCCGTCGCCGTGTATGGAGCAGGGGGTGCCGTCGTGCTGCGAAGGAGAGAGTCGGTGCCGCCGCCGCTCGGAGATGAAGATGCCGCGCCGCGTTGACGAGGCACTGCTATGAGGATGCCGTTGATGAGCACCGCCGCCGTGCTGGGTCAGTACGATGCGCCGCTCGCGTTGGTGTAGAATAAGACACCGGCGTCGGCGCCGCGCCATAGATGGAAGAGGAGCCAGGGCCGGCGTCGATGGAGAGGAAGCCGATGCCGTGCCGCCGCGACGCGATGCCGATGGGAAGAGCTGCGCCGGGCCGTGCCGAAGATCAGAGCCGCCGCCGGCTTGGAGATGTTGCCGACTTGCCGTCACTGCCGTGCATGGACGCCGAGGCATATGGAGGCTGGTGCGCCGTGGTTGATGCCGGCGAGTCTGGGAGATGGATTAAGCTGGGGATGCCACCGGCCACGCCGTGTGGGAAGAGGTCGAGCATTTCGTCGCCGGGCGCCACTGCCGTCGTGTCAGGCTGAGCGAGGGGAGACGCCGCCGCCGCGTCGCTTCGTAGATGCTGAGATCGTCGTGGCCGTGGGGATCGTGCGGCGGTGCTGCCTTTTCCGTACCGCACCAAGGGAGATGGGGGTGTCGTTTTGGACGCCGCCAGCGCCGTCGCCTTGAGGAGATGGGGAGCCGCCATGCTGATGCAGAGAACGCCGCTGTGCAGGAGGTAGATGGGTGGAGCCGGGGCGTCGAGGTAGAGGAGATGAGCGCCGTCCGCGTGGAGATGAATGCCGAGGGCGCCGCACAAAGGAGATCATGCTGGTCGCCGCCTGTGCTCGAGGAAAAGGTCGCCGGCTGGAGAAAGTGCCGGCCGATGGCGTCCGTGGCGGCCGTGGGTGGAGTCGCGCCGCCATGCCATCATCGTGAATGAGATGCCAAGGGAGATGCTTGCCGGCGTCGATGGAGGAGCGCCGCCACTGCTGTGTGGAGAGGACAGGGCGCGCCGCTGCCGAGCGCCGCCACGGCTCTGGATAACGCTGTCACCGCGTCGCTTTGTAGATGCTGAGATCGTCGTGGCCGTGGGGCGTCGCCAGTGCTCGCCGGGGCGCTGTTCGGAGTGGATGAAGTCACGGCCGCCGCCGACGCAGGGAGCCGTGCGTGGAGGAATCGGATTGATGCTGCCGCCATGCCGTTGAGGAGGAGAATCCTGGAGTCGCCACATGCACTGGAGTGAGGCGCAGTCGCCGCCGGCTTGGGGGCGCCGCCATGGAAGAGGTGTCACGCCGGGCTACCGTGGTTGAAGAAGAGACTGGAGGCCGCCTCATGCTGCCCGCGTCCAGAACAGAGGAGAGAGGAGAGAGAGAGAGGAGAGGGAGAGAGCTCGTGATTCCCTGCCATGGTCACATCTTACCCTTCTCTTTTTGCCTCCTTGCGCACAGTAGATGAGTTTTCTTTTTGCAGCTGCCTCGTGTTGTTGCAGATCCGAAAAGGTTGCTCCAGATTGCCAGATGACGATCCCCTTTTCTCTGGTGCTGCAAGTTTGCTTTTATAGGCTGGTAGAAATACAGATAGGTACGCGAAAGGATAGAGCCCAAGTTTGTTACGAACATTTATCCTCTGATTAATTATCCGCAAAATTATTTAACCAATTAATTACGAGATTAATTAACAGGCTTAATTAATAAAGTTTTTTTTTATGTCCAACACACTAATCAACGAACATATGTTTTGTTGAATATGCTACTCCCTCCATTCCAAAATATAAGGCATATAATTTTTTGACACAGTCTTTAATGTAGAATTTTGACCATTATTTATTATCACAATATATTATAAAATAGCTATAAAATTAACATCATATGAAATTACTTTCAAATATAAATCCAACTATATGACATGCATAATACTAAACATATAATTTTTAGCTTGATTGTTAGTCAAAAGTTACAAACGTTGACTTTTTAAAAATACATGCATGCCTTATATTTTGGAATGAAGGGAGTATATTATATCATTTTTTACCTTTGTACAGGCTGGTTATCATCTCAAGAAAACTGATCTATACACCTTTGCTTGTCAAAAACTTGGTCAGATATCGGTGTGGGTTTATGGTGAAAAAGATGGAGAGCTGCTACCATCAGTATTACTGTCTTTGAGTGGTGAAGTAGGCTACAGAAATAATTCAGTTAGTGGTTATGGTGGAACTTTCAGTTTTGACAACTTATTTCCTGGAAGTTTTTATCTCCGGCCTCTTCTTAAAGTAATTTATTTTCTGCCCCCTCAGTTTGTGCCGTGGCTCATGTAAATAGTCTGAAAATCTTGACAGCAGATGTTACTTTCGAATAGCAATTCTAATTATTTCTGTGGTCATTTCACACTTCCTTTTTGCTGCAATCGCATAGTAATGAATTTATAATGATGTCAACTTATAGGAAAATGCATACAAGGAAACAATTGAATGTAATACAAACTAGTGACGCACATGCCAATGGAAGTCATAATGGAGGCAGTGAACAAGTATTGCCAGAAACTCAAGCATCACAAGAAGATGAAGTCCTAGTTGATCGACGAGATGATTCTGACCCTAATATGTTAGGTACATATGTAATTAGTTGATGCCATCTGTAATTGATCATAAATTTATCATGCCTTTTCATTCTTATAACTATATAGGTGAAGATGATGTAGCAAAGACACGTGCAGAGACTTTGCTACCAGATGTTTGGAATCTTCCATCAGGGAAGCGGATAGTTGTAAAATGTAATGGGCTAGGACAACCTGTTGGGAGAGAAGGTGGAGTTCGAGGACAATTTTTAGGTACCATTACGAGGAACGGGGGATATTGTCCAATTAGCCAGAATGATTGGAGATTAGTGAAACAAAATGGTGGAGATAAAACAATACTTCAATTAGTACAGGTCTCCTTCTACATTTTATCCATTCTAGGATCTTATTTGGAAATAATAAAAATTTAAATTTTCATTGTAATGCTAACTTCATATTTATAATTGATGCTAGACCAAGTTCTTCTATCCTCAATCATGTGAAAAATGGATACTTAAAATAATCGGTCGAGATTGGAGGCAGTATATGGCGACACTAAAAAAGTCTTTTTTTAATTTGAAGAAGAAAAGGTCTGTGTTGTATAGGCGGTGCCCAAAAGATGTGGATGAGGATGACTGGGTTGCAATCGTTGATCATTAGAAGTCAAAAGAAGGAAAGATGGTCATTAAAGTGTTGTTGTTGTTTCTTCATCTATATTTATATATGCTTGTAGTCAATAAAGCATGATGTATATACATTACCAATACTTCACTATAGGTACTTAGTGAGAGAAATAGAACAAGTTGTGCAGTGAGGAAGACAACCCATACGGCAGGGACAAAGAGTTATGCGCGTTGGGCGGAGGACATGGTGAGTCCGATATTTTTTTTATCATATACTCTTCTCTATATTATTCTTGATATTGTTGTATCTCCTTTTGTCTTGTTTAGAGACAATGTGATCCTGAAAAAAGCAACCACACAGAGCAAAAGTATACCTTGCAACACACAAAGAAAGGAGCAAACATGGACATGAGCATGTGGTATGTTGTATATATAAACAATCCAGAAATTATCACTTTAGAATATGATCGAACTATTATAATATGTTTTTACCCTTTGCTTGCAGGCTGAGTTGGAAAATCTCGTGGAAAATCAACCTGAGTTGGCTGAAAATGGTGGAAGGTTTGCATGGGAAGGAGATGCATTGCACAAAGTATTAGGTGATGAAAACTCTGGACAAGCCCATGGTATGGGATTGCTTCCAATCCCTAAACAAGCCTATGAACAAATGCCACGTAGTTCGAAGAATGTAGAAGTTACAACCTCAGATGTGTCATCACTCGATATGGAGACACATCTTATGCAAGAATTAAAAAAGTTACAGGAATATGTAACAAAACAAGATGGGAAAATTAATCTGGTGACACTGAAATGTGACTCCGTTCACTTTCTAGCACCGAAGTAGGGTGGTGCAATTTTGTAACACTGAAGTTACTCTCCGTTACCTCAAACTAGCATGCCGGGACGGGGGTGTCAACAGTGCGGTCAAAACTGCCGTTAAGCTACCGATTCAGGTGGAAAAAAAGAAATAAAGCCTCCTCGGTTCTCTCTCTCTTCCCCCTCGGTTCTCTCTCTCTCTCTCTCTCTCTCTCCCAGGCACAGGCGCCAGGGCGGCCAGCACACCGCCCCTGTCTCCTCCGCGTGGCCTCACCGGCAGGCGCCGTCGCCCCGGCCTCCTCCTCCACGGCGCCGCCACCCGGCCTCCTCCTCCTCCACGCCGCCGGCCTCCTCCATGATCGGCGCCACCCGACCTCCTCAACGCCGGCGTCGCCTCGCCCGTCCGCGCCCGGCGATCGCGCCACCCGAGATCCACGCCGCCGCCGATCGCGCCTCCCCACGATCGATCTGGCGGCTTCTTAGATTTTTATTTGGGATTTTGATTTGGGATCTTAGATTTTTTTCTATTCCTAAATCTTACGTTGTAATCGAACTTTACCGTTCTATTCCAATCGATTTTTCTTGGAAATGAATTGCTCATACTGAACTTTTGCCATCACCCTTGCACATCTTATTTGCAAAATATGCGCTTTTTGTTGCCAGATCGGCTCGTGTTTAGGATTCCTCGAAAGCTTGGATCACACGATTTTGAAGAATTGTTCCTAGTTTCTTTTTTCTAGTCGCTGATCGAACAAATTGATGGGGTGTAATTATACGGCGGGGGCAATTGACTGAAATCAATCGTTATTTTTAGCCGCGGCACCGTGGAGGAGGAGGCCGGGGCGGCGGTGCCGGCCGATGAGGGGGAAGAGAGAGAGAACCGAGGGAGGCTTTTTTTCTTTTTTTCCACCCGAATCGGTAGTTTAACGCCAGTTTTGACGGCACTGTTGACACCCCGTCACGGCATGCTAGTTTGAGGTAACGGGGAGTAACTTCAGTGCTACAAAATTGCATCACCCTACTTCAGTGCTAGAAAGTGAACGGAGTCACCTTTCGGTGTCACCAGATTAATTTTCCCTTTTTTTTTCGCCAGCGCGCGTTGCGTCCATGCTAACAGCGCCATGGTGAAATGGCGAATAAATTATCGTAATCCTAAGCTAGAGACAAAGGGCTTTTAAAAGCATGTAAATGGTTCGAATATATCTTCGTGCATAGATTGTAGGAAAAACGCAAGATTTACACGGTACACCTTACGTAAAGAGAGCGAATAATTCAAGAAATAGCTAAACCATGTGAAAACTTTTCACGATCACCGGCGTAAACGATTGACCTCTGTACGTAACTTCAACGGAGAGGATCTGATCTAAACCTGCATAAGACCAGCAATTGCACCGGGGATTGTACCTGCCCATGGCTTGATCCATCGCATCTCTTGCTTTTTTATATTGTGCGGTAAAATCTTACTCCAGCTAGTCTCTAAGTGCTGGATGTATGCGCCATTGCAAGCACATCCCAATGCGACGTACAAAATGTTACCCGTGTAGACAGTGGCGGAGCCAGCCCAACTGAGGAGCCTAGGACCAGGGTGGCTGGGCCTCGGCTCCACTCATTGGTAGAAGCCACTTCTTCAAATATCTTTGAAAAATGAAATTTGGCCAGGAATAAATGCCTTGTTATTGAAATTTGGAGCCGGGCTGGGCCAGGGGTGGTCGGGCGGTGGCTCCGCCACTGCGTGTAGACCAATAAACACACAATGAAAAGAAGACCAAAAGCACTAAACAAAGAAAATCCTATTATTTAATATTAGACACTGTCTCAGGGCACCGCATCATTGTCGGGCCAAAACATGCTTCACTGTCTGTTTCGAGACTGACAATAAATAACCGGCAGTGATGAGGGTTAATATTACTATCGGTTTGAAAACCGACAATGGTAAGAACTAAACACTTCCAATTTGTAGATTGAGCCAGTAGTGATTACTGAATACATATTGTCGGCTTTCTAGCACAAGCCGACAGTGATACTCGCAGTCACTGCCGGTTTGTAGTAGCCACGACAATGATTAGGAAATATGACGGCTGGTTTGTAGAATGAGTTGGCAGTGATGATTCACTGTCACCGCCGGTTGGTAGCAGGTGCTGTTAGCGATTATGCCTATTTCACGACCGGCTTTCTGTGTGACCTGACAGTGATGTGTAACTGCCACCGCCAGTATTAGCCAAATAATGGCCGTGACATCCCCTTTCTACTATCAATATATTCTAGCGAGCAACTGCGATTTCAGTATTTAATCCATTAATCCAAGCAGTCCTCATAATCAAACAAACCACTCGCCACTACAGGAAATAGTCGAAAAGCTGACGTAAATAACTATTTACATTGGCAAGCAGACGTAAATAAGCCGACGTATAAAAAGCGACGTAAATAAGGTTATTTACGTCGGCGGCCGACGTAAATATCCCTTATTTACGTCGGCCTTGTGGCTGACGTAAATAATGACCGTCAGCTAGGGTCATCACCATGGGACTCTTATTTACGTCGGCCTTGGCCGACGTAAATAGTGGAAACCTTGCCGACGTAAATAATGATTTTGGCCGACGTAAATACCAGATGGCGTGGGGACTCATACTCCCAGTATTTACGTCGGCCTGGGAAACTACTGTCTGGTAAAATAGCTGCCATTTTTTGTAAAATTATGTTATGATATCCATTATTTACCATCTTAAGTGCAAACAATTTTGGGTCATAATTGCAAGCAGAGGCAAGGTTCATTTCCAGCAGCCACAAGCTCAAACATTTTTATAATAAAAAAGCACAAGCAATATAATTACATATAAAATGTTTTACCGACAATATCAATACATAGCCGAGAAACCTATTGTTCAGGAATCAAGGACACCTCAAAAGGTAGATATGTTTCAAGAAAGATGAAAATAAGAAATACTAACAATTTATGTTGTGATTATGAAATCATCCCTATCAAACCTACAGGTGAAATAGCCAGCTACAATTATTTAACTTGTTGGGTACAATGCAAGCCAGGTCCAGAATTATGGGGCATCAAACTATGGTAATTCTGTGATCAGCTCTTCAAATTCAAAGACGACCCGGTCAGCTTTTGCTGCAAATGCTTCTCTCATCTCGACATCATCATAACAAATGAGCAAATCTGCTCCTCTAGGTTGGTGAGCCTGCAATGGAACATGTAAAATAATTGTAGCTAAACACAATTATGCTCTTTTTTTCTTTATAGAACACTTTCAAGATATTAAAAGCTAAATCACTAAGTCAACATCTCTGTTAGGGTATCATTCCAAAAAAAAATCACTGAAATATTGGCCAAATAATTTATATCTTAAAGGATCTATTACACTAAGAACTTAAAGGAAATGTATTGCTTTAAATCTTCATAGCAAAGTTGCTGGGGTTCCTCTTACAATCTAATAAACCAAGGGATGCCCCCCTTTAAGATGGAAGCCAGACAAATAGACTAACCAGTAACCAGTACCACACAATGATCCAAGAAATAAAGCTATTAAAACTGAATTCTAACATATTGAATAAAACTATACTGAATAAAATCCCTGTTCTAAAAAACGTTGAAGCAAATCACAATAGCAAGCCAATTCATTTTTCTCATGTGCTCAGTTGCTCACACTTGTGCAGAAACAAAGCATCCATCGTACATTTCAACAGAGATATAGATAAGATAAGAAACTGTTTGCCTCCACAATTACAACGGGGAAAAATCAGATAAAGGGAGTTAAGACAGGAGCAGAAAAATGTTTCAGTTTGCCTCCACAATTACTGCAGAAAATGATAAACAAAAGAATTACTGCAAGTATACTTGATGAATATGAGAATAATCTGATGGAGGCAGCTCACCATCATGGTCAAATACCACCTGCAAACGAGTTCAAAGCATTATCAGGGATATGAAGGATAAGTTAAAAGCAAACACAGAAACAAGATATTTCTATGGTAGATGTACTCATTGCCCAGGATTTAAGCTTTAAAAAATGTCTAATAATGCTTTAAGCAAAACAAATGCTGAAATATTAAGGATGGAACACACAAGGTGGTTACCTACAATTGAGCTCTCAATATTTCAGTTCAATATTGAGGCCAAAATTTTTATTTCTAATATTCTACCCACATTATACTGGTAAAATAAATAAGTACCCATTTATCTCACTGGCTCTTAATTTTATGCTAAATACACAATTAACTTGTTTATATGCACTAATAAGCTTCACAATTTAGCATCATATGTTAATATTTCACAGTTTGTAAGGACACACAGATATGAGAATTTTACATTTTTAGTCAGCCGGAGGTTGGGATGGCACGGCCACATATGTTTGTGGCATTAGTTTTTATATAAATTTGAGATGTAAGTACTGCTTTGTCCCTTATGATGGGTAGATGACTTCAGGGTTTTCTCAAAATATTGTCCTAACGATCTCCATGATCATCTAGCACATTCACAACATTATAGACCTTAAATTATCATAGAAAAATTAGGCCAGCAATTCCATATCAATGCCCAGTTCAAAATTTAATTTGCCATATAGATATCAGGATATTTCCTTTCTAGTTTTTACACAAGTATTTATGATGATAAGTAGCGGAAAGCAAACAAGACAGAAAAACATATCGACGAAGTGATGAATATCGAAGAAAAACATTTTGAATTGTCCATGGACGTCGCACACAATTTTTCCAAGATGTGAAGAGACATGTCTGAAATCCCCAATCTGCTGGTAGAGCCACAGGGAAGGAGCACCGGGTTCGGTTTCAGTTGAACTACTAGTACTGGCAAGCACATAAGCGTATAGGTATCAACAAGATGAAGGTCTCCGCAATAGAATATAACAGAAAAGAATCGTGAAGTAGCTTGCTTGGGATTGGGGATGGATGAGTAAGCAGTAAAAGAAGAGGAGGGAAGGGACGTACCGAGGTGGTCGAGCTCGACGACGTGGGCGGGCACGCCCATCCGCTTGAACAACGCCTTCACCTCCATGGAATACCTGCGATATTCTCACAGGAAGACGAATCGGATATTCTTTCTTTGGAGGAGGTGTTGGGGTTAGGGTTCTTACGAGCACCATGACTTGGAGTAGATGACCACGGGGTTGTCCTCCATGGTTCTCTTCACGGATTCCTCCATCCGCGAGCGGCGGTGGCGGCGGGGGGCCGAGGCGCAGCTGCGGCCGGGCGTTGGCAGTGGCGGTGGCGGTGGCGGAGGCCGGCCGGGGCGAGGCGGCGGCGGCGGGGGTAGGGGCGAGGCGGCGGCGGCGGGGTAGGGGCAGGGCGGGGCCGGGCCGTGTTGGCGGCGGCGCGATGGCGGCGTCGGGTCGGGGCCAAGGCGCGGCGGCGGCCGGGCGGTGGCGGCGGAGGCGGAGGCGGCGGCGGCGTCGGCTGTGGGATGGGCGGCGGCGTCGGCGCGTGTGGGAAACAACGACACAACACGTGGGCGGGTTAGGTTAAAGGGCATGTTTACGTCGGCCGAGGCAAAGCCGACGTAAATAAAGCCGTTATTCGTCGGTAGAGCGCGGCGGCGTAAATAATAATCGCGCCACGTCGGCGTGGTTGCGTGGTTCTCGAAGTTCTTTGTGTTTACATCGTAGGCGCCGACGAATACCATTATTTACGTCGGCAAGGTCAGACCGACGTAAATAACCCCATTATTTCCGTCGGCTTCGTCCGGGCCAACGTAAATAAAATTGGCCGACGTTAATATGTCATTTTCCTGTAGCGCGCATAGCTCAACTGCGTCAGCACTCACATCAAAATCAAAATTTACAACTACCACTTTATACTTTCATCTTCTTGGTGTAGCTATGATACTGTTGTCAGGTTGCTTCGGCCCCTGGATCAACAGTGGCATCATAATGTACTTTTGCTTGATGCAAAGCCAAGATGCAAGGTTATAGATACACAATGATGCGGACCAAGAGCTACGACGACTGCTGACCATGCTGAAAGGATTCATCCCATCCGTGCTCAGACCAAACATTGCATTCCTTATGTCAGATGCAAACATCTTATGTTTTCTGTCGATATTCCTACATTGGGCACCATCAACTGGATTCCTAAGCATTCCATTATCTTACGTTCTTTGGTGTGCCACCACATCAACTGGGCGTGCCTTTTATTTGCAAACAATCACTTCAAGAGTGGGATGATAGAGAAGTATTGCACTACCTTGGCGGAGGGTCTCTTTGTTTTCGCTTAACCACGATTCCCATATGGCTATGCTCGTATTGTGATGTTCGACACATTGGGCATGTTTACAGCTGTGCATTCTCTTTACGATACAATATGCAATCATTTTTACATGCATAAATAAAATATTATTTACTTCCAATCCCAATGGGCAGATGTGGAATACATGGGCCCCAGGTATCGGTATGGTGGGCCGCGAGGACTATACAACAGTGGATGGGTTGACCGGCTACATGCGCACAGAAGCCACTCGGACTGCTATCTGCCTTGCGTGGCAAGAAAATGATAATGATAGAAGTCTATCCCGAATAGGGGAGATATGACTGTAATCCCGAATATCTACGTATTCGGCAAAAAAGGATAGGGATAGAAACCTTATCTCGTAACCGACTAGAACTTTACTTAGTAACCCGAGCCCCCCCACTATATAAGGCTCGTAGGGGACCCTGGTTCGGGGGATCTAGAGAATGCACATACAATATCAGATCATCATAATTCCAGAGCACGACACTAGGGTATAACCTCCACTGTGATTGTTTGAACCTGTATAAATCTTTTCTTGTGTTAGTTTGGATCTATCGCCTAACCCCATAAAATATATTACCGACAACAAACGTCGACAATGACAACTCGATGCGGTTTGTCAGCGACCAATTTTCGGCGTCGTACAATTTGTCAGAGCTTCATGCTAATAACGTGTTAGACAACCACACTACTAAGTGTAGTCCGAGGTTGCCTATACGTGCATCAGTGTTCGCCTACATGGTCTACACGGCCGTGTACACGGCCTTGTACACGGTACACGATGGGTTACTGTGCTGTTTAGCACATAAACGGTGTATTACACGCTACATGGAATTACACGGAATTACACAGCCTAGTCGGCCTACACGACATGGTAAAAAAACGGCGTACACGGCGTTTTTCAGCGTGTAGCATGGCGTCTAGGCTATAGGAGATGTGACATATGCTCATCCCACCTACCGCTCCCCTCTCTGCCTCTTTGTCTCTCGCCTCGCTCGCCCCCTTCACTCTCCTTCACTGCTCGCTGGCTGACGACGCCGTGGATCCGTACCAAAGCAAGGTCGCAGCCGAAACCCATCATTGCACGCCACCGCCGTCGTGGACGTCCTCCCCAATCTTCCTTCTCGAAGCACATTGCCGCTGTGCTTGACCGAAACTACGCCGCCAAGGTCGCCGCCGCCCTGTGTAGCAAGACCCCAGGCCGCATCCCCAACCTGTGCCAATCTACCATGGCACGCTTCCGAAGGAGGTGACCCCACGCAAGCTCGCCCCGTCGATCTCCATGGCATAGGACGCCGCCAGTAGCTCCGCCACATGTTTTCCATCCATTTCCCCTCAAAAACCCGCGCCAATTATTGTTGGAGCCCGCCCCGACGCCGTTGCCATCTCCGGCGAACCGCCACCACCGCCACGGGCTTGATTCCACACTGTAACCTCCCACGCCGATACCACCAAGGGGTTTCTCCCTCTAAGCTCTCTCTCCTAGAACACTCGCCTCGCCGGCGAGCCCGCGAGCGCGGTTCTAGGCACGCTGGGCCACATTAGGCCAGATGGGTCGGCGCGGGCCCATCCAGTGTTTAAGAAACCCGTTAAAACCCCTTTTAATTCCATTAAATATTCTGAAAACATATTAAATTAATTTCTCAACAGAAAAATGTCAAATAAATTTTTAAAAATTTAGAAAAATGAAATCTTCTCAAATAAATTACTTTTCAAATTTGGAAAATTCATTTGAATAATTCGTGTGTATATTTCACGTATAGACGCCGGTGCCCCTGGACTGGATTGTGATCTCGGTGAATTTTTTGACACTGTGTTTGAAGGCAAGTACTTCTTGACGCATATTCTATGTTTCTATTTGTTTGTTAAATATTTGTGAAATGTTTAAAAGCAAGAATTGCATGATATTTGCTTGAATAATAATTCGGGAAAAATAGTTAATAGCTGAAAAAGACAAATGATTTCGCCCTGACATTATTATTTAGTACCTATTATTTATGAAACCTAGAAGTGTGAATGGTATATGGGTTTATTTTGTAACAAGACATGTTTATGCTGGAAAGATGGAACTTGGTGAAAACAACAAATATATTACATAAAATAATGGCCACTTTGTTATAAAAGTTGCATTATTTCATGTGGGATAGTGATGAGACTTTAAGTTTGGATTTTGGTAATATTAAAAAGTTGGGAAAATGAGAAAATAATGCTTTCATGATGAAATAAAGATTTTGGTACTAAAAATCCGCATTTGACTGAGAAGGAAGGACGACTACCGTTAGGGTACGGGTTTACTTTGGAAAAATGGAGTCCGACGCCTTAATCAGTCTAAGGACTGTTTTCCTGTGAATCTATGAACCGGGCTCATATAGTACGACCTCGGAACTCGTCTATGGGGATGAGCTTAGCTAAGTAAGCCGAGGAAGCTACCGGAAACTATTTCGAGTTGAAATCGAGATGCCAACGAATGGGAACTCGGACCGATCCTTGTAGCCCCAGTATCCGGTCATTCGAATGGTCACCTCGCCATAATAAATATTGGGCAGCGGGATGACCAGGGTTAGTCACGCGTGCTCCATATTTAATGACAAATAGTTTCCCAGTATATTTCTCGGAATAACTGGCTTTGTGCTGTGCGTCTTTGGATTGTATCCCCGATACTCTGACGAGCACGCACTAGCAGTCGAGGGTAAAGTGTACACACTCTGCAGAGTATTATATAAACTATCATGATAGCCGCGCTCTCGGTTATGAGCACGCTTGGTGACTATTCATATGGTATCTTTGTCTATACCTCTTATCTCTTCAAAATACAAAAATGGATTACGGATTCTAATGAAAACAAAAGGACACTTATTTGAAAGAAATGATTTCTTCTCTGGATTCTGATGATTTCTACTAAAAGGAAATTGTTATAATATAGAAAGGTTTTACGACAGAAAGTTTGGAGAATAAAATGAATAAACTGTCCTTTGTACTAAGCTTTGCATTTCATATATTCGTTAGACTTGTGGAGTACAATTGTAATCATGTTTCTTACTTTTATTTTTCTTTTTGAAAACTTTTAGGTTGAGAACCATCCCAGGAGAGCAAGGAGCTCTTCGCAGCTGGGGGATTTCGAGGAGTATAAGCTTAGCCTATGTTCTTCTACCATTATGCCTGTGGCGTAAAGTTTACAAGTTTAAATAAATCCTATGATATCAGACCGTACCTTAGCGAGTACGAGTATTTGTATTCAGCTTATTGTGTTATGCATCGGTCTGCGTACCGACTTGGTTGTACTATTTCGGGCTCCAACCCATTGTATTCGAACTTCAAATAATGGCAAAGTATCTTACTGTTTCGAGACTGTGTGCACAAGCAATGATCCTTGAGACTAGTGCGGCAATACACAAAAGGGCACGGTTTTGTCAACCGGGTCCTGACAGAAATGGTATCAGAGCCAAGCTGGTTCTAGGACGTGACCTAAGCGATGAGACCAAAACTAATTTTATATATACAAGTATTTTGAAGACCCTTCTATAAATAATTTGCTTCCCCTCATTGTTTCTGCAAGCTCAAACTCATCTTAGCTCACTCTTTCAAGCCTTCATTTCAAAAATGCTATCATTCACTTCTTCCTTGGGCCAAGGATTCGGTGGTTTTGTCACCCAGCTCCTCTCGCTATTGGAGTGGTTGCGTTTTGAACAACCCGTGTTCAATTGAGCTACCACCAATTGTCGTGGGCATTCGCGTTGGGTGGTGAGTGTCACCATCTTTGCGCGAAACGGACCTCAAGTCCAAGGACCCTATCATTTCACCGGCACCCAAGCACAGTGCTCCGATGCTATTCAAGATGTTGCTCGACTCGCCATTATTCGCCTTGGATGTCTCTTTGCTGGAGAATTGTCCCTCTCTCCTTTTCGCTACATTTCGGCGAGAGTCACCAATGAAGTCTACAACACCTTCCGCCCATTGACAAACGTGATCGACCCGACGGTTCCGCATCTCACCGCCATGGTGCAAGCCTTAGACGAAACCTATGTTAATGGACTGCGTGAGTTATCTCATGCTTATGAGGAAGGGCGTCGTATGGAGGAGCTCCATAAGGAAAACCAGGAGCTACGTAGAAAGGAAAACCACCACCTCGCGCAAAAAGCACATCTCCGCCAGTCCATCCATCAACTTTCCCATGAAAATGATAGGCTCCGCACGAATCTTGCTGAGTCTAGTTCCTCATCATATGAAGGAGCCATCGCTTGAGGCCAACCTCATCCTTGTCACCTTCCATATTGTCCTTGTCTTGCTAGTCTCCGTAACTTCAACATTCTTGAGGGTACTCCCATGAGGAGAAACCTTAACCCCCGTGTGCCTAACCCTTCCTTCGCTAGTACTGAGTGCAGCATTGATCGTGCTGCTATTGCTGCTGCCGCTGGTGACCCCGTCCTCCCGGGCGTGGATCTCAACAATACCGTCCATTGGGATGACACTGCCGGTCCGTCTACCCGGGTACCCCCTAATACCGAAGAAGAAGAAGAAGAAGAAGAAGAAGAAGAAGAAGAAGAAGAAGACCCTAACGAGCTTGTCTTCAAACCTACCGAGTAGTCTATCACTAGCTACCATATGTGGCTAGTGGTCCCTTGTACTATTAGTTTGTCTGTACCCAGTTGTGGTATAGCAGCTACGCTTGTGTGTCCCTTGCCCGAAATATCTTTTCCTAAAAAGAAGAGCCGCCACCACGTGTCCACCTCCTTGCGCACCGGCCCCTACTCGGGAGCCCCTCCCTTTTTCCCCGCCGCCGTGCCGTTTTCAAAAAAATCGACGCCATGTCATTTTAAAGAAAACCATAGCTGCCTATTTAAACGGTGACCCGTCAGTATCCACCGCACCCCCGCACCCCCGCACCTCCCTCTATTTCTTGCTAACCAAGCTGTGACGCACACAAATACAGTGGCACGCCCAATTTGGCACGCCCGGTGGGACCTGGATCTCCTCCCATCATTGCTGCTGGGGGCTTGATGTTCGCTTCGCCTATTCCTTTGGCTCGAAGCGCCTTTGCCTAATTCTTCTTCTTCGTCTCTCCTGCATAAAGGAGTGTGGTCTTCAAGGTGGCATCTACCGCAACGAAGGCCGGGGGCACGTCGAATCAATGACTCACCGTCCCTCAAGTTCAAGTGCACCCATCCACCATAGGGCAGGTCAAGCAGCGACATCGACTAAAGCCTTCCATTGGGGCAAGGCGCGCCCCTGACATGGCATGACTATTCAGCGGAGTCCCAAGCGGAGCCTCAAGTTTTTGCTCCACCATCAATGTCTTTTCAGCCATCAACAATGACGGCCATGTCTATGAGGAGCATCGACCATATGATCAAGCACTGCATCTTCTTCGTAGGTCGGCTCCAACAAGCCATCAACGGGGAAGGTTCGTTCTGCACCATGAAGCGATCAACCTCGAATATCAAGCGATTGAGGCGTCGCCACTAGTAATCTTTGACGCCCTGCATCAATATCGTGGACTGTGGAACTTCCATGTCTCGCTACCTCGTCGATGGCTTCTCGACGCACTTCCTCAACATATTGGGAGCAACTCACATGCCTCGCTATCTCGTCGACGGCTTCTCGAGGAAGCGGGAGCAACTATCATGCATCGCTACCGCGTTGACGGCTTCTCGACGCACTTCAACAATCCTATCGGAGAAAGTCCCCGTGCCTCCCACCCCATGGCCAACGGTGTTCTGGCATTCAACCCCTTCATCGTGGAGGGCAACCCCACACTTGTCCCGTCATTAACGGACTCTCGACGTTCTACATCAACATAGCGGGAGCAACTCTCATGCCTCGCTACGTCGTCGATGGCTTCTTGATGCACTTCCTCAACATAGCGGGAGCAACTCACATGCCCCCGCTATCTCGTCGACGGCTTCTCGACGCACTTCCTCAACATAGTGGGAGCAACTATCATGCGTCACTCCTCGTCGACGGCTTCTCGACGCACTTCAACAATACTGTGGGAGCAAGGCCTCGTGCTTTCCACCCCATAGCCAACGATCTTCTAGCGTCCAATCAACATCATGGGACTCACTCTCACGAACTCCACAACACCAATGACCTTCTGGCGTTCCAAGTCGACATCGTGGGGCTTCCCATGCCCATTATCTCCGCCAACGGCTTCTTGGCGTCCAATCAGCATCGTGGGGCACATGCCCACGAATTCCAACAACGTCAACGACCTTCTGGCTCTCCAAGTCAACATTGTGGGGCCGTCTCCCACACCCCTCGTCATCGCCAACGGCTTGCTGGCGTCCAAATCAACACTGTGGGCTAACCCCACGTCTCTTCCACACCGCCAATGGCTTCCTGGCGTCCAAATCAACACCGTGGGGCTTCTCCCCATGTCTGCTACCTCGTCGATGGCTTCTCGATGTTCTACACTACCTCGTGGGGGCAACGCTCATGCCATGCCTCCCACCCTCCCACCAACGGCTTCCTGGCGTCCAGTCAACATTGTGGGACCGACTCCCACGCCCTTCATCTCCGCCAACGGCTTCCTGGCGTCCAATCAACATTGTGGGGCTCTCTCCCATGAATTTCAACAACGCCAATGACCTTCTGGCGTTCCAAGTCAACGTTGTGGAGCCGACTCCCACACCCTTCATCCACGCCAACGGCTTCCTGGCATCTAAATCAACACCGTGGGGCTGACCTACGCGTCTCTTCCACACCGCCAATGGCTTCCTGGCGTCCAAATGAACACTGTGGGGCTTCTTCCCATGTCTGCTACCTCGTTGACAACTTCTCGACGCTCTACACTACATCGTTGGGGCAACGCCCACGCCTTCCACAACGCCAACGGCTTCCTGGCATCAAAATCAATAGTGTGGGGCTAACCCCCACGTTCCTTCCACACCAACAACGGCTTCCTGGCGTCAAAATCAACAGCATGGGGCTGACCCCCACGTCGCTTCCACACCGCCAACGGCTTCCTGGCGTTCAAATCAATACCGTGGGGTTGACCTCCACGCCTCTTCTACACCACCAACGGTTTTCTAGCGTCCAAATAAACACCATAGGGCTTCTCCCTATGTCTACTACCTCGTTGACGACATCTAGACGTTCTACACTACATCGTGGGAGCAACGCTCGCGCCTCCTACCCCGTGGCCAACGGCTTCCTGGCGTCCGAGTCAACATCATGGAGCCAGCCCCCGCGTTCTTCATCACCGCCAACGTCTTTCTGTTGTTAAAGACTGCATCGTGGGGCCGGCTCCCACACTTATCATCTCCGCCAACGGCTTCCTGGCATCTAATCAACATCGTGGGGCTGACTCCCATGTCCTTCATCACCACCAGCGAGTTTCTGGCATTAGAGTCAACACTGTGGAGGCAACCCCACGTCTATAAACACTGCCAATGATGTTCTGGCGTCCAAGTCTTCATCGTGGGCCAACTTCCACAACTTTCTACACCGCCAACGGCGTTCTGGCGTTACAAGTAAAATATTGAGGGGCAACTACCATGTCTTTCAACATTGCCAAAGGTTTCCTGGCGCTAATTCAACTTCGTGGGAGCAGTCCCCGCGCTTCACTACACCGCCGCCGACGGCTTCTCGGCGCTCCATGCAACTTTGTGAGAGCAGCTCTTACATCTCCCTACATCGCCAATGGATTTTTGGCACCCGCCTCTATGCAGATTTGTGGGAACAACCCCATATCTCACTGCATCGCCTTCCTGACGCTCGCTTCAACGCAAATATGTGGTTTTAGCGCCACGTTTGCTACATTGCCAATGGACTTCTGGCGCTCGTCTCAATTCAACTTTGTGGGGCAACCTCACGCTGGTATCATCGCCGATGGCTTCTCGGCTCCATTAAAGCAACCGCATGCTCGCTTCATCACCAAAGGATCACTGGCAGCTCAAGTCAGCACTGTGAGTGCATTCCTCCGCGTGTCCTCTTCATCACCAACGGCTTCCTGGCATTCAACAGCAACACGGTGGGATAACCCCGACGTGTTTGCATCGCCGAAGGATTCTGGCACTCCAAGATAACCGCGTGGACGCAATGTCCACACGGCCTCACATCTTTGCCAAAGGATTTCTGGCACGTCCATGCGACGTTGTGGGAGAATATGCCCCACATCTTCGATCGATGAGTAAAATTTGCAAACCCATCACTCTCAAGGAGATGGTATGCCTCCTAAACCCGACCCCTTTGGATGGTTTTTCCCGTATAAGGCAAGGTACGTATTGTTTTCTTTGGATGGTTCTTCCCTTTTGAAAACAAAATAAATTTTGCCTCGAATAAGTTCATGATGCAGGGTTAATTGCATACGTGAGCTCCTGTTTTCTCTGAATGGCTTTCCTCTTTGAAAACAGACACAAGTGTCCACATAAAATGGTTTTTCCAAGTTATCACATCATGTCGGTCAAAAAGTGAATTGCCTGTCTTTGAGCTTTCAAGGTGGGGTCCGAGGAAGCCCGTGATCAAGCAAAACGTCGGCCAAGCAACCTACACACAAAGCACCAAGGCGCATGTTAAGCGAATGCTCTCGAGAACGGTGGGACAATTGCTTGTGCTACCTCCGAATGGCAAGTTCCCCACACCGGTCATACTCGCCAACAGCCTCATACCAATAGAGACATCAAGCCGCGGGGTCAACCTACAGCGACAAGATGCATCAACATGCCAGCCCCGTTAGGTGAATCAACATCAAAGCTCCGTGATGAAACATAGGAAAAGATGAGGGAGAAGGCTGCCCGGTCGGTCAAAGTCTGACTGGTGTGAAGCTGCTCGTCAACCTCAGAAGCGTAAACAAGGGCCAAGCAAAAACATCAAGCCTGCGAGGATTAGTTAGTACACAAAGGCAAGCGGCTAGTCCCAAGTCCTCGTCGACTCAAAACAAAGTTCAACAAAAAAACAACAATCAAGTGAAAGGGGAAAACATCATGTCCCCACTTGTTCAAGCCGGCAAGCAACGCCGAAAGCAATGGAAGAGACAGTCGCCTGCCATCCTCGGCAAAAGTCAAGGCATAATCCTCACATCAAACCCCTGAACCATCAGCCAATCTCAGCCATTCCCAAATCTCTTGGTTCGATGACGCTGCACTAGGGGAAAGGCCGTGTTGTGGAGGTAATACACCACCAAGAGAAGCTAGACCATGACCCCCACCATTTTTAAGAAATTTTGCCAACGCATGTTGCCTCCAACACAAGCACAAAGGGAAGCAAGGTCGCATGGTCAAGTTCGTCAAGGTTCTTTCGACGACCCCCAAAAGTAAAGCTCTTAAACATGCTCTTCTAAGACCACCCTTCGTGCCTATGTGATCCGGAACAGCCAATATTTTGAAAGCCCTAAGAAAAAAATTGTTTTGTTGGATTTTCTCTCTTGAAAATTTATGAAGATCTCCGTCTTGTGTTACGCTTGGTATCTTTTGTGCTACACAGGAAAACAGGAAACATGCCAAAGGACTTCTGGCACCCCAAGGTCGAGAACATCCCGACGCTTCATTGTTGTTCGCAATGGTGTCCAAGTTGAGAACATACCAACGCATCTCTGGCGTATCAGCTGAGAATATGCCAGCAGCCGTGAACATTCCAGCACTTCGCCAGAATTTGTGCGAAAAATTCCGACTTCATGTCACCGACACTGGATCGAAAATATCCGACACTTCTTAACGACCAAGCCGAGAACATACCGGCGCGTCCTCGAAGATCAATCTGGAGAAAATTCCCATACTTCGTTGACGTTCCTGCTGAGAATATTCCAGCACCACATCAAGAACATACTATTGTTTCATGGTTGTGATCATCAAGGTTACATTGGCTTCATCTTTCCAAGCTGAGAATATGCCGGTGTGTCTTCGAAGATCAATCTGGAGAACATTCCCACACTTCGTCGACGTTCTTGCTGAGAATATACCAGCACTTCGCCATCGTCAAGCCAAGATCGTCCTGGCGTCCCGACATTCATGCCGAGAATATACCAGCGGTTTGTCGGTTCCGAAGATGAGAACAAGTCCAGCAATCCTCGATGGCTCAATGGTGGAGGATCCTGGTTTGAGGCAACACTGCTCGCCGGTATCTAAGCCGAGAATATTCCGGCGCTTCATCGATCACAGCCTCGAAGAAAGTCTTCGTACCGTGCGTCGAGACCATTCCGACGTCTGCCATCGCTCAAACTACAGATGGCAATCAAATTGAGAGGATTCCAACCTCTCGTCGGCACTTCAACCGAGAATATTCCGGTACATCCAAGTTGAGAACATCCCAACACCATCGTGTTGCTTTCTGGTGTAAGAAAATATTCACTATGCCATGAGTGATGCGGCCGAAGAGCATACACCGATCCGACTCCGATCCATCCTGCGTCCTTCTCGGAATCGAATCGGCGGGGGGCATTGTGCCAAATTTGTGACGCACACAAATTTCACAGCGAGAACGCGTTCGCGGACGTGCCAGTGTATTTGTCAAAAATACACAAAAGAAAAGGGGACATGGATGTTTATATTTCATCGTCACAATGAAGTACAACCCCTTGTTGATATTGCACTCCGTAGCCAGGTTGGCTGGACATCTGTAGCCTGGTAGGTTAGACTTCTTGTTTAGGTGATCGTCAGGTTCTGGATCCCGGGACCTCGGAAGGACACCAGGTTAATTACATCCGCAAGCCAGCTTGCGGAACACCTCCGATTAAGCTACACCACAACATAGCTATGGAGGCATTCATTCTGCCGAGAAAAATGGCTTTCAATGGCAAACTATCTGCCGGGAATGACTTTTCCCGACAGACATTCCGCCATAACCGTTCGATGGGAACCCAGCCGTCCGCAATTCTCTTTGCCGACAGACAAATTTTTCCGTGAGCGGTTTGCCTCGATTCTCAATTTTCCCACGATGCGCCTCGATTCTCATTTTTTTCCGGCAGACAGTTTGCTGGTACACATTATTTTTGCCGACAGACAATCTGCTTGGATTTCCTACTTTTGCCGGCAGACATTGTGCCACAGTAAATTATCATAAAACAAAAAATAATAATTCACACTAATAATGATGCACTCATGAAGGCATATAACATTCCGTAATATGCATACCAACATCAATAGGATATTACAAACTAAACCACTAGAAATAGTGGTGTGGTTACTTCTCCGAATAGTAACAACAATGCTTGATGATCTGCATTCTAAAAAAATTATGGATCTTTTCCATGTCTGCAGCCTCCTCTAGAGACCCCTGCTCGATATGATCCCACTAGCCCATCAGAAAGTTGTCAACAACCAGCCTGAACCAAGGGGACAGCTTAACACCTCCTTCCCCAGCATGTGCATCCTTGATAAGCTGCTATAGTTGATCACGGTTCACATACTTAAGCTGCTTCAGTTGATAAGTTGCTTCAGTTGATCACGGTTCACTGACATAGGCCCATGTTCCTAGAAGCCCTCCAAACCAATTGCTTTCCAATAATAAAAGAAATATCTGAGCTAAATTGCATTATAGACAAGACTAGCTAAATTGCATTATAGACAAGACTATACCATCAATATTTTTTTTTTCAGTTTTTGTTCTTTCAGGTGAAAAAGTTCCAATTTGCACTGGAACAGAAAGTTATTATTCTCTTGATGATATTTGAATTCTTTTGGTCTTATAAATCACACTTCAATAGTATAGAATTACTATGCTGCTGCATCATGAAGCATGCAGAAGAAACTATAGCATTAGCATGTCATTAAGAAAAAGCAATGTTCTCACTGAAAGCACATCCTCTGTGAAATAGACAGAAATTTACAACTCTGTAGTCATTTCTGTCAGATTCGCAGGCAATGTCATAAATCAAGTGGGCGCAAAGTAGAGAGTAGAGACTAACCTTCCCAACACATAAGGCAAGAACTTCACTGAAGTCAAGCCATATAGGTAGTTTCCAGGGGAGAAAGGTAATAGGAAACTCAAACGAAGCTGTCTCACAACCTTCAATCCATTTTCACCTATTGTTTTATCAATCGCCGGAAATTTCTTATTTCCTTCAACAAATTTAAGAATACGCTCCCTTGCAAAGTATCTAGCAATAAGAAAGGCCACCGCTACAACTTGCTATAAGGTCAACAAATTTCAATGACAAAATACATAAAGATGGTAGAACTAAGTTACCAAAGATAAAGGAGTGCTCTTCATGTTAGATTTACTTACTGTCCCACCGATCGAGACAATAATCATACCAATAACACTACCAAATAATAGACCCGCAGATATGGTAAGGTATTGCTGGAATAGCAAGAACCTGAATCAACAAACATCATATCATTAATATCAATCCAAAGTTCCTTCCCTGATGTCAGATATCTATATAGCAAAGGTTTTTATCATATATAGTAGTGGATCAGAGGTGTATTCACTAATTCAAGTAAAAGAGTTCATAAATAGGCAAATAGAGAAAGAAATTGTGCCATGCCTTCAATCCGACTTGCAGGACAGAAGATAAAAGTATCTAGCACCTATGTGCTACTGATAACTATGTATGCAAAGTAGAGTTCTGATACACTTGGCGATAGAAATTTACTATTCGATTCAAGATACTATATATAAACATATATTCTTATGTCAGACAAAGGCATCAATTAACACGAACCTCTCATGAATTATATGTAAGCAGCCCCAAACTGGAACTTTAGCATAGCATGATTGAAAGGACAGTATTGTATAGACCAAATATTATATCAACAATGACACCAAATAGCAACATCTGTCATTTAAAAATTGAGATGGCTTGCACATTTAGAAGGTTGAATACCTACTTTTCTAGTTTAAATGTTAAATGGGCGAAGTTATATAGTTTAGGGGTAAGTAGACTTTTCTTTTGAAAAGGACTGCTGAGTTAATATGACTGTACAAATACTCATTTACACTGTGGCAAGCAAGAATTTGTGTAGATGATAAATACTTCTACTTAACAATTGAGTTGAATTGTCAGGATGATAAAACCTCAAAAAAATTTACTTAACAATTGAGTTGAATTGTGAGGATGATAGAACCTCAAAAAAAAATTTATCTCATTGTCAAAAATAATTGTTAATTTGAAACATCATATATACAGGACAAGAAAAAACAGGGAGATTAATATAGCCACATCTTAAACTACATAGTGCCTATTTCTATGGGCAATATGACAACAATAGGTCACATATGCACTGCCAGATAACTTAAGCTAGTAATTTTGGGACTTACCAACCAAACAGAACTCAATACATATATACTAATTTATACTCCAAGACAACCAGCAAGCAAACATGAGTGAACTGAGTAGTATTGAACTAACAGGGAGCAGCACATACGCTAGCTAGCTTAATCATGTAAAAAAATTGTTCGAGACGGAGAGAGATGTATCTCACCTTCTGCCTCCACCAGCGCCATCCATGGTCGGCGCCGCCCCAGACCGGCTTACCCATATGCAGCACGCCACCGGAGCGCCTCGCGCAATGCCGTCTCCTAGCCAGCGCGCAGCCCTCCGGCCGGCCCCATCCCTAGCAGATCTGCCCCAAGTGCCGCCCTCTCATGCCGCCTCTAGCACCAGCCGCAAGCGCCCTCAAGCGCTGCCACAAGCGTCGCCCACCAATCGGCGCGGCCAAGCCCTCGCCAACTGCCTCGTTCCGCGCCAGCCGGGCGAGCTCGCAGCCTTGCGCTGCGACCTTACCGCTGATGTGAGGCGTGCGGTGCCGCGGCAGCGAGCGCATCGGCAACGTCGGAGAAGTAGCTACCGATGGCGACAGGGCCGGCGGCCGGCTTAAGGTGGAGAGGAACCCTAGCTTCGAGGATATGATCGAATGTGTTTCACTTTCCCCCGCCCCATTTGTTTATTTTGGTCCACGCCTTTCAACCCGCTTGGGGGCATTTTTCCGGCAGATGGTTAGCCAGAGATTGCTAGTTTTCCCAGCAGATCGTTTACCGGTAATTAATTCGTTTTCCCGATAGACAGTCAGCCGATAAAACTTACTTTTCCCGTCGCACCATTTGCCGATGATATTTATTATTATTCCTCGCAGAATATGTGGCGGTATTTTAGATTTTTACCGACAGACTTCTACCCATAATTGTGTGTTGTGGTGTAGTGTTGGGGCTGTCTTCTTCTTCTTGTTACTTCGTGGTTCACCGTGCATGTTGGTGGATGGCGGATTAGTTGGCGATGGCAGAATACATGGGGTAACCAGGGCCCATGTAATGCCTATCACAGCCGGTGACATTTGGCTATGCTCGCCCGTGTCGCTTGAACTTATCCTCGTCAAGCTTCACATTGGAGTAGTTGAACTTGGGGAATGCACGGTTAGCACTCGGCTTGAAATTGAAGTTGACGGCTTTGCTGCGTCATCGGGGATGTTCCCGCTTGTTGGCTTTTGGACTTGTCGTTGACGAGTCTTGACCACTGAAGTTGATGTAGTCGACATTGAGATCCTCCTTAACGGTATATTCTCGTTAGGCGAATTCGTCGGTACTACGGAACTGGGATCTCCACAGTACCCTTGATGGAATATTCATCATCAGGAAAGTTGGTTAGCACCGTGTAATTGGGATCTCCATGATACTGTTGATGGGATGTTCATCATCGGAAGTGTGTTGGTGATACTGTGGAACTGGGCTCTCCACGATATCCTTTATGGAATGTTCGTCATCGAAGGAAGATGTTGTTGAAGATCTCCTTAACGGAATGTTCCTCGTCGGAGAGTTGGTTGGCACCGTGGAACTGGGATCTCCTCGGTACCCTTGATGGAACGTTCATCATCAGAAGAGTGTTGGTGATATCATGGAACTGGGCTCTCCACGATATCCTTGATGGAATGTTCGTCATCGAAGGAAGATGTTGTTGAAGATCTCCTTAACGGAATGTTCGTCGTCAGAGAGTTGGTTGGCACCATGGAACTGGGATCTCCTCGGTACCCTTGATGGAATGTTTGTCATCAGAAGAGTGTTGGTGATATCATGGAATTGGGCTCTCCACAATATCCTTGATGGAATGTTCATCATCGGGAGTTGATTTGTATCGTGGAATTGGGATCTCCACAATATCGTTGATGGAATGTTCGTCATCAGAGGATTGTTGGTGATATCGTGGAACTGGGATCTCCGCAGTATTCTTGATGGAATATTCATCATAGAAGGAAGGTGTTGTTGAAGATCTCCTTAACGGGATGTTCGTCGTCAGGAGAGTTGGTTGGCACCGTGGATCTGGGATCTCCACGGTACCCTTGATGGAATGTTCGTCATCAAAAGAGTGTTGGTGATATCGTGGAACTGGGATCTCCACAATATCCTCGATAGGATAATCGTCATCGTCTTGGTATTCATTGAAGTTTCTTCGTCCTAACGGAAGTCCGTCGATAGGAGGTATGTCGGTACCGTGGAATTGGGATCTCCACGATACCGTTGGCCTTCAGGGTCTTGTTCGCCTTCGGGGACGGGTTTACCGGAACGGTGTTTCGTTCAGGTTGATGTGACGGCAAGCTCCATCGACGCTGGTAGAGTCGTTGGAGAAGATCGCCAACGACCTCGAGTCATTGAGTCATTGTCTCCATGATGTTGTTATTCTTACCGCCGAGGAAGAGTTTGGACGCCACGCCGGAGAGATGAATGCCGCCGCCGCACACTGGGCCAAGGGAGATAGCCGCCGCCACCATACGCCGGGCATTGAATTAAAGGAAGGGCGGAGCTGTGAGCCTTCTTGTGGATCTAGGGTTCGGGGAAGAGATGGTTGCCACGTGCTAGGACGAGGTCAAGGGCACGCCGGCCACCTCGGGCGCCGCTTGCACCACGCCGTGGGAGATCAGGACGTCGCCATGATTGGAGAAGGGCAGCCGCCGCCAAGATCCGGAGATGGGGAACGGGTCGTCGCCGGTGTCGTTGAGGCCACGTCACCGGAAGTACAGGTCGCCGCCGTCGGTTTGGACGCCGCCGCGCCATGGAAGACGAGCCGAGCCAATGCCTGTAGATGAGAAGTTGGCCTTTGGGTGACCGTTGCCGCCTGTGTGTGGAAAGGCTGTGCCGTTGGTCGTGCCGTGTGTGTAGGGGAAAGATTGCGCTGCCATGATGCCGTGCGTTGGGAGAGGAAGAGGGCAGGATTGGCCACGCCGGGTTCCTGCCGTTAACGCCATGGAGACGGGGGCGGCACGCTGGCCGCCCTGGTAGTTGTGCACACACAGAGAGAGAGAGAAACGAGCGTGGAGAGAGATGGGGAGGGCGGCGCGCCAGCCGCCGCCTCCCCTTTTACCCTTTTATTTTTTCTTGTTTTTCCCTACCGTCGGCTTCTCTATTTTCCTCCCCTTCTAGGGTTTTTCCCGTACTGGTATTTATAACCTGTAATTAGGGTTTTTCTGATAATGGGCCAAAATTGGGCCGGCTTGATTTCGGCCAAATAATTCTAGGATTGCGGGTCGATTGATGCCAAAAAAAAAATTTCCCATCAAACACAAGCCACTTCTCCGTCGCCGGTAATGGGAAAGAAAACTTGGAGCTGATCCCCGAGCCCTAGTAAACCTTCTGAACCTAGTGAGCTCCAGCTCTTCCTCGAGGAAATGAGGCGGTTTCCAATTTGGATCACCGCTACTACCTTCGCTGTTTGGTTAGCCTTCGTCATCTGGTTTCTGTGGAACTACCATAGTTATAGTATGTAGCCGTTTCAGGACTTAGATCCTAAATTTGTATCTTGTAATATGTGTAGGTCGATGATGCCAAGTATTGTTACGACCATGTTTGTTGTATTGTGTTTCGCATGAAATAAAAATTCTGTGTGATTTATGAAAAACTATATCTATATATATGTAAAGGATGTTACAACTTTCCTTCTTAATGCCTATCTCATCTGATCCTCAGAATGGTGAACACTCAGATCAATAGTGATCGCCACGGTCAGTCCAGGGCTTGTACACCATCAAAGCATAGTGGTGGCTCACCACAAGGACAGAATGCTCAAAGTTTGGAGCAAACTCCAGCTCAAACCCCAGTTCCAACCCCACCTCCACCTCCATCGGCTGAACCAACTGTCCCTCAACTTATGGCAATGCAGCACCAAATGATGCAACTGCTTACTCAAGATGTGAATCAATCTCAGTCCCAAGCTACTGCCATACTGACATATCAGCCTCCACAACCGCCTGCTTCACACCTGGCAGAATTTCAGCGAACTAGGCCCCTCGACTTTTGCTGGCTCCACGGATCCCATGGACGCAGAAAACTGGCTTAGGGATGTGGAAAATAACTTCTCCTGGCTCAATTTGACGAGCATGAGAGTGTGATGTTTGCTGCTCATCAACTGTCCAACACTGCAGCAAACTGGTGGGAGAATTTTTACAACGCCCATGATCATTCTCACCATATCACCTGGAAGAATTTGCTCAAGCTTTTGGAAATGCTCATGTCCCTATAGGAGTCTTGGAACGCAAGAGGCGTGAATTCAAAGATTTACAGCAAGGGACTATGACCATGACTATCTCAACAATTTTAACCAGTTGGCACGTTGTGCTCCTCGTGACGTGTCCACTGATGAAGACAAAATTTGGTATTTTATGGAAGGAATGGACCCTGAGATCAAGGCTCTCATTGCCTCCAATGAATACAACACCTTTCAGGACATGGTTGATAAGGCACAAATCCAAGAAGATATCCAACATCAAAGGATTGCTGCTCGCAAAAGAATGATGGCTATGCAGCCTCAGCAGCCCAACCCAAGAGGACGATTTGCTCCTGCTCCACCCAATAAACAGAATCGTCCAAATCAAGATCGAGTGCAGTTCCCTGTTGCTCGTCCAGTTTTTCCTCTAGCTCGCCCCAACCCAGTAGCTCCACCCAGAAAGGATATGTGAAATATCAGGTGCTTTGCTTGCAACCAGTTTGGGCACTACTCCAACAACTGCCCGAAGAAAAATCAGAACACCACACCAAATCAAGGCTAGAATCAAGCCATGCTTGGTGCCAACCGTATTCCCCCTCCTCCTCCCAAGAACCCTCAAGCAATGGGAAGAGGCCAAGTGAATCATATCACTCCAGAAGAAGCTCAAGAGGTCCGAAAGTTGTGATGGGTACGTTCCTTGTTAATTCTGTAGCTGCTAATGCATTATTTATTTCTGGAGCAACGCACTCATTCATATCAAAAGTTTTTGTACAAAAACATAAGATGGGACCTATGGGATTAATAAGGCCACTATTAATTCAATCTCCTGGCAAAGAGATTAAGACCTCCTTAGTTTGCCCTGAGTCAGAAATCCAAATAAAGGGAGAGAAATTTCTAGCTAACCTTATCCTAATAGAGTCCCAAGGAATAGAAGTCATTTTGGGAATGGATTGGTTAAGCAAATATAAAGGACAAATTGATTGTGCCAGTCGGGGAATCAGTCTTGAAACCCCATATGGACAAAAAATATGCTTTGCTTCCAACTTGCAACCACAAGGTCTGATTACTCTAAACAAGATAAAGGGTGTAACTCTAGAGTCTATACCCATTGTCAAGGAATATCCGGATGTTTTTCCCGAAGAATTAGCTGGCATGCCACCTGATAGAGATGTGGAATTCTCAATCGATCTTGTGCCTGGAACTGCCCCAATTGCCCTAAGACCATATAGACTGTCTGCCGAATTGCTAGCGGAACTCAAGAAGAAGGTTGAGGAACTACAGTAAAAAGGATTTATCCGCCCTAGCACTTCACCCTGGGGAGCCCCTGTAATTTTTGTGGCTAAGAAAGATAGTAGCTTTGAGGATGTGTGTGGACTATAGAGCTCTAAATGCTACTACCATCAAAAATAAGTACCCACTGCCAAGAATTGATGATTTGTTTGACCAATTAGAAGGGGCTTGTGTGTTTTCAAAAATTGATTTAAGGTCAGGGTACCACCAGATTAAAATCAATAAGGAGGATATACCCAAAATAGCATTTGCGACCCGGTATGGATTATATGAGTACACCGTGATGTCATTCGAATTAACCAATGCCCCTGCTATATTTATGGCATTAATGAATAAGATATTTATGGAATATTTGGATAAATTCGTAGTGGATTTTGTAGATGATATATTGATTTACTCCAAAAATAAAGAAGAGCATGGAATCCATCTAGAAATAGTACTGGAAAAACATAGAGAACATCAGCTTTATGCTAAATTTGAAAAATGCACATTCTGTCTAGAGGAAATTTCTTTCGTTGGACATGTGATATCGGCTGGAGGTATAGCTGTTGATCCTAGCAAAGTAAAAGATGTGTTGAATTGGGAGCCACCTAAAACAGTGATCAAACTGAGAGGATTTCTTGGATTAGCTGGTTATTATCGAAGATTTATTGCTGATTTTTCCAAGACAGCAAAACCATTGACCAACCACTTAAAGAAAGATTAGAAATACGTTTGGACCCCAGAATGCCAATAGTTTTGAAGAGTTGAAAAAGAGACTAACTACTGCACCAGCTCTTACTCTCCCCGACCTCCAGAAAAGTTTTCAAGTATACTATGATGCATCTCTGAATGGTGTTGGATGTGTACTCATGCAAGACAAGAAAGTAGTAGCTTATGCATCAAGGCAGTTAAAGCCGCATGAGAAAAATTACACGACCCATGATCTGGAGTTAGCTGCAGTGGTGCATACATTAAAGATATGGCGACATTACTTGATTGGAAACAGAACTGAAATATATACGGATCATAAGAGTTTAAAATATATATTCACCCAACCGGATTTAAACCTGAGACAACGAAGATGGTTGGAATTAATAAAGGATTATGATATCGGAATAAATTGTTATGTTGGAAAGGCCAATGTTGTGGCAGATGCATTAAGGCCCTGTTCTTTTGAGCTGATCTGAAAGGCTGAACATTGAGAGCTTCTCGAGGTAGTCTCGAGATTTGGATACATTTCATTGGACTTGCTTTTTAAAGCGTTAGAACCCACCTTCAAAACAGCGAAAAAATGAACTAAAAAAACTCAAAACATATGTGTTTTCAAAATGTAGATAAGTCGTTAAGCTGTTAAGCCGTTAAGCTCAAAAGAACTGGGCCTAGTCAAAAAGCATACTGTAATAACCTCATGGTCAAAGAGTTTCAAACTCTATTATACCAAGAACTGGTCCGGATAAATATGGAAATAATGACCCCTGGATGTCTCAACACTTTAGTACTGCAACCCACCTTACTGGATCAAATCAAATCAAATCAAGTTAAGGATGTGGAAATAAAAGAAATTAAGGAAAAATTAAGGAAGGAAAAACCCCGGAATTTTAGGAAGATAAAGGAGTCATGTGGTTACGAAAAAGAATTGTTGTACCTAAGGATAAAGAGTTAAGGGGATTAATTCTAAAGGAAGCTCATGATTCTCCTCTCTCATTACACCCTGGAAGTACTATGATGTACTCGGATTTAAAGCAATCCTATTGGTGGAAAGGTATATATGAAAAAGGATATAGCTGAATATGTGGCACTGTGTGATATCTGCCAAAGTGTAAAAGCCGAACATCAAAGACCTGCTGGATTGTTGCAAACCTTGAAAATTCCGGAATGGAAGTGGTCTGAAATAGGCATGGATTTTATTGTGGGACTACCCAGAACCTAGTCGGGTTTTGATTCTATTTGGGTTATTGTGGACTGTCTTTCCAAGGTTTCCCACTTTATACCAGTCCAAATTGACTACCCTAGAGCTAAGTTAGCTAACCTATATATGTCAAAAATTGTATGCCTGCATGGCGTACCGAAAAAGATAGTATCAGATCGAGCAACCCAGTTCACCTCAAAATTTTGGCAAAAACTTCATAAAGCATTGGGAACAAGACTTAACTTCGGTACTGGTTATCACCCACAAACTGATGGCCAAACTGAAAGGATCAACCAAATCCTAGAAGATATGCTACGTGCATGTGCCTTAGCAAACCAATCTAGTTGGGATAAACAGTAGTGCTATGCTGATTTGCATACAATAACAGCTATCAGTCGAGTATTCAGATGGCACCATTTGAGGCACAGTATGGAAGAAAGTGTAGAACTCCCTTGTACTGGCACGAGACTGGAGAAGCTAAGGTGTTTGGACACGAAATTTTGCAAGCAGCTGAAAAACAAGTCCAAGAAGTAAGGCAAAGACCCAAGGAAGCACAAACAAGACAGAAGAGCTATGCCGACAACCGCGAACAGAGCTCAGTTTTGCCATTGGAGATTTTGTATACCTAAGGGTCTCCCAACTTAGCGGAATGCGTCGTTTTCAACTAAGCGACAAGTTGTCACCAAGGTTTGTTGGACCATTCAAGGTTCTTGCCAAGAGAGGTGCAGTGGCATACAAATTAGAGCTACCTAAGAAGATGGCCGGTATACATGACGTATTCATGTGTCCCAATTAAAGAAATGTTTGTGTGCTCCTAAAGAGCAAATATCCCTAGAACCCCTGGATGTGCTGCAAGATTTGACATATAAGGAATACGCCACCAAGATCTTGGATGAAGCTGTACGAATTACCCGAACCAAATCCATCCAATTCTGCCGAGTTCAATGGAGTAATCACTCTGAGGCCCTGTTTGTTTGAGCTTCTAGCCAGCTTTTAGCCTTAGAAGCCAGAAGCTCAAACAAACAGCCAGCTTTTGGAACCCCCTTCAAAGAAGCCAAAAGCCACCAAAAGCCCAATTTGTACTGTGATCTGAGCTTTTCCCAGAAGCTAGTTTTTTGTGGCTTTCCCAGAAGCAGCTTTTAGAGAAGCTGCAGCTCAAACAAACAGGGCCTGAAGCAGAAGCAACCTGGGAACGAGAGGATGACCTTCGTGCAGAGTTCCCGGATCTCTTTTCCGACCTGTCAGAATCTCGAGGTCGAGATTCTCGTTAGGGGGGTAGGTTTGTAACATCCTTAATTTTTTAAAAGCATTGATTTTAAAATTTAATTTGTATTTATATTTATTTAACAAAATCATGAGAGAAATCTTATTGGAACTTTAAAATTATTTCCCAAATTATAATTAAGAAAGCATAAGGAAAATGTAATAAGGCTCCAATTAAAGTACATATATTTAAGAAAGCATGAGAAAAATATTTTGAACCATACCTAAAAACTATTCACTAATTTGTATTTAAGAAAGCATAAAACAATATATATGTATATGTATATACAAATATTTTTGTCCAAGCAAAAATATACAAATAAACATGAATTGTATTTTAATACACACGGATTTACAAAAAAAATTTGGCAAAACAAAAATTGGAGTTAAGAGGAAGAAAGGGAAGGTAAAACGAGGAAATAAAATCTTTATAAAAGAAAATCGGGTCGAAACCTTATCTCTAGCCCAGCTCCTCCTCATCCTCTCCCTCAGCCCAGCTCTTTCTCCCCTCGGCCTGCCCGGTCCAGCCCAGCCGCGTCGCAGCAGTCCCTGCTGGTCGGACCCACCAGTCACCCTCATACCCTCTCCCTTACTGTACAGCCAGGCCCACATGTCATACGCTTCTCCCACCTCCCGCTCCCCCTTCTCTCTCCTTCACTGCTCGCTGGCCGATGACACCGTGGATCCGTACCAAAGTAAGGTCGCCGCCGCAACCCATCGTCGCACGCCGCCGCCGTCGTGGACGTCCTCCCCAATCTTCCTTCCCCCAAGCACGCCGCCGCCGTGCTTGACCGAAACCATGCCACCAAGGTCGCCGCCACCCTATGTTGCAAGACCCCGCAACCCGCGTCCCCAACCTGTGCCAACCAGCACAGCACGCTTCCGCATCGCCTATAAATACCGATTCACCGCGCCGCCATGCCCCCATCCCAATTTCGCCGGCGCCGAAGAAGGTGACCCCGCGCAAGCTCGCCTCATCGATCTCCATGGCATAGGACGCCGCCAGTAGGTCCGCCACATGTTTTCATCCATTCCCCTCAGAAACCCGTGCCAATTATTGCCAGAGCCCGCCCCAACACCGTTGCCATCTCCGGCGAGCCGCCACCACCGCCGTGGGCACGATTGCACACGGTAACCTCCCACGCCTATACCACCAAGAGGTTTCTCCCGCTAAGCTCTATCTCCTGGAACTCTCACCTCGCCGGAGGAGCCACCATCGCGCCGGCGCCGTCGCCGGAACCGCCACAGCTAGCTCGCCTGGTCACCGATAAGGCGAGACCACTGTCGATGGCCCCAAATGAGCTCATGCCGCGTTCTGGCCTTGTTGGGCCATATAGCAGATAGATGGGCCGGCGCTATTCCATCCCAGTGTTTCAGCCGTAGAAACACATTAAAACCCCTTTTAATTCCATTAAATATTCAGAAAACCATATTAAATTCATTTCTCAACAGAAAATGTCAAATAAACCCTTTTAATTCCATTAAATATTCTGAAAACCATATTAAATTCATTTCTCAACAGAAAATGTCAAATAAATTTCTACAAATTTAGAAAAATGAAATCTTCTCAAATAAATTACTTTTGCAATTTGGAAAATTCATTTGAATAATTTGTGTGTATATTTTGTGTATAGACACCGGTGCCCCTGGACTGGATTGTGATCTAGGCAAACTTTTCGACGCTGCTCCGTTTGATGGCAAGACTTCTTGACGTATATTCTATGTTTCTATTTGTTGCAAAATATTTGTGTAATGTTTAAAGGTAAGAATTGCATGATATTTGCTTGAATAATAATTTGGGAAAAATAGTTAATAGCTGAAAAAGACAAATGATTTCGCCCTGACATTATTATTTATCAAACCTAGAAGTGTGAATGGTATATGGGTTTATTTTGTAACAAGACATGTTTATGGTGGAAACATGGAACTTGGTAAAAACAACAAATATATTACATGAAATAATGGCCACTTTGTTATAAAAGTTGCATTATTTCATGTGGGATAGTGATGAGACTTTAAGTTTGGATTTTGGTAATATTAAAAGGTTGGGAAATGAGAAAATAATGCTTTCATGATGAAATAAAGATTTTGGTACTAAAAACCCGCATTTGACTGAGAAGGAAGGACCACTACCGTTAGGGTACGGGTTTACAGCACAATATCCGTGTCTAACTGTTAGTCGGCCAAACACCCTATCGCATCACACAGTCAGACGGCAATACTTTTTCCCGACGGCACTGAGGCGTCGGCCATAGTCCCGTCGACAATAGTTTTTATCGACGGACAGAGCTTTGTCGACTAACTGGTGGATGGCAATTTGGAATTTTTGCCGACGGACTTGTATTACCGACGGACTGCTATTTGCCGACGGTTCTTTTGCACCTACGAACAGAAGGTCGGTAGTGCCTTCATTACCGACTGACTAGTAGACGCAATATATGGTTTTTGCCGACACACAGTCAGTTGGCATGTTATAATTTGGATTAAAAAAAATTGACAAATCAAATGTGAAAACTTGGAATCGAACATCAACAAGATAAATGAAGTTCCAACAGGTCTCAAAATATCACATAGCTCCAATATATAGTAGCCATTCACACATTCAGACACTAGACACTATATCATGAGGATTGACAGATAAATGAATAAGTTCATTGTCCAAAAACATCGCATAGCTCAAAATGATAATCATTCAGTCATTTAAACATGACTACAAGTTGTTTAGAACCATAACACTACAATTCTGGAAATTATAATCCAAAAGATGATTTATCATACATCAAACGTTCATTCAAATAAAACAGAATCTCGCATGCATGTGTGAATACATGTGTGAACTGAATCTCTCAATATTGCCAAATGTTCTACGTCCTTCCAAGGTTAGTCCTTCCAAGGTTACCTAAAAAATAACAAGACAATTAGAACTCAATTTGTGTTTACATCACAATACGATAGTTAGAATGAAAGGAACAAACCAAGGATCAGAACAATAATCTAATAGGCAAGCCAACACAATTAAAACATTCATATTTGCTCAAAGTACCACCATGTGTCGGGGATTAGATCACGGCCCATTGCCATGGCCCACTCCCTGACGGCCCAATCGAACAGCCTACCAGGGCCTAGCTCCCTGGAAGGTCCTATCGGGCCCATGTGCATCCTGCCGAACAGCTTCTTGGCTAGCACGGTGCGTAATGGCCTAGGATTCGTGTTTGAGTCCGACTCGAACAGAGTTCTGCACGGCTACGAGAAGACCCGGACGTGGTTTCCCGGATTGGATTAGGAGTCGTGATCCCCAAGATTAGGAGATTACCTTATCTACCGTAGGTTATATTTGGCATGTCTTGAGTTAATTCACGATCTCGTAGTTAGCCGGCCCGATATTCCTCGGTAGGTCGGTTTGTTCCGATTATATAAACAGGCCCTACGGCGCTTAGAGGATCCCCGGCTTTGAGTTTTACATCTTAGCATCTAGCTTAGATCCTCGGACTTTAGATTTTCGATACTACTACCGAGACCTCATCGATCTCGCCAATTCCACCTTGTAATTCTCTTTGCTATAAAGAAATCTTTGGACGAGGGCTATTATCTCTCGGGATAAAACCCATGTCTCTTGTTCGTTCTTTGTTCGTGGTTGTTGGCGTGTCTCCTATCTCCTCTTTGAAGAACCTTGGTTGACTTGGGTCAATATCCCAACCGTCGACAGCTGGCGCCGTCCGTGGGGACACGCAGATCGAGCATGTCGAACTCCGTCGGCGATACAGAGATACTTCCTGAGGGCTACGACTCAGAGGGGCAGGATGTTTCATCCCCTGTCAGTTCAGATGGATCCGTTCGGTCTCGAACACTTTCCGCATCCGAGGCAGATGTCTCCGCCTATATGGCAGAGATAGCCTCAGTTCGCACTCCCGACATTGACGATGACTACGGGACCGATGATCTTTACGACGGTTTAGATTTATCAGATTTCAAGGCTATATCGGTAGATTCTACCCGTGGAGACATAGCGATGACACCGTCTAGCATACCTTCGCACGGCCCCCGCAGCATTAACATGGCCGATGTAGGAACCTCCGAGGATCCCGTGCGGCCGTGGCGGCGGGCGAGGTCGCGGAGTTAATTCGCTCGGCATCAAGGCGAGGTGCGGCTGCCGCCGCTTTCGCGAGCAAGACGCCATTCGCCGCAACCTCGACGATTCTATCAACCAGATCAGAGCACGTTCGCGATCGGTGCAAGCGACGCGTCGCGACTCCACCTCGCGTGCCCTCGCCAAGTCTCCCGAAGCTTCTCTGTCGGGTTAGTTCCCCAGAACGGACTCGGTCGGGCAGAACGCGGATGCCTCGGGGGTCCCAGAACCCCTAGAGCAGAGTCGGGAATGACTCGCGGCCATGGCTTCGGTGATTAGATCCACCAACCAGGCCAACCTCGCCCGTATGGGCGACGCTGTTGCTTCTAACCTAGAACGATTGGCCGAGGGCCTAAAGTCTCAAGGAGAAGTCAACAACTCCTCCAGGCAGCGCAGCCAAACTGCCCGGAATGGTTCGGACAGCTCTGATCGATCACGTGACCTCCGTCGCCATCGAAGGATCACTGTCCATGAGCAGGCTACCCGTGGTCGCCGTCGCTCGCCAAGTCCTCGTAGTCATCGCGACAACAGGGACAAGCGCGCACGCGATGACCACGGACGGTCCCCTCGTGAGGAGTGCGTCGTCGCGACCACGAGGAAGGAGCGTGGCGGGTTGTCCCGGAGAGAGTTTCTCCAGGCCGAATCATCCCGTTCAGCAGGAGTTCCTCCGCGCAACAGGACCAACGTCTTCTCAAGACTAGGTTCTGCCGGGGAAGGTGGCCGGTCGTATGCTTTGGGCTGCAGGACTTTCTCTGACGAGCTTCGGGCTGTCCGGTGGCCCTCAAAGTTCAAGCCCGGTCACATGGAGAGGTACAATGGGACTCGAACCGGAGGAATTCCTTTCCATCTACGCCACGGCCATCATGGCGGTCGGGGTGACAAGCTCGTTATGGCTAATTACCTCCGATCCTTGAGGGCGCCGCCGGACGTGGTCGTTCAATCGGCGGAGGGTTCCATCGGCTTATGGAACCAGCTTTGTGACGCTCGATCGCTAATTTCCGGAGCTATTACGTGCGTCTGGGCAAGGAGGATGATCTGCACGGATGATCCGGATGAGCGGGAGACCCTCCGCAACTTTGTGAAGCGTTTCATTAAGATCCGCAATACAATCCCGAACATCTCGGATGAATCATTGTCCGCGCCTTCAAAAGCGGAGTCGCGACGAAGCGGCTCACCCAGATCTCGAGATCAATGAGACTGGACCGCCAATGACCTGTTCAAGGCGGCTGATCGCTATGCCAATGCGGCAGAGCGCGTTCAGTACAAGAAGGCGTTTGACAAAAGCGGCCGCCGCCCAACTGGTGTGGATGAGAAGAAGAAGAGAAGAAGAACCACGGTGACAAGAAGCCCCAGAAGAAGAAGAATAAAGGTGATGCGAACAATACCGTTGCTGGTATGGATCGAGCACCTCCTCCCAAGGATGGGCAGAAGAAGCCCAACAATAACTACAAGGGCAAAAAGCCTGCTCAGGGAGGCGGACAAGGCAAGAAAGGTCCAAGCGACCGATTTTGCAAGTTCCACCAGCACTACGGGCACGACATACGCCATTGCAGAACTTGGGCCGCAAAGCTCAAAGATTTCTACAACGGCAAGGGCCCAATGCCCACCCTGCCCGAACAAGGTGATGCCGGTAAGGCCAAGCGCCAAACCGACGATGGTGATCGGGAAGATGATGATGAATATCAAGAACCCGTGAACCATATCGCCGTCATCTTCGGTGGCTCCTCGGCTTATACCTCTCGACGCAGCCTCAAGGAAGCTGCTCGGGAGGTCCACAACATCGAAAAGGCAAAATCTCAGCCCGAATCGATGAAGTGGACCGAGGTCCCCATCTCCTTCTCTCAGGAGGATTGCCCCTTTGGGATGACCAAGCCTCGTGGCTCCCTCGGTGGTCGCCCGACCATCAACAACGCAAGAGTTGGCCGTGTACTGCGTGAGCGGCGGAGAGCTTTGGACTTGCTTTACGCTAAGGTCTTGGACGAGATGCGATTCCTCGTTCTAAGTCAAGGAAGTCGCAATGCCCTTCTACGGATTGTTCCGGAGAAGCGATCAAGCCGTTAGGGCGTGTTGTCCGCCGATTACCTTCGCAACCCAAGCAACTTCGGACGAGTTGATCACTTTCGGCGTGGTCGACTTCCCATCCGCAGATAACGCGATTTTGGGCGAGCCATCTCTTGGTAAGTTTATGGTCGTGTCCCACCACGCTTATCATTGCGTGAAGATACCGGTCCTAACGGTGTGATCACGGTCAAGGGCAACTACAAAGCTGCTCGATTGCGACGAACAGTCCCTCGCCAGTCGACCAACTTCCGCCATGTCTCAAGTTCCGAGACCAAGTCTCAGACGCCCTAGGGTCTCCCTTGACCCGGGGAGAAACCAAGGAAGTTCCATTGTCCCTTGATGATACTTTCAGATAGTTCACTTGGGGCCAATTTGGACCCCAAATAGGAAAGCGAGCTCATTGCCTTCCTCCGAGCTAACGCAGATGTGTTTGCACAGGAGCCATCGACATGCCCGAGTCCCAAGGAGGTCATCAAGCACAAACCGCTGTCCGTGGGACAAAAAGCCTGCTCGCTAGAAGTTTAAATGCTTTTGAATTCAAATAGGGATCATCAAAGATCGACAGCAAACCTTTCATTGCCGGAGTTCATCCGCGAGGTTGATCACACCGAGTGGTTAGCCAACCCTGTCATTGTAAAGAAGAAAGGTGGCAAGTGGAGGATGTGTGTCGATCACACAGATCTGAACGCTGCTTCTCCTAAGGACAATTTCCCGTTGCCTCGTATTGACCAGCTGGTCGATGCGAAAAGCGGATCCAGCCTCTGAGTTTTTAGATGCTTACTCGGTTATCACCAAATAAGCATCTCCCGAGGATGAAGAGAAGCGCCTTCATCACCCCTTCGCACTACGCTGCTCGACCATGTCTTTCGGTCTGCGCAATGTTGGTGCCACGTTCGGTAGCTTTAATGGAGAAGACCTTCCCGAGCAATGTGGAAAAACACGGAGGTCTATGTCGATGACATAGTTGTAAAGAGCAAGTATGCTCTAGATCATGTAAAAGACCTGGCAGAGACCTTTCGTAATCTCACCAGGCATCGAATAAAATTAAATCCAGAGAAGTGTACCTTTGGTGTTCGATCTGGAATGTTGCTCGGTTATGTTATTGGTTCGCAAGGTATTTCTGCCAACCCTGAAAAAATCGAGGCCATTGAAAATATGCAGGCTCCAACTACCGTAAAGGAAGTACAGAGCCTCACTGGGCGGATGGCTGCTCTAAGCAGGTTTATTTCCCGTCAAGGCGAACGCGGGCTGCCCTTCTTTAAAGCCCTACGCAAGCACAATGGTTTCGAGTGGACAGAAGAAGCTGATAGATCCTTCCAGGATCTGAAGCGATACCTGTCCAACCCTCTCGTCTTGACTACCCCGCGGCATGGCGAGCAGCTCCTGTTGTACCTAGGTTGTACGCCACAAGCGGTGAGCGCGGTCTTGACGGTCGAAAGGGAAGGCATACAGCGACCAATCTATTACGTGAGCGAGGTACTTCACGGATCAAAGGAGCGTTACCACGAGGTCCGTGGTTACTCCACGCCTTGCTCATGTCCTCCGTGAAGCTTCGCCACTACTTCGAAAGATCAAATATCTGGTCCCGACCACGTTCCCTCGGGAGAAATCCTACGGAACAAGGAATCTAGTGGACGATAGCTAAGTGGGCAATGGAACTAGCGAGTTTGATCTCGTTATTTCTTCGCCCGAACGCTATTAAGTCACGTGTCTGGTGACTTTGTCGCCGAATGGACTTGCCGCCCAAATCCTGTGAAGCTTCGAGCAACCCGATGAACCCCTTGACCATGTTTTTGATGGCTCGCGACAGAAACTCGGGGCTGGTTTTGTTCTCATCTCCTCGGGAGAGCAACTCGAGATTCTATCCAACTACACTTTGCGGCGACTAACAACGCCGCAGAGTACGAACCCTCCTCGCGGGACTAAGCGTGCAAGTCGCTTGGTGTCCAACGGCTAAGCGTGAAGGGAGATTCACGGTGGTCATCAATCAGTTAACAAGGAGTATCGGTCTTTGCGATGACTCAATGGCGCGATACGGTTGAAGTGAGGAAGTTGGGCGGCATTTTCGATTTTTGAAGTGCTCTTCGTGTCTGGAAGGACAACTTCTGGCCGACCAGCTATCCAAGTTTGGATCCTCACGCGAACCTCGCTCCGGCAGGTGCTCGTCGAGCACCTTTACAAGCCCTCAATCACGTCTCCGGACGAGGCAACAGAGGCAGTGGTCTTGTCTCCGTTATCGAAAGGTGTCGCGGATGGACAACGCCATTTGTCCGGTACCTTGCAGATGGGACCTTGCCCGACGACGAAGCCGAGCATTCCCGGCTTACAAGGCGTGCTGCTCCATACAAGCTTGTGGATGGCATCCTTTACCGCCAAGGTGCTCTGGGAGTTCTCTCCAAGTGCATCTCGCAACAGGAGGGTGTGTCCCTTCTTAGGGACATACACGAGGGTGCCTGCGGCAACCACGCCTCCTTCAGAACTCTGGTCGGCAAAGCGTTTCGCATGGGCTATTATTGGCCCACTGCGTTACAAGATGCCCGGGACATCGTGACTAAGTGCAAGGCTTGCCAATTTCATGCCCGGAAGGCACATAAGCCCGCCCAAGAGCTCCAAACGATCCCCCCTTCTTGGCCTTTCTCCACGTGGGGTCTGGATCTGCTTGGCCCATTCCCTAAGGGGTACAAGGGCTACACGCACTTGCTCGTCGCCATCGACGCCATCGACACTTTTACCAAGTGGATTAAGGCAGAGCCTGTGCCGTCTCTTCACGCCAAAACGGCTGTGCGCTTTTTCAAAAGCAACGTGGTCACGCGCTTTGGGATTCCCCATAAGCTGATCACGGATAACTGCACCAGCCCAAGCGAGCTATTCGAGAATCTGCGAACAAGCTGGGCACCAAGGTTCGCCGCTTCGCGGGCGCATCCACAGAGCAATGGAGCAGTCGAGCGAGCTAACGGACAGATCGTTCAGGGTATTAAACGGCGGGTGTTCGCTGCTCTCCGCGAGCACAACAAGGCCTGGGTCGATGAAGTTCCTTCCGTCCTCTGGGCAGTTCGCACCACGACCAGCCGGGCAACTGGGGAAACTCCTTTCCAACTGGTCTACGGTGCAGAAGCCATCCTGCCCGCCAAAATAGTACTCGGTTCGCCTCGCACGAGCTCGATCAACTTAGTTGACGACTAGCAAGGGCGCCTACTCGATCTCGATCTCCTCGGAGGCACACGCGAACGGGCACAAGTCAGAATGGCACGCTACCAGCAAGATCTTCGCCGGCACGCTGCCAAGTCAGTTCGGCCAAGGGCTTTGAAGGCGGGCGACCTCGTTCTGCGCCGTGTCCAGAACTTGTCCAATGCCAACAAGTTAACTCCACGCTGGGAGGGCCCATTCACGGTCGTTTCTTACGCCGCCCGGGCTGTTCGCCTGGTAATGGAGGACGGGAGAGAGCTGACCAGCACTTGGAACATCGACCAGCTTCGTAAGTTCTTTGTGTAGGTCTTCTTTGTTCGCTTAGCCTCTGCGCTTTTTGTTAAACTTCGCGCCTTAGTTCGTCCAAGTCCCTCGGGCACCATGTAAAGTTCAATCCAATTCTCAGTGAATCCTCGCGGCCTCTGTACCCTTTTCACTACTCGTCTTCTCCGACTACTTTCTCTGGTAACACTTGATGGCTGCCCGGCCTTGCGAACTCTTGGCTCCGCACTTTTCAGGATCTTTCCCGCCGTATCTAGTTTCGATAAATTCCTAAACTCGTGGTTGCGTAACACGGCCTTTCCACCTTGCGGCTAAGTCGCTCTCGTAAGCCCTCCGGCAGAGGCACTTATCGCTTCAACACGACCACTTGGTAAAGTCTGCTCTTGTAAGCCCCCATGCGAGGCACTTTCCTTGTTCGGTTACTCTCGGAATTGCCTAACTTACGTCAACGAGCAGACTACGGAACAAATCGAGCAAGGTACGGGTGTCGCTCTATCTCTCTACGCACGTGCTCGAGTTCGCAAACTTAGGTTCTCGAGCATCGTCTGCATCGGGCTAGGTGTCGCTCTTTCTCTTGTGCACCTGTTCGGGTTCGCAAACTCAGGTTTCCGAGCAGATGCATAACGGGGGCTAGGAATTAGGCAAAGCGCTCTACCGGTTTTCTTAAACTTCCTAGCGCTGTTCGCTTTTCTCTTAGTTTCTGTTCGTTCTTGTCTTTTTGCTGCTCTTTTTTGCAGGAAAGAAGGTAAGTACTTTATTACATCACTCAAAAGTTTCAGGTACAAGGCCCTTTCGGGTTACAGTCGCGGTGCTACTTGGGAGCAAGCTGCTCCTTTAGCTCCTCAACTTCTAACTTGAGACGCACGACTTCGCCCTGAGCCTTGATCCCTTCCCGGGCTTCAGCTCGGAGGCGTTCGATCTCCTCCTTATTCCGCTTGGCTTGCGCCGCAGCCTCTGCCCGGATGGCCTCGGCCTCCTCGGTCTTGGCCTTGCACTGATCGGTCGAGCCTCGCCTGGCCGACTCATTGCTCGGCCGTCTTGAGCTGCTCGTCCAGCTCCTTGACCTTCCTCTCTGCGGTGATCGCCCTCACCGCCATCCCGCGCATCTCCTCGATCTCTCCCTGTGAGGCCCACAAGGTTGAGATTTTTGCTTGGAGACCCGCGGAAGTCTTTCTTCCTTGGCGAGCTGGGCCTTGAGTCTCTTGGCTTCCGCCGCAAGCTGGTCCCGCTGTTGGGAAACGTCAGCAAGCTGCTCTTTGAGCCACTTTGTGCGGCCCGGCTTCTCCCATGGTGCTCGCCTTAATGGCTTCTGCAAGCTCCTCGGCCTCTCCTAGGAGAGACTCGCAGAACGCCTCTCTTCGCCGGTTGGACTTTGAGCTCTTCACCTTCGCCTTCACCGGCTTCGACTTTGGTCGGTGGCAGAGGGCCCGCCTCGGACTCCCTCGTCCGGAGGTGCTCCGGAGGACGCCAAGATCTGGCGCTCCGCTCGATGGTGACGCCGTCCTCGAGCTCCTCCATGGTGTCCTTCAAGACCGAGAGAGAAGATTAGTTAGCGCCTTTCAAAGCTACCCAACCGAGCTAGACGTGGTCTTGGTGATTACCTTCCCAAGTCGTTGCTTCAGTCCGCGGCGCAGGCGGTCCTCGAGGCCATGCGTCACGAAGCCCCGCTCGTGCGGGATGAGACGGGTGCGTTGTTCCCGTCGCCGTCTTGTCCGCTCCTTCTTCCCGCTGGAGCGCATCTTCTCAAGAGCAGGAGCGACGGGCGAAGCGCTTTCGTCTCCGCGCTCCCTCTCCTCTTCCTCTTTTCTTCCGCCCAATGTCTTGGCGAGGCCGAGCTACTCGCGGGTGGCGCCGTTGTTTCCACGGGCAGGACGACTTGCGCGACCTGCTCGGGGGCTTCTTCTTATTCCTTGGCGGCTGGGGTTTCACCCTGCTCGCCGGAGAATCCCGTCGCCTCAGGGGTGAGCTGCCCCTGCGACGAAGTGCCTGGCAGGACCGGCTGCTCGGTCCCGTCCTGGGCAGCTTCCGGAGCCATCGCCTTGGCCCCGAAGTCCGTGGCGCCGCTCGCCGCCACTTTTGCCTCCAGCCGCTCCACCACGCCTTTGAGTGCGTCAATCTGCTCGCTGGAGCCCGGCGGGAGCAGGCTCCACGCCGCCAGCTTGTCCTTAAGGCTCGCCAGCCTCACTGCCCGTGACGCGCCATGTAGATGCTCGGGCAGCAGTGACCGCTCGAGCGCCCCCTCGACGTCGTCTGTGGCGATCTCCTCTTGGGCGGCTGATGGAAAGGAGATGATCGTCAAGTTTGATGCGGTTAGGAAAATCAAAGGTCAAAGGATCGATTTCTACATACCTGCCGTGGAAGGCTTGATCCTGATCTTCTTCGCTGGAACTTTCCGCCTCTTCCTCGGGGGCTCCTTGCCGGCTTCTCCGCCTTGGCCCTTGGGTGTTCGCGGCGACGAGCTCAACTCCCTGGTAAGCTGAGCGCTCCTCTCGGGCAGCGCAAGAAGTTTTTCCTTGTTTGCGACTTCTTCTTCGAGCCTCCTCTGCTCGGCGACCTGTTGCAGCCGATCCATGCGGCCAGGGTGAGCTTGCGTGTAACGCCTAAGCCAGAGGGCCATGGTCTTTACCTCTTCGTCGCTCTGCTCGGCGAGGAGGAGGGGCTTGATCTCTTCCCACTGGGGCGACTGCGCCCGCTTGGTCTGCCGCAGACGCAGCTCCGTCGCCATGGTGGTCTCTTCGATGGTGGCGGCCGCCGTGTCGCGATGAGCTCACAGAGGCTCGGCCGCCACCTTGGGCTTTGTGGCCGCCTTGGCCTTGCCCTTCTTCGCCTTCTCCTTCTCAGACCCGGAGAGCTCCTCTACGATCCCTCCAAGGATCACCGGTCCTCCTGCTGCTTTTGAGAAGCTTAACATTAGCATTTAAAACCACGGTGCAAGTCTAGCAACACGATCGAGTATAAGTGATTTACCTCGTGCATGCGGACAAGCACGCTATGCTGGCAGTATATGCCACCTCGCCGGTGACCTCCCCGTCCTTCTTCGCCGCCTTCAGCATGGCGTCGACCCGCTCGGTCACCCATGCGTCGGTTGGCTTCTCTACCCGGACAGATGGAGTCGTTAATTCCTATTCGGAGGAAGTGATCAATGAAGAGGTTGAGTCTTAAAGGCACTTACGGTGCTCTCCTTGTGATGTCTTCCCATCCTCTATCTTGTAGAAGGGATAGGACCTCCGCCGCGGATGACGGACCACATCATTGTGAAGTCCCGAATGATCTTCTACCCGTGAGCCCGAGGCTCACGAGGAGGAGATCTTCCTTGTCGTACCAATCCTCGGCGGACATCTCCGCCGAGGCATTGGGGTTCCTTTGCGGTGCCTTCCGGTGAAGACGAAGTTTGTTGTCGCCGCTCCGCTTGTCAGAGAACCACCTCACCCACCACGCGCCCATCGAGTCGACCGGCGGTGGGCGAGGGTACTGCAAGGCGTCGTCGGCGGTGGCCGGAGCTTGAGGTAGTAGCACCCAGGCGCGAAGCGGTGAGCTGCTCCTCGTCCTTGTGTAATAGTGGAGGAACAGCCCTACGGTGGATCGATGCTCAGATAGCCCTCGCACAGTGTGCGAAGACGCCATCCGGAGGATGGAGTTCGGATTGAGGTTCGCCACCTCTAATCCGCCGATGTTCAAGAAGGCCTCGACGAAGTCGCCTCGAAACCTCAACCCGAACAAGGCGAATCGCTCAAGTCGAACGAACTCTCCTCGAGCGGCTCCGAGTATCCTCCTCTCCGGCAGCCTCCAGCTACCGGTGTCGATGTGGCCCTCCTCCTCCCAGATCCTAAGGTCCTCCTCGGTCAAGCTAGTGCCTGTGAATTTGGCCATAGCGATTCCCAGGGCTGGATGAGCAGGGTTGGTGATGGAGTTTGGGTGCTTGATGCTGAGCGTGGTTGGAGCTAGGGCTTAGAGAGGAAAGGCGTGAGAGCAGAAGTGGCTGGCCGCGGGCAGCTTGGGTACTTTTGTAGTCCCGTGTGAGTGGCTCTGCAATGGTTTTGTCACAAACAGCTAGTTTTTACCACAACGGCTGGGTAAAACGGTCGTCTGTTTTCACTGCGCAGCGATAGGAAGTTACCGTTGGAGTCTGCCAACGGCTATTTTTTCCAGTGTTTGCACTGAAGGCTGAGTGCCCTGCTCGGATAGACGTTGCTTCCTGTTCGACGCAACGGGGTTGCTCGGTACTGGTCGGGTCTGTTCGGCCTCGAACAAGTCTTGTTCGGTTGAACCATGACCTGTTCGGTCGCTTGTTACGCTTCTTTGTAGCAGCAAAGTTTCCCTCTTCGTGACTTGGAGTCTCAAGAGGAAGACCCCACTCTAGTGAGTCCTTCCGCTTGAGTCTCGAGGGCTAGCTGTCGGGGATTAGATCACGGCCCATTGCCATGGCCCACTCCCTGACGGCCCAATCGAACAGCCTACCAGGGCCCAGCTCCCTGGAAGGTCCTATCGGGCCCATGTGCATCCTGCCGAACAGCTTCTTGGCTAGCACGGTGTGTAATGGCCTAGGATTCGTGTTTGAGTCCGACTCGAACAGAGTTCTGCACGGCTACGAGAAGACCCGGACGTGGTTTCCCGGATTGGATTAGGAGTCGTGATCCCCAAGATTGGGAGATTACCTTATCTACCGTAGGTTATATTTGGCATGTACTGAGTTCGTTAAGATCTCGTAGTTAGCCCGGCCCGATATTCCTCGGTAGGTCGGTTTGCTCCGTGCTATATAAACAGGGCCCCTACGGCGTTTAGAGGATCCCTGGCTTTGAGTTTTACATCTTAGCATCTAGCTTAGATCCCTGAACTTTAGATTTTCGCATACTACTCGCCGAGACCTGCTGATCTCGCCGAGTTCCACCTTGTAATTCTCTTTGATATAAAGAAAGGCTGGATGTAGGGCTAATATCTCTCCCGAGAGGCCTGAACCAGGATAAAACCCCACATCTCCTGCTTCGTTCTTTGTTCGTGGTTGTTCGGCGTGTATCCTATCTCCTCTTTGAAGAACCTTGGTTGACTTGGGTCAATATCCCAACCGTCGACACCATGGTTAAGATGCATGCATAAAATGCATGAAATAGTAGAAATAGGTCTCAGCTCAAAGTACCACTATATATTTGCACCTGCCATGTAACTAAATTCATGCAGTATTACATCAATAGACAAATGTGTATCTACTCTAGCTGATTTTTTTTTCATTTCATTTCTATTTGGTGGACATTAACTTATCAGAGCATGACATTTGTATGCTAAAAGAAGACCAACTCATTTTATATACCTGTAGTTTGGGAGGAAGACGACCTCTTGGCATGGCTCATCTACAAAAATTGTAAGTTAATAACTCTTTTATAATTAAAATATAGATATATAAATAATGTATAGATGAAGAGTAATATACTTTGTTGCATGGCCATGCAATGCGCATGTTGAAAGCATTAGCCAGAGTTTCCATACCATCGTATGGACGTGGCAAAATAGCATCCTTTTGAACCTTGAATTCACAAAGACTTCATAATACTCCATTCCAAGAGAAACACCTCCCACCTTGTTGTTTGGGTTAGTTGAGAGAATAGTTGCCTTAGCCACTGGAGTCTCTAATCTCGTCATAGCATATAATATGACTTGCTTACCAACCTAAACCACATTGCATTTTGTAAATATGATTAATAGATCATACTAATAAAAAATTAGTAATACACATACGGCAGGATGAGAAAATTACAAGGCTTGCATCCCCCTGGCTATGAAATGCTTCACGGTTCCTTGGAGGTAATCTTGAAGACAAAACTGGCCTATGAACTTGCATCTCCTCAGGTATCTCTTCTAGCACATCTTCTACCTCATTATCCAAATATGCATTCTCGTTTGTACTAGGATAATCATCTTGCTCCTCATCAATAGGTGATTCACAAAACCTTGGGTTCTAATTAATGCAAATAATAAAATAGATTTAGAGCAATGAAATGTTGTAATGAGAAGAGGTATGTGAACATTTTACCACACGTCGAGAAGTAGAGCCATGTTGCGAAGTGCTTTCCAAATTTTGCATCCCTTGAAAAGTTGACATGAATTGTTCAACTCGGTTTAATTGTTCTTTCATTCCATCCAATTCTTGTCTTAAAGCTACAACCTCCTTGCTAGATTGGCAACGAGCTTGAATTGCCATCTGAAGCTTTGTTGATATTTTCTTTTGCGTTCCGAGTGTGCCAACTTCTTGAGGTGCTGGTCCTAATCCTAAACCACGAACACGTCCCCTTGGCTCCTTCTCTCCAAGAACATGTGCAAACAAATCACCATCTTGAATGCTCTTTTCCATCAATTCTGGATTTGTTGTAGCAGTTTCTTGAAGTTTATTCTAAAAAAGAGAGTATGTTAATCTTTATTTATAATGCCAGCTAGCAAAAACTTCAAGAAACTAACATTGCATATGCACAATGTGAAAAAAACTCACAATTATTGATTCTGCGCCAGGTAGAGGTGCTCCGTTTTTTGTTTTCCGTGTATGTGTTTTGATAAATATTTCGTCTCTACGAGCAGGATACCCCTGTTCCTTACCCTAGATAAAATATAAGTTGCAAATTTAAATCTGTAATTTCAGAATATAAGAATTATCTCGAAGAAGCAAACTGACATGATCATATGGTTTGTTTGATTGAAATTTAATAGGAAGCACAAACTATTGAATCAAATAGCTACAAATCACAATTGTATATGAACAAGATATTTTGGCTGTCCCATGTAAGTTAAGTATGGCAGATATAGACTTGATTACCAGGTCATGTCCAACTCGAGCATAACTCTTGCTGCCCGCGGTATGTAACAAGGACACCTTCGAACGACTCTCTTTAGCTCTCATCACACGAGTCTGTAACATATATAAAGAGTCATCTTATTTATTCAAACTAGAGTAACTCAAAGAAAATTAGTGCTCACTTCAGACATTGGAGACCTCCAATAGTCAATGAGCCACTTCCAATCAGATTCTTTAACTCTACCATCCCTTTTTGCCATAAGTTCTCTATCACTCAATGTTTCATCAAAATATTTCTTTTTTAAATCAGCCTTGAATTCCTTCCATTTCTTTCCAGCTGATGCTATAACATAATCAAGAGCAGCTTCATCTATGTCAAAATATTCCTGTTTTAACAAAAACAAGAAGAATTCACTTGCAATATGTACCCAAATGGGATGAGTTCAGTGCAGTAATAATTAAACTATTACAATACCTGCACTTTGGTCCAGACCTCAATCATCTTCTCAGAATCAACAAGTCTCCAATCATCAACCGAAACTGGAATGTGCTTTCTCACCATTGTTCCAATAAAGTTTCCAAATTCTCTACTATTATTACCAACCGGCTGGCCATATTCATTTATGCTAATCTTGATTTTAGGCCCACCACCCCTTGAATATATGTTCTGTTTTAAAGTGATACCCCTCCCTTTCCTTTTCTTTTGCTGTTGTCCATCAGTCAAATCTGTAGGTGAAAAACAATAATAGGATCATATTGCATATGACAGTAAAAGCCTATAGTCATGAAAAAAATCATGTATTTTGGTTCAATTTAGAATAAATTAATGCTGTTTATATAGAAGCTATGAATCAAAGAAGTGTGAAGCATGCCAATTTAATGCGGTGCTGTGTCAGAACTACATTCAAAAAAAATTTGTCTGATATATGCTGAATTTATTACATAATGTGAAAGATTTCGATTGCCTCCCGACTCATTAAAGGCATCCTCATCTTGGTATTCACTATCTTCACAATCATCTTCCTCATGCTCATCATTAATTGTTCTTGTACTCGATCGTAGAACACGACCTTCAGATACAGGAGCATTTGTGCGTGCACTTGTCTACAAGAAGCAAATTACTGGGCAGCTAATCTTGACATAATTTAGTATGCAAAATAAAATTAACCTCAGCACATAGTTTAGTGTGAGGGCATCAAATCAATAGTACACATAATTAGAGTTGAACAAGCAGTTCATTAACTAAGGAAAGGACATAACCTTCGCTGTTTTCTTGCCTCGAAGTGATGTGTTTTCTTCATTCAACGCTGATGTGTGTAGGGAGATTAAGAGATCGCATGTACTCCATATTTCTTGCAACATTTGCATTCCTTTGAAGTTCGTATGCATTGGCTTCTCTATTATTATATTTTTCTCTTGCGTTTACCATTTTTCCTCCTGCAGCAAGACACATTGAATCAGCAACTTTGCAAAAAAGGAAGTATTTAAAATATAAAATACATGTAAATGGCCTTACTTGTTAGGTTGGTTTGCATCAACCATTGTTCCATCTATATCAGTCCTAAGACAATTAATACCACCAATAGAAATATTCGCTTGTGCATTTGTATGCAAATCAGGCAAAAATGTTGATAGATTTACTTCTTTATCATGTTCTATATATATTTCCTACAGTTTCATCTTCTACTTCATGCATGTCATAAAAATCACGTGGTTTTGACTTAACAACAGCAAAGAACTCTGCATCAATGGGATCTTCAACATAGTAAACTTGAGTTGCTTGTGAAGCAAGAATAAAAGGCTCATCTGATATCTTCGCGCCGATATTGAATAAATGGTTGAAGTTGACACTGGTAATCCCAAACATATCAGTTTTCACCCATTTGTCATCTATGTCATTGTCAACCCAATCACATTTGAACAAAACAACATTTCCCCGATGGTGATAGTCCAAGTCAAGAATTTCCTTTATAACACCATAATAAGTCTTCTTTCTTATTATTTGCTTCTTGTTGTGCCTCCCTTCAAAACTTGTTGTTTCTGCGATTAGAGCTACCCCACTACACTGAACCGGTCTATTCAAGTCATACGACTGGGTATGAAAATTTAGCCCATTTATAGTATAGCTATCATACTTTCGTGCAACAATTATTGGCTCCATAGTTAAAATTTTTATCTCTTCTGATACTTTGTCACCTATTTTATTAACCTGTGAATATTGAGAACTACTATTAAACTTACATAAAACTCAAATGTGAAACCAGAAATTATGCCAAGTCATATGGCTACACTTACATTTGACCTAAACCACTTATGGAAGGTCTCATAATGCAAAAGGTCGACTTCTTCCTGATTTTGATGAATCGAGGAAAGATATTCAATATGCTCGCTGCAAATAATGGCCCTATAAGTAACAAATTAGAAGAATCATGGATTGCTAAATCTGTTAGAGAAAACTTACATCAGGTAAGGTTCTATATGGTCATAGTTGAATAATACATATCTATGTGCTTGAAGCCAAGTTTTTTGGTCCAACGTCACACTACGCTTGCCAGCGAGTGCTCGACCAATATTGTTGCGAAAGAAGGGCGTGGTACAATTAATATCGATGTCCAAACCGTCATCATTTCTTATTTGTGGAGTAAACCGAGTCTCACCATATAAATAGCGTGAACAAAATGTAAGACACTCATCAAACAAATAACTTTCATCGATAGATCCTTATGGATGACTTCTAGTGCGGACATAACCCTTACACCTCATCAAATACCTATTAGAATATAAACATAGGAAAATTAAATTTTTCTAGAAATACATGAAATTGTTGTTGAAAACACTTCTATAATTTACCTCTCCACACAGGTACATATTACTTAAAATGTATCGACCAAACAAGTTTTGCTTCAGCAGGAAGATGAACCATCAAGTGTACCATGAGATCAAAAAAAGATGGAAGGAATATAGTCTCAAGAACGCTTAGGGTCCCAGCTATTTCTGATTGAAGTTTATCCATATCACTTGGCCGAATTATAGGAGAATAGATTTGCTTGAAAAACTTGCTTACACAAATTAACGCGGCACTAACTTTTTCTGGCAATATCTTTCTCACAGCAAGTGGAAGTAAATGTTGCAGAAGAATATGGTTATCATGGCTTTTTAGCACAATTATCTTTTTTCTCATTAACATGTATATTATGGCGTATATCCGATGCGTAACCATCAGGGAACTTAACTCCATGTAATACTTCACAAAATAACTTCTTCTCGGAAGAGCTCATTGTGTAAGGTGCTGGAGGCAAATAAAACTTACCATCTACTTCAACGGGATGAAGATCTCTTCTAATATCAAGGGACTGAAGATCCAAACGAGAGTTCAAGTTATCCTTAGACTTCCCATCAGTCCCCACAATTGTATGAACTATGTTTTCACACACATTCTTCTCTATGTGCATTGGATCTAAATTATGTCGAGATAGTAAGTCCTTCCAATACGGCAACTTGAATAAAATAGACCTCCTTTTCCAAATTATTACAGGCTCTGCATCCTTGCGCTTTGGTTTTTTTGGTGGCTTCTTCGGCTTACCTTTCCCAAAAATTGTATACATATTTTCTGTCTGCGCTATTACCTCTTCCCCAGAAAGAGGTCTAGGCGCTGGCCTAAGCTCAATTTTACCATCAAATGAATCAGCATCAAACCGAAAGTCATGATCTTCATCCAAAAATCTGCGATGCCCCATATAGCAAGTCTTTGTTCCTTTTTTCAACCGTAGAGAACATGTATTTGAGTGACATTCAATACATGCTACTTTACCGGACGTAACACATCCAGCAACATAGCCTAGACCAGGGTAATCAGAAATAGTGCCTAATATGGCAGCATGCAATTGGAAATACTCACGTTTTGAGACATCAAATGTTCTGACTCCATTGACAAATATATCGACCATATCATCAACTAATGGCTGAAGATAAACATCTATATCACTACCAGGAGATTTTCGCCCAGGGATTAACAATGAGAGAATGAAATTTGGTTGCTTCATACACATCCAAGGCGGAAAGTTGTATGGAATTAAAATAACTGGCCAAATTCTATAGCTGACATTCAGGGACCTGTAAGGATTAAAACCATCCGTCGCTAACGCAAGTCTAACGTTGTGGCTATCTGAAGCAAACTCAGAATGTTTTTGGTCAAAATCCTTCCAGAGTGGAGAATCTGCAGGATGCCTAAGTAAACCATCTTTCGTGCGCTCTTCATCATGCCACCTCATGTCATTTGCAGTTTTAGATGACACAAACAACCTTTGAAGCCTTCTTTTTATTGGAAAATACCGAAGGACTTTCCACGGAACCTTGTGTACACGTTTCCTGTCTAAACTTTTATTTTGTGATTTCCATCGTGGCTTTTCACATGTTGGACATACATCAGCATTGGCATGATCCTTCCAAAAAAGAATGCAATCATTTTCACATGCATGAATATTAACATAACCAAGCCCTAAACATTTAATTGTTTTCTTGGCTTCATGGTAGTTTTTAGGAAATGATGTCCTATTAGGAAAAGCTTCCTTTAGTAAAACCAACAGCCGGTCAAAACTTTTATCTGTCCATCCTCCAAACAATTTGAGGTGAAGAAGTCTAACTACAAAACGCAACTTAGAGAAGTTTTTACACCCTGGATATAGTTCTTCGTTGTTGCCATCTGCTAACCGCTAAAGAGCATCTAAGTCCTCATTGAGCTGCTCCGAACCACTGTTGATCTCCAAATCCCCTCTGTCATCTAAACCGCATGCTAAGTCTTCAAGCAAATTGGAAATGTCATCTTCATCCAAATTATCTCCATCCTTTGTCCCATCGCAATCATTAGTATTCATAAAATCAGAGTTTGCTTCTCCATGGTATGTCCATGTTGTGTACCCTTCTTGAAATCCGTCACATATTAAATGCACGCAAGACTTCAGCTTGCATCCTCCAAAAAGAGTTGATACATTTTCTACATGGGCATGGTATTTTGTTTCCATCGGATGAATTATGGAATGCAAATTTTATAAATTTGCTCACCCCATCTATATAGACCTTTGAGTGCCTACATGCTGTATAAATGCAACATGTTAGCTTAAACGTTACTAGTGCAAACACCTATTGGAAAAAAAGATATACCTAGGCTCGTCCATCCACCTTTTATCCATGCCGCACCTTCACTAGCAAAACCTTGATGATATATAAACTGGTATTGTGTACACAAGTTACTAAATGTCAACATGAATAAGCTAGCTAGTGCTCCTTGTATAATCAAGATCTAACTAACCTAGCTATCCAAGATCTAACTATGCAGGATCTAATATAGAAAGGCAGGGGCATGAAGTTTCCTAACACTCCTTATAGTAGCAGATAACATAAAAAAAAGTAGGAGCACAAAGTGCTACGCATTGTGTAACTGAGTAACTCATGCCTCAAGAGATATTCAGTACCAGGTAACTCTTGCAAGAAGGTCACGATTAAATTCAGCACTTCCCAATCTTTTTCTTCTATAAAGCATTTTAGTTTTGTGTCAGTATTTAGCGATTACTGCTATAAGAATAATTTTTAGTAATTGATTTTAACCTGAATCATGCATATCTAGCGATCAGGTTTTGACCAGATCTAACAAAATTGAACAATAAACATGCTACAATTCAAATTATGACCAGAAATCAATCAAACAACGATGGATTCTAGCAAAATTGAATGAAATTAGACATGCCACGGTTCAAATAAAGACCACAGATCAAATAAAGCCTAGAAGTTCAATTGGGGCTATCGGGTGGCACCGATTGAGGGGCCCTTTGGTTGCCGGGAGCAATCGACGGATGGGGCTACTTGACGAACCTTATGCAGCCGGAAGGCGTCACGGATCGTGCCCAACGTGATTGGAGAAGGGGGTAGACGCTGCCGAGAGGGGCAGCTGTTGCCGAGGAGAGGCACGACGGTCGCCGGAGGAGGGGTGCCTCTTCGCTGCAAGAAGGACGCTAACTCGCCAGATCCAGCCGGAACGGGGTCGAGGGGATCGACGCGGAACGAGCAGGGGATGAGGGCACGCCGCCTGCAAGGGAACTCGTCAACGTCTAGGGCCTCCGTCTAGGGATGGAACCCTAGAGGTCGCCGGCGTCCACGAGATGCACCAGTTGGGGTGCGGCAGCTAAGAGACCACCCGATCTGGTGGAATTTCTCAAGTCTCCATCTCTTTTCAACTGAAAGAATTTTTTAAGGACTCCCGGTCAATTTCTCGATTCCCTGGAATTCTCTTTACATGCTCCCGGTCTTTTTTTACCCAAATATTCAATGCTCGCGTGATTACAATTGTTCCGCGCCATATATCATCCTCGACTTATAAGTCGCCGATGGCATTTTACCGACGTACAAGACGTTGCGCAAAATACTTTTACCGACGCACGGTTAATCGCCATTGATACATAGTATGGCCGACTTACATTATGACCGTATAAATAGAATTCCCAACTGATAAGCCGTTGCAAACTTATACCAACTATTTGTGAGTCGGTATTTATTTATTATTCCCGTCTGATGTCAGTTGCTAATTCTGTGTCATGCTGTAGTAGGACTGTTTCCTGTGAATCTGTGAGCCGGGCTCATACAGTACAACCTCAGAACTCGTCTATGGGGATGAGATTAGCTAACACTACAAGGGAATATACCTATTGCCACACAGTGATTGCAACAAAATAAATTTTGTTGCTATGGCCAATGCTATTGTCACATAATATTTTCTGTGGTAATAAGTTTCATATATCGCAACAATCATGAATTGTTGCATTATTTATTATTTTTGTTGCAATAAATTGAATGTATTGCAACTAAAAAGAAATTGGCTACTATTGCAACAAAAAACAAACTATTGCAATAACTAACCTCTATCACAACAAAATTATATTGTTGCAAAAAAATTTCAGCTATTGCAACAATTACAGGTGGTTGATTAATGCTATGGGTAGAAACGATTTTGATTTCGTTGCAATATATACATGTTGCAACAATTTTGGGCATATTGCAATATTTATTTCGTTGCAATATGTTCATAAAAAAGGTCAAAACGAAAACATGATACATTTTAGACAAGTAGTCATGCGAGGTGAGTTGGTTAGGTGAGATTAAATCAATTCATTGTGGGTTCGAATCCTAGAATCTACGTATTAGTTTTTCTATGTGACTTGTTGGTTGTTACAATAAGTTTTTACCACGAATTCTATTTTGTTGCATTATGATATTGCTATGAAATTATATCTGTTGCAATAAGTTATAGCAACGATTTCACGAAAGTGGCGATAAACTATTGCAACAATCATATTGTTGTAATAAAGAAATTTATTACCATGATTCTGATATCGTTGCAACCTCTTATTACCACGGTGATTATTGCAACGATTGTAGTTTTATTGCAATATGCACATATTGCCACAATTTTGGGCTTAATGCAACAAAAATTGTTGCTGCAATAGCTTGAATTCCTTGTAGTGTAAGTAAGCCTAGGAAGCTACCAGAAACTATTTCGAATTGAAATCGAGATGCGAACGAATGGGAACTTGGGCTGATCCTTGTAGCCCCAGTGTCCAGTCATTCGAATGGTCGCCTCGCCATAATAAATATTGGGCAGCGGGATGACCAAGGTCGGTCACGCGTGCTCCATATTTAATGGCAAATAGTTTCCAGTAGATTTCTCGAAATAACTGGCTTTGTGCTGTTTGTCTTTGGCTTGTATCCTCGATACTCTGACGAGCACGCACTAGCAGTCGAGGGTAAAGTGTACACACTGTACTGAGTATTATATAAACAATCATGATAGCCGCGCTCTCGGTTATGAGCATGCTTTGTGACTGTTCATATGGTAGCTACATCTATACCTCTCATCCCTTCAAAATACAAAAATGGATAGCTGATTCTAACGAAAACAAAAAGACACTTATTAGAAAGAAATGATTTCTTTTCTGGATTCTGATGATTTCTACTAAAAGGAAATTGTTATAATATAGAAAGGTTTTACGACAGAAATTTTGGAGAATAAAATGAATAAACTTTTTTCTTTGTATTATGCTTTGCATTTCATATATTCCTTAGACTTGTGGAGTACAATTGTACTCACGTTTCTTACTTTTATTTTTCTTTTCAAAAAACTTTTAGTTGGAGAACCATCCTAGGAGAGTAAGGAGCTCTTCGCAGCTGGGGATTTCGAGGAGTATAATGAAGCTTAGGCAATGTTCTACTACCATTATGTCTGTGGCGTAAAGTTTACAAGTTTAAATAAATCCTGTGATATGAGACCGTACCTTAGCGAGTACGAATATTTGTATTTAGCTTATTGTGTTATGCGTCGGTCTGCGTACCGACTTGGTTGTACTATTTCAGGCTCCAGCACTATGTATTCGAACTTCAAATAATGGCAAAGTATCTTTCTGTTTTGAGACTGTGTGCACTAGCAATGATCCTTGGGACTAGTGCGGTAATAAACAGAAAGGCACAGTTTTGTCAACCGGGTCTTGGCAGCAGGGGGAGGAGGGAGGGCGGCGTCTGGCGAGGAGAGGGGCGGCGCCGCTGGGAGCAGCAGCACATGTGTGGTTGAAGGAGGAGTGCGGCGGGCCGAAGGAGGAGTAGGGCGCGGTGTGGTGCGTGGGAGCAGGGAGGCAGCGGTGGCCCGAAGGAGGTGACGCGGCGCTGACGGCGGCCCGACGGAGGCGGCGTGACGGCGGTCCGACAAAGGCGGCGCACGGAGCAGGGAGGCGCCGCGTAGAGCAGATGGCAGCTGGGGCATGGATTTCCCCTTTCGCCTTTCGTGCGCGAGGTAAAATAGGTGCACAATGGATTGTGCTGTAGCGACTGTGCTGTCTACAAGCAAGTGCTAGCCTCCTCTTTTTCTGAGCGAGATCGGCGCTACTCTCTCTTAGTTCTCTCTCCTCCTTGTAGAAAAATTGCTAATGCTGGCACCCTTGCAGCTAGCTGACCTGGCCCATTAGAAATACTCTAAGGTTCCTCGGTCTACATGAAACTAGAGGTGAATTGTGAAAGCAAGCAAGTACTACTACCGAGTACAGGATACTTGCTGAGTATAGGATCTATACTCCTTGTTTAGTCCTAACTCAGAGCTTACTCGTTTAGTCCCTATATGATACGGTGGTGACTTGGATCAGGAGCAAGTACCATGTAGCTACTGGCAGTAGCAATAGCACTTATTGATCCAGTCTATGCAAAAAAATGTAAATGAGTCCCTCTCGTAGAAGCCTTAGGCCCTGTTCTTTTGAGCTAATCTGAACGACTGAAATGACTGAACTTCGAGAGCTTCTCGAGCTAGTCTCGAGATTCGGATATATTTTTTTAACTTGCTTATCCATGTGATTATTATGTGAAATAGTGTAAAAGTTTTTGTGGATAAATTTTAAAGTTTTGACTTAGAATAAATCTAAAACAACTATTTCCTCTGTTCCACTATATCTGTCAATTGCCCCGGGAAATATGTTTTAGAGGAAAAGTAGTTGTGGCATAAGGGCATAAGAGGAGAAGGGGGCTTAATGGATTAGGGTTTAGTGTGGGTTTATAATCCTTAGGCTGTCTCCAACAGGCCTCCCTAAAACGCCCTCTACCCCCAAAATAGAGGTGGATTCTTCTCCTATATGTTCCAACAGCGTTCTCTAATCCGTTCTCTAAAATAGAGAATTTCTCTCCATTCACTTATATATAGGATTCTCTCCCCTTCTCCTGTACAATCCTCCATATAGGGAACGCTGTTAGAGATGTAAGAAATATAAAAAGAGTTTTTTTTTGAAATGGAGCCTGTATATGAGGCTATAGGGGATCAAATTTAGGCTATAGCGTGGGTTTATAATCCTTATCTATGTTCGTAGAGGTTTTTACTGCTACTATCTACAGTAGTACTACAGTTGCTCTATGTCTCAGCCGTCAGATCTTCCCTCCATCCATCCATATCGCCCATCCTTCCATTTCACATCGCCCATTTTGCCATAGGCGGCCGCTCCATCTCCACCCCCGCCCGCCGCCTTTCCATGCTGACGCGGCGCTCCTCACCGTCGCCGCCACCGGCCGTCCGCCCTGCGGCCACAACCGTGCTCACCCTTTTCTCCTTCCAATGCTGCTATCGCCCGCCCTGCAGCAAGACGTCGTCACGCCATCCGTTCTCCGCCATTCAACCGCCACCCCTTTTCCTCTCCTCCCTCACGCCTCATCGGCAGCCGCTCACCGTCCACTGCAGCTGTCATCCGCTCTTCGGCCTGCAGCCGCCGTCGTCGCCCTCCTGCCTGCAGCCATCGCCGCCGCCCGCCCCGCCTGTGACTCCTCTCCGGCTTTCCCCGCCCTGCCGGTCGCCCCACCGCGCCGAGTACACGCCGCCACTAGACCTCTGCCCCAGTGTTCACTCGTGCGCTTCTTCGATTCGATCGCTCATCGGTTCCATCGCCAGCCACCGTTGTACGTATACTTCTTCAGTCTTTTTTTCCCTCAAACCACATCGTTTATGGATTTTTTCTACCAAAAAAATGCTTTCTTTTTTCTATCTGCCGAACTGAATGAACTAGGAGTGAAAATTTAAAGAAACAGAAGGCAAACATGTTTTCTTGCTTAGTCGCGATGTTTATTTTCGTCAATAGGGCCACCTGGATTGCATTTCCCTTTTCAGGTTGAAAGCTGAAATTAAGGTATACAGGGAGCAGCCCATTTATACCCAGTCCCTCCCTGTTGCCGCCGGCCACCACTGCTCTGTCCACGTTCACCCCGTCGCCGGTAGCCGCCTCCGCCCACTCGCCCCTTCCATAAGGTTGCTTCTGTCATGTCGTCTCGTCCGTAGTCCGTACTCCGTACCCAACTCTTCTGCACCAAAAAGATGCATATACCGCCCACGAATCCCTCTAGCGATCTTCCATCTCCAGCGATGAGGACAATAAGGGTGAGTCATCTGATCTCTGCCCTGCGTTCCAGGCTATTTTTCTTCCATTTTGTTCGTCATGTATGCCATCCGTATGACCGGAGATAAGACTGAACTATGGATGTATAGCAGATCCCCTCTGCTCCTCCGAGCATATTCCACTTCGGTTCTCGCATGTGTTCTTTTTTTTACTGTGATCGGCGTAAAGGTTTGGACATAAATGGTGGTGCTAATTCGTGTTATATTTCACTTCTCATATGTATTCTTCTTTTATATTGTGCTTAGCATATACGCTTGGACATAAATGGTGGTGCTAAACTGCTAATCCTTCCAACAGTATCCAGTTGCCATTCATTTGTGCTCACGGATGGTTTTGGCCTTTGAAGTGATGCTTATGACGTTCTGACGACAAATTAAACAAAAATGGTAGCTCGGTCACTGTGGTCTAATCCATACGTATGATGAATGTGCTATTACAGTGTGAGTATCACAGGGTATTAAATCTACTTTCCCACGCTTCATAGAGAGGCGAAATTTTCAGATGCCTCATCGTACACTCATGGAGACATATTGAAGGGAAATAAGAGACTCCCCTCTATCATCTTGCTATGTTCAGTTGTAGACTTCCTAGGTTATATTGCTCTGCATTGCTTTAGTTTTTCGAAAAGGCTTCTGTCCGGTACACCGGCGCGGCCGGACGCGCGCCGGAAAAATCAAGCACTGTGCTGCATGCAGGGTGGGGCCCACGGGGTTTTTTTTCTTTCAGTGACCATAATTTTTGATTGGGTGCTCCAATCCACAAATCGTTTACACCAACGTGTTCCTCGTATTTTTACGAACAAAACAAGATATATATTGCCATATAACTCTTCAAACTTACCTGGTGAAACTTGGGTTTGGCCTATTGAAACTTGGGTTTGGCCTACTGAAACATGGGTTTCATGTTCGTTAAACTTGACAAACTGTCAAGTTTCATTAGGTTGAAAGCAAGTTTCATCAAGTTTCAACAGGTTTCATACGAGTTTCTTCAAGTTTCATCAGGTCACTTCAAGTTTCAACAGGTTTCATACGACTTTCTTCAAGTTTCATCGAAGTTTCATCAGATTTCATTAGCTACGGCCAAGTTTCATCAGCACACGGCCAAGTTTCGATAATATAGATTCAAGTTTCATAAGTGTCTTCTCCTAGTTTCACATAAAAACTGAAAAAGTGAAAAAAATCAAAAAATTTAAAAAGTATTTAAAATGGGTTGCTCTCGATTTTAGAAAAATTATGAAATTTATTCCACATTTTTTGAACACTGTTTGAATTTTGTACAAAAATCAGAAGTTTAATCGGGATTTTAATCGATCGACGACTAGCAACGCTGCGCCTTCTTCCATTCACGCGGGAGCACATGCATGCGTTCGATCCACGCGGTGCGCGGCGATCCAACGGATGTCGTTGGTCCGGCGGGCGTGCGTCCGGACGGACGTCCGGACGCTAGCGCTCGCCTTAGTTTTTTATTCTTTTTTTTAATTGAGTGCCAAAGCTAAGGCCCTGTTATTTTGAGCTGATCTGAACAGCTGAACGGCTGAAATGACTGAATTTCGAGAGCTTCTCGAGGTAGTCTCGAGATTCGAATGCATTTCGTTTGACTTGCTTTTTAAAGTGTTAGGAACCGCCTTCAAAACAACAAAAAAACATACTAGAAAAACTCAAAGCATATGTGTTTTCAAAACGTAGATAAGTCGTTAAGCTGAAAAGAACTGGGCGTTAGATAAACTACCATTGGCTTTCTCCAGCTATTATCTTAATGGAATATAGTTTCTTTGTTGACTGCATTCATAGGAAATGTTTACATTTGTTAAGAAAACAATTTCTTAAAACAGATAACTATTTTTCCCACTTCCAAACCAACTTTTTTCTTGCTTTGTGGCACATTTTGTTTTGTATATTGTCAGTGCTAGGAGTAGGAGGTTCACTTATGACTTATGTGGGATAGCTAATCCTTTTCTATATGTGGATCACATTAATACGACAATCCATAATCTGAATTTTATTGGCTAAAACATTTAGAAACCCCCTTATACCAAATAATTTTTGAACATCCCTATACTTTGTGTTGAAACACACATATTCAGGACACCTTTTGCATAAGAAATAATTGTTGGATAGCAAGTTTTAATTCCTCTTATAGATATTTTCCATCGCTTCAATTCACACCTTGAAAAAATAAAAATGAAAGAACATGCACCATGCCTTCTATGATGGATGATTTGTGACAGCCTTGCATAAAAGAATTGTGAGATACTCTATTAATTCTTATAGTCATGGTTGTTACGGCGTTTAAGGCATGCGGCGGTCGCCAAGACCTTTTTACCTTTTAAGCGCTTAAGGCGCGTGGCGAGGCGACGCCATAGACACACAAATATGGCGAGTAAAACCGAATAAAATGCAATAACAAGATAGTTTTCACCACCATGGGTGATTCCATATGTCACAACATAACATAGTTTTGCACCACCATAGTAACATAATAACTAAGAAGTCGCACATTAATATATAACAAACAACTTTCAACTATCCAACCCTCTTATCTAGATAAAATCATTGGTCAAGTCGTTGGCTTCATCATTAGTTGAATCTTCTCCTCCATCCTCTTCATCATTAATCGGATCTTGACCATAGTCATCAACATTCTCATCATCTTGTATTATCTCATTCTCATCTTCGTCTACATTGTCCGAGTCAGAATAGTGCTCTTCTATATCTTTGTCCTCTACTTCCACCATCCTTTTCTTACCCATGGCCCTTGAGTAGTAGAGAGTAGGCTAACCATGAGGTTTACCATGAGCTTTTCTAGGAAAATTTCGACCTTGAAGATGGAGGGATGCATCCATAGCCTCGTCAACATGATCCCAAGTAAGGCCATCATGGCCTTGAACTTTATTGGACGATGCATTTACCCACTCATTATCCCAATCGAGCTCTTCCAAAAGAAGTGGATCATAATTTTTTTTCCCTTCCTCACGCCTTTTCTGAAATCTAGCCGCCATTTTCTATTGTATGAAACATAGACCAAATCATTCAACCTCTTGTGCTCCAGCCGGTTCCTTTTCTTAGTATGCATCTAAAATGAGAAGTGACATTGAAAGATAATGAGATCAACCAAATAAAAGTTAAATTTAGTTGTACTTAGTTACTTACTAGTTATAGTTATTACTTCCAAATACAGAGGTGCTCCGGTTATGCTCTTAACCGGATGATGAAGCACAAAGACTAATGATCCTCTCTGCAAACCTATTAACTCTATGCATTTTGCATCATATGCATGCCACCAATCAACTATAAATGACAAATAAATGGAATTTAATATGCTAAAACGTAAAAACTAAAAGAAACTTGCTCAAATTTATTTACAAACACTTACTAGGACTTCTTGTTCCCGCATGTTTTGTCGCCAGTCTATTAGCAAACACTTCTCTACTATTCTCATATAGAATAGCTTGGCTATCAATCTTCTCTACTAGAGCCGAATCTTCAACCATTTTTGCAAGGCAATCATTGAAATCACTCCTCATTTGTGCAAGGTTTTCTTCATTGTCAGAACTCTTTTCTAGGAGGGGATAGAACTTTCCTGGATTCAAAAAGAGAGCGGCGCCATACAATGTTGTGGCCATTTGATTGTCCCAATGCCCATCCATGATATTCAACAAGCGAGTGAGTAAAGGCTTCTTGTTTTGAGTGGAGAAAGATTGCATAACCTTTTGTTTTGCCATAGACATTAATGCCTGAACCTCCGGCATTGCTGGCCTCTCATCTCCATCAACCACCCTTAACACTTTAAGTAGTGGTAGGGATGCTCTAATGCAGTCCTCTACTTAGCTCCAAAAGGATGCAACCATGACAAGATTCTGACACTTTTTTCCTGCTTCTGTCTTAGCTAACTTGGTTGAAGTCCAATCCGGACATGCAAATAGATTCCTCAATGCATCTTTATGCTTGTGCAAACTTGTCATGGTGAGAAATGCAGTAGCAAACCTAGTAGTTGCGGGTCGCACAATATCCATCCCATCTGTCTTCACCCTCATCACACTTAGAAGCCTCGAATGCCTATAAATGAAAGTGGTGAGATGTCGGGCTTGTGCAATTGGTTTCTTGAATTCTTTCAACTTCCCTATATCTTTCAACATAAGGTCTAAGCAATGAGCGGCACAAGGAGTTCAATACAATGTGGGGATCCTCTCCATGAGAAGTTTGCCTGCATCCTGGTAGTTAGCACCATTATTAGTGACAACTTGAACAACATATTCTTTGCTAATTATCTCAATTTTCTCCTCAAGAAGGTCGGCAAGCATTGGTGCATCATGCACCTGGTGTGAAGCATCAACTGACTCTAAGAAGAAAGTCCCCTCAGGACTATTAACAAGGAAGTTGATCAAGTGGTGTCCCCTCCTATCTGTCCATCCATCGGACATGAGGATGCAACCATACATCTTCCATGCCTCCTCGTGCTTCACCTTCTCTTTGTCGGTCAGTTTCACAACCGTCTCAAGCAAAGGATTCCGCAACTCATGGTAAGTGGGAGGCTTGTACCCAGAACCATACTGTGCAATGGCCTCCACAGCTATCTCAAACTGCCGTGAGTTTGCAATATTGAAAGGCATGCCACATTCATAGAACAGCTTGACTACCTCTAGGTTAATAGCTTCTCATTCTTCCTTTGTCCTCATGCTTGCTTGAATGCTTATTTGAGATGGTCCCTTAGCATGCCTTCGCTCCACAACCTCACGTGGTGCCATGCAGACCATGGAACCAACTGCCTTCTTTGGAGGTGCCGCTGAAACCTTGAATTGGAAAGCCGCTCTCTTTCTTTTGACAGCCATCCCTGAACTTGGTTGCGAGCCTTGCGATTGCATGGTGCCCTCTGATGAGCCCCCCTCCACATTGACAACATTAACATCATCAAGATCATCATCATCTGTAGGCAAGGGTCGACCCCTCTTGTTACCCAACAAAGCATTCCTCATCTCTCTTGAAATGGCGGCAGTGGTCGCCTCACATTTCTTGACATCACCAAATCCACCTGCAAGATGCTCCTTGTACCTCTTGATCCCCCCGGAAACCGTTTTATTGCACAAGGAACATTTGACACAATCCCGGTTGCCGATTCTCGCCCAATATCCATATCTCCAACCCGGATCATTGGACTTTGGCTTTCATTTTGGATCGTTCAAAGGGTTATATCCATATGCCTGAGAGGATATGCTTTCGATGGTATTCTGATCGCCGGTGCCGTCACTAGCCGTCTGTAAACAGAGAGTGAGAGACAGAGACAGAGTGAGAGAGACCGAGAGTGAGAAAGAGTGAGAGATACAGAGAGTGAGAGAGACCGAGAGTGAGACAGAGAGAGAGAGACCGAGAGTGAGACAGACCGAGAGTGAGACAGAGTGAGAGAGACAGAGAGTGAGTGCGAGAGACCGAGAGTGAGAGAGAGACAGAGAGAGTGAGTGAGAGAGAGAGAGAGAGAGAGAGAGAGCGAGCATGCGGGAGAGAGAGTAGATCGAGAGCGATAGAGGAAGAGAGCGCGCGCAAGATAGAGAGAGGGAGCGTGAGCCGGAGGAAAGAAAAGGGATGGAGCCGAAGGAAGGAAAGGGGACCGGGGACGGCGGCTCACCGTGAGGAGGCGCGGCCACGGGGGAGATTCCTCGCCGCCGGCGCCGGATTCGCCGGTCGCCGCTCCGATTCGCTGCCGCCTCTTGTAAGTTCGCCGCCCCCGTTGGTCAAGGGTTTTGGGTCGGGACGGGCATGGGCTAGTCAAGGGTTTAGTCGGGGTCGGGCTACACTGTTTACATTGTTTTTCTTCCCTATGGCGTCCGCCTCACACCTTCTCGACGCCACGCCAATGCCATACCCGCTTCAAGGACGCAATACGCGCCTGCGGCAAGGCGTCGCGTGAGGCATCGGCTTCGGACCGCCACGACGCCAAAGCGTCGCTTCAACGACGCTTTGGCGACACCTTAACCACCATGCTTATAGTTACTTTCATTGCTTTATTTTTGTACAATCAAAGCACAGAAAATAGGCACCCGCCTTAAGCTCTCAGGATGTCTGGAATGTGTTAGAATGGCATATCATGAAATGAACATATTTTATTTGAATTGCTTAAAAAGTACAAGGCTTATTGTGCTGCGAAAACGAATTGCTATGAGTCTCCTTCTATACATTCACGAAACAATATGTCTATAGGATATGCACAAAAATCAGTAATGCGTACCAATGTACAGTTAAAAGCTCCACTCCTTAAAATCATGTCCATTTATTGATTTTTATTTTTTTTCATGCCCCACGGAGTTCAATAGTTTCAACAAGTCCTATTTGTTGTTATAGCATAGTTTTGTTATGTGCCAGTAGATATCATGGTCCCAAAGTAATTTTTACTGTAATGTTATATATAATATATCCTTTCTTTTAGGCAAATTTGTGTCAGAATATCATGTCATACATTCCATAAATGTTCATGACCGTTGCATAGGTATGATAATATTGGTATTGATTCAACAATTAGCCCATTCTACTACAAAGCAGCTGAGGGCCTCGGCTTAGTGGTAAGCTCATGTATGTACGTCTTGGATCTTGTTGAAGTTAGGAGTGCCCCTTGGTTTCAAACCGATTTTATTTTGGTGTTTTTGTTTTGCACTACAGTATTTTTGGTCGACCAACTCCATTAATTCCTTCCCAGAGCAACGATGAGGCTACTATTCTACCTTGTTTGGAGTATTCTTTACATTGGAACCATGCTATATGTAATGCTACGGTTTTCCTGTTGTCCGAAAGCAGAAGTGGTGTACTTGCATATATAATAATTGTTTCCTTTAGAGCTTCATGATATGTTTTGGCATAGGTATGTATTGACTGTTTTGAGTAAATCAGAGATGCATAGTCTGTTACCCCTTCGTGAAATACATAAAATGATGGTGATAAACTAAGTATTTGTTTACAAAGATGGCCCGTGCGAATGCACGGGGGGTTTAGCTAGTTTTTTATATATAGAAAGGTAGGAGCAGAACTAGTTGAAAGTTTGACCGAACAACTATGCAATATGCAATAGACGGGCTTCATGCAAGTTTCATGTGTTTGGGTCTCTAAAGGGTGTGTTTGGTTGTTTGTGCTATGTGGAACCTATCAATCGGGATCCCCTGCTTGGTTGGCACTTTACCATGAAAACAGATTATAACTTCTATAAATATGTCATACGGTGTTTAATTTATACGAAACAATTTTTGTAATTCACATAAAATCCTAAAGAACCCATTTTTAAACTTTTCATTTTTTCAATTTTTTATGTTTTTCAATTTTTTTTGAATTTTAAAATTCAAAAAATAAAAAATTGAAAAGTTTCGAAAATGGGTTGTTTAGGATTTTAGATGAATTATAAAATTTGTTTCATACAAATTGGACATCGTATGACATATTTATATCGTATGACATATTTATAGAAGTTATAATATGTTTCCATGTCAAAATGCACACGATGTATTTATACTCGCTACTGCAAGGGGATCCGGATTGGGAACCTATATGGGATGGTACGGGTTGATGATGTGGTTCTGTATGGTATGATTTAAATGAGATGTTTAGTTGGTTGAACGAGATTTAAATAATTTTGTTTTGATTTGTGTATGAGATGATGCTGGATGTTTCAAGTATCCAAGTCTTACCAAATAACACTTTGTGTCTTGAGAAAGGACAATTCAAGCAGCTATAAAAGGCCACTATCAGCAACAAGAGGAAGACGACAGACAACAGGAAAATCTCTACAGGACTTGGTCATCCATGCATTCTCAAGAGCATTTAGGCAAGCCCCTAGGCAAGGTCATGAGAGTTTCCATTCTTCTGAGTCACGCTCTCCTGATCTCCTTTTGTACATTGTCAATGCACCAAAGAGAAAAGCCACTGGAGTAGGGTTATCTCCTCGGAGAGGCCAAAAATCCCTATCTCGAAGCGTACGAGTGGTCGCCCTTCCATCTCGCAGCAGGCTTGAGCTCGTAATTAAGCTTTCCACTCTCTTTCATATGTTCACTCATGTCTCAAACTTATTTCACTTTTATTGATATTGACTTTATTCACTTTAAAAAACAAAGCATCTCAAAGACACCAAAAACTAGAATGCCTTTTTTTCTGGAAAGACCGAAGTGCTTTCACTTTCTTGCCTTTTCGAAAAGTCCTTGTGCTTTTCTAGGCTGAGGTGAATTGTCCCTGTGGATCACTTAACCCCTCTACAAATTTCCACGGTCTGATCCTCGGGCCAAAGAAGCTAGACCTAGGAGCAGACAAATATATTATTAAATGCTATTTTGACATTAGCATCTATATTTTGTTTAAACAAATTGATTTACAAGTGCTAAAAGCATTTACAATGCTCCACGTCAGCTATTTATAAGCATTATCACGGAGGACAAAAAAAAATGAGAGGAGAGAGATATTGTGTAGTGAATCGAGCCGTATGTAAATTTATAATTGATTGTAGCATGAAACCAAGATATATTGTTTACAGGGATAAGCTGTCTACATATAAATGTGTTGTCTATTCCATTGTATTAATTAATTGCCTCTACATATATAACACTATATACAGGTCACATAGAAAATTGTTACACACAATTGTTGTCTATACTATCTCTTTTGCTAACCATCGGCGACTGATTCAATGTATAAGATGATTCTTGCATGCCTAAAATCTAGTTGCCACCTTCTTTTTCCTCCTCGCCGACGCGCCGCCTCCAGCACCTTAGCATTCAGGTTAGGGGTGGGGTTCCTGGTGCTCCCGAGCTTAGAGGGAGGTCAGAGGAGGCGGCAGACCAGTGGTGGGGTATGGTGAGGGCGGGGGCGGGGGTGACGGCACCAGAACCGAGGGAGGGGTGAAGGCGGTTAGGGCGGCGGAAGAGGGTTGATCTACGACGAAGTTTGCGGGGTTAGTGTGGGCAAGGGAGATTTGGTGGTGGGAGGATGGTGGGCGGAGTGGCGAGCTGGTGATGATGCCGCCAGTCGCGAGTGGTGACGAAGGCATCAGTGAAGGCGGAGGAATAGCCAGAACAACGACCCCAACAAGGGAGAAGGGAGGAGATAGGCGACGTTGGCGAGAGAGAACGGGAAGTGGAGAGGTGGCACCAACGAGGGGAGTCGCCGCTGCCAGTGTAGTCGGTGTGTCGGAGGAGGAGGCGATCATGGGAAGAAGAGGATCCTCGGAGCATAGAGTGTGGGAGATCATAATTAACTGTTTGATTCATATCCAATCGCAAGAAAATCAATTGAATCTTAATAATTTCAGTTAACTGTGCATCCCCTGTACTATTATCTATATGGAAACACTTACCTGAGGACGTCTGACGCGCCGGACCCCTCGCATGCGCCTCATCCTCCTCGCTCGCGCTTCCTCCCGCTCGCCTTGCGCTCCTCCTCGCCTCGCACCTCCTCCTCCTCGCCTCGCTCCTCCTCCTCCTCCCTCGTGCGACGGCCGGTGCTGCCCCGTCCTCCTCCCTCCTCACACCCATGCGTGCCCTGGAGCTCCTCCGTCGCTGTGCTCCAAGCGCAGCCGCCAGATTTGGCGGGGGCCAGTGACCACGCCGAGGGAGCACGGGGGGCAGCGACACGGTGTGAAGCTCGCCGTCACGACGGTGGATCTGACGAGCAAGGGGTAGGATCTCGCCGGATCTGGGGAAGAAGGAGGCAAGGAGGAGACCAAACCCCATTTTAGGCTCGAAACCTGAGGTTTGACCCTAGAAACATAGGATTTTTCTGCTCGAAACTTGGAGTTGTACATATGAAACTTCGCCTTATAAAAATGTCCTTTTTTTGTCTACTGAAACAAAAGTTCTGATAAAATGAAACTTGGATTTTTGCCTACCAAAACTTAAACTTTGCACTATTGAAACTTGGTTCTTACTCTCGAGACACTTTCTGAAACCTTAGGTTTCATCGTCAGGTTGCACGAAACTTGGGGGTTTCACGATTTCGAAAACTTTGATTTTTTGTGATGAAACTTAAGTTTTGCCCACTAAAACTTTGGATATTGCCTACCGAAACTTGAATTTGTACTATCAAAACTTGGTTCTTACTCTTGAAAAACTTTCTGAAATCTCAAGTTTCGTCCTCATGTTGCCATGGTTCCATCAGGTTTCTACCGTTATTTTCCAGGTTTCAGCAGGTATTCGCGCAAGTTACATGATGACGTCATGCTGACGTCAGTAGGTCCGGACGGGCCGGACGTCCGACGCCTGGCGCTGCCCTTATCTATATCCTAATGAGTATTGGGATTGTCACATAAATTAATCTACGTAATCAACATGTATTAATTATTCCTACTATATTTCCTGATCTTCAGCAATCTGCGCATGCGATGTGATGTCTAGCTATTTCTAGCCTGGGTGCTGATATAACGGTAAGAAACTCCTCAAGCGCGTTGCAACTTGCACCATCTAATAGCTAGCTAGCTAAGCTCATTGCTCACTTACCGGTGACCAATGGCGCCCATGGCTTCTTCCAGCTCCGGTGACCTGCCCATCCGCGTCTTGAGTCGACGCTTCGTCAAGGCCTCCGACACCTCCATCGAGCCACACTTTGCCGCCTTCTCCAACCTCGACCTTTACAGTGGCAATATACAAGCCTGGCTAGTGTGCATCTACCCCAAGCTTCCAAAGGCCACCGACTTCAGCGCTGTCGTGGCAGCCTTTGAAGCCGGCTTGCCGTCGTTGCTCAACCACCAGCACCTCTCGCCGCCGCGATCGCCAAGAACCCGAGCTCCGCCTCCCGAGCTCCACCGCAACAACCAAGGAGCGGAGCTCGTCGTCGGTGAGGTCGACGACGCCGCTCTTGGGAGCTGGACTACGGCCTCGTCGACCGATCCTCGAATAAGATCACGCTGCCATTCGCCGAGGACGCCACTCGCTGCGGTGCGGTGCTGCTGTCGCCGCTGGGGCTTCTCCGTGGCATGGGGAGCAACCACATCGTCAACGATGGCTGCGCCATCAACATGGCCGCACGGATGTGGTCCGAGCTCGCGGTCGGGGAAAATCGCCGAGGCGGCGCCGAAGCTACGACCGCCGGTGTTCCGCCCGCGACCCACCGTCAGACAGCGCCGCCTCGCCGCCATGTACACGAGATACGACGAGGACAACCTCGTCAACGCCCCGACCACCCAAGAGAGCTTCGTCGATCGGCAATACTACGCCGAGGCCGCCGACATCGCGCTGCTGCGCGAGGAGGCGAAAGCGGCGGCGACGGCCAGCGCAAGATCGCGTGCTGAGCCCTCTCCGCCTATTTTGTGTATTAACTTTCCATTCTTCGGTGTGCTTCATACCATTATCCCAACCATCGTATATCCATCTACGGTCTTCAACCATCTATATTAATAGTAATTTGAAATATACATAGAAAAATAAGTTAATTATCCTAACAGGAGATATAGGCAAAGATAGATCCTAAACCCATCTAGGAATGAACGGGTTAGCACGGTTTGTCATGGCATGTGGTGTGATCCGAACGAAATTTCGGCAGCGTAATCTCGCTGTTCTCCGAATGCACGCATGTTACTTGTGCATCGGAGAACAACGAGGTTACGCAATTAAATTCGATCGATCGCACCACATGGCACGATTAAACCGTATAACCCGCCCATCCCTAGACCGTCCAAAAGCGTGGACAATTGGAGCGACAAATATCACAATTAAATGTGATCAATGTCGCTCCCAAACGGGTGACGTATAGGTTGGGTTGACTTTTGTTTAAAAAACGATTTATTCAAATATACGTAAATCTCACGACAACAATGTAAAAATTCCGGAAACAACGGGGAAACCCCATCTACGCAGTGAGTAGATTATATAGCTCTGATCAACTTAATCTAAAAAAATGACACTACCAATACCATAACACAATGACAAGTGGATCAGTGCACGTACATTGCAGCAGTACAAAGCTTATATAAAGGGAAAAATCAGGATTCTATGAAATGATAGCGCTGCAGAAGCTACGTAACAATAGAGAATTACGATTATCAAACATCATCAACCTCACAATCTACAATATCTAACTTTAAGTCTGTAACACAGCAAACAAACAACAGGCTCCATAGTGAAGCAATGCACACTGCAAATCCTCATGCATCCAGTGAAGCGATGCACACTGCGATTCCTCATGCATCCCGAACGGAATCGAACGACGCAGCGGGAAGACGCGTACCTCGCCGGCAGACCAGATCGACGGCGCCTCTTCTTCTCTTCCTGGAGCGCGCGTTCCCCGCGATGAAGCCGCGCCCTGGCCTTCCCAAGCCACTCCCCAAGCGCGCCCTAGCTAGCGCGTGCCTCCCAAATGTCCGGAGTCAGCAAGGGGAGGAGGAGGGGCGGGGCCAGGCCACGCGGCGGCAGTTGCAGGGCCGGGGCGCGCGGAGGCGGAGGCGGGCAGGGGCCGGGCACAGCGCCGCGACGCGGTGGTGGTGGCGGAGGCGGGCGCGGCGCTGTGGCCGGGCGGCGTCGGCCGGGACTGGGGCAATGTGGGGCGGAGCGGGCGGCGTCATGGGGCGCAATGGGCGCGCGGGCGGAGCGGCGTCGGCGGGACACGGAGGGCGGAGCAGCGTCGGCGTCGGGCGGGCGCGGGGGGAGCGACGTCGGCGGGCGGGGCGCGGTGGAAGCGGAGCGGCGGCGGCGTCGGCGGCGCGAGTGGGGAATGACAAAACAGATGGGCTCGATCGGGGTTAGGTTATAGGAGATGTTAATGTCGGCCGGGCCGAGCCGACGTAAATAGGGTAGTTATTTACGTCGGCCGAGCTAGACCGACGTAAATACCCTTATTTACGTTGGTCGGGCCGACATAAATAACTACGCCACGTCACCTAGATCGGCTGAAGCCTGACCAGCTGTGTTTACGTCGGCCGGACCGACGTAAATAATGCTGGGTTTACGTCAGTTTTCTCCTAGCCGACGTAAATAGAAATGGCCGACGTTAAAAGTTCGTTTTCCTGTAGTGGAGGAGGCGAGCGCGGGGGCGACGGCCAGCGCACGTCGCGCGTGCAGACCCTCTCTGCCTACCTGTGGAAGGCCCTCGCCGGCGTCGTGGCCGCGTCGCGCGTCCCCGAGGAGCGGTGCCAGATGACGTGGCTGGTGAACGCGCAGGCCGCGGCTCACGTCGCCGGGGCTCGCCCCGGCGATGCGCGCCTACTTCGGCAAATTGGTGATCCGCGCACTGCGGGGCGCGGCCGTGGAGGAGATCAGGCGGAAGACGCTGGCGGAGGTGGCGGCCATGGTGCGCGAGGCCTTTGCCTCCATCGACTACGACGAGAACATCCAGGAGCTGGTTGACTTCCTGGAGGAGCACAAGACGGAACGGATGGTGGAGGCGACGGTCACGGGGCTCGGAGCCCCGACGCTGTGCCATTCGGCGATGACATCGTTCCCGGTGGACACGGACTTCGGCTTTGGCCATGCTACGCTGGCCATGCCCAGGTTCGACCCCAGGAGGCAGAACACAGGCTACTTGTTGGTCTGTGCGCGGCCTGGAAACGACGGGTCGTGGATGGTCAGGGCATTCGTGTGGCCTCGGCTCGCCGCCGCACTTGAGTCTGACCACCACCCCATCTTCAAGCCTGTCACGGCGGAGTACCTTGGACTGGTCTAGAATCTACAGTCTTCTCCTCGCTCCTCTCCCACGTGGACTCGAGATTCGTGCATGCACTACAGAAAAACGACATATTAGCGTCGGCCAATTTTACTTACGTCGGTCCAGACGAAGCCGACGTAAATAATAGGGTTATTTACATCGGCCTGACCATGCCGACGTAAATAATGCTATTTACATCGGTTTACCGACGAACACAAAGATTTTGCATAACCGCCAAGAGGGTGGCGACGTAGAGCTGCCGACGTAAATAAAGGTATTTACGTCGGCCCGGCCGATGTAAATAATTTCTTTATTTACGTCGGCTTTGCCCCGGTCGACGTAAACACGCCCTTTAACCTAACCCGCCCGGTGCTGTGTCCTTATTTCCCACACGCCGCCGCCCAGCCCGCATCCGACGCCGCCACCGCCTCCGCCTACGTCGCCGCGCCCCGGCCCCGCCCGACGCCGCCACCGCGCTGCCGCCGACACCGCCCGGCCCCGTCCTGGCTGCCGCGCGTCCCAGCACCGCCCACGGCGCCGCTGCGCTTCGCCCCGCCCCGCTTCCACCACCGCCACCGCCCCGCCGCCGCTGCCGCCTCGTCCCGGCCCCGCCCCCGGCACCGCGCGCCTCGGAAGCAAGCCGAGTACAGCAACCTCGTAAGGGCCGCCGCCTCTTCGAACCCTCCCGCGCCTAGTGCTGCTGAGCTCTTGTAGTTCTTCTTCGATTCGATTCGTGCCGTCTCCATTTCGGTTTGAGCTGAGCGAGCAAGCGGTTGCAGGATGAGAGGTACGCGATCCAGGGGGAGAAGTACCAGGGGCAGCAGTACAGCCACATCTACTTCACGCGGCTCCCCCGCATGCGCTCTGTCATCCACGCCCTCGTCCCCTCCTGGAAGCCGCACCTCCCTGGTCCGATCCCTCGCTTTTTCCCCATTCTGTCTGCTTTTGCTCATTGATGATTCTCCGGGTAATGGCTGGTGGAGTTGAGGTTGTGTAGCTTCGGACATTTTTGTCCTGAAATTATCAAACACAGCAAAAATGTCCTCTGAAGTGATCAAAGATCGTGGTTTTTTAACTGAAGTGCAGATAGAGATGCTACTTAGTTATCAACATGCCTTTCATCCATGCCTTTCAATTTGAATTGTTAAAATGCCCAATTGGAAGAGAAGATCTGGTTGTCATATGTAAATGTAGTCAGCAGTAGCAATATAGTTGATTATATATAATTAAGTAGTGATGACATCTACTTGCAATACGCATGTTAACAATTACTAGATAAAGGTACCCTACTTGCTCTGGACAGTAACTAATGTGATGGCATTGAAACGATGGCAAAAGGTGATGGCAAACCCCCAGTTTATGGCAATGGCAGAGTGTCTTGGGAATGCTCTTATGCTTGTTTTGTTTCCTAATTTCACCACAGGTCTCATCTGTTTTCCATTGGCTAGTGTTTCTTCAGTTGCCAATGCCCTAAATGACTCCACTACCCTCTTATTTGGTTTAGGATCCTGCTATGTCCAGCCAAGAAGGTGAAGCTTGATTGCAAGAGGACAAAGCTTAGCGCGGTAAAAGTCTTTCATCCTTCCTTTTGATATTCATATGACTAAATTATCAGATATATGGAGGACATATGTAGCTCTATAGTTTCTTATATATTGCTTGTATGGCACATTGTTCTTTATGTGTGCTAGATCATGGTAGTTCTTTTACTCGTCATTGTGACACTGTATCATGGACTACTATAATTTATATATGATGTGGTTATGTTGGAATATAAGTTATCTTCGAGCTGTGGATTATTTGATTATATATATGTGCACTTAATGTAATGCTTAATTTTGTTGTTGTGCTTGCTAATATGGTGCACTTTCATATGTCTAAAATTGCCTGCATTGTTTCTCTGTTTAGTACACCCTGCTTGTTTATGCTAGTTGCTAGTGAAAGGAAAGGGGCACGCACTGAGAATGAGAAAGAGCTTTCTGATTTATGCTCGCTTCATCCAGGAGATAGTATGGAGGTTTTTTGAAAGGTTTAGGGATTTTATATGACTTCACCACAATGGTGTATCTATCAGGCAGTGTCCCTAGACCCTAAAACCTATATTCGACTTACTGATAACTAAGCACATGGTATAGTAAATGAAGAAGCACTAGGCCATGCTGTAAAGATATGATTCTCGCAGATAAAGGACCGGCAAGCTCTTTGTCAGTTGTCACTGTTTTTCTTTTTGTCCAGAATGATTTGGCGGACAAAACAATATTAATTGTAGTCTTTCATCCATCATCTAATTGTAGTCTTTCATCCATCATCTAATAAGGAAACAATATTTTGTTCCATTCAACGTAGACAAAACAGCGTTTTCTGTAGGATGGAATTAAACTAGATATATGTTCCAGTTGTGTGATGCAACCATATTGCTAACCCAAAGTCATGGTTCTGTTTTTAGCATTGTTACTGCATTTGCTGGTAATCCAATGCACCCCACTGTTATCTATGCCCAATTGCCCATATTTATGTCCTTTTTTATTATTCTAATCTTTTTTCACTTAAAAATATTGAAGTGACTAAGCAGTTGGTACCTTCTGTAAAAAATTATTGAAATTAGGTCTAACCAACTACTCCATAGTTACAAATACATGTTGGTTGGGGATATGTGCAATCCGTTTTGAATCTTTAGCTATTGTTGGTTATGAAATATTCAAATATGATCATTGCCAAAAATAACTACAAACTTGAATTTAGGGGCCGTTTCATTTTATCATAAGTTTTTCGACATTCATTTGTGTCCACTAACATCTTGATCTGGGTTGCAATTGCAGCTCTTGGTCGATGGCTTTCGGCGTGGCACTTGGCGCTAGTGTGATGCTCGGTGACAAATGCAAAACGCGGAGACAGCGCGGTGGCCTGGTAACGTCATGGATGACGGAGAAGACGACATAGGGCGGCGCCCCAAGCAGCCAGCCGGCGCGTGCACACGGCAGAGCAGGTTGCCACCCGGTTCCTTCTATCGCATCGGCTCAAAGAAAGGAAACCCAAAAAAAGAGATAATAGAAGAAGAAGAATAAGAAGAAAGATAGTGTATGTGAGTCAGATGGCAGCAATTACCTCTGTATTCCTTGATCTTGCTTGTGCGTGCGTATTAATCTGTGTGATTAGTGGTGCTTGTACGTGAGTGTATGTGATGCTTGTGTGATTAGCAATGGAAAATAGCCGTTGTGTATGTGTGCGAATATTGAAATGATGAAATATATTGTATTTGTGTTAATATTGAGATGATGGAACTTGTGATGATGAGTCTATGGGTTGAAAATAGTTTGCATGAATTGGTATAATATTGCTTATATTAGATGCTGCTGTAATTAAGCAAAAAAATGGTGGCTATTTTGCCAGCCAGCAACTCCAGTATTTACGTCGGCCAGGCTGGCCGACGTAAATACTGGAATCTTTATTTATGTCGGCCACGACCGACGTAAATAAGTGGCCCACGATGAGGCCCCTATCCGACGACCATTATTTACGTCGGCCTCGAGGTCGACGTAAATAACCCTTATTTACGTCGGCCGCCGACGTAAATAACCGTATTTACGTCGCTTTTTATACGTCGGCTTATTTACGTCGGCCGGCCGACGTAAATAGCTATTTACGTCGGCTTTTAGGCTATTTACATCGGCTACCTCATATTCCTGTAGTGATGGTCAACCCTCTCCCATATGATCTTTTGCAAAATAAAATAAAATTTTCATAAAAAAAGCAGTTGGGTTTACCTTTTTTTTTTCTCCTTTCTTCCTCTCTCCTCGTTTCCTACCCCACCACCATGGTCGCTCGATGCGACTAAGCCGGCACCCGAAAGTGCCATCCCACTGGTCGCAGTCGCAGTTGCTCGGATTGGCCTAGCCCGGCTTCGTCGCAGAGAGCATTGACGGCATGTATAGATGGCTAGATGGGCCGGGCCTGATGGTAAGACGAAGCTCGCGATTTTTGGCCCGCACGACGAGCACGGCAAAGACGAAAATAAACGGTCGGCTTGCCCCAAGACGACGCGGCGTGCCGTGCTCGGGGCAAGGCCAGCCCGTGGATGCCCGGCAAGACGCACGATTTTATTTTTTTATTTTTTGTTTCTTACATATATGTATATTGTACCCTTGGTATATTAGAACACAACAGCACATGTGCTCAGCTGGTTAATTGAGGGAGCTTTCCCACCTCCCAATCCTTGAGGACGGGGGTTTGAGTCCCCTCTCCTCCCGCGCTGCACAAATTTTTGGGAAAAATTGGCTCCGTCCCCGCTTTTCTCACGCTCCCGCCTCGGCGCAAAAATTGGCGCCGACCTCCTGCTCCGCGCCGCCATGAAGAGGTCACATGCTGCCCAACGGGCCGTCGTGTAAACGGGCCAGCCCGACACGGCTAAGCATGTTTCGTGCCGTGCCTGGGCCTCGGCCTCGGCCCATGGGCCGGCACGGCACGACACGATTAGTTAAGCGGGCCGTGCCAGGCACGGCTTAAACGGGCCCTTGCAGGGCCGTGCCGGGCCGCCCGTTTGGCCATCTATAACGGCATGACAGCTACTCTGGGAGCCGGCATGGCCGCCGCGTAGGCGTGGTGGTCGCCTGTCAACCCTCAAGTTTTAACCTACCTTGATAGTCGAAATTCCATGCACTAGTCCCTGGATCTGTACACTAGTGCGAAAGATCACCCAGCCGATACAATCATACAGCGATTAAACCATAAATCCCTGAATATTACATACCACATTACGCCCTTAGACGATTTTAGTAAGGCTAATAATATAAGCCTTTAGTACAAAACCTAACTCAGAGTATTGTAGCTATCACAAAGTATGTACCCAAAAGAATGTCCTAACGCCTATGTGTCTTGCAAACGACTGGAGCATCCCCTAAGACTCGTCAGGCCCACCGAAGGCCTGTCCATCGTCTTTATGACACTCGTACGTAGGTATGAAAATGGTACGGATAATTTCCGACCGTCCGACCGACCGAGGCATAATAATATCGGAAAATATTGAGCCGGATAATTTTATGGATATCTGAATCCGACAAGGCGGATACGGTACGGATACAAATAATATCCGATGGATATTATCCGAGCTTTTCTTGGAAAATATCCGATGGATATTATCCGATTAGCTAAATCCATCTATAAACTATCTCTATTATATTTCTATAGGATGAATGACTAACACATATAACAACTAGATGCATGTGATTTTACATTTTTTTGCATTATCGGGTATGATACTTACACACCATCATTTTCATGACTATGGACCATAAAGTTGAGTCACAAAGAGATAACTATATGTATTTGGATATACTTATTTCTTTAGTATATGTTTTCGCGTATTATCCGAGAGGGTATCCGCGTCTGATCCGTATTTGTATCCGATATTATTAGTATCCGTATTTGTATCCGGTACTATCCGTATCCGATCAAACTAAATGGATCAAATACAATATGAGTGGTTTCCGATCCGTATCCGATCCGTTTCATCCCTACTCGTACGGATCCACCTCAATCCCGCCGTCTAAAAGAGTATAAGTAGGCGAGGTCAGCGTCATCCAAACGGTGGCTAGTTAACACTTCCTTTAATGCACTTAGTGTATAGAAGGCTTTATTTGGGGAAGGGGTTATATTATTTGCGTAAAGCCAGTTTTTAAATGTGTTTAAATTTACCCTATCTAGCATCAGATATTAGTAGACATTACATCTCAAGGGTTTAACATCATAACAATACATCCCAAGCCCCCAACTGAACAACGGACCATTTCGACCAACCCTAAATAGACAAACCCTCGACCAACATACACTCAACTTTATACTTCACCATACCAAACTTCTTTTTGCCCCCAACATTTTTCTAAGTCTGCCATCCTTCCAGGATTTGGCAATCATGTTGTGGACCACACTTGCCATAGACTGCCTGCCTCGGTCTGGGGGTTGCTAGCCCACACTAGCCTAGTGTCATCCTGGGGAAGTGTGGCCTCCATCACATCTAGTGACGACCAATGCCGGTCCCTATCGAGAGTGGTCCCAGAGGGCCTCTGCAGAGCGCTCGAAACTGGCGATCCAAAACCCTTACTCCACGCGATGGCCACACGTTGTGTTGAAACCATCCTCTAGATGGCAGCGACCACCCCGCTATGCGTGTTCTTCCGCGCTTGTCCTGGATAAGCCCTGGCTAAACCCAGCACAAAGCACCTTATGCCTTAATCATCCATCAGGATGTCATCTAGGGGCAACCTCCCAACCATCTAGCCTACACCTCGTTAACCTTTAACATTTCCACACACGATCTTTCCCGATCGACCGACCAAACTAGCTTGACACACCATATAGCCAAGCACACGACCACATCCAGCCCATCATGCATATCTACTAGCCTAACTGTCACATGTCATAACAATATTAATGAAAGAATGGATGACTGGTGAATAACGGTTCACCGTTCCGTGGCTAATAGCCAGAAGGTTTTCTTTAATCCTAAGCAAGTCTAAGCAGGTTTTACCCAACAGGTAGGGTTAAAGTTGTTACCAAACTATCATTAAGCTAACAAGGAATATGATAATCAAGGCAGTCATATAGGCTAAAGTAATTCAAGGGCAGGCATGTATAAATATTAACATGATTAACAATTGGGTAGGTTAATAAGCATGCATTTTTAATATTAAACAATTTAGATTGGGAACACTGGGTAGTAGACAATGAATATATTGATGTTAATCCGCACTAGGGAAAGTCGCAATCCTTCCATAATACGGGTAAACATCTATAAGAGTAAGTGTTAATTCGCCTTGCTCGGGTGGAAGGTCTTTCTCAGCGTCTCCGAACCTTCCCTCAGGATTGCCTACGTCTAAGCACACATACAATCCAATAATTACTTACTGATGCAAATAAAAAAACATGATGCATGCACGTGACCTAGGCTTTACCCTCGACACTATTATATAAAATAAGGTAGCGATGCTAACTTTCGTATGATATATGCAATGCATGCCCTAATGTATTATAAATAATAATACCATTACATAATGGCCTAACTATACCCCAAAATACGATTTCGTACGATATAGTAGTAACTGAGTGATTAGGGTTTTTAAAACATCATACAATTACGGAACGTCGTAATACGACATACATACGGAGTTAAGTTTATCGGTGTTGGCATTTTCTAGGTTTTTCAAAATATATGGTGTAATTCTAAGATATAAAATAATTTAATGCATTTTCTAAGGTCAGCACCTAATTTACTTAATAAGGAATTTACTACTTATTTGTTGGTGTTTAGTAATTTAATACTCTAATGAATTCATTTGGACCAAAATGGCATTTTTATAATGTTCTATATCTATTAAGGCATTTATCTACCTATTATATTTTCTTATAACCTTATAGGGTCAGATTCATTATTTAATATAAATAAAATCACCCAATTTCCAGTTTAATCCTTTTCCTTATAGGAATTCTACTTATTTTTATTAAACAGTGTCATTATTCCATTGCCGTGGCTGTTTTCACAATTTTGTAAACTCCAGAACAGACTTACCTATTATTTTCTGAATTTTTCTAGATTTTTGGGAACCTCTAGCTATTTTAAATAATTATATAACCATTTCTGTATTTAAATAAACGGTTAAATCGGTGGAAATTGTTTAAATCCCTTTAGGCTGAACCAGCGAACAAGCCGGCCCAGCTACGGATTCGGCCCACGGCCCAAGCACGCTCGCGCCCGTGCCAGCCAGTGGCGGCTACGCCGAAGGCGTATCTTTGCGAGGCGCTAGCGCGAGGAGAAGGCGACCTAACCAGCGGTGCCTCCACTTAAACTGCCCGGTGGGGCCAGGGCCCACATGTCAGAGACGTAGCGCCACGGATATAATCCCCCGCGCGCAGGAGGTTTCCTGGATGGTGGGGCCCGTCAGCGTCTCTATGCGCTTCGGTCCATATGAATCTCGGTGCAAATCCAACGGCCCTTGGCTTTCGTCTACCTTAGGACAGGCGACATGGCCGACGGCGACGGCGCAAGCCGCGGTGGCGCTTCCACCCATTTCCCACCAAGAGCGCGTACGCTACCGCACCTACGGCCTCCGATGGTCCTAACGAAGCTCGTGCTGGGGCCGGAGACGGTCGGACGCGGCGATGCGAGGAGTGACGGCTGAGCCGAGGGCTCGCCGGAGCAGCTGAGCTTAGCTACAGATCTACAAGCTACAAGAATGGACGGCGAGCAAGAGAGGGTCACGGGCGTCCTCACTACGGGTTGTGCTGAAGGCGGTAAGACTCGGAGATGGCTGTCGGCGATCGAAGCAGAGGCGTCACCGGCAGGGCATCACCTGGCGAATCCTCTGAAATCAAGTGGGGGAAAGGTTAAGTGTGCTCAGGTGATGCTTTGGGCGCGAGGAATTGTTCTACAGCTCACTCAATCGACGGGATGGTCTTCGGCCCCGGCGCGGAGAGATTTGAGGAAAACCGAGGAAAATGATGCCGGTGGGGTGGCCTTCGGTTTTATAGGCGAAGGGCCGGTTCAATGGCTCACACAGCGCAGTGGGGAAAGGAGCGGCGCGGCGACAGGATGGGTGCGGCCCGGTGCGGTGCAAGCTCGACGGGCGCGAGCGTCACGGCAGAGGAGAAGCGACGTGCGTGCGGCGGTTCAGAGCAGGCAGAGCAGAGCGGCAGGGCCAGGGCCACACGGCAGTAGGAGAGAGAGGAAGAGAGAAGAGAGGCGCACGTGGAAGTACAAAATTCAAATGAAATTTGAATTCAAACCCATTTTTGAATTTTTCCCAAAATTGGGATGTTACAAATCCCTACCCCCTAAAAGAAAATCTAGACCTCGAGATTGCGTACATAGTTGGTGAACAAGTCAGGATAATTTTGTCGAAGCAGCTCCTCGGGTTCCTAGGTAGACTGGTTGTCGGTTTGATTGCTCCACTGAACCTTGCACATTTTGATGACTTTATTCCTCATTTGCATGTCCATGGTGTCCATGATTCGAACCGGTCGTTCTTTATAGGCTACGTTGCTGTCAATGGCTCCTTCGGGAATATCAACCAACTCATTTTCCGAAACTCGTAGGCATTTCTTAAGCTGAGAGACGTGGAACACGTTGTGGACATCCCACAACTCAGCCGGTAATTCCAATTGATAGGCAACTTGTCCCCTTCTAGCAGTGATGGGATATGGCCCCACATAACGTGGTGCTGGTTTTCCTTTCTGATGGAACCTTTGATTATACTTCCATGGCGCTACCTTGAGGTAAACCGAATCTCCCACTTGGAAAGTAAGGTCTCTCCGACGATTATCCGCATAGCTCTTCTGCCATGACTGAGCGGCTAGTAGCCTTTCCCTTATGATTCTGAACTTATCTTTCGCATCTCTAAGTGTGTTCTTATCCAAAACTTGATTCTCTCCAGTTTCAGATCAATGGAGAGGAGTTCTACACTTTCGTCCGTACAAAGCTTCGAAGGGCGACATCTTTAGGTTGGACTGGAAGCTGTTGTTATAAGCAAATTCCACATAGGGCAACCATTTTTCCCAATCCGTGGAGAGCTTACAAGATCTGGTTAACTCGTTCAGTTTGCCCATCCGTTTGGGGTGGAAAGCAGTACTGAATGACAGGTTGGTCCCTAAGGAGCAGGGCAAATTTTCCTAGAACTGAGATGTAAATTGTGTCCCTCAGTCTGACACAATTCGCTTGGGAACTCCATGAAGGCTCTCTATTCAGGCAATGTACAACTCAGCCAATTTCTCCCCCTTGTAGGTGGTCTGCACTGGTATGAAGTGAGCGACCATGGTCAATTGATTCACCACGATCCAGATTGAATCATATCCCACCTTGATCTTGGGGAGACCGAGTATGAAATCCATGGTGATTCTTTCCCACTTCCATTCCGGGACCTTGAGAGGTTGGAGTAATCCAGCCGGTCGCTGATTGTTGGCGATTCTTACGCTCAAAGAAATTAATCCGCAAGCAGACGGATATCGCTTGTAGTTTTCACTAGGAGTATTCCTAGAGTTATCGAATCCACAGGGAACGACAGTTTAAAGAGATAACCTCTATATCTTAATTATTTAAAATACCAGCCAGTCTAGATAACGGGGGTTAGGATAAATAAAAAGACCAGGACACACACACACGATAAATATTCACACAAACAAGAGAAAGCTACACTAGCTAGATAGACAGTTGGGAGGTCAACGAGAAAAGTTTAATAAGTTCACAAAGTCGTGTGATTCAGTTTACTGAGCGAGCTTAGGGTATTCTAATAGTGGTCCACCTGATATTCGTCATCGGAGCTCGGACACTCCCGAATGGTTATGTGAAGGGAATATGCCCTAGATCAATCATGAGATGATTGTGTAATACGTCTTTGTTCATGTACTTTACGATAACCAGCTTATCAGGTTCCATGAATAATGGTCATAACTTTGTTCATCAAGTATGACTTGGTTGTGAGACACATTGTTTGTATGACATTATTCTAAACAGATCCCTGATCCAGAATCATTATGAGGAGCATTAATGATTGATCAGCACATATATTGATTGATGGTACCGTTTCACATACCATGGATATTGTGGATATCGAATCAATAATGTGGACACGTGTTAGAGAACACGGATGGTTGGATTGACCTACCCGAGACACCGCTGAGATTGTTATCTTAATAGTGCCATCGATTGTTGTCTCGAGTGGTACACCTATATGGTCCTTAGACTTGAGATCATCATAGAGTCCAAAGCATGCGTAGTTGTATACTTTGGGGTTATCAAACGCTACTCCGTGAATCGGGTAGTTATAAAGGTAACTTACGGGTATGCCGCTAAACATGGCGAGGGGTGTGATAGATCAAGATGGAATTTGCCCTCCTCGATAACGGAGAGATACCTCCGCCCCTCGGTGTGGATGGATAAGGAAAGTGCGCGGCCGTGCTAAGGTGACTAATTGTTAGTCACATCTTATATCCATTACACGGAACGAGTGAATGGGTCGAGCTATCACAAGGGTGGCACATATCTTGCCTTGAGCTTGACCGGTGTCACGTGGCAAAGGGATCGGTATGTACGCTGCGTGTATCAAGGTTCACCGATGAGATCATTCGTGCATTCGGGGTCAATATGTGTTGCTAGATACCGCTATTGATCGTGGATCGAAACGGGTTTCGGGTCCGCGCCGACTTGCACATGAACCTAACGGGTCACACACTTAACGGTTTGGAACATGCTTAACGGATTCACTCACGTTAATGGGTTTCGCGTGGATATGGATCCACGAGAGATAGAGTCCTAACGGGCCTTCTAGTGTAGAAGCCCGTTAGCACGCCTATATAAGTTGGAGGCCAGGGGCGGCGCGAGAGAGAGTTAGATGCACTCCACCCAAACCCTAGCCGCGCGCCTCCCGCTCCCGAGGAAACCCTAGCCGCTGACGTGGTGCTAGCACGCGCGCGACGACGTTCATTCTGGACGGTGGATACCTTAGAGGCACTGCCGCTTTCGCGGACGTGCTTGCTGATCGGCGACCTCTCCTCGACCACGGGCGACCTCTCCCGGAGCACGGGCGACCCCTCGGCGAGTCGGTGTAAGGATCCTAGGCCGAGAGGGGGGGTGAATCGGCTCTTTTCAAATTTTATTTCTTTCAATTAGCTTGATTAATTAGTCAAATTAGGAACCCAAGCTATCGATATATTTATAGCCTAGTTGCGGAAGCGATCACAATAAGCACGACCGACTACAAGGAGGCTCGATGGCACACACACGCAAGCGATCAATCCAATGAGCGGAAGTAAACGAGTGAGATGAGAAGACGCAAACCGAGTTGTTTATCAAGTTGATTGCTCAACACATGAGCACCTACGTCTCCGCTGAGGAAACTTCTCACACAGAGAAGTCGGGACCCTTTCGCCCCTAGCCCTCAATCCACTCGTGGTAGCTCTTCACCAACACATGGTAGGCGAGCTCCAAACCTTCACACGGAGGCGAAGTTCTCTCACACGCGAGAGCTCACACCCACGGCACCGACACACGGCACCGACCACCGACACACGGTGGATTTCACCTCAACACATGAGGTACCCCCAACACATGGAGGATTTGGATCCGACACACGGATACCTTGGCACCCCCGACACACGGAGATGGCCGCCGACACACGGCGGACTTGAGGGCTCCAACAGATGGAGAGGATGCACCCCTACACAAGGCGGTGACCACCAACGAATGGTGGGTTTGCGGCACGGTCGATGTAGTCGTACGGTCGATGAAGCTCGTGGCGTGACTACGATCTCTTCGGCGACGGAATCCCAAGAGCAGTAGATCGGAGATCGTCTCTCACCACTTCCCTCTCTCTCCCACCATCAAACTAGGGCAAGAACACCATGGGAGTTGGGGAAAACCTTGGAGATGGATGAGAGGAGGTAGGGTCACCTTCTTCTTCTTCCTCTCTTCTTCTCCCTCTCAATCTCTCAAGCACATGGAACCCTAGGTGGAGATGGGAACCATGGGAGGAGCACTCTTGGTGGCTAAGACAAGAGTTGGCGGCTTAATGGTGGCTCTCTCAAGGTTCTCCCGTGCTCCTAGCCCCTATTTATAGGCATAAGTCGAAAACCTAGAAATGGACGGCTCAGATTAAATCGCGAGATTCAGATCGACCGATCGGCGACCTCTCCCCGAGCATGGGCGACCTCTCCCCGAGCGCGGGCGATCTCTCCACGAACGCTGGTGACCTCTCCCCGGCATCGGCGACCCCTCGGTGAGCACGGGCGACCCCTCGGTGAGCACGGGCGACCTCTCCCAGTCACGGGCGACCCCTGGGCGAGCACCGGCGACCACTCGGCGAGCACGGGCGACCTCACCCCAAGCACGGGCGATCACTCGGCGGGAAGTTTCGCGCTCTCAGGTATTTTGGTGACTTAGCGGTGACCACAGGACAGTGTACTCGCTCTAGGTTCGCCAAGATTAACACTGCACTCTCGGAACCCCATGGGACCCACGGCTGATGTTTCTGGACCTGTGCTCAGTGGGACCCTGCAACCAGAGAGATGTAGTCTAGCCAAAGACGCACACAAGAAAAATAGAAGAACTATATAAAAGCAGAGGTCCTTATCCTTAGCGTTCCGGCTGTACGGCCTAGTTGCCATCAATTACCAAAATCAATCAGCCCATGGGAGGCTTGATCTTATAATCTCCCCCTTTTTGGTAATTGATGACAACACCTGCAAATCCAACATGACAAGGCACAAATACAATCTCTGGTGCAATGGGTTAGTCCAGAAACATTGCATCATAGCATAGCACAATACCAAAGACTAGGCCAACGAATAAAATGCAATGTACACATAAACATGAGCTCCCCCTAAATCAATGTATACCACTTGTAAGACACGATAGTACCATCACATCACATGGAGCAAAGCATGTCCATCCTAATTTTTTATCCTAGGAGCAAAGCATCTCCTAAGTCAACCACTTGTAAACACCCCAAAACATGGATTTGCACTAATTTATCAAAGCATCTCCTAAGTCAACCACACCCCAAAACATGGATTTGCACTAATTTCTCCCCCTTTGGCATCAATGACCAGAAAGTAGCAAAGTATGGGATTAGCAAATGAAGCGCTTTGAAAGTTGTACTAGTGCACGTATGCCCATAAGTTCATCACACTCAAAATCTAGCCATCTCAAGGTCACAATATCACAAGATCAACTAGAGCACAATTGATAGATGTATAATTTCAAGTTATTATGACCTAGAGCAAGTATAAGGTGAACTATAGCTAGAAGTATCAAGAGTTGCTCCAAAACTCAAAGGGGACACACGATACTCCATAGCACTAGAAGGTGCAATCCAAGCTACACATGCGATCGCCGTGCCTATTTGAGACTAAAACATTTTAGTTGAGCTCATTTTGAAATATCTCACATTTTGCACTTTGCATTTTTTTAAAAAAATTTTGCCATGTCTCAAAACACAAGCGGCGCCACCCAGCAGGACACTGAAGATGAACGTCTCGGTCATCCAAAGCTCTCCCTAAGTTCATGCCTAGTGCCATGGCAAGCTATCTCATCGAGGAGGCATTGGTGAGACATGTATGACCAATTTTGGCCTTATTCACATTTTTAGCGCACTTTGAAAATTTGGCTCAACATTTTTCTCAAAATTTGCTCAAGTTAGCAAAGTAAAGACATGTGCAAAAATGGAAGAACACAACCTAGACTTAGAAGCACATGGTCAACCAAAGAGTTTAGAGCAATCAAGTGAGACTAGAAGCTATAGCCCTCCTAACATATACTCATGGCTTCCAATTGCATGATATATATATTGAATTAAGCACAGGTTGAGCTAGTGACAAAGTAAACACATGCTATAACTATCAATTCCATGTGATGAACATATAGGCAATGAGTAACATCCAGTATAACAAGCAAAGCACCTAAATGCTCATACAAGCTTCAAAAGATTTTCAATGAATAACATAGACACGCGACCAACTCAGGCAATGTTTGACTTATCTAAAATGTTTAACTCATTTCTCAATTTACAGAATCGTGCCTCATCGAGTGGCTTGGTGAATATGTAGGCAAGCTGGTCCTCTGTCCGCACGTGCTCAAGCACAATGTCGCCCTTTGTCACATGATCCCGAAGGAAATGGTGACGGACATCAATGTGCTTGGTCCGTGAGTGTTGGACCGGGTTGCACGCTATCTTCACCGCGCTCTCATTGTCGCATAGAAGAGGCACATGGTCAAGTTTTAGCCCAAAGTCAAACAAAGGATCGTGTCAAGTAAGGCAATCTATGCAACAACAACTCGCCGCTATATACTCAAATTTCGCCGTAGATAGCGCCACGGAGTTCTGTTTCTTTGACGCCCATGACACAAGACACCTACCCAAAAAGTGACATGCCCCGGAAGTGCTCTTGCGATCGGTCTTGCACTCGGCATAATCTGGGTCAGAATAGCCTAGGAGCTCAAACCGCGCACCCTTCGGGAACCAAAGGCCTATGCTAGGTGTGTGTTTCAGGTATCTAAGTATTCGTTTCACAGCAGTCATATGCATTTCTCTAGGGGAGGCTTGAAATCTAGCGCACATGCACACACTAAACATGATATCCGGCCTAGATGCAGTCAAGTAAAGCAAAGCACCAATCATGGAACGGTAAAACTTTTGGTCGACATATTTACCTTCTTTGTCGAGGTCGAGGTGGCAGTTCGTCCCCATTGGTGTCCGGATCGGCTTGCAGTCACTCATGTTGAACTGTTTGAGGAGGTCGTGGATATATTTCTCTTGGCACATGAAGGTCCCGGTCTTGAGTTGCTTGATTTGAAAACCCAAGAAGAAGTTCAGCTCACCCATCATTGACATTTCGAACTCCTTGCTCATCATCTCACTGAAATCTGCGACCAAAGACACATTGGAACTGCCGAAGATGATGTCATCCACATAGACCTGGCAGAGGAACAGATCTCCATTCACCACCTTGGTGAATAGGGTCGAGTCAACTCTTCCAACTGTGAAGCCCTTGGAGATGAGGAAGTCCCTCAGTCTTTCATACCATGCCCTGGGTGCTTGCTTGAGACCATACAAAGCTTTTGACAATTTGTACACATGATCAGGGTGACGTGGATCTTCAAACCCCGGAGGCTGCTCCAAATACACTATCTCTGCTATGTACCCGTTGAGGAAAGCACTCTTCACATCCATCTGCTTGAGAACGATGTTGTGGCACGTAGAGAACGCCACAAGCAGTCTAATAGCATCCAGACGGGCCACGGGAGCATATGTGTCTCCACAGTCTATACCCTCGATCTGTGTGAAGCCCTGAGCGACCAACCTAGCCTTGTTGCGCACCACCAAACCAAACTCATCTTGCTTGTTCTTGAATACCCACTTGGTGCCAATCACGTTGCAGTCGCTCGGCCTCTTTACCAAAGTCCAGACTTTGTTTCTCTCAAAGTTGTTCAGCTCCTCGTGCATCGCATTGATCCAGTCTGGGTCATTCAGTGCATCCTCCACTTTCTTTGGCTCAAGCTCAGATACAAACGCCGTGTGCTCACAGAAGCTGGCTGTCCTAGACCTTGTTTGCACACCGTGAGTCAAGTCCCCAATCACTTGATCAGCTGGGTGATCACGAGCAATGGTGTGATGGGTCTTGATCAACTGAGGTGGTAGCTCGGCTGACTCTGAATCTGGCTCACAAGCCGTCTCTGCCTCTGGAATTGACTCCACACTTGAGCTATCTTGAGGCAACGCTCCCCCTGAGTCCGGCACTGGTTCAGGTGTGAGAGGTGGTGGAACCGTCTCGGTCTCCCTCTGAACCTCCACTGGCCTCACATCACCTGCTGGCATCTCCTCCACTGCCCTTGCCAGCTGCTCACCATCCACATCATCCAAGTTCTCATGCTCTCCTTGGCTCCCATTGGACTCGTCGAACTTGACATCGCAGCTCTCCTCAATCAATCCGCTGGACTCATTGTACACTCTGAAGGACGATCCCCTGGTTGAGTAGCCCAGAAAGATCCCAGTGTCCACTCTGCTCTGAAACTTGCCCAAGTGTTCCCGCTTCTTCTTGATGTAGACCTTGGCCAAAAACCCTGAAGTAGGAGACATTGGGTCGTCTTCCCACAAGCAGATCATAAAATGTCTTCTTCAGAAGCTTGTGAAGATACAGCCTGTTGATGCAGTGACAGGCTGTGTTGATGGCTTCTGCCCAGAACATATCAGAGGTCTTGAAATCGTTCAACATTGTCCTTGCCATCTCAATGAGCGTCCTGTTCTTCCTCTCAACCACCCCATTTTGCTGAGGAGTGTAGGTGGCTGAGAACTGGTGGTCAATCGCTAGCTCATCACAGAACAGCTCAACGGAAGTGTTAGTGAACTCCGTCCCATTGTCACTTCTCACCTTCTTGAGGGTACAATCAAAAGCATTTTGTGCTTTCTTTACAAACTTTTTGAAAACATCTCCAGTTGGAATTTTGTCAGGTAGAAAAAAGACCCAGGTGTATCGGGAGAAGTCATCAACAATGACCAAGCAATAGAGGTTTCCCCCGATACTCACATAGGTAGTTGGTCCAAAAAGATCCATGTGTAAAAGCTCGAGAGGTCGAGATATAGACATGACATTCTTGGCAGGATGTGAGCTTGCCACTTGCTTGCCGGCCTGACAGGCACTGCATAGCTTGTTTTTCTCGAATGTCACATCTTGCACCCCAAGAATCAACTCGTTTTTGAAAAGTTTCTTCAAATTTGCCATGCCGACATGCCCAAGACGCCTATGCCAAAGCCAACCAAGAGAGATTTTGGCGACAAGACAAGTCGAGACGGATGTAGCAGGTTCATTAAAGTTCACAAGAAACAAGTTTTCAAAACAAAAGCCTTTGAACACAAGATTTTCATTTTTGTCCAGAACCAACAAGCCCTCAGGTGAGAAATTACAATGGAACCCCAAATCACATATTTGGGCAACAGAGAGAAGATTATAGCTCAAAGTTTTCACCAGTAGCACATTGTCAATTGAAAGATCTGAAGAAATTGCTACCTTTCCAACTCCTAGAACCTTGCTCTTGCTTCCATCTCCAAAAGTGACCTTGGGGGGAATCTTGCCTTCCTCCCCTATTGAGGTGAACAACCGGGGGTTGCCGGTCATGTGTTGAGTGCACCCACTGTCGATGATCCAATGGCACCCTCCACTCCGGTAGTTCACCTCGCCACTAGGTCGAGCCATCAAGCACTTGAAAGTGCCAGCAGAAGTTGGTGAAACCTTTCCCGATGTAGTGGAAGTAGTGGAAGAAGCCCCATCGTCCTCAGAATACCACTCTCGAGCCTCGGTGACGGCCGTGAGACATCTTGGTGCAAAGACTGGAGGAGGTGGCACAGACTCAGCTATCGCCATGGTGGCCAACTCTTGATCAGCTGATTCCTCATCTCCAGAAGCAGACGTGTCATTTGGAGTCATCATCGGTCACCCATTCTCCCACAAAGGCTAGCCTCTTGCCTTGTGAGGAGCGACCCTTGAATCCAGACTTCTGAGGATTTTTCTTCTTGTAAACGTTCTGCCTCGGCTTCTCGCCATCGCCCTTCTCCTTTCCTTTGTCCTTGTACTTGGTGTTACCCTTCTGAGGACACATTGAAGCGATGTGCCCCTTCTCCTGACACTCATAGCATCGGTATGACGCATGAGTGTTTCGGCTCATCCTCTTCTTGCCTCCATAGCCATTTCTACTCATGAATTGGCCAGCCTGCTTCATGAACAGGCCGAAGTGTTGGAAGCCCTCCTCGAGCTCATTCCAACTCATCTCTCCACCATCCTCAGCTTGGCTTGACTTGAAACCACTCTGCTTGGATCCACTGGCCTTTAGGGCGATCACTTGATTCTTTGTAGGGGCAGGAGAGTCGTCATGATCATTGAGGAGCATCATCTCGTGTGCGGTGATCTTGCTAAGCAAAGCTGTCGGAGCCAGCTTCTCCACATCACCACTATTTGTGAGGTAGGTGATGATGTCCCGGTAGTCCTTCTTGGGGAGGATCCGCAGCATTTTCCTGCACACTTCATCATTGGCAACAGTGTGACCGAGCCCCTTAAGCTCGTTAAGGATGGAGTTAAGCCGAGTAAACATAGCATTGACATTTTCATTTGGAAGCATTCTGAACTGATCATAACGCTTCTTGACAACCACTAGTCTACCCTTCTTAACAGCTGAAGTGCCCTCATGAATCTCAATGAGTGTGATCCATATGTCGTGTGCACTAGTAAGATTGCTAACCCTATCAAAGACCTCCATACTCAAACCACAAAACAAAGCGTTCATGGCCTTAGCATCGGTCTCAAGGAGTTTGTTTTGAGCGGGTGTGGCAGGTATATTGTTGGTGAGTGTGACACCATCAGGAGACTCTACAACCCTCCACACATCCATTCCCATGGCCTGAAGAAATACTTTCATGCGCAACTTCCAAAAGCCAAAATTAGTCCCACTAAACAGAGGAATCCTATTGGCGGCTACACTACCCCCCGTCGGCCATCTCTATGCGGTTAAGCAACTAGAGACCCGAGCTCTGATACCACTTGTATGGATCCTAGGCCGAGAGGGGGGGTGAATCGGCTCTTTTCAAATTTTATTTCTTTCAATTAGCTTGATTAATTAGTCAAATTAGGAACCCAAGCTATCGATAGATTTATAGCCTAGTTGCGGAAGCGATCACAATAAGCACGACCGACTACAAGGAGGCTCGATGGCACACACACGCAAGCGATCAATCCAATGAGCGGAAGTAAACGAGTGAGATGAGAAGACGCAAACCGAGTTGTTTACCGAAGTTCAGTGCTCAACACATGAGCACCTACGTCTCCGTTGAGGAAACTTCTCACACAGAGAAGTCGGGACCCTTTCGTCCCTAACCCTCAATCCACTCGTGGTAGCTCTTCACCAACACATGGTAGGCGAGCTCCAAACCTTCACACGGAGGCGAGTTCTCTCACACGCGAGAGCTCCTCACACCCACGGCACCGACACACGGCACCGACCACCGACACACGGTGGATTTCACCTCAACACATGAGGTACCCCCAACACATGGAGGATTTGGATCCGACACACGGATACCTTGGCACCCCCGACACACGGAGATGGCCGCCGACACACGGCGGACTTGAGGGCTCCAACGGATGGAGAGGATGCACCCCTACACAAGGCGGTGACCACCAACGAATGGTGGGTTTGCGGCACGGTCGATGTAGTCATACGGTCGATGAAGCTCGTGGCGTGACTACGATCTCTTCGGCGACGGAATCCCAAGAGCACTAGATCGGTGATCGTCTCTCACCACTTCCCTCTCTCTCCCACCATGAAACTAGGGCAAGAATACCATGGGAGTTGGGAAAAACCTTGGAGATGGATGAGAGGAGGTAGGGTCACCTTCTTCTTCTTCTTCCTCTCTTCTTCTCCCTCTCAATCTCTCAAGCACATGGAACCCTAGGTGGAGATGGGAACCATGGGAGGAGCACTCTTGGTGGCTAAGACAAGAGGTGGCGGCTTAATGGTGGCTCTCTCAAGGTTCTCCCGTGCTCCTAGCCCCTATTTATAGGCATAAGTCGAAAACCTAGAAATGGACGGCTCAGATTAAATCGCGAGATTCAGATCGACCGATCGGCGACCTCTCCCCGAGCATGGGCGACCTCTCCCTGAGCGCGGGCGATCTCTCCACGAACGCGGGTGACCTCTCCCCGGCACCGGCGACCCCTCGGCGAGCACGGGCGACCCCTCGGTGAGCACGGGCGACCCCTCGGCAAGCACGGGCGACCTCTCCCAACACAGGCGACCCACTGGCGAGACCGGCGACCACTCGGCGAGCACGGGCGACCTCACCCCAAGCACGGGCGATCACTCGGTGAGCACCGGCGACCCCTCGGCGAGCCGGGCGACCTCACCCCAAGCACGGGCAATCACTCGGCGGGAAGTTTCGCGCTCTCAGGTATTTTGGTGACTTAGCGGCTGACCCTGGGACAGGTGTACTCGCTCTAGGTTCGCTCAAGATTAACACTGCACTCTCGGAACCCCATGGGACCCACGGCTGATGTTTCTGGACCTGTGCTCAGTGGGACCCTGCAACCAGAGAGATGTAGTCTAGCCAAAGACGCACACAAGGAAAATAGAAGAACTATATAAAAACAGAGGTCCTTATCCTTAGCGTTCCGGCTGTACGGCCTAGTTGCCATCAATTACCAAAATCAATCAGCCCATGGGAGGCTTGATTTGATCGCTGTCTTCTCAAGGGGACCTCAGCGGGACCACCGTGATAGTCTGCGTAAGCCTGTTAATTAAAACTGACTCACATCGCGAGCGTTAGAATTCGATTCTGCGCCTAACTTGTTTTTCAGGGAATGATGTGAGTTGTTTGGACCCTTTGTGTTGATTGCTTGTGATTTTCATGACCTGCGTGTCATGGTTAATTGCAGCCGAAGGCTGTCCCGTTGTTGTATAACGGCCTGCGTGCCGGCATCTGATACCTTGAATCCTCATGTATATTTGATTACTAGCTGTTAGGAGTAATAGCTTGTAATTGGTCTTGGAGGCTTCAACCCTGGTGGCTCGGTGGACAGGAAAGAGCATGGTGATGGAGATCACCGTGTACTTGGGCCATACTAACTCACAGCTTGATAGCGTATCTTCTGTGATTGTTTTCCGCTCATGCTGTTCTATCTCTTTATCATAATTGGTGGTCATGATAGACTTTGATAGGATGGTTTCCCTCGAAAAATTAAGTAACTACCCTTCCAATAGCGGCACCTACAAGACCCTGTACGTTAGCGGATTGTTTCCACCCTGCTTTGCGAGGGACGGCGCCGTTTTCTTCCTTGGTCGTAGGGTGGAATGTGATTCCGCATGCAATGCGTTGGTTTGCTTATCGGGGCTAGCACAAAAGGGTTTTGGGCCCCGGGGTATCTATGTTGGAGCCGGGGCATCGAATGCCGTCCAACAAACAAGAGTCACATATGATGTCATTGGCAAGGGGTTGCCTACCTATGTCTAGGTTCTTTGGTAACTCTAGAACTTTCGACTATGGATCTTGTCCTTCTAAAATGCACCAGAGGGAAAGTGATTTTAGTGGGAGCATCTTTTATTAAATTGTTTAATGAAAGATTAACATGAACATAGTGCTAAAACTTTGCTTATTTATTCTGTTGTGTAGATGGCACGCAATGTCAATGCAAACCCTGGTTTTAATTTATGCTCGGTCCTTGAGAGGAAAAACTCGATGGGACAAATTTTATGGATTGGTATCGAAACTTGAGAATCGTTCTCAAGCAAGAGAAAAGGAATATGTGCTAGAGGAGCCAGATTCTGCTGAATCGGCCGATAATGCATTCACGACAAAGCGTCTTGATGAGAAGCACACTAACGATGCTCTTGATGTCGCTTGTCTCATGCTAGCCACTATGAACTCGATGCAAAAGCGGTATGAGCATCTTGATGCACATACTATGATCGAGGGTCTTAAGGGCATGTTTGAGAACCAAGCTAGGGCTGAACGATATACGATATCCAAAGCCCCGCTTATGCAAACTAATGAAGGAGTCTTGTTAGTCCTCATGTGATCAAGATGATTGGTTACATTGAGAGCTGGACAAACTTGGCTTTCCCTTAAAAGTTGAGTGCCACGGATGTGATTCTCGATCGCTCCTGCGAAGCTTTGAGCCATTCATTTTGAACTTTCATATGAATAGCACGAGAAGACCCCGACCGAAATGCATGGGATGTTAAAGCGAAATTTGAACAAAGCATTAAGAAAGGCCCTAGTCATGTGATGATGGTTCAAAAGGATAAGAAAAGGAAACGCAAGGGCAAAGGGAACGGTGAGGATGTGATCCAAGATCCGAAACCTAAGCCACCGTGAAGCCCAAGAAGGGTGGTACAGGAATTTCGACGAGTGTCACTACCGCCATAAGAAAGGTCATTGGCGAGGAACCGCAGAAAGTACCGGGAAGACAAGAAGAATGGAACTGTTTCATCTTCAGGTATTAATGTTATTGAAATTAATCTTGCAACTTGTCCTAATGAATCGTGGGTATTTGATACCGGATCAATGATTCATACTTGCAAATCGTTGCAGGGGCTTAGTAGGACTCGAAGCTGTGCAAGTGGAGAGGTGAATATTCGCATCGGCAATGGAGCAAAGGTTGCTGCGTTGGCTGTCGGCGTCTATTCCTTGCCATTACCGTCTGGTTTAGTCATGGAACTTAATAATTGTTATTATATTCCTGCCTTGAGCAAAAACCTTATCTCTTCTTCATGTTTGGAAGAAGATGGTTATCATTTTGTAATAAAGAACAAGCGTTGTTCTATTTATTTCAATAGTTTGCTCTATGGTAACTTCTCATTGATGAATGGGTTGTATGTGCTAGATCTTGATGATGCAAATGTTTATAACGTTAATGCTAAAAGACTCAAAACAGATGATTTGAATTCCACTTATCGTGGCATCGCCGCTAGGCCATATAGGTAAGAAACGCATGGAGAAGCTCCATAAAGATGGTCTTCTTGGTTCAATTGATTTTGAATCTTTTGACACATGCGAATCTTGTCTACTTGGCAAGATGACAAAGACACCCTTTACTGGTCACAGTGAGAGGGTGAGTGACTTGTTGGCCCTCGTACATACAGATGTATGTGGACCGATGAGTGCTGAGGCCAGAGGTGGTTTTCGGTATTTCATTACTTTTACCGATGATTTTAGTAGATATGGCTATATCTATCTAATGAGGCATAAGTCTGAATCTTTTGAAAAGTTCAAGGAGTTTCAGAATGAGGTACAAAATCATTTGGGCAAGACAATCAAATTTCTGCGATCTGATCATGGAGGTGAATATTTGAGCCAAGAGTTTGGCGATCATCTAAAGAGTTGTGGAATTGTTCGACAATTGACTCCACTCGGGATGCCTGAGTGGAATGGTGTATCGGAACGGAGGAACCGGACCTTGTTGGACATGGTGCGGTCTATGATGAGTCGGACTGATCTTCCTTTGTCATTTTGGGGACTCGCTCTAGAAACTGCTGCGTTCACTTTAAATAGGGTTCCATCAAAATCCGTGGAGAAGACGCCATATGAGATATGGTCGGGGAGGCGTCCCGTGTTGTCTTTTCTAAAGATTTGGGGCTGCGAAGCTTATGTAAAACGATGACGCCCGATAAGCTTCACGCCAAATCGGATAAATGCTTTTTGTGGGGTATCCAAGGATACATCCGGTGGTTATTATTTTATAACCGGAAAAGGGCAAAGTGTTTGTCGCAAAAGATGGTATCTTTCTAGAAAAACAGTTTTCGAAAGAGCCGATGGGAGCAGGTGCAACTTGAAGAAATTCGGGAACACCGAAAATGTTTCACTCCGCCGACCCTCAACCCGACGAGCAAGTTGTTGCTGAGCCGGAGGTTGAGGCGCCAACCCCACATAGATCCTAGAGGGCAAGTCGTGCTCCCGAGAGGTTTATGTTCCTCGCCACAGAGCAGCGCGACATGTTATTGTTGGACAATGATGAGTCTAAGGATTATGCGGAAGCAATGGTGGGATCGGACTCTGAAAGATGGCTAGAGGCCATGAGATCCGAAATAAAGTCCATGTATGATAATCAAGTTTGGAACTTGGTTGATCTGCCTGATGGTGTAAAAACTATCGAGTGCAAATGGGTCTTTAAGAAAAAGATAGACGCCGATGGAAATGTTCACATCTTTAAGGCGCGCTTGGTGGCGAAAGGGTATAAGCAGATTCATGGTTTTAACTATGATGAAACTTATTCGCCTGTTGCCATGGTGAAGTCTATCAGGATCATGTTAGCGATTGCCGCGTATCATGATTATGAAATTCGGCAAATGAATGTCAAAACGGCTTTCCTAAATGGAAACCTAAGTGAGGATGTGTACATGGTACAGCCCGAAGGTTTTGTCGATCCTTTAAATGCTAGCAAGGTATGCAAGCTTCAAAGATCTATTTATGGGCTGAAGCAAGCATTTCGGAGTTGGAACCTTCGTTTTGATGAAGTGGTCAAAGAGTTTGGCTTCATCAAGAATGAGGAAGAGCCGTGTATTTACAAGAAGGCTAGTGGGAGCGCACTTGTGTTTCTGGTCCTGTATGTAGATGACATACTGTTGATCGGGAATGATATTCCAATGTTAGACGCTGTTCAATCTTATTTGAGAAAGAGTTTCGCAATGAAAGATTTGGGAGATGCGGTCTACATTTTGGGGATAAAGATCTATAGAGATAGATCGAGAAGGCTAATTGGGTTAAGCCAAAGTACTTACATTGACAAAGTCCTAAATCGGTTTGCTATGCAAAACTCGAAGAAAGGATTCTTGCCAATGTCTCATGGTGTAAGTCTCAGCAAGACTCAGTGTGCCTCGACGCCTGATGAGCTAAAGAGAATGAGTGCGATTCCATATGCCTCTGCTATTGGATCCATCATGTACGCCATGCTGTGTACGCGCCCTGACGTTTCATACGCTCTAAGTGTTACGAGCAGATACCAATCGAATCCCGGTGAATGTCACTGGATAGCTGTAAAGAACATCCTCAAGTACTTGCGAAGAACTGGGGAGATGTTTCTGGTTTTTGGAGGAGAGGAGGAGCTCGTCGTAAAGGGTTACGTCGACGCTAGCTTCCAAACCGACAAGGATGATTCGCGTTCGCAATCCGGGTTTGTATTCATCTCAATGGTGGGGCGTTGAGTGGAAAAGTTCTAAGCAAGAGGCGATGAGCGATTCCACGACGGAGGCCGAGTACATTGCATTGCTTCAAGCAAAGAAGGAGGCGGTTTGGATCGAAAGTTTGTTTCTGAGTTGGGAGTTATCGCTAGTGCTTCCTGTCCAGTGGACCTCTATTGTGACAATAGTGGTGCCATTGCACAAGCTAAGGAGCCTAGGTCTCACCAAAAGTCCAAGCACATACTTAGGCGATACCACCTGATCAGAGAGATCATCGAGAGAGGTGACGTGAAGATTTGCAAAGTGCACACGGATCTAAACGTGGCTGATCCGCTGACAAAGCCCCTTCCACAACCTAAGCATGAGGCGCACATAAGAGCCATGGGTATTCGATACCTGCATGATTAACTCTAGTGCAAGTGGGAGATTGAAGGGAATATGCCCTAGATCAATCATGAGATGATTGTGTAATACGTCTTTGTTCATGTACTTTACGATAACCAGCTTATCAGGTTCCATGAATAATGGTCATAACTTTGTTCATCAAGTATGACTTGGTTGTGAGACACATTGTTTCTATGACATTATTCTAAACTGATCCCTGATCCAGAATCATTATGAGGAGCATTAATGATTGATCAGCACATATATTGATTGATGATACCGTTTCACATACCATGGATATTGTGGATATCGAATCAATAATGTGGACACGTGTTAGAGAACAGGGATGGTTGGATTGACCTACTCCGAGACATCTTGAGATTGTTATCTTAATAGTGCCATCGATTGTTGTCTCGAGTGGTACACCTATATGGTCCTTAGACTTGAGATCATCATAGAGTCCCAAAGATGCGTAGTTGTATACTTTGGGGTTATCAAACGCTACTCCGTGAATCGGGTAGTTATAAAGGTAACTTACGGGTATGCCGCGAAACATGGCGAGGGGTGTGATAGATCAAGATGGAATTTTCCTCCTCGATAACGGAGAGATACCTCTGGGCCCCTCGGTGTGGATGGATAAGGAAAGTCTTGCGCAATGTGCCAAGGTGACTAATTGTTAGTCACATCTTATATCCATTACGGAACGAGTGAATGGGTCGAGCTATCACAAGGGTGGCACATATCTTGCCTTGAGCTTGACCGGTGTCGCGTGGCAAAGGGATCGGTATGTACGCGTGTATCAAGGTTCAGCCGATGAGATCATTATGTGCATTCGGGGGTCAATATGTGTTGCTAGATACCGCTATTGATCTGTGGACTGGAAACGGGTTTCGGGTCCACTACCGACTTGCACATGAACCTAACGGGTCACACACTTAACGGTTTGGAACATGCTTAACGGATTCACCTCGTTAATGGGTTTGGCGTGGATATGGATCCGCGTAGGAGATAGAGTCCTAACGGGCCTTCTAGTGTAGAAGCCCGTTAGCACGTCTATATAAGTTGGAACCCAGGGGCGGCGCGAGAGAGAGTTAGATGCACTCCACCCAAACCCTAGCCGCCGCGCCCCTCCCGCTCCCGAGGAAACCCTAGCCGCGCGACGTGGTGCTAGCACGCCGGCGCGCGACGTTCCATTCCTGGACATGTGGATACCTTAGAGGCACTGCCGCTTTCGCGGACGTGCTTGCTGATCGGCGACCTCTCCCGGAGCACGGGCGACCCCTCGGCGAGCCGGGCGACCTCTCCCGGAGCACAGGCGACCCCTCGGCGAGCCGGGCGAGCTCCCCCCGAGCACGGGCGACCCCTTGGCGAGCACCGGCGACCCCTCGGCGAGCAGTCGGCGCGCTGATCGGGGCGTGTACGACTACTTCCTCTACGTGCGCGAGTCTTCTTCCGCTGCATCCGCGCGTCGAGGGTAACGATCCATGGTCCCCTACTTACATGTTGATTCTGGGTGTGCGCAAAAATTTTGATTTTCGGCTAGCGTAGCCTGCACGTTTCCCAACATTATGATCGTTCCGATTTGGCTCTACTGGTCCAAAGCCGGACGCTGTGGGTTACGCACGAGATACTTAGTATCTACGGATGGATAGGGCTGTCACCACCTACCACCTACCACATATACGTGGGCCCGGGTGTAAACCGAGTTAGTCCTAGTCTCAGACACCACGTCTGCGACTATTTCTACTCAATCTTCCTCAGTACTAAAAGAAGTTGATCTAGGTTCAATGTCTGGCTCTAACAATATATGAGTGAGAACCTAAACTGATTCCAGACGAATACAAACTACCGGTAATGCAAATCCACACAACTCATTTATTCAGATATACTCAGCTCAAATAAAGTTCAACACTATAGCAATGAATGAAGTGATCTCACTAATTGAAACAATTAGGAAAGGATACAAGAGCTATTACCCGAATTCCCGAAGACACTTCCGGAACTCCGAGCGTCGGCTCGACTTGACTCTAACTCCCAACTTCTACTAACTAAGAGCTACTCTACTAAGTGGAATGTAAATGTGAAAGTGTTGTGTGTTGTGTTACAAGTGAGGAGAGGGGGTCTATTTATAGTGTTCCGCAGCCAACCGGAGTGCTCCACGTGTAGGGACACGTGTCATCTATCCCTCCTCCAAAGGGGAACCCATGGGGGCTCAAGAGTGGGTCGGCCGGCCTAGGGTGGGTAGGCCGACCCACCTTCTTCACCTTTCGGCCGTGGATTTAGTCTTGGATGCTCCCTTGATGGTGTAGATTAACCCCTTAAGCCAGTGGATCAAATGGACTTGCGCAAGAAAGGAATCCGAGGGAATCCTATGCTCATTTGTGATGCAACCGTGTCCATTCGATCAAACCGACGGTAGTGGACGGTCTAGATGTCCTCATTTTGTATTTTTATGCCACTGGGGAGAAGACAGAGCTGGATCGGTGACGTGGCCAGGTTGGCCGGCCTAGGTGGGTCGGCCGGCCTGGCTTGTTGCCCGGTCTGGCTCTGGTTTGTCCTGTTTTGCACCTGTAGACCCAAAACTCACCAAAACTTGTGGAACTTTATTAGAATAAATAAGATGCTAGTATAAACCTTGATTTTCCCTCGGAAAGCCGGAATTTCGGAATATGTTGACGTATAAAATTGATGTTTATTTGACGTCAACACACCCCCCCAACTTGAACTTTTGCTTGTCCTCGAGCAAAGAGCTCAAATGAGAACCCGGTGGATCAGGATTGCATCAGTATCATTATTCAATAAATAATAAGCATACAAAGTTGTACCACATTGTTTATTGACAAAAACTCGTACAAGTGTACCCCAACTTTTATCAAACTCGCGAGGTTTTCAAAATTTCCCCTTTCTTTTAGCGGTTGAAAAATGGAATGACTTTGATAGAACTTTATCAACTCAGCCCTTTTCAAGCAATGTCTCGGAGTTTTTCTTTTCAAAATGTTTGTTCCTCATTATCACTCTCAGATCTCTCGGTGGTATTTAATCCTCACCCAGGCCTTTTTATTGATGGCCTTCTTTTCTCCTATTCTAAGGTTTATGTGGAACTCATAGATATGGAAATGTGGCCTACTTAGGTTGTATAATTTTGTAAAGTCAAAAATAGATCCTAGGGAATTTGGTACCACTTCGCATTCTGGTCATTAGAATAATAACGTCCAGGGATGAGGGAGAGAATGAACTCACACCAAAGGAATGAAGAAACACAAGTGTAAGTGATGAGGGGTACTAATGAGCCTGCCCCATCTGATCTTGTGTTTATGAAAAGGTCTATTTCACTCCTTTATTTGATTTGAGATCATTCCTCAATCTAGAGTCTTGAGAGGCAATTTTTTTTTTTGAATGAAGATAGAAGGAGATGATGGTTCTCTCTTCCTTTTTCTTTTTCTTTTTGTTTGCCTCAATTTTTTTCTATAATTTGAGGAATGAATCTTTTATTTTGGAAGTCTTTTTGGAAGACCAAATAGGTAGGTATATGGTGGACTCACGAAAAAAGAACTTGGCTTGTTTTGTAGGGAGGAATATCTGGCGAGATGTATGCTTGTATCCCAATGTGGAATTTAGCATTACCAGATACAAGAGGCTAGCAATCAAAGGGTATGCGAAGGAAATGACTTGCTTTGAAGAGCACTAATTCCTAAGGATTTACTTTTGACAAAACTTAACAAACCAAAGTGGCTAAATGAAGACTTTGAATTTATTTAGCATTTTTGGCTCTGGTAGGATGAAGAAGTCTAATGAGGAACTTCAAAATAATTTTTCTCTTTTCAAAATAATTTCTGAGACTATGCCTTAGTAGGGACATAAGTAACTAGGTCCTTATCTTTGTTATATCATATCCCTCAACAACTTAGAATTGGTTCAATAATGTCAATTCTCGATGAGCAAGATTAAGCAGGATGACTACTCATATCAATAATTGTCAAATTTAAATGAGAGTACTAAATTGTATACCCAGCATTTATATCACAATAATAGAGCAATGTTCATCATATCCTTTCTAGGAAAAATCAATATTTATACATTTTATTCGAAGGGAAATATTTTTGGCATTTTTAGATTTTGCAAATTTTTATAGTTTTTGAATGTTTTTTTTTGGCATACTATTAACTATGAACAAAGCTAAAGTTATTCATGTGCAGGGCAAGACAATGCGGGATTTTTGGCAAGGCAGATCAAGAAAGAATTACTGGGAATTAATCTGGTAGGGTATTAGCAAGGCACAGTAAGCAGGGCGGTCACAGCAGGTAGCGACAGAGAGCAGGACACACCTATTGAGCCAGAGAGTCAAAACCAATGTGCTGGAACCATGCCGCAAGGGCATCGTTCGTGGCTTGAGTTGCAGTGGTATTGGCTCTAAGGTACTGTTTTTGTTATGCATGTTTCAGTTTTGCTCTTCCTTGGTTGTCCCAACATATGCATGTTGTACCAGCACCGCTCCTTAATTAGTTGAATGAAATAAAGTTTTATTCGTTGTTAAGATTTTTGACGACCCTAATTTTCTACATGTATATTGCGAGGCTAAAAACAATTATTTTTGCTTGTGAACTTTTAAAAGAAACTGACTACCGTTTGTGTTTAGGCGTCTGGAAATAGGGATGGCAATCGGATCGGTATTTTTTGAGTACAAGCTTGTCTAACCCGAACCCGAAACCAGAATAGTTGGTCCAAACCCAAACCTAAAACTTGTCTCAGGTGCAAACACATGCCCATATCCTAATCCGATGGGTACTTGAAACACAAAATGAACATACGAGTGGGAGGTGTGCATTACAATCTATAGACCTTCTGGAGGTTGTGGCGGCGGAGGGGCTGAGGCGAGGAGCGGCGTCGAGGTAGAGGCGGAGAGGCTTAGGGGAGGGACGGCATTGGTGGCGGCTGGGTGGAGGTGGAGGGGTCAAAGGAAGACGGTAGGGTGGAGGCAGAGGGGGCCGAGGGGAGGGACGGCGATGGTGGTGGCGAGGTTGAGTTGGAGGGGTCGAAGGAAGGCGGTAGGGTACTAGGGTGGGTGTAGGCAGAGGGGGCAGAGAAAAGTGGCGGCTGCGGCGAGGACCTGAGGGGATCGAGGTGGCGGCGGTGACCTGGAGCGGAGGGGAGGGGAGGCGATGGCTGCCTGGAGTTGAGGGGAGTCTGAGGCAATGGTGGCGGCCTGGAGCTATCCCTACCTAGAAATCGGGAATCCATTGGACGCATGGGATCGGTGAGAAGCTGCAACGCATGTAGCTGCGCCGTGATGGTTGACTAATTAGGTGGGTGAAGGCTTAATTAACTTTAGGTATTGGCATATTCACGGTGGTTGTGGTGATGGATTGACTTGAATTAAATATTACTTCATACGGTCACAAATATTTGATATTTTTATCGTTTACGGTCTCCAAAGCACAACTTAAACTGCTAATTACCAATATAGTTCACCTATAAAACCTAATAATTTTATAATTTTATTGAACTACTTTTTAAAACAAATCTAACAATGTTATTCATTTGTAGCCAATCTAAATATTTTAAATATATTTATAACTCAAGTTTTAAAACTTTGATCGGTACACATCTCAAACATCAAGTATTTGTGACCGGATGGAGCAAACTAGACTTTGAGAGTTCTTATTCTTCTTGAAGCTGGTTAGAGTACAAATTAACTCTTCAAGTTTTATCCTTAATTTTTGGAGTACGAAGATCACTAATTAGACAATCTATATAGGTGGTCTGGACAAAAACTAGATGCGATATCACCAAAACCACCCTCCTAAACCACCTATGGTGTAAAATGACCCTGTTTTGATATATGAGCAAGTTAGAGTGGACTTTTTTGATAGTTGAGGGGTGTAAAATACACTAATCCTTAGGTGGGTGAAGGCATAATTAGCTTTAGTTATTGATATATTCGGAGTGGCGGCGGTAATGATGAAACAGATTGGATACGGATCAAAACTACTCATGTCGTATTTGATCCATATAATTTTATTGGATAAGGATTTAAACATGGATAGTACGGATTCAGACATGAATAGCATCGTATATAAATTCAGGTGTGGATATTATTAACTATGAACATGGATAATCTATACCCAGATAAATACGAATAACATTAGAGCGAATACAGATCAAAATTGATATTTCTCAAATGATACGTACAAATTTAAACTAACTTTATATATTGAGTGATAGTAAACCGTGAATATCTGTGGTCGATTAAATTTGTATTTTTTGTAAAAATAGGATGTAGCACATGTAAATTAATTTCTTTAATCAAAATACAAAACTAGTCTATTCAAACACATATTTAGCATCGTATATGGACTGTGATGCAGAAAACTCAGAACACATGTCTAATCCAACACATGCTAGCATCACATATAAGTTAGAGTAAATTACACTGTTGCCCCTAGAAGTTGAACGAAAATCTCACTTAGCCCCTTAAACTTTATTTTGTCCGCTGCGGCTCCAAGAAGTTGTTTCCGTATGCCACAAAGCCCCAGAAAGTTGGATTTTGTTACACCACAACCCCTGGAAGTTGGTTTTGGGTGCTGAAAAAATTAGCCTGCGTGACACCCGGAAACAACTTCTAGGGGCCGCAGCGGACAAAATAAAGTTTAAGGGGCTAAGTGAGATTTGCTACCAACTTTAAGGAGCAACAGTGTAATTTACTCTATAAGTTATAATGCTAAGAAACCGTCGTGCATTACATAGTATGTGTTGCTGAGACACATCTGTTGAATCAATGAATCTACTCATGAAAACCTTTCTTGTGCAATGATAACAAATTTTTATTTTATTTTATTTTATTTAAGTCAAAAAAGATAAGGCCTTCATAAGTACATGTGACGAAAGACTTAGACGCGATCGATGACATGCCACCCTTGTTTACGCCATCGTAGCGTTGGCGTATTACTGTAGCAAATTTGAGAGCATTCGAAAAGAGGTCTAAAGATTAAAAAAATAGTTTTAGAATCGTTGGATCGAGTATTACTAATGATTTTATTTTGTTAGGTTGCAAAAAAATCATAAAAGTTTAAAATTTACAAAAATTAAACCATACATGCACAATGAACATCTATAAAAGGTTTGATGCCATTCAAAAAAATTTAAAATCCAAATTTACAAATAGTTTGATCTTTTTTTATTAAGGGCATATTTCTTCTTGATTTCTCGCTTTTCAATTTTACTTATGGCACGTCACCAAGAAAAACATAAATTTGAAAATTTCAGAAACATGCCTTCAAGAGAACATCCGAAATTAATTTTTTTCAAAGATTAGATGTTTTCACATTGCAAGATGAAACGTTCCAAAATTAATTTTTTTCTTATGAAGAGCATATTTTTCTGATTTTTCACTTTTCACTTTTATTTATTATAGGTCGAAAAAATATATATAAAGAAGTTTCTGAACCATATCTGAACAAAGAACATACAAAGCTAAAAGATCTCAAAGATTAAAGGTTTTCATAATACAGGGTTCGAACTAAAGTATTTTTTTTAGGTCACAAAAAAATGAATTCAAAGTATACATAAATTAAACTATGGCCGCACAAAGAGCATCCATTAAAAAAAGTTTAGTGGTCCTCAAATTTTTTCCAAATTCAAATTTAGAAATAGTTTTGCTCTTTGTAATAAAAGGCATATTTCCTATCAACCTACCGTTTTTTAGTTTTATTTATGGCGGGTCACACAAAAATCATATAAATTAAATTTTTTAAAATTAAATATTCTAATGGTCCATAAAAGCAACAAAAATGATGAGGGTCCATAAATATATTTGAGTTTTATAAATGTTGACTTCCATAAAATGAATTAAGAAATAATAGAAAATTTTAAAAATATAAAAGTCAAAAAATCGTAAGAAACAAAAAAGGTATCATAATGCATTTTTGTCTTACAAAACTAGTGCCACGCGCCACGGACCCGTAGCCATCACTAGCACTGCTGCAATTCGCCTTAATTTCGTCGGCCAAAAACCGAAGAAAATAAGGGTCAAACGGAGCCGACAAAATTAACCCGACGAAATGTGCTAGACGAAAATATTTCTGAGCAATGAACTAACTAAGAGAAAACTAATAAAGATCTAATGTTCAATAGCTAAATGATACAATCAGCAATAAGAGTCAATGTCTGCATGATCCGTTAATAATTTTGATGATAAAAATATTTTAAATGTGAACACCATGTGCAGTTACCTTTTACACATTGTCGTTTCACTAATAGATAGGGCAAAGGAGGGATGTGTACTTGAATGAAATATATTTTGAACAGATATGGGAAGGAAAAAAGTAAAGCAGGTCAAAACCAGCATGCATGTCTCATCAATTCCTCATTCAAATTCAACATATTCTCCATTAATGAAACACAATCTCCATATCGAGCTGTGTAAACTCTGGTTGTCTGTCTGCATGAAGATCTTCATCTCGGAAGCACCTGTTATGAAGAAGCTCAGTAAACAAAGACACTCATGAAAAGCAGCTTTTCAAAAAAAAAAAAAAAGTTAATTGGTTCAGCAATGTTATATGCCAACTTGAAAAATATATGCTTTACTCTGAATAACTTATATTGGACTATATATTCTAATATTCAAGCTGAATAGAAATAAAAAACAAGAATTCAGCCAAGAAGTGTACTAAAGTGAACATGATTTATCATTTGTAAGTGGGTAAAGAAATCACATATGAGAAAATAAATTAATACATTCAGAGTTTTAAACAAACAAAAGAGCATCTATATCTAAAACACAGCACACCATCATGTTAAAAACTTACCTTGCAATCTGATAGTATTTTTCAAAGCCTGAGACCATCAACACTTGCTTGAATAGCTGAGGGCTTTGAGGGAGACTCCCATCTCTGCCCAGCAAGGATCGGAAACTCCCATCTCTGCCCATGAACTGATATCACATATGCAGTAACCTGAAAACAATGGAGAGAAATAATTTCAGGATAGATTTGACACATCCTTATGCAAAATGTCTTTCTGTAGGAATGCTAAATTAGGAGAACATATAAGAGTTGAAGTAGCAAGTGAGCAAGGGGAGTTAAAAAGCCAAGAAGTATCTTCAGTCTCACAAAGAATATCCAAAATTTCCATGCACCACTACTACGGATCACGGTAGGGCAAGCGGCTCGTAAGGCCTGTGCAAACGGTTCGTAGGGCTCTGCGCGGGCGGGCCTGTAGGCCACGTGGGAGCTCTCTGCAAACGGTTGGAGACATCTCCACAAGCGGTTGGAGGCACCAACCGCTTGCGGGGACGTGCACTTTCCTAACTGGTTAATTTGGCGGCGGCACAAATAGATATTTAAATATGTATATTTCGACGGGGTTTTTTTTAATTTGTCGTTTAAATTTAAATACATATACATGAGCATATAATTAGCGATCACACAAGCTTAAATATATTAGATAATATATATAATAATATACACTATATATACACCGGCCTAGACACACATGCATAAAGTAATAATGAGCCAAATTTATAAAGTTTCTAATTAATATACATGGGCAAAATGGACCAAAGAGTTTGTTGTTTCCTTGCAGTACTTTTCTTGCTGCTCTTTGACGATGTAGAAGTCGTCCCTAGTTTGTTCGTGTTGAAATATGTTTCTCGAAAGTGGAACTCGCCCTTAGAGTTAATGACCTCATCGAAAATGAAGCTGAGTAGTTGTTCTTGTAATGCGAACACCCGATGATGTGGTAACACTTCAGTATGTTTATCCATGTCGGGCTGCCAATTCAATTAAAGTGGGAAATAAATAAATACGCGCACCCATGTAAATTAATGGAGTACATAAGAACATTATTAAGTTGTAGCTAGATGCATGGTTGTGTGCATATATATACGAACCTCTTCAAGAGTTTGGGGCTCAAGCTCGCCGTGGCACATCATTTGGATATAGTGAAACACATAGTAGCTACATAGGCTGTTTTCCGCAGTTTGTTGTTTTACTTATGGTCGATGCGGGGCAATTACAGATCAGTAAAGGAAAGAAATATTAATTGACTAGAGGCAATTATGTCGTTTTAGCGTACCCAGTCGTTTATTTTGACATGGAATTCCTTCTTAAAATGTTATTTCTAAATCTCTTGAAAATTTATGAACGCCTTGTTAAGGAGATCAATTATCCACTGATATTCTTTTTGCGGTTTTCTCCTTGAGGCTTGGATGATGATCTTACTTTGGTCAAGCTTTATGACTATTAAGGATCCAGTGGAATCTATTCGTATATTGCAACAGTTATGAAATGTAATTAAGTACATATATAGTCTACCATCATGTGCCTTAAGCAATATAAGAACGAGATGTTAGTGATGACATCAGCTGTTGTACTAGTGCATGTACAACGTAGTCGTGGATTTCCTTTGATTTTCCAGGGTATTACCAGACAGCCTCGTTGACCAATCAAGGGTCAAGAAAGCCATTCGAGTACGGCTTATACTTTCTAAGTCTTTGTATCTCCATTCTACAGAAAATAGGCTAATTGAGTTAATTAATTAGGGTTCCAATTAATTAGGTGTTTTCGGCAAGCAGCAGGTATAGATATATATATAAACTCGGATGGTCGATACTCACAGGCACCAGCAGGACATGAAGGACACGTTGACGGCGTCTCCTTGGTACACATGGTACCAGTCTTCAAAATCAAGATTTATCATTTGATCATTCCCTCGAAACAAATGTTCTTCTTGAAACGAGACGCTTAGTAAATTATATCCCCCGGCGGACTTGTGCTCGTACCATTCATGCGTGCATTGCATCTTGACCGGTAGTTTCCGTATCTCCTTAGGGTCTACCAACGGTTGGCCCATGTTAAATGGCCACCTGACTTGTGCCGTTGGAAGATCATCAGTTAATCCACGGACGGCTCCTATGTTATTGAGACCAGCTTCCCTCATGAAGTCATACTCCATCTGTCGACATTTTGCCTTCTCTTGTTCTTCCTTGCTCATGTACGTGCCCGGAGGTTGTTTACTCTTGAAGACGTGCTTTCTGATAGTCCTTTGGTAGTCGGTACAGAGAGGCGGTCGGTACTGACCAGTTGTCGCAAATTTTTCCGTGATCTTTGGATCAATTCGTTCCTTTGACGGTGGATTTGTTCTATCTTTAAGTGACTGGATCCATGCGTCCACAACTGCCTTGGACTTTTTTTTAACTCCTCAGGAGTCATCTCATATGATGTTTTTTGGGTTCTTTCATTCTCTGTCTGAATGGGAAACTGGCCGTCCTGCTGCTTATAGTCGGTCTAGCTGCAGGAATGCTCCTTTTGCTAGCAACCTTCTTACTGGGGGAGATGCCAGCGCCGTGGTTCCCCTAGGAGGCTGCTGCTTCCTTTTGCTTTGAGGGGCTGCCGGCGGTGTTGGGTTTCTGTGCAGAGCGCTAGCGGGTGGTGGAGTGCTATGTCTCACCGGCGAGGCGTTGCGTGGTGGTGTGGCCTGTCTCGGTGGAGGAGGTGAGCTCCGTCTCGGTGGAGTGGGCTGTCTTGGTGGAGGAGGTGAGTCCTGTCTCGGTAGAGATGTCACTTCCACACCATCAGGAAACACGATGTATTTTTTTCGCCAGAGGATAATGTTATGGAGGGCCTCTCCAAGATTGGTCACATCGTCTCCTCCGGCAATATCGAGCTCCATATCATCAAATCCGGCCACCACCTCGTCCACCGTGACCTTGGAGTATCCCGCGAGTATCGGGTTACAGTGGAATGTCTGGCCCGACTCCACCAGGAAGGCCATGCCGTAAGTCACCTTGAGGGTGAGGTTGTGCAGTTGGACGCGTAGCTCACAATGGCGGGACACGGTGATGTCATCCACGAGATAACAGGCCTGCGATTCGTTGGTCAACACGTTGTTTGATGCGTAGCTGCTTCACCGACTGGAGGTCGGAGGACTAACCACGTTGTCCGGAGGCATGACGACAAGCGCACATGGTCCTTAAAGACTGGCGATTGCAGCATGTACTTTCCACTTTAGTATTTCTGCCATGTTTTCCTTGTGCTCCTTGAGCTCCCGATCGATTTTACTGACTCTATTGTGTTCTCTTACTTTCCCTCTCTCTACATCCAATGCAAAACGATAAACAACATCTATATGAGAATGATGTTGGAACCATGTTTACTTACCTTGAAAACCTTAATTTAGAGCTATTAGGCTCAATTAAAAATTTGACAAGACTCTCCCGCATGAACATTTCGGCCCGTCGATTGCTCTTCATGCGCTGCTCGGGGAGGAAGAAGGGTTTAAATGCCCTGGGCGGGAATGGGCATATTCAAGCGGTCCAAAGTATGAACCACTTGCAGAGATTGTCCTCTGTAAGCGGTTCGTATCACGAACCGCTTAAAGAGACCTGCAAGCGACTCGAGATTCGAACCGCTAGCAGAGGGAAATCACTGCAAGCGGTTCGTGCTTTGAACCGCTTGCATATGCCCCCTCCCACCCGCCTCCCGCCCGTTGGCCACGAACCGCTTGTGGTTGATCGGGTCGCAAACGGCTCAAAGCGAACCGCTTGTGATGGGCCGCTTTGGAAGTCCCGATCCGTAATAGTGCACACATCCATATTTAAAAGATCACCTAATTTTGATATTTCCCCGAATAAGGATTACATTAGTTGAAATTATACAACCATATTTTGCATTAGTACAATACCCGTGCTTTGCAACGGACTACAAAGGGAAGAAAAAAAAACATAAATTAAAGCAACATATGAAATAAAAATGAAATGTCCATACACTACTACCAAAACACAATTTTTTAATAGGTGTTTTGTTAAAAACATTATAGAAGCCTAATAGTCCATTAATAAGACAGCTGATGGACCTATTTTGGCTTCTTCATAGAACTTCTGGTAACGAGGCATCCTAATCAATTGATGAGCTATGATGGTTTAAAGCTAATCTCCAGGCACATGTACCAATCTCAGCAGCAAAAAATGAAGTTAAATATGCATAGGATGTTCTGCTATCACAAGAAATTAAAAAAATAAATCATCGAGAGCATCAACAGTCATCTGCTCCTCCGTACTCAACTGGCCAAATTCAGTATATACACTTCATGTAACCTATATGACGATAGCTTCAGAAATAGGCCTAATTGTGTAATAAACAAATTCATCCTCTTTGCAATGACCCTCTTTAAAAAATATATCACCCGTCCAATCAGCCATAAAATTGTCTCAAGGGTCCGATTCCATAAAAAAGGGAAAATGTGAACCACAAAATGTCATCGGTTCAGCTAGTTTTTATCAGCTCAATAATTTGATTGCTTACAAAATGTCCAAGTTAAAAATCTGAAGATGGTTTGGTATAGATTAGACGCTTCCAACTATCCATACACCAGTAGCAATTAGGTAAATCTAGGATTGCACAAAAGACTGTAACCAAGCAAAACCAAACCTGTCCATATATAATCCCCATCCAAATGTAAGAAGAGCTCCTGAATCTGCAAGTATGAATTAATCAACATATTTTTCCTAACCAAGTCTGAGTGCAAATTTTAAGTTACCGAGGCGGCGCGGGACGAGGAAGCGAGGGGTGGCCTCAAACACGGTGGGGCTGGGAAGAAGGCACCACCACGCGGGGCCGGCCTTGGAGGTGGCGGGGCGACGAATAGAGGGGAGGCGGCGGCGCGCTGGACGGCGGAGGGGGTGCGCTGGACGGCGAGGGGCGGCGCGTTGGACGGCGAGGGCGGCGCGGGAGACGGCGGAGGGGCGGCGCGTTGGACGCGAGGGGCACGGTGAACGACGGAGGGGCAGCGCGGTGGAAGGGGGGGCGGCGGCTAGACTGGGCAGGGCTGGTCGTGGCAGCGCGGGGCGGCGGGGCGGCGAGGCCGGCGCATGACCGGGGCGGCGGCGGCGGCTGGGAGGGCCAGAGCAGGTCGCGGCGGCGGTGCTGCTGGTGCAGCTTCGCGGAGGCTAGGAGCAAGCGGGGGCGGGGTGAATTTTTCCCCAAACAGCACACGCGCGCGGGATAACAGGGTTTTTCTTTAATTTCATCGGCTTCGGCCGACGAAAATATAAAAAATTATTTTTAAATTATTTTCATAGGTCTAGCCCGATGAAAATAATGCCACATCATCCCCCACGATGCGGCAGCACTGTAATTTCATCGGCACGAACAGCCGAAATTATGACCTATTTTGTCATCCTAGTCTGAACCGACGAAATTATTGCTGTATTTTCATCGGTTTTAGAAAATCGACAAAATTATGACCTTATTTTTATTGGTTTTCTGTACCGACGAATTATGATCGGCCGACTTAAACACTTCGTTTTTCTGTAGTGTAGTATAAAGAAACAAAGAACAACCTGAAAATTTCATAACAATTCAAGAGAATATAGGTGGTCAAATGGACCTGGTGCCTAGTGGGCTTATCGCCATTAACTCACGGTATGGGATAGATCGAAAGTTTAATATAGTTATTATTCAAAAATTATCTGGATATCAGCCGATGGACTAATCTGAGACCTTATATTTGTATTCGGCAAATAATTCTGCACATCCAAGAAATTATCTTTATTACCATCCGAGGTGCTTTGGTCAGTTGATAAAAAAAATATCCGTGCCATCAGGACTCCTAGTCTGTGGTTAATGGACTGGCTGAGCTAAACATTACACCGGACTTCAAGAGTTCCGGCTCATTCTCGTAGCTGGTTCTTTTTTATGTTATTTTTAACAGCTTTTAGAGGTGCCTTTATGATTAAGAAAACTAGACTAAACGAACCAACTCATTTTCTTTTCGATTAAGTTGTAAGCTACTTCAATCATGTATATATAACATTCAAATAGTTAGCACAAAATTAGTATGTACCATGATACGAGATTGCTGTGTAAATATAGGTAGAGGCCGGAATGAAAAAAGACTTCATGCCATTTCAAACTGTTGTGTCATATATGTCTACAGATAATTTCAACAATTCTAAATTTGAAAGTCATTTGCATGTATTAGGTTAAAGTAGCGAGAGTGCTGATAATGTGTTAAGAAACCTTACTACTAAGTGTAGTATAGAATATGGCTTACAGGAACAATCGCAGAGAGAACAAGAATACAAGTGAATATAGTGGAGTTTTTTTTTATTAATTCTTAGATCTGTGTACAACAGGGGGCTCCACCTCTTCTTATATGGTGCTGCTAGGGTTTTAGCTAGGTCCATTGTGGGACCCACCGTGGGAGGGGGCATCGGCCAGCCCTAGCCGAGTCGAGTTCCCCTCCTCAGTAGTTTCCCAACAAATTATTAATTGCATGACTCGTTAATTAAGCGCAATGATGGCCAACGGCCTAGACAAGCAAATCCGAAAGCCAAGACAAGTCGTACATGTACATGTCTGTTGAGACCCATGTGGAGGGTATCCCGGTTTGATAACGAATATATATTGACAAGATGGAATTTGAAGTGTTTTGAAGAATTTTAAATGGTGCATTTGTGGAAATTGTCGTGGAATTGGAACCGGACCATTGTGCTGAGCTTGGGAAAGGTAATAGTTTTGATCGGACATAGTCCGATGTAATTTGTTAACCTGACACGTGTTGTGTTAGGACTTGCTAATTTTACATGTGTTGTGTTAGGGCTTGCTAATTTTGATGTCATGAAAGGATTATGATGTTGATAATTTTGTGATGGACTAACCTTACAGCTGAGGTAAGGTGTGTTGGTTTTGTGTTTGTTCATCTCAGTGATGCAGGTATTGGCGGGTATGTGGCTGACGCTTCGCGGGGACAGCTGGAGGCTGGTGCGTCCGAGGCGTGCAGACGACCGAGTTTGATGACCTGGTGGTCACATGAGGTGATGTACTCAAGAAGCTTAGCCATGGCAAGGAATCCGAGACAGCTGGAGGCTGCGGCGTCGGTAACCGGTTGCAAAGTTGATCTGACGGTGGGCCCAGTCTTGGGCTCGCGACCGAGGAAGATGCGCAGATATTTCCCAAAGAATATGTAGAGAATATACTCTCTCGGTAGTGTGCCTTATAGTGTGTGAGTTGTACACCATTCATCCTCAAATGAAATGTGGAGATGGGTTATAGGGTTTATGGCATATCACCCTTGGGCTATAAATAGAGGGGGAGGGGAGCACCTACTCCTCATCGCCTTAGAGCTGGAAGATTCAGAAATAGAGAGGGTGAGTTGGGTGTGTTTGGATGGCACTTAGAGTGCTTGTGACCACATGGAGTGTGGTTTGTAATCCCCCCAACTTATATGCAATGAAATCGTTCTTCTACATGAGTATCTTGCATTGATTTGTTACTAGTTTTTCTTATTTTTATTTTTTATTTTTGGAACTCTTATTTTGAGATGAACTTGGATATTTTTTGCTGGTTATTGGTGGTGTATGAAGCCTTGAGATTGCTAATATGAATTTATACACACTTTGCAACTATATGAGAGGCAAGAGATCAAGTTCTTGACTTGTTGCTAATCTGTTCAGAAACTTTCATCCGCGCAGCAGTCAGTAAAAGATGTTTAAAAACATCTAGAAAATTCATTTTTGGGTGTTTCCGATTATAAAAGATGCGTGACTCATATACCCGTCTATGGTAAAAATTTGAAGTCAACTAGTTTTCCCATTTGGGAGCTATGAGATGAAAATCGAGCCACAAACATTCTGCTCGAAGTTCATATTTTGTGTGGAAAGAGTTTTGAGAATATTTTTGGAATGGTGCTTCAAAACTCATTGTTACATAGGGACAAAAATTACTAAAACACCTCCTCCAAGTAGAAACAAACTTTGGAGAATCTGCTTTTACTTTTCAGAAAGCAGATTTTGTTGCTTGAATTTTCATATTCTTTCAACGGAGGGTTTTGAGGAGGTTTTCGGTTGCGATGCTCATGGCTAATTATGTAATACGGACAAAAATTACTAAAAATTGAAAAGCACCAGAAAGCCACCATCCATCTACTCCAAGTGAGAACAAATCATCTTTTACTTTTCTGAAAGTCACTTTAATCATTTGGCTTGGTCTTCTTTTCTAAAACAAGCTTTGAATTAATTTATCTTTTTTGTACACTTGACAATCAAGATTATGAATGCAAAAATTCCCATATATTCCATAACTCTTTGTCTTATATGCTATGGGCACACATAATTGTTAAGTTGTTCGGGTTTTGGTGAAAATGTTAGCGTCGAAAATTTGGTTCATCTATTCACCGCCTTCTAGCTGCCTAGCTCGGGTCTTCAATGTCACCCTGTCAGTAAGCACATTTTCTAATTTAATCCATCATCTGAGTGTTTCTTTCCGTTTTGCACAATGGAGTATAAAATGGCAGCCACATTACGCGATGGAGTAAAATTTAGTAATTTTGATGAACTTGGAACATAATTGAACAACTTTAATGTTTGGCATGTATTAGGTTAAAGATGAAAGAAATGAGCAATAATTGGACTATTTTCATTAATATGAAGCAATAATAAAGAATTTATAAGTGACCCAGGGCGACCTTAATTTTACAGTTTGCATGAATATGGTGTAAAATTTAGCAATTTTCATGAATTTGAAACAAAAATGAGAAATGATTTGAAATGAACAATCTTCAATGATTACTTGTATAACTACTTGCTGTTATGCCTGCCTTGAAACGAAGTATTCCTATTGTTGCCTCAATGGCTTCTGTAGTTGGGCCTCGTTTGCGGCTTGTTGTCTCAACTTCTACGGTAGTAGTTAGGTCTCAGGAGAGCGCGACCCACTACATTGCGAAGAAGTCGAATATCTTGCTAAACATAAAACAAGATCACTATTCCATTGAACACGGAGAATCTTCCATGTTTCTTGTCACCTCCACTACTGTACAGAGCGACGGGATGGACATCTTCTCTTCTTCGGTCATAGTCAGGCCCATAAGCATCAGCCATCACTTTTCATAAAAAGCCTGCATAATATATACATGCATAAGGATATAATAAAGAATTCACTTCAGTTAGAAGAATAATCTCTACTATTATAAAGCACCTTATGGTGATGGTGGTGGTGGTGGTAGTTCGAACTTTCAATTCGGACCGTCCATCTCGCGTGTAGCAATCTGCTCTGCTCTGCTCTGCTCTGTCCGTCCTCTCCCCCACTCGCCGTCGTCCCCCTCCTTCTCCCTCACCCAAGCCGCCGCCCTCCTCTCTCCCACACCTAAGGCCACCTCCCCTCCATTCCCCGCCGCCCCCCTCTCTCCCACACCCAAGGCCACCTCCCCACCATTCCCCGCCGCCTCCCCTTCCCGCCTGCCCGACGCTCCCCTCCATTCCCCGGCGCCTCCCCTACCCTCCTGTCCACCGCCCTGGGGCCTCCCTGCTGCGCCAGCGCCGCCCCAGCGTGCGGCCGCGCCCCGCCTCATCCACCCCCGCGCCGCCCCTCCTCTCTCCCTTCGCCACGGCGCGCCCCGCCTCATCCACCCCCGCCACCGCTCCCCTCCATTCCCCGGCGCCTCCCCTACCCGCCTGTCCGCCGCCCCGGCGCCTCACGGACCCTTCCATATCAGGGCTAGATCCGATGATGTCTGGGCCGGATCCATCCCTCCGACCACATCGCTGCCTCCGCAAAGCCAATCCATGTCGGATTTGCTGTTGTTTGCGCCTGATCAAATTTACTGTTGTTTGCGCAGCCTTATTAGGGGTTACTTCTCTGATTGTTCATATAGGTTTTCTCCGTTCTTAGGGGAGTCTCTAAACTGAAGGATGCTCTCTAGGGTGGTTCCTTGATCTTCCAGCATTCTGTTTCGACTTTGACATCGAATTTTGATGGTAAAGCCTTAATCTGTACTTATCAGCACTCATCCTTCTGTTTATTGCATAAAAAACTCTATGTGCTAACTTTATTGATTGCTCTCTTTAAGCAGAGAACACGTCTGGTAGAAAATTTGCAAGCTACACCGTGTTTAAGGGAAAGGCTGCACTTTCTATGCCCCCTGTACTTCCCAATTTCAGCAAAATACAATTACGATGTGTTACTTCTAATTTATAATTTATATGTTTTATCTTATTTTATCAGTCTAGAGGATCTCGTGTGAACAAAAATGGATCAGTAATGCTGACTTTTTTCCCAGCTGTTGGACAAAGAAAGTATGACTATACAAAGAAACAGGTAACAATAATGTAAAATTAGCTGTGAAAATTAGTGGCATGCAGGCTAATTAGTAGTCATAACAAATTTTGTGTTCGTATTTGTGGGATGACCAGAGTAAGTATAGTTCAATTACCTATTGGCTATCACTTTTATGTTGCCTATTCACTCAAATCGGAAGTTGCAAACTTTACATTTTAACAAGCACATTACAAAGTGCAAATGAATTCGTAAAGATGTAATCTATGATTCTATTCGTTGTCAGGTGATGCTTGATTGTCGATTAATCTTATTGGTTTGATCTGTATATAATAATAGATCTTCTCTGTCTTTAAATGTACTTGTGAAGCGGTCACAACCTCATCTTTTCTGGTAGTCTGGTACGTGCTTATCTATCCTTGTAAATTATTTTTCAGCATGTGTACCTTTCTTTGAAAGTGAGTGGCTAGAGATCAAATTCTTTGCTTGGAAACTCGGACTTCTTTTTACAAGTTGAAGATGACACAATCATATCTAGATTTTAAAAATATAAAGGACCATATAATTGTTTTGTAATTTCAAATTCCTTTATGTCACTAGAGACGATGTCGTTGCTATGGACAATTTGTATTTTTATGTTGACATTGCTAATTTTTCGTGATCGTAATTTTTTGCCTTCGCACACCGAAATAAAAAATTATGCACCTACCACTGTCACCCCTTCGTCCATCCTCCGGTGTTGCCCTTCCGGCCTCCCTTCGGCTTTCCTGCTCCCAATCTGCGTTCTAAATAGGTGGGTACCTCTCATCTCAATCTCCACTTATTCTCTTCGATAGATGCCCCAAGGTTTTTATCCATCTTTTCCTTGAGTTTTCATTGTCCGTCAGTTGGTGTGTGACTATGTGGGTCTGGACAAGGCTCTGTATGGCTGACTTTAGTATAAGCTCCATGTTGACTAATCACAGTATTTTGGATTTTTTAATCAACAAATTGGAGATGTCACGTGCTACTGTGCTAGGTTGGTCATATGATTTTTTGGGACTGAACAGTTTGTTTCCCCCATGTTGTTCAGATGAGTGCACTTATGTGCTTATCTATCGACCTAAAACATTTACCCGAATTTTTAACAATAACTGGATTTGTACAGTGAGCTTTTTTATTAAAAAAAGAAGATGAGGCTACCATTAGTGATCCACTAAAATTTCATGGTAATTATTAAATGTGTGACTGCCTATACATCTTATTGTATTACAATTTTTATTCATGAACTGCCTATACACAAGCGGTACTATCACTAAGTATCTAATGCTTTTCTCACAGGCACTCAGTCTCACTGTTTGCCTCTCTCCGATTAAATCTTTCAAATAGGATCACCAACATGATAATTGCCTCGGGGACCTTCCTGATTGTCTTTCACAAACATACTACAATAATGTAAATTTTTCCACCCAGATTGGCCTGATTGCCATGCAGTTTGATTTTGGCTCTCCACCATCGTTAGAAGCACCAAGAATTTAATGGTTTTCCTTTTAAGTACTTGTTGTTAGCCTTTCGCTAATCACATCTCTGCAATAGCAAGGGGGTGGCATGGAATTTTTAGATAATCATGGCACCTCAGGATTTTAGATGAAATTAAACATTGGAAGGAAGCCTTTATTTTAGATGAAATTAAACTTTGATTATTGAACCTGCAGGTGATGCAGCTCCCTTCCTACATGATAATAGTCTAGCTGAGTATCGTTCTATGTCCTAATGTAAGTAATGTGTTGTATTAGGTAACTGTCGATAGGCTTAAAAAAATGCAAAGTTAAATTTGGAGGGATGGTTAACTACCAGTGTATATTCATATTGCAACTTTTTTCCCTCCAAGAATGGTTACCCTTAGTGCTGCCACTAATTTGGCCAGTTGTATTGTTATGACAAAATGCACCGGATGAAAGATTGTTAATCAACAAACTATAGGGTGCACGAAGAACGTGTATTGCACTTCTCCGTGGATCCGTGCCGTGTATTCAGGCCGTTTACAGCACTTCTCCTCTTGGCAATGACAGTGCATACTTTCTGAATATAAGTAAGTTATTTTCAGATTGCATTTCTAAGTTTTAGCTATGGCTTTCTACTTATTAATTGTTTTCTATTTTTACGATGGTCAATCTCTGACCTCACCATGAAGTAAACTACATTGTGAGCAACACATTACCATTGACTAAAAACATGATGTACCATGAAGTACCCTGCTAGCCAAACAACCTGCATTCAACCTGCATTCATTCAGTTTATGATCTTGTGCTATGATGTTTCTTGTTTCTATAATTTATGCGAGTTCACAAGGATGACCAGTTTAGGTATGTGAGTTCAGTAATTTATGTACGTGAGTTCACAAGGATTCTAGCCATGCCTACCGCAATTTTGCTTTGCCTTATGGCCTTGTGCTATGCGGTTTATCGGCTTTGAAAATGTTGATGGATGATGGAAGAAAAGAAATCCAGTTGTTGATGACACTACATGCTATGCGGTTTATCCTCGAGGATTGTTGCAAAAACGGGTCTTATTTGTTTGCCTATGCAATGAGATCAGCAAGTAGATATCATCATCATTCGTTTTGTATTTTCTACTAAAAACTTTTTGCTTTGATGTGCCTAATCTTGTGTGTAATGACCTGTACGTGCTAAATCTATAATTCTTCACATATTTTTGTTTGACAGGTTACATGCCCTCTGTATCACTATATGGCATTCAATGACAATGGCATGGAAGCAAGATATTTATAGATTTGTTAGCAGGAGATCGATAGTTTTTTAGGCTGCTAGCCAAACAACCTGCATTCATTCAGTTTATGACCTTGTGCTATGATGTACTATACAAAACTATCATTCCCAAAGGGGTAAAACAATTGCTTAATGGAAAGGATATGTCTAAACCATTCGTGCTTATATATTTTTCTACGAATTATGTTTTCCTTTCATCTCTTTATGGTCCGTGGCAGAGCACGGGCATTTTACTAGTTATATTAATCAAGCTCTGTGTCGCCTTGTCACTGCATAGCTGGTATGGCTGTGTTGAATCAAAGCTAATGTTGCCTTTAATATAAGTTTCGATCTCAATAGGTCAAGAACCACTTTGAGCTTCCTATAAAACAAGATAAAACAACATTAGTCAACATTTTTAAACTAAACTAATTAAATATCGAGAGTAAACTATAAATAACCATATGCAACCATAAGAAACTTACCTTATGTCGCACAATACGAAGATGACCATCGGCTCTGTACCGTTGAGATACCCTTGGGCCTGCATCCCTATTACCCCTTTTCTTTTTTGACTTCTAAACAAAGTCAGGTGAAGCCTAGTATTTACTAAGAGCTTGCCATGCATCGGGTATTTGTTAAAACAAGGCAACATAACTTCCGGCTATTGATACTAATATTACTGAAGGTAGATTTTTGATGAAACAAATTTTTTACTAATATCTTGATGTAGCACCTCTTATAATACAAACTCACCGTCGACGTAAATAACTGAATTATTTACATCGGTTTTTTTGGCTGACGTAAATACATTTGATTAACGTTAATAGTTCGGATTTTTGTAGTGAACCTTGCACGCGCTTTCCTGCCCTTGCGTCGGCATGCATGCCTTCTCTTTAATTACGCCCCAAAGCCGAACCATCAAGGTGGATTAGTTAACTACTCTATCAAGCACATGTTATCGTGAGAGGAAAGGAAGCTGGATAGCCAGCGCCGTTGATTAATTAGCTAATGAGGGAGGTACGTCCTCGAGTAGTGAGTGCTCTGAGCCCGATGGGCATGGAAGGTGCGTGCGTGCGTGTCGATCATGAGGACGGAACCATACGGACTGTCACTGTTAATTAACGGGATTGCTAGAACCAGGCGATTTCATCTTGCCGACGAGTGGGATCGACCAGCGCACGAACGTGGCCAGACGTCATCCGAGACGTTCGCTTTAATTAATTATGTGTATATAAATTTAAATGCTTGTACTAAGTTACACATTTTGACCTCGGCCAGTGCGCCAATGCCTGGGTCAGAAGCTCCTACAGATAACATGGACGTTGATTTATTCAGCTTTATTCGTAGGCGCCTACCCTTCGACGCGCCCTCACCGACGGATGGACCTGCGGGAGGCGCGCACGTGGCTAGACGACTACCATGCAGCCGCTTCCTAATTTATTAGATACTTCTCACAAAAAAAGTTTATTAGATACTTAACTAGATCAATCTTGATTTGATAATTGGTATGATGCATTTACTAGCATACAACACGCATTACATAGTAAGTTATTATTAACGCTTTTGCTTCTCTGTAGGCGCCTGTATTCGCTCGCTCGCGCAGGCGATGGTTCGCACTCATGCGTCCGTCGCCGAAGCCGCTACTCACCGCCGCCGATGTGGTCAGCTGCTGCACTGCCGACCCTGCTGATGTCGCCGACAGCTAGGTCACCCAGGCTGCTGCTCACCGCCACCGATGTCGCCAGCTGTTGCGCCGCCGCCGACGCTGCTGCTAGCCTCCCTCCTCTTTCTCGGCAAACGCGGTGCCGTGCGCGGCTGAGAGCTCGCGAACGCCGGGCCGCCCTGCTCGAGGCCGCCGTCGTCGCAGACTCCGATGGCTCGTCGATCTACTGTTCTCTACCTCCCTAATTTGTTCGATTGGGAGCTTACAAAGTTTTTTCATTTTTTTATATTGTTTTTTCTATACTTCTGTACGGTGAAATTTCTGTACAATCATACTAAAAAAAAGATCGCCTGCACTAAATACAAAACACAGACGTCTACGTTCTAGTCGGTCTCTATTATTAATCGCTTGTTTTGGCTTGTATAATTGGCTTGCATGCATGGCTTGGTTAGCCGCCTGGCGCTTAATCTAATCAACCAGACTACATTTAGATTTAGTTTAGATCAGGTGAAGCGAAAAGATTATTTAGCAGTCGACTTATTTTTTTCTTTTCAGTTGATCTCTACGCCGTCGGATGTTTGTGTTACGATTTGTGCCAGATGGCGGATGCGGTGCCGAGTGAATGTGCGTGTTAAACTTGTAGTATTTTTTGATCGAAGCAGAGCGATTACTTAAAAAAAGGGAACGCTTCTGATCCGGTAGTCCGCGCGCCGGACTTCGCGACCGGCGCGCCGATCGATCTCTCCGTGAGCACGCTGAGCTGCTCCAAGTCAATGAAAAAGTTAGGTGGGGCCCACATGAGCACGCGACTTTCGGTGGCCATAATTTTTGACTGGATGCTCCAATACACAAACCGTTTGTGCTAACGTATTCCTCGTATTTTTTCAAACAAAACAAGATATATGTTGTCATATAACTCTTCAAACTTACCTGATGAAACTTGGGTTTCGTCTACTGAAACTTGGGTTTCGCCTACGGAAACTTGGATTGCATATTCGTCAAACTTGTCGGACTGTCAAGTTTCATCAGGTCTCATACAAGTTCCATCAAGTTTCAACAGGTCTCATACAAGTTTCTTCAAGTTTCAGCAGGTCAATTCAAGTTTTAACAGGTTTCATCTAAGTTTCATCAAATTTCATCAGCACTTGGCCAAGTTTCATCAGCATACGGCCAAGTTTCACTAGTACAGATGTAAATTTCATAAGTGTATTCTTCTAGCTTCACATCAAAAAATTGAAAAGTGAAAAAAAAAAAATTTAAAAAGTATTTAAAATGGGTTGCTCTCAAGTTTAGAAGAATTATGAAATTTATTCCACGCATTTTGAAAACTGTTTGAATTTTATACAAAAATCAGAAGTTTAATTGAAAAAACGATCAACCGATTGCTAGCTAGTCGTCTGGGAAACGCACGGACGCGGGCGCATGGCAGCGCATAGGATTGACGCGGTGCCAGGGATCGGATGGCCGGGGTGGGTCCGGCGCGAGCGCCCTGGCCGGACGTCCGACGCCTAGCACGGGCCTAAAAAAAAAAGCAAGATTAGCTGGGGGTGGCGTCTTCGCTAGTTGAATTTGACTGTCCGTTTGTGTCGGACTCGGGGCTATCCCAACCAATGCACGCCTGCCGTTTACAAACCATTCATGACCCCTCCAGTAATTAACTAGCTCCCTGCATGGTTTATATTCCACGATCAACCCTATCGCAAAACAAGAAAAAAAGAGAGTAAAATGCACGGGTAGTCCCTAAACTATTAGTCGATTCTATATCAAGTCCCCAATCTATTAAACTGCAGTTTTGGGTCCCTAATATTTTTAAGTGGGTACATCCTAGTCAAAAACTACAATGTGGCATCCCTAGAGCTGACGTGGCAGTCCATGTCACATAAATTACTTAAAAAATATAGAAAAATCCTAAAAAATTCAGATATCACAAAAAAATATGGAAAATAGTAAAAAATTTAGAAAAAATTTATTAAAAAATTAGAAAAAAGTAGCACTTGAGGGCTCCCATATGCCACGATGTTAGAGGTCTTGCGCTTACAACTATAGAGGGTTTAAAGGCGAACACACTGTCTTTATGTTTCTTTTTAATATGGTTATTATTTTATCATATGTTTATATTTTTTCATGATTTTTCATAATTGTTTATTGATTTCTCATTTTGAATGATTTTCCCGTATTATTATGATTTTTTTATATTTTCTATATGTTTTTAATGATTTTCCTTTTTCATTATTATGATTTTTTAAATAATTTTCCCACATTTTAATGATTTTTCATTTTTAATTGACTTTTAAATGATTTCCAACTATTTTTATGTTTTTTAATGATTTTCTCTTTTTAAAACTATTTTATGTGACATGTCAGCGCCACATCAGCTTTAGGATTGTCATGTGGCAAGTTTGGATCGAGCTGGACACAGTTAAAAAGATTAGGGGCTCAAAACTGTAGTTTTGAAAGGATCGATATGCCGCCTAGAGGGGGTGAATAGGCAAATAAAACAAAATTGTGGAATTTACAAACTCAATACAGTAGATAGCACGTCGGATGTTTCGATGTAGGTCGGATGTTTCGATCTGGTCCAGTACACATTGTGTCGGATGTTCTGATCTGCGTCGGATGTTCGATCCTGATTGATTTGGAATCGACGTAAACCTGTAGTAAAAATTGATTTCTCAAAAAACCAATTTTAGATCTACTCAAGAATATTCAGAACAAGTAAAAAACCAATAGTAAAACAGATACTCAATACCAAGACAAAACACACGGCGACTTTTGTTTACCGATGTTCGGATGCTTAAGGAAGATCGTACTTACCGTTAGGGAAGGCACAAAGCTCGGATCACCAAGACCCTAATCCCTCTCGGCGTTGCACAACAGCACTCACCGGTGTTCACTAGATGAATCCTTCTCCTTGTGGAGGCGGAATCACACCTTCACAAACTTCGGAGGCACACCACATAAAGCTCGGCGGCTCACCGGCGACACCTAACCGTCTAGGAGACCTTCAAGCCTCCAAGATTAACAAATGCGACGAAGAATTCGATGCCTCTAATTCGTGGAGCACTTTGGGTGCCTTGATCTCTCTAGATCTGTCGACGGTTGGGATATCGGTCTGTGATATCCTAATAAATATTAGAATGTCCCAAGTTTCTTTGAAAAGAAAAGGAAAAAATTAAAATTTATTTATTATGATTCTTACATGAAAAGCCTTGAATTTTCAAACAATTATTTACATATAAGAATTTATCTTACTAATTATTTTCATTTCAATTTACAAAATTACAAATTTAAATACAAAAGCTCACTCCTGGCTTTTATTCGTTCCTCGGTCGGAACCCTGATCTTGTCTCTCAATTGAAACCAAGCTCGACCGAAACCTTGATCTCCTGTTCAAGCCAACCTCTCTCTCTCTCTCTCTCTCTCTCTCGGTCGAGTCGACCAAGTCCCCAAACCCTGATCGACATTCCTTGTATACTTGGCCGACCAAACCTAAATCCTCTCGGTCGAGCCAAAACCCTGGTCGAGTCTCCTTTGAAAACTTCCTCTCTCAGTTGAAACCCTAACTCGACTTCCTCTCTCAGTTGAAACCTTAACTCGACTCTCGGCTGAAACCCTAAAATCCACTGATTAAGCTGGTCGTCCATTCCCTCCCTCGGCCAAAACCCTAACTCCGGTCGACCTCTGTCATAACCCTTGCCGGTCGAATGTCCGTTCCTCTCGACCGACAAACCTCGAAACCCTAATATTCCTCAGCCACGTCCGAACTCGTGTTCCGATTAAAACCCTAGCATCCTCCAAGTCAGATTCATCTCCCCTTCTCTCCTCGACTTTAACCCGAATCGATCAACCTCTTCCCGTGGCTTGGCCGAGCCTTGCCCTTTGTCGGCTGACCATTGTCTATTGACCTAAACCCTGTTTTCAACTAATCTCCATCGAAACTCTAGTGTGTCAATTGTCGTTTCACTTGGCTAAGACCCGTCCATGGTCAAACCTCTTTCCTTGCACCTAGGTCAGTCGCAAGCAAACCACTCTTTCATCTTTCCACTACCTTTTTCCCTTTTCTCCATCGATCGAACCTAAACCCGATCGACCTCCTTTGTATCATAGGCCAGTCAGATTTTCTTTCTCTCTCAGCCGAGCCTTACCTCACCGGCCCTTCTATTTAAACCAACAATAATCTCATCACATCGACCCTCGACCCCTGACTCAGTCGACTCTCCTCTCTCAATCCGAACCCTGGCTCCACTCCCGTACGTTGTAACCCGAACCCGACTGATCCTCACTTACAACCCTGGCCGTCTGAACATTATCTTTCTCTATCGTGCCGACATCTCTTGAAACTCTTCACTAAACTCTCACTTGCCGAGCCAGTCGTCTACCTATGTTCGATTGGACTCATGACCGATCCAACCCCTTCCCCTTCCCTTTCCGATTTGGTGTCCAAGAACCAAACCAGGCTTAATTCCAGTATCGGAATCGTTGACGACTCCTTAAGCCGTCCCCGACCCTAATCCGGTCTAAACCTAACCAAATTCCAGACGTCGGTGCAGACCGATTATGGACTCAAATCCTTGGGCCATATCTACTTGTCTCTTTGTCAAATTTCCCCCCAACCATCTGCACATGCTTACAACCAGCAAACCCAAGCCCAAATTTATCCTTAACCCCAATCCCATATTCACAACCCGACTCCGTATAAACCTGCAAACCCTAGTAATTTCTCCCAAATTCCCCAAAACCATCCAGATCCATCAAACCCGCAAACCCGCCGCCCCATGCCGCCGCCCCCATGGAGCCACGCCGCTGCCCTGTGCCAAGAAGCCGATCCGCCAGCAGCCGCCCTTGCCGGAGCGCCGCCGTGGGCTTCACCCTGCGCACATGCCCATGCCGCAGCCGCCCCTGCCCAGCCGTGCAGCCGTGCCGCCGCCGATGCCCATGCCGCAGCCGCCCCTGCCCAGCCATGCAGCCGTGCCGCCGCCGACGCCCATGCCGCGCCGCCCGTCGACGCCACCGCGCCCCTGCACCCCGAGTCAGCGCCACCCGGCCATTGCAGCCGCCGCCTTGTCCCCCATTGGAGCGCCGCCCCATGCCGCTGCCCTAGCCGCGCCCTGCTCTCAGGCCGAGCCGCGCCGCCGCCATGCCCTGCGCCGGCGCCTGCAGGCCTAACGCCGCCGCTCCCAGGCTGAGCCGCCCCGCCGACGAGTGCCGCCTTGCTCAGCCGTCGTTGCCGCCCTCTGTTGAAGCGCCGCCCCTCGCCGGAGCTCGCCCAAACCGCCGCCTCTTCCTTCCCCTCCCTTTCTCACTCCATCTCTGTCCTGTGTGAGGCTATGTGAGGAGAGGTGACGAGCAGGGGATTTTCCCCTTATGATCCCACGGTCTAGGCCAAAACACAGCCCCAACACTGTTCATCATGAACAGTACTGTTTCTCCAATTTCTAACTCCTAAACCGAAGGTCCAGTTCAGTCCAAACCAATTTTCCTAGCCTCCTACTAATTTGTTCTACCCACAGTAATTATTTTGTATTTTTCCAAAATTCCTTTGCAGTCGCCTCTGCGCATGCGCCTCGTTTTGCGTGTGATCGTCGTAGACTCCGCTGAGCGACCGTTTAAGCGATGCTGAGGATGCGAAAAATATTCCGGAATGAGTTTGCTAAAATCTGATGCATGATTGAAAGACCGAGGCATCATCGGCCATAGCTTTTTCAATATTTTTATTAAAATATATTATCTATTGTTTATTTGTTTGCATCCCGATTTACGCGTAGATCATCCGTGTTCACACTGTTCGGGAGGACTCCAGGAGCCGTTCGAAGGAGGATTCCCAAGACCCGGAGTGCTACCAAGGCAAGATAGTTGCATCTTGCTCCCTAATTTGCAAAACTCGTCCGTCTATTGTTTTTATTTATTTTTCTCATGCATAAAGTGATGGGAAGGGTAGAAACCTATTATATTCACACTGCGTCATTGACCCTGTGAATTTGCAATTTATTGCTTCCTTATTTATTATTCCTAGCCTATCCTTGTGCATAGATGCTAGTGCTCGTGGGTTATTAGTTGTTAGGTTATTCATCATTTAATCATTCTTGTGACTTGGTATGATTGGAGGTGCTGAGTTACTTTAATAACCTAATCAACTAAAACCTACGTGGCGTGTGTTGACTAAAAGTGGCATAGTCGGGTGGTTTTGTGAAATGTGGATTGTGTGGAGTAGTCACCTTGGTCTAAGAACTTTGGACGTGTGCCAATCCAGCCAAACCGAACAAGCGCAACCATAAGTGCTAGCTTAAGCGTGTTAAGCTTGCATGTGCTAGTTCTGGCTTAGTAGTTAGGGAAGACTGTTAACACACTTTACTTTGAAAAGATCGAGCTGCGGTCCGTTGGCTCAAGAGGAGGGCCCGAGTGCCTAAACCTTAGAGCGGGTATCGGTGTTAACAGAGGGAACTAATGAATCGCCTTTTATTGTTACTTGGTCTGGGCTCCTAAGAAAGAGCTAAGATGCAAAAGTACTACTCGGCTTATGGGTAAAGTGTGCTACACTCTGCAGAGTTAAAACTATCATAATAGTCGTTCCCACGGTGAAAGAGGATCCTAAGGCCTAGAGGGGGGGTGAATAGGCAATTTTAATTTTTCTTTGATTAATTGTTGATTAAGCATCAAATTAATAGTGACCCAATCCTAGTGTCAATTGATACGCAAGCGGAAGCGATAAACAAGTTAACAAGCAACTAAGTCATGGCATCACAATCAACACATTCAATGCAATGGTAGTAAGTGCGGAAAGTAAATAAGAGGCGACACGGTGTTTGTTTGACCAAGTTGAACCGCAACTCCTACTCTCCGTTGAGGCTACCCTTACGCACAAGGACCGGCTCGCTCTCGAGCCTCACGCCTCACTTACTCCCGGTAGTCGTTCGCCACTCCGTGAGGTGGACTCAATCACCGTGCACCGACTCAAGAGTAGCCACACGCCAAGGCCTACTCTCAAGCCCACGCCTCCACGAAGGATGTCTTCAAAAGTAACAAGCCAAACGCCCGATCATGCACGATCGAAGGACTTCCATGAAGCTCGGTATTGGGGTTTGATGGATTGTGGCTTTGGATGATCTTGTGGGTGGAGGAATGGCTCTAGAACACCTAATTGATGAGCTATGAATGTGGTAGGTGAAGTGGAGCAGCCAAACCTCTAAGTAGCCAGCCACTAGGTAGGTATTTATAGCCCCAAGAGCAAAACTAGCCGTTGCCCCTCGGAAGAGGACAAAAAAACTAGCCGTTAGCCTCTACCGGACGCCGTCCAGAAGAACCAGACGCCGTCAAGCGAAACAGGCTCACGAACGAAAAGGTTTATCGGACGCTGTCCGGTCCCCACCGGACGCCGTCAAGCGATCTGATAATGCTGCAGTGTGCGGTGACCGGACGCTACCTAAGCTGCGCCAGACGCCGTCCGATGGGAGAAACTTCGAATTTTGAGCTTCATCGGACGCCGTCCGGTAACTACCGGACGCCGTCCGACAGTGAGCGTGCAAAGGACCGGACGGCCACCCAGACGCCGTCCGACCGAAAAGTGCCTCGGATTATAACTTTGACCGGACGCCGTCCGATAACGCCGGACGCCGTCCAAGCAGGAAATCTTGTTTTGGTGTTTGGTGGTGGACGCCGTCGCTTTCGAAGCCGTCCGACGAGAGGAATTTTTCGAGCTAAAATTTGTGGGGAATTTAGGTGGGTTTCTCTCTCTAGAAATCTCACAAGGATATATATGGGTATTTTAGAAGTGGTGGACTACGGAAACCGAGTTTTCGAGAATTCGCAAAGATCCGGCATAGTCCGAGATATTGAACCCTTTTGAAATCCGACGAAAAACAAGAAATAAACCTACTACTCCTAATTTATCGTGACCTCTTCTCTCGCTTGGGTCACGACTTTGAAATCTTGGAGCAGCTCAGGAAATTTACGTCGCTTCGAATTAGGGTTTGCAAAAGCGCCGAGTCTTCGCTAGGGTTCCGAGAAGTCCAAAAACCCCCTAGCCCTTTATATTGATTAATTTTATCATCAATGCCACTAATAAAAATTAGGGCTCAACGATGCTCACAATCTCCCCCTTTGTGGCACTTGATGACAACCCAAAAGAGAATAAAATTTTGAGCCATAAAAGGGTTAGTGCAATACAAATATGCGAGCAATTTTAATAATTAAGAAACCACAACTCGACCACAAAGGTGTGCAAATAAAGGAAGCTCCCCCTAAATTCATGCATAAATTAAATTCAGAAGCCAACAAGGTTCAAATGTCATAAAACCAACCAAGGTATCAACCACAAATTTCAACGAGTATCGAGGCATCAAATAATATTACAGGTAAACACAAGGTAAACACAACCTCGATCTCACTACCCCCTCCCCTCTACTACTCTCTAACTTCTCCCCCTTTATCACCAAGTGACACAAACGGAAAAAGGTCCTAATCTTGCTGATCTTGATCCATGTCGTCGCCTCCGTCATCTCCACGGCACGCGGTAGAGGAGCCACGACCTCTGGGGCGCTTGAACAAGGGCATATGAGTGAAGAGGTACCGACCGAGGTGAGATGGATCATCATAAAAGCTGGGTCGGTTGAGGGTTTGGCAAAGAAAAGTTGAGATGATGACGACTTCTCCACCCGTGAAATGAATCTTACCGGAGAAGGATATGGTGTGGTGGAGGCACAAAAGAAGGAGCAGGCCCAGAAGGAGGGTACACCCAAGGATGAACCGGTGGTGGGTAGGTAGGTGGGCGAGGAAAACTCTGAGTCTGCTAGAAATCCTGATAACTGTTGTGGGCATGTGAATACCAACCATATGGATTTGGCCCTTCTGGCACTGGCATAAACATCGCCCCATGTCTTGCCTGGTGACTTAAATTCTGCGAACTCATCGCCTAAGTCGTCTCACGCCGCCAAGTCTCTCATCTCTCTGCGGGTGGTGCCGGCTCTTCTTTCACCTCGGTGTGAAAATTTCTCATATCATCTTGACCCCTCATCTCACCTATCAAAGCATCATACCACGGAGGAGGGATGCTGAAGAGGAGCTCGCACAGTCTTGGCACAAATGGGTGCATTAGGGCGGCAGGAGCAAAAACAGGAGTGGTGGAGGAGCATCATCACGAGTCTAGCTAACTTGGGCTTGCTCCCAAGAGAATTCAAGAAGTTCTTCATCGATGCTTTTTGATTACATTGTTCCAACTCCTTACTTCATCATTTGTTACACGCTCGTCCCGGAGAGCAATAGACCAATATAGGGAGCTAGAGGTAGGGCCCTATTAACTTCTCTGAAGATGGCGTCATCAAATTCTCCCAAGAGGTAGCTCCAACATTGATGGTCTTGCTCGTCGGAAGAAATAACATGAACCATTTGCAAATGGGAAGAATTACATCGCGATTGCCACCTCGAACAAACAATGTGCTTCGAGTATAAGATTAATAAGGCGGACTCGTCATGAATCGATTTGCCTTATCAATACTAATTTCTTCATCATCAAGATCCGGGTTCATAAATCGACTTGACCAAAGGAGGATATTTGCCCTCGAAACCATCTTCATAGCACACCTCATTCAAATCGGTGCGAATCTGGAGTACCCAAGGCGTGATTCATCTCGCCCTTTGTGATCCTTTGAACCTGTCCATCAAGCTGAATGATAATAGTTTGACTCTGTCTCGTCTTGACAATCGGTAAAGTAGCAAAGAACTCACAGTTCCTTTCTTGACTCGAGTCAATTTCTTGTTGGAGATCAATTTCGCTAGGCACGGTGTGGTGCTAAATATGGTGTGAACCTCAGGCCACGCCCTTCTTGTGATCTCGATCCGATCTACGGTGAGGTCCCTAGGACCGGTCGAGGGAGCAGAGAAGCACATGTACAATTGTTTACGAAACTTGGTGTAGAACACGAAGTCCACGGTATCCTCTCGCCTCGAGGGAACCACTTAGCATAAGAGACGGACCTTCTCTTTCTCAGAGTCTCCATAGATAGTTTCAGAACCTGATCATCCACGGGGTCGTCCACAGCGACCACTGTCTCAGTGACATCCTCATCAATCGGGTCCTCAGCATATGTCTCGTCAGCATCCTCTGCGGTGGCGAAAAAAGAACCCGCCATCCGAGTCCAATGGAACCCTTGATCAGACTGCTGCTGTAAATCTGCTCTAGACACTCTACTTGGGCGAGGAGGAGCGGCACTGCTAGCTGTCTCATCGATGTAATCCGGATCGCCCTTACTGCCGCTGTCGCGCCGACCACTGAGGGTCCTGCCCAGAGCCTTCCCGAACTTCTTCAATGATTTCGACATGATGAATCGCTTCCTCTGATAATATGACCACTGACCAGAACAACCTTACTGCCAACTGTCACGACCAACGATCCACTGACACGGTGCCAACCCACCGCGGTCCAACCACGAACATGAGCGCGGAAAAACCTATTCAAAACCTAGAACTCGGTAAACAACGAAATTTGGCGGGAAGATAGGCGGAAGCCGTTACGAGTCCTAGAGGCGAAGGAGGAAGACGCCTTGCGCGAGGAGATCGCCCCAAGGCCCTTCCGGTGTAGAGAAAGGAGGAACTCGGCGGAGGCGAGGCGCCTGACGAACGGGGCGTCCACTTCCAATCCACGGAGGAATCGAAGAGGACGACGAGGGAGGCCGCCGGTGGTGGTGGAGATCGCGGAGGTCGCGGAGGTCTTCCGGTGAGGAGAAGAAGCGGCGGCGCCGGTTTGGGAGGAGAGAGGAGATCAAATGGGGAAAGAGAGAGGCGGAGAGGTAAGTTATAAGCAGTTCCGCGCGATTAGGTCCTGTCGTGTCGGACGCCGTCCGACAGCAAGGGTGCAGCGCACAGGGAACCTCGTCGGACGGGGTCGCGGAGAGGCCAGACGGTGTCCGACAGGTGAGTTGCAGCGCGGATAACGCTCTGTCGGACGGCGTCCGATAGCTACCGGACAGCGTCCGACAGGAGGTATGCGGCGCATGCAGCACGCGATCGGACGACGTCTGAGAGTGGCCGGACGGCGTCCGAAGAGGGCGGAAAACGCAGCTGCTGGCACTTCTGACCAGAGGGCCCCACCAATGCGAGAAATATTATAAAAATAATATTTTGAAGTGAAAATCTCCATTTTTTGCTCAAAATTCAAACGAAGATTCAAATGTGAGCAATTTGAAGAGATTTTCTAACATTTAATTTTGAAGGGATAAGATTATAATATGACAAGTGAAATCAAGTCAAATTCGAAAACCCAAATTTTGATCTTAGAGACCAACAAAATGTGCGAACCCAAATTTTGCCTTGATTTCTCATATAGGCATGAAAACCGAGCATAGGGGTTCACTTTAGAGTTTAAGCACATGTTTTTGAATTTTGGTTTCTTTTCAAATATTTTCAACAATTTTGATGCCATATGATTTTCAAGAGAACAAATATGCATATGGAGCAAATTTTTCAAAAAGGTAAGATTTTCAAAACTAGAAGTTTGAAATGGTAAGAAGATAAGGATAGTCTATTAAGCTCAAATTTGTTTTGGCTTGAAATATAGGACAAGAATGTGTTCACCCAAAATCAAATTTATCTTTTCACCACTAGAGGGAGTGTTGAGATTATGAGTTGAAACTAAACTCCCCCTAAATGTGACAAGGGTCAAAAGCAAATGGAAAAATTCAAATAAGACCCAAAAATCACGACAACCAATCAACAAGCATTTGATCTATCTAGTATGTTGAGTTCATTCCTTAATTTGCAAAACCGTGCCGCATCCAAGGGTTTAGTGAAAATATCCGCCAATTGGTCTTCTGTTCGCACGTAGGCAAGCACAACGTCACCCTTTGCAACATGGTCACGAATGAAGTGATGTCGGATGTCGATGTGCTTTGTACGGGAATGTTGGACCGGATTGTTGGCTATTTTCACCGCACTTTCATTATCACAAAGGAGTGGCACTTTTTCAAATTTTAGCCCAAAGTCACTAAGCATCCGAGTCATGTACAAGAGTTGAGCACCACAACTCCCGCGCTACATATTCGCTTCATGATAGATAGCGCCACGGAGTTTTGCTTCCTCGAAGTCCATGACGAGTGGCGATCTAGCAAGTGACAACCCCGAGGTGCTTTTGCGATCAATTTTGCAACCGCATAATCCGAGTCGGAATAGCCAAGAAGCTCAACACGCGCTCCTTGGGGTACCAAAGGCCTAGACTAGTAGTGATTTTAGATATCTCAAAATCGTTTCTGCAATAAGATGCACTTCATTAGGGGATGCTTGAAAGCGAGCACACATGCACACACTAAACATAATATCGGTCGAGAAGCGGTAAGATAGAGAAGCGAACCGATCATGGAGCGATAAAGCTTTTGATCCACGGGCTTTCCATCTTCATTTAAGTCAAGATGCCCATTAGTGGCCATTGGTGTTTTGATCGATTTGCAATTGTCCATTGAAAACCGCTTGAGAAGGTCCTTTGTGTATTTCTCTTGACAAATAAAAGTCCCTTCTCGAAGTTGCTTGATTTGAAATCAAGGAAGAAGGTGAGCTCTCCAATCATAGACATTTCAAATTCCTTGGACATCATCTCGCCAAAGTCCTTGCATTTAGATTTGTTAGTGCATCCAAAATAATATCATCCACATATATTTGACAAATAAATAAGTCATTTTCAATTGGCTTTAGAAACAATGTGGAATCAATCGCACCGGTTTTAAATCCCTTTTCTAAGAGAAAGTTCCTAAGGCGCTCATACCATGCTCTTGGAGCTTGCTTGAGACCGTATAAGCGCCTTAGTGAGCTTATAGACATGGTTTGGGTGTTTGAGGTTTTCAAACCGGGCGGTTGCTCGATATAGACAAGTTCATCAATAAAACCATTTAGAAAAGCACTCTTAACATCCATTTGAAAGAGAGTTATGTTATAGAGAAGCGAAAGCCAAGAGTAACGAATAGCTTCAAGTCGAACAACGGGGCGTAGGTTTCTCCATAGTCAAGTCCTTCAATTTGTGTGAAACCTTGCGCCACCAATCTTGCTTTGTTTTGCACCATTTCACCGTTCTCATCTTGTTTGTTGCGGAAGACCCATTTGGTTCCAATGACATTGTGATCCTTCGGTCTTTCCACAAGCTCCCAAACTTTATTGTGGGTGAAGTTGTTCAATTCTTCATGCATGGCGTTCACCCAATCCGCATCCGCCAATGCCTCATCAATGGTCCTAGGCTCAACAATAGACACAAAGGCGTGATGCTCACAATAATTAGCGGTATGAGAACGGGTTCTTACGCCTTGATTGAGATTGCCAATGACTTGATCTAGGGGATGATCCTTGGAGAGAGTGCGGTGTTGTTGGACGGGTACTTGTAGATCAACATCTCCCCCTTGAGCTTGATCAACTTCAAAGTTCGCATCACCGTCCACCGCTTGATCTTGAGTTGTTGGAGAGGTGTCTTGAACTTGATCATCGATGGAGGTGGTGGGGGTGATTACTTCATCTTTTGGTGCCTCCGTGAGGTCGAATTTCCCCAACTCCGTAGCATCATGCGGTGGCTCATCACCTACATTTCTTGTCAAATCTTGCTCATTTTGCAAGCCATTAGTTTCATCAAATTTGACATCATAGGCTTCCTCAACTAGCCCGGTAGAATTGTTAAAAACTCGAAAAGCTTTTGAGCGAGACGAGTAACCTAACATGATACCAATGTCGCACCTCTTTTGGAACTTACCCAAATGAGTCCTTTTCTTATAGATGTATACCTTGCAACCGAAGACTCGAAAATACGAGATGTTGGGCCTTCGTCCCACTAGTAATTCATATGAGGTCTTGGTGAAGGAGTCGGTGGAGGTAGAGGCGGTTGATGGCATGTCACGCCGTGTTGATGGCTTCCGCCCAAAAAGCATGCGGCGTGTTATACTCGTCAAGCATTGATCTTGCCATCTCTATCAAATTACGGTTCTTCCTCTCCACCACTCCATTTTGTTGGGGAGTGTATGCCGCCGAGAATTCGTGCTTCACACCTAACTTATCACAAAATTCTTCAACATTTGTATTAGCAAACTCGGTGCCATTATCACTCCTCACCTTTTTAATAAAAGAGTCAAATTCCTTTTGAGCTTTCAAAGCAAATCTTTTAAACACATCACCGGCAATAGATTTATTTGCAAGAAAAAACACCCAAGTGAAGCGAGATAAATCATCGACAATCACATGACAATAAGAATTACCGCCTATGCTCGCATAGGTGGTTGGGCCAAATAAATCCATATGCAAAAGTTCAAGTGGTCGGGATGTAGACATAAAAGTCTTAGTCGGATGAGAATTAGCCACTTGCTTGCCGGCTTGGCATAGCTACATAAACGATTCTTCTCGAATTTGACATCCTTCACTCCAACAACCAAGTTATCTTTAAAAACCTTTTTCAAAGTGCCCATTCCAACATGTCCAAGACGTCTTGTCCAAGACCAAGTTATCTTCTTCAATTTCAACTTTCTTCTTTCCACTTTTGGCTTTGGCGGGGAGAGCGATTGACTTCTTGTTGAGCGGAGACTCTTCACTTTCAAGAAGCCGCATCTCATATGAGTTGAGTTGCCCGAGGAGCTTTGTCGGTGTCATCTTCTTGAGCTTTGACTTAGATGCTCGAATTAAGGTCACAAGTGGATTGAAACTAAATGGCACAACGTCAAGCATCTTCCGACAAATGTCAATGTCTTCCAAGACCTTCTTCTCCGAACATCCGGCAATTTCATTCACGATGGGGTTCAACCTAAGAAACATTTCGTTAACACTTTCATTAGGAAGCATCTTGAATTGATCAAATCTTTTTCTAGCACGGATAGCTTCTCCTCAAGCATCTCGGCACTACCAACATGAATTTCTCTAAGATGCTTCCAAATGTCATAAGCTTTAGAGATTGCCAATGCTATCAAAGACTTGGAAGACACACTAGAGAGTAAAGCATTTCTAGCAATAGCATTAAAACGTTTGTACTTAGCATGAACTTCATCAAGAGCAATTGTTCGTACGGAGGGTGGGATAGCCGATCTCACAAGCAACCCACACATCATAGCTAAGTGCCTCTAAGTAATATTGCATCCTAATTCTCCAATAGTTGTAGTTTGTTCCATCGAAAATAGGAGCTTTTCTAATTTCTATCCTAGGCCCTCTTGAGCCATCTCCTAGCGGTTAAGCTAAATGGGAGAACCTAGACACTCTGATACCACTTGAAAGAGGATCCTAAGGCCTAGAGGGGGGGTGAATAGGCAATTTTAATTTTTCTTTGATTAATTTTTGATTAAGCATCAAATTAATAGTGACCCAATCCTAGTGTCAATTGATACATAAGCGAAGCGATAAACAAGTTAACAAGCAACTAAGTCATGGCATCACAATCAACACATTCAATGCAATGGTAGTAAGTGCGGAAAGTAAATAAGAGGCGACACGGTGTTTGTTTGACCGAAGTTGGAGCCATAACTCCTACTCTCGTTGAGGCTACCCCTTGCGCAAGGACCGGCTCGCTCTCGAGCCTCACGCCTCACTTACTCCCGGTGAGTCGTTCCGCCACTCCGCGAGGTGGACTCAAGTCACCCGTGACACCGACTCAAGAGTAGCCACACGCCAAGGCCTACTCTCAAGCCCACGCCTCCACGAAGGATGTCTTCAAAAGTAACAAGCCCGAAACGCCCCGATCATGCCGGATCGAAGGACTTCCATGAAGCTCGGTATTGGGGTTTGATGGATTGTGGCTTTGGATGATCTTGTGGGTGGAGGAATGGCTCTAGAACACCTAATTGATGAGCTATGAATGTGGTAGGTGAAGTGGAGCAGCCAAACCTCTAAGTAGCCAGCCACTAGGTAGGTATTTATAGCCCCAAGAGCAAAACTAGCCGTTGCCCCTCGGAAGAGGACAAAAAGACTAGCCGTTAGCCTCTACCGGACGCCGTCCGAAGGGCACAGGACGCCGTCCGATAGAGGCAACTGCTCACGAAGAAAAGGTTTATCGGACGCTGTCCGGTCCCCACCGGACGCCGTCCCGCAATCTGATAAATGCAGGTGTGCGGTGGACGGGCGCTACCAGTGCGCCAGACGCCGTCCGATGGGAGAAACTCGAATTTTGAGCTTCATCGGACGCCGTCCGTAAATTCACGGACGCCGTCCGACGATGGCGTGCAAAGGACCGGACGGCCACCAGACGCCGTCCGACCGAAAGTGCCTCGGATTATAACTCGACGGACGCCGTCCGGCAGAGAATCTTGTTTTGGTGTTTGGTGGTGGACGCCGTCAGCTTTTCCAGATGCCGTCCGATAGAGAGGAATTTTTCGAGCTAAAATTTGTCTTTGGGAATTTAGGTGGGTTTCTCTCTCTAGAAATCTCACAAGGATATATATGGGTATTTTAGAAGTGGTGGACTACGAGCGAAGTTTTGAGAATTCGCAAAGATCCGGCATAGTCCGAGATATTCGAACCCTTTTGAAACCGACGAAAAACAAGAAATAAACCTACTACTCCTAATTTATCGTGACCTCTTCTCTCTTGGGTCACGCACTTTGAAATCTTGGGCGGCTCAGAAATTTACGTTGCTTTGAATTAGGGTTTGCAAAGCGCCGAGTCTTCGCTAGGGTTCCGAGAAGTCCAAAAACCCCCTAGCCCTTTATATTGATTAATTTTATCATCAATGCCACTAATAAAAATTAGGGCTCAACGATGCTCACACACGGTTATTGGAGGGGAGGTAGGCCGTACATGGTAGTCTCATGTGTTAATTAATAACCTGATGAATTCGTTTTGGTTTTGAGTATTCGAGGCTTGTGCAGTTTTGCAGAGGGGCTTTCGAAGCCGAGCTCTGTTGGTTATCTTGGGAATTTATTCATCTTTATTAATTGTTCAACAAATGTTTTCACAACATTTTAATTAATATTGAATAGAATAGGTGTTTCTGCAAATTAGCCATCCTGTACTTGTTATACCCTTGCATTCATTTATAAGGACTCTTGCTGGGTAGCCGTGTACTCATTATACAAACCACGAATAAATTTGTATTCAGAAGAAGGATTAGGTTCAGTCTATCTTTAGGATCAGGAGGATCTTGTCCTGGACTTCGAGGAGGATTAGCTGGCGCTCAAGGGTCGGATTGGAGCATCATCATACTTTTTTCGTTGCTTATTTGAACTTCCGCACTCTGATATATTATCGACAATATTATGTCTTTATTTAAACAATTGTAATAAGTAGTTGTGTAACAATTACTTTTGTATAATATATAATTTCTCTTAGTTATTTGTGATTGTGTGATGATGTTCAACAAACTGTCGCTCATAAGTTGCTAGCATCGATCTCTGGGACTAGCAATTGATTGTGAATGGATCTCGGTGAAGCCGGGGTTGCGACAGAAGTTGGTATCAGAGCCAGGTTGACCCTAGTTAGCGTAGCTAGTCGGCCTCTAAAACTTAAGGATTTATTTTCAATAAAAATTGTGTTTGAGCTCCTTTGCTACTATCTGATCCTTGCAAAGTCTAGTATCTCTCTACTAGAAATTCTTTGCTTTCATTCTTCCCTACTCACCTTCTAAATTTCATTCTATCCTTACATATTCTACTACCTTACAATGTTTTATTCTACCCACCCCCCATAATTCAAAGTGTAGTCATTACACCTAATTTATTCAAGATGAAGTGATATTGCTTCCAACATCAGCATCGAAGAAGAAGAGATCGACGCTGAAGAAAAGAAGAAACGAAAGACTACTTGATGAGGATGAAGAGCCGTCACTTTCAAAAGATTAAGTGTAAAAATCGCATAATAAAACAAATTATTATATATTTTTGTGTGGAGTATACCGTATCAACTTTCGCCTTTCTTTGTGAGATACGGATATTCATTTACTAGGTTAATACTAATATCTAGTTATTTAGTAATAAATGGTTTGGTGTATTGCTTTGTCTTTAATTTATGCAACGACAAAGAAGATCGAAGGAAGATGACGCAAGACCCGCCACTACAGACAAAGACTAAAAGAGGATGATGTACGAGGATTGAGGTAAGTTGAAAAATGTTTTGAAAAAAAACAAACAAAGGTTTTTACTGAGTGGATACTTCTTATTTTGGTTGAAAAAGGGTAGATTTAAAAAAATTTATTCTACTTACCTTTAGAAACACTGTCCTCTTTTCCAACAAAATATTTACTTTAAACATTGTTGGTTTCCAAATATACCTTGGCTTTATGAATAAAAATTTTTATTAAAGAGTAAAAATGTTTTTATCATGTTTGTTCTTGGAAGAAAATGGAAAATGATTTGCTTTTGATTTAACAACACAAAAAGGGGTTGTTTTGTATGAGGTTTTGAAAGGTGTGCTATTATTTTATTTTTTTGCCAATTGTATTTATTAAGTTGAAACTTCTTGTTTTAGTTTGAAAAGAAAAATCATTTCCAAAGGTTTATGCAACTTCTTTATATAAATATACGTATATATAGAAAGGGTCGTTTCTCCAAAACATTTGTTTTTAACAATATTTGTTTCCAAACCTCCAACACTTTACTTTCACCGTTTAGGATTTCATTTTCTTTTGAAAAGTTTCATCAAACTTCTTCGAAAGGGAAAAAGTTTCAAAAATAAAAATGGTTCAAAAATAAAATGTTCTTTAAAAAGAAAGAGTGTAAAAATTATAAAAAATAAAAAGTATTCAATTTAAAAAAAGGGGGTGCATTAATGAAAGTAGTTCAAAAATAAAATGTTCTTCCAAAAATGTGTTATAAAAAAAAGATTTTATTTTCAAAAGGAGCATCTTTCTTTTATAGAAACAAATGTAAAATGATTAAAAAAAATCTTGCAAAATGGTGTTTAAAGAAAAGGGATAGTGAGATTTGATTTACAAAAAGAGCATACAAAAAAAAGAGGTAAAATACAAAAGATTTTATTGACAAAAATAAAAGAGCTTTTGGTTAAGAAACAAAAAACGTTGAAAAAAAATTTATTGCAAAAAGGTTCTAAAAAAATTTGATTTTTATATAAAGAAAAATAAAAGAAACCGTTTGACACACTCCCTGTGTTTTCGTACAAAAATTCTTTTCTTTTTGTTTTAAAATAGTTTAGAGCTTCACTAAATGACACTTAAATACTCCCTATGCATGGAGAATAAATAGCTGATAATAACGACATTATTATAACAACTAATTTGTTATTTGTGCTATATGCCATGCTTGAGTTGGTTCTTAATTGCGTCTTGTATCGCTTTAGTGCGTATCAAGATATTTAAGAGAGTGTTGGATCTTATTCGTTTGAATCTTTGTATTGAGTGCTAAAATCAAATTTTCAAAACTATTTTAAAATTAAGTGGGATGTCGCTTAGCCTCCTGTCGGGGATAAAATTACGGCCCATTGCCATGGCCCACTCCCTGACGGCCCATTCGAACTGCCTACCAGGGCCCAGCTACCTGGAAGATTCTATCAGGCCCATGTGCATCCTGCCGAACAGCCTCCTGGTTGGCACGGTGCGTAACGGCCTAGGATTCGTGTTCGAGTCCTACTCGAACAAGAGTTCTGCACGGCTACGTGAAGACCCGGACGTGGTTTCCCGGATTGGAACAAGACGTCGTGATCCCCAAGACTAGGAGTATGCCTTATCTACCTCGGGATATATTTGGCATGTCGAGTTCGTTACGTACTCGTAGTTAGCCCGGCCCGATATTCCCTCGGTAGGTCGGTTTGCTCTCCACTATATAAACCAAGCCCCTACGGCGTTTAGGGGGCAATCTGGCGTCTCATAGGCACCTGATCTTCGCTTGTACACCATAATCTCGCCGAGACTTGTTCGTCTCGCCGAGCCACCTCTTGTATTCATTTTTGATATATAAGAAAGGCTGGACGTAGGGCTATTATCTCTCCCGAGAGGCCCGAACCAGGATAAAAACCCCTGTCTCCTGTTCGTTGTTGTTCGTGGTTGTTCGGCGTGTCTCCTATCTCCTCTTTGAAGAACCTTGGTTGACTTGGATCAATATCCCAACCGTCGACAGTTGGCGCCGTCCGTGGGGAGACGTAGATCGAGCATGTCGAACTCTATCAGCGACCAGGAGATTCTCCCTAAGGACTACGACTCAAAAGGGTAGGATGTCTCTTCCCTTCGATCTTGATCGCCTTCCAGATCTGGTTCCCAGCTCCGTGCTCGAGAGCTGGATCTCTTCGCGCCGGGCAGCTCTTCGCCCGGAGCGCGCGTCTGGTCCCCGCAACGAGCTCCGTGCTCAGGGGCTGGATCTCCTCGCGCCGGGCAGCTCTTCGCCCGGAGCGCGTGTCTGGTCCCCGCGACGAGCTCCGTGCTCGGGGACTGGATCGAAACTCCTTCCGGATCCCGGGGCTGTTCGCCTGGCAGTGGATGACGGGAGAGAGCTGACCAGCGCTTGGAACGTCGACCAGCTTTGTAAGTTCCTCGTGTAGGTCTTTTGTTTCTTATCTTCGCGCTTTTTCTCAAATTTCGCGTCTTAGTTCGTCCAAGTCTCTCGGGCTGCCATGTAAAGTTCAACCCATTGAGCGGTGAATGCTCGCGGCCCCCTGCGGTCCTCCTCACCCCTTGTCTTCTCAGACTACTCTTTCTCTCTGGTAACACTTGATGGCTGTCCGGTCTTGCGAACTCTTGGCTCCGCAATCTTAAGAGTTTTCTCTGCCCGTATCTTGTTTCGACAAGTTCCTAAACTCAGAGTTGCGTAACACGGCATCCAGCCTTGCGACTAAGCCTGCTCACATAAGCCCTCCGCGGCAGAGGCACTTACCGCTCACGGCACAACCACTTGGTAAAGCCTGCTCTCGTGAGCCCTCCGCGGCAGAGGCACTTTCCTTGTTCGGTTACCTTCGGAATCGCCTAACTTACGTTAACGAGCAGTCCCTGGAACGAGTCGATCAGGATACGGGTGTCGCTCTAACTCTCTACGCACGTGCTTGAAGTCTCAAGTTCAGGTCTTCATGCATCGTCCGTACCGGGGGCTAGGGCGTCGCTCTTTCTCTTGTGCACCTGTTCGAGTTCGCAAACTCAGGTTCTCGAGCAGATGCACAACGGAGGCTAGGAGTTAGGCGAAGCGTTCTACTGGTTTTCCTAAAACTTTTTAGCACTGTTCGCCTTGCTCTTGGTTTCCTGTTCGTCCTTGTCTTTTCTTTGCTCTTTTTGCAGGAAAAAGCTGCTCGTCGACTCTCGCTTTCGATTCAAGCGCTTTCGGCGGTCTTGAGTCTCGGCCAGCTCCTCGGAGGACTGCCTCTCCTCGATCGGTTGGGATTTGAGCTGAATTTCGCAACCCCGAGACGCGTTTTCAGTTTTCGGTTCCTTTCCTTAGCGTTGGTTTTCCAAAACCTCGTTGGTCTTCGCTCCGTGGCGCCCAGCGTCTGAGCATGTCTTTTATCCGCAACGACCAGACGGCTCCGGTTAACAAGCGGTGCACCACCGATGGAGTTACGCCCCCGTAAACCGATTCTCATCATAACGGGCATGCCCACCGTAGTCGATTCTCATCGCATAACGGGCACTCTGGCGCTGGTTCCGCACTCGCCGAGGCGACACCAACAATGCACGGGTCCATGTCCGGATAAGATTTCGCCTCGACGCTTTTGCTCGTGGCTAAGGTCCCGATCGCCTTCACGGTTAGCGGTCTTAGCCACAAATTGGTCAGACTTGCCCGCACACGCCTTCTTTATCCATGCTACGCCCTTCCCGGCACGGTAATCCGGAGCAATGCACCACCCACGGAGTCCCCCCACCGTAGTCGATTCTCATCGCAACGGGCAATCCTAGCGTCGGTTCCGCATTCGCCGAGGTGACACTAATGCTACTGGGGGACGTACCCGAAAAAAATTATGTCTTGTGCGGGTAGGTCGTTTTTAGCGTGTTTTCCAAAACTCGCTTTACTCTTCTTAGAGCCTGTTCTTACTCTCTTTTTTTCCCTTGCTGGCCCGTTTCTTGTTTGTCTTCTGTAGGAAATACAGGAACGGGGAACATCAGGCTCCGGTGATGGTCGTGGCGAGGTTCCAGGCTTCCCCACCAAAACCGATGTCTGCATCCCTCTCTTTCCGGGTTTGCTCCGCGCATGCCTGTGGATCGATTCACGCCGCTGCAGAAGATTTTCGCCTTTGCCTAAGACAGTCAAGGCGATGCGCCACCAACGGAGTCCCGCCTCCGAAGTCGATTCTCATCGCGAACGGGCATGCCCATCGTAGTCGATTCTCATCGCAACGGGCACTCCAAGCGCCGGTTCTGCACTTACCAAGACAACGCTATCACTGTCGCAAGGAATACGTCATGGGTAAAGCGTTGATTTCACACGCTCTTGCGGCTCTGACTGCATTGAGTTGTGATTCACCTCGACCGGACAGTTCTTCGCCTGCCAGATCGCGTCCCCGCGACGAGCTCCGTGCTCGGGTGGATCTCTCGCACCGGCACTCTTCGCCGGAGCTGGCTCCTACCGCACGTCTTCGTGCAGTCGCACTTCGGTCCCTTTAACGAGATCCGTGTTCGGGGACTGGATCTCCTTACTTGGTTCCTTTGACGAGCTCTACTCTCGGGGACTGGGTCACTTCCCCCTCGTATGCATTGTCTGCTTCTTGCACACGATCTACGTCTGGGGCACGTCACCTTTGCTCCTGAGCACGACATTTGCTCAAGAGAGCAATCTCTATTTCCTCGGGCAAGCTCTAGCCTGAGAGGTGGTTTCTCTATTTCCGTTCATGCTTTCCTGGGTATCTTCATACCTGGATGCAGCAGCACGAGTCCGTCTCGCGACTTGCTATGTTCATTCTCCCGGAAGATCAAGCATACCGCCAACGAAGAGGAAACATCAGAAATCAAAGATAGCCAAACAAGGAGATGCAAACGAAATAGATCGCTGATTGAGGAGAAAAGAAAGGATCATGGATATTGGAACCAAGTAAATGAAAGCATCAGAGTGTGCAGTTCGAAGCATGATGGGTCATGACCCACCTGACCGGGATTTTCAGATTATTTCGAGGCCTTCCTCCGAATTGGATGGACTGGTAAGATTTCGTTAAGGGGGGAGGTATATCCGCCTTGCCCTTCTCGAATCTCGGGGACGAGATTCCGTTAAGGGGGGAGGTTTTGTGATATCCTAATAAATATTAGAATGTCCCAAGTTTCTTTGAAAAGAAAAGGAAAAAATTAAAATTTATTTATTATGATTCTTATATGAAAAGCCTTGAATTTTCAAACAATTATTTACATATAAGAATTTATCTTACTAATTATTTTCATTTCAATTTACAAAATTACAAATTTAAATACAAAAGCTCACTCCTGGCTTTTATTCGTTCCTCGGTCGGAACCCTGATCTTGTCTCTCAATTGAAACCAAGCTCGACCGAAACCCTGATCTCCTGTTCAAGCCAACCTCTCTCTCTCTCTCTCTCTCTCTCGGTCGAGTCGACCAAGTCCCTAAACCTTGATCGACATTCCTTGTATACTTAGCCGACCTAACCTAAATCCTCTCGGTCGAGCCAAAACCCTGGTCGTGTCTCCTTTGAAAACTTCCTCTCTCAGTTGAAACCCTAACTCGACTCTCGGCTGAAACCCTAAAATCCACTGATTAAGCTGGTCGTCCATTCCTCCTCGCCAAAACCCTAACTCCGGCCTCCGTTATAACCCTTGCTTGGTCGAATGTCCGTTCCTCTCGACCGACAAACCTCGAAACCCTAATATTCCTCAGCCACGTCCGAACTCGTGTTCCGATTAAAACCCTAGCATCCTCCAAGTTAGATTCATCTCCCCTCCTCTCCTCGACTTTAACCCGAATCGATCAACCTCTTCCCGTGGCTTGGCCGAGCCTTGCCCTTTGTCGGCCGACCATTGTCTATTGACCTAAACCCTGTTTTCAACTAATCTCCATCGAAACCCTAGTGGGTCAATTGTCGTTTCACTCGGCTAAGACCCGTCCATGGTCGAACCTCTTTCCTTGCACCTAGGTTAGTCGCAAGCAAACCACTCTTTCATCTTTCCACTACCTTTTTCCCTTTTCTCCATCGATCGAACCTAAACTCGATCGACCTCCTTTGTATCATAGGCCAGCCAGATTCTCTTTCTCTCTCAGCCGAGCCTTACCTCACCGGCCCTTCTATTTAAACCAACAATAATCTCATCACATCGACCCTCGACCCTCGACTCGGTCGACTCTCCTCTCTCAATCAGAACCTCGGCTCCACTCCAGACGTTGTAACCCGAACCCGACCGATCCTCACTTACAACCCTGGCCGTCTGAACATTATCTTTCTCTATCGTGCCGACGTCTCTTGAAACTCTTCACTAAACTCTCACTTGCCGAGCCAGTCGTCCACCTATGTTCGATTGGACTCATGACCGATCCAACCCCTTCCTCTTCCCTTTCCGATTTGGTGTCCAAGAACCAAACCAGGCTTAATTCCAGTATCGGAATCGTTGACGACTCCTTAAGCCGTCCCCGACCCTAATCCGGTCTAAACCTGACCCAATTCCAGACGTCGGTGCAGACCGATTATGGACTCAAATCCTTGGGCCATATCTACTTGTCTCTTTGTCAAATTTCCCCCCAACCATCTGCACATGCTTACAACCAGCAAACCCAAGCCCAAATTTATCCAATTTATCCCTAAGCCCAATCCCATATTCACAACCCGAGTCCATATGAACCTGCAAACCCTAGTAATTTCTCCCAAATTCTCCAAAACCATCCAGAGCCATCAAACCCGCAAACCCGCCGCCCCATGCCGCCGCCCCCATGGAGCCACGCCGCTGCCCTGTGCCAAGGAGCCGATCCGCCAGCAGCCGCCCTTGCCGGAGCGCCGCCGTGGGCTTCACCCTGCGCACATGCCCATGCCGCAGCCGCCCCTGCCCAGCCGTGCAGCCGTGCCGCCGCCGACGCCCATGCCGCGCCGCCCGTCGACGCCACCGCGCCCCTGCACCCCGAGTCAACGCCACCCGGCCATTGCAGCCGCCGCCTTGTCCCCCACTGGAGCGCCGCCCCATGCCGCTGCCCTAGCCGCGCCCTGCTCTCAGGCCGAGCCGCGCCGCCGCCATGCCCTGCGCCGTCGCCTGCAGGCCTAACGCCGCCGCTCCCAGGCTGAGCCGCCCCGCCGCCGAGTGCCGCCTTGCTCAGCCGTCGTTGCCGCCCTCTGTTGAAGCGCCGCCCCTCGCCGTAGCTCGCCCAAACCGCCGCCTCTTCCTTCCCCTCCCTCTCTCACTCCATCTCTCTCCTGTGTGAGGCTATGTGAGGAGGGGTGAGGAGCAGGGGATTTTCCCCTTATGATCCCACGGACTAGGCCGAAACACAGCCCCAACACTGTTCATCATGAACAGTACTGTTTCTCCAATTTCTAACTCCTAAACCGAAGGTCCAGTTCAGTCCAAACCAACAATTTTCCTAGCGTCCTACTAATTTGTTCTACCCACAGTAATTATTTTGTATTTTTCCAAAATTCCTTTGCACTCGCCTCTACGCATGCGCCTCGTTTTACGTGTGATCGTCGCAGACTCCGCTGAGCGACCGTTTAAGTGATGCTGAGGATGAGAAAAATATTCCGGAGTGAGTTTGCTAAAATCGGATGCATGATTGAAAGACCGAGGCATCATCGGCCATAGCTTTTTCAATATTTTTATTAAAATATATTATCTATTGTTTATTTGTTTGCATCCCGATTTACGCGTAGATCATCCGTGTTCACGCTGTTCGGGAGGACTCCAGGAGCCGTTCGAAGGAGGATCCTCAAGACCCGGAGTGCTACCAAGGCAAGATAGTTGCATCTTGCTCCCTAGTTTGCAAAACTCATCCGTCTATTGTTTTTATTTATTTTTCTCGTGCATAAAATGATGGGAAGGGTAGAAACTTATTATATTCACACTGCGTCATTGACCCTGTGAATTTGCAATTTATTGCTGCCTTATTTATTATTCCTAGCCTATCCTTGTGCATAGATGCTAGTGCTCGTGGGTTATTAGTTGTTAGGTTATTCATCATTTAATCATTCTTGTGACTTGGTATGATTGGAGGTGCTGAGTTACTTTAATAACCTAATCAACTAAAACCTACGTGGCGTGTGTTGACTAAAGGTGGCATAGTCGGGTGGTTTTGTGGAATGTGGATTGTGTGGAGGTAGTCACCTTGGTCTAAGGAGTTTGAACGTGTGCCAATCCAGCCAAACCAAACAAGCGCAACCATAAGTGCTAGCTTAAGCATGTTAAGCTTGCATGTGCTAGTCCTGGCTTAGTAGTTAGGGAAGACTGTTAACACACTTTACTTTGAAAAGATCGGGCTACGGTCCGTTGGCTCAAGAGGAGGGCCCGAGTGCCTAAACCTTAGAGGGGGTATCGGTGTTAACAGAGGGAACTAATGAATCGCCTTGTATTGTTACTTGGTCTGGGCTCCTAAGGAAGAGCTAAGATGCAAAAGTTTCACTCGGCTTATGGGTAAAGTGTGCTACACTCTGCAGAGTAAAAACTATCATGATAGCCGTTCCCACGGTTATGGGAGGGGAGGTGGCCGTACATGGTAGTCTCATGTGTTAATTAATAACCTGATGGGTTGGTTTTGGTTTTGAGTATTCAAGGCTTGTGCAGTTTGCAGAGGGGCTTTCGAAGCCGAGCTCTGTTGGTTATCTTGGGAACTTATTTATCTTTATTAATTGTTCAACAAATGTTTTCACAACATTTTAATTAATATTGACTAGAATAGGTGTTTCTGCAAATTAGCCATCTGTTCTTGTTATACCCGTGCATTCATTTGTAAGGACTCTTGCTGGGTAGCCGTGTACTCATTATACAAACCACGGATAAATTTGTATTCAGGAGAAGGATTAGGTTCAGTCTATCTTCAGGATCAGGAGGATCTTGTCCCGGACTTCGAGGAGGATTAGCTGGCGCTCAAGGGTCGGATTGGAGCATCATCATACTTTTTCCGTTGCATATTTGAACTTCCGCACTCTGATATATTATTGACAATATTATGTCTTTATTTAAACAATTTTAATAAGTAGTTGTGTAACAATTGCTTTTGCATAATATATAATTTCTCTTAGTTATTTGTGATTGTGTGATGATGTTCAACAAACTGTCGCTCAGAAGTTGCTAGCATTGATATGTGGGACTAGCAATTGATTGTGAGTGGATCCCGGTGAAGCCGGGGTTGCGAAACGGTCACAAGTCAACTAAGGTTCTTGAGAAAGGGAGATAGAAGACCTGCCGAGCAATGCGAACAACAATCAACGAGCAACAGGGAGACACAGAGTTTTTATCCTGGTTCAGGCCTCTCCGAGGGAGATAATAGCCCTACATCTAGTGCTTCTTTATATGACAAAGGATTACAATGAGGAAGCTCGACGAGACGAACAAATCTCGGCGAGATTATGGGTGTACAGGATGAAGTATGTGATCTACTCAAGCCTGATGTCGTGGATGTCGTGGACGTGCTTGAACGTGCCCTCTACATGCCGTATTGGCTCGGTTTATATAGTGTTGAATAACCGACCTACCGAGGGATAATCGGGCCGGGCTAACTACGAGATCGTAACGAACTCATAATCATGCCAAATACATCCCGAGGTAGATAAGGTATACTCCAATTCTTGGGGATCACGAAAATGAATCCTAGGCCTTTACGCACCATGCCAGTTAAGAAGCTGTTCGGCAGGATGCACACGTGCTTGATAGAGCCCTCTAGGGAGCCAGGCCCTAGGAGGCTATCCGATTGGGCCGTCAGGGAGTGGGCCATGGCAATGGGCCGTGATTTTATCCTCGACAGTTAGCCCCCGAGACTCAAGTGGAATATCTCACTAGAGTGGGGTCTTCTTCTTAAGACTCAAAGTCACAAAGAGGGTAATTTTTCTGCTACAAAGACGTGCAACAGGCGACCGAACAAGTTATGGCTCAGTCGAACAAATCTTGTTCGAGACCGAAGAAACCCGTCCAATGCCGAGCAACTCTGTTGCGTCGAACAGGGAAACACATCTGTCCGAACAGAGCACTCGAGCCTTAAGTGAGATGAATCATCTCCTTGAGGCTGAATGTCGTCAAGGAGGGGTTGGATTCTTGGTAGTGAAGAGTGTACCACCGCATCCGGTAAGATCAGATCTTCCAGGAGAATGAACATAGCAAGTCGTGAGATGGACTCGTGTTGCTGCATCCAGGTATGAAGATATCTAGGAAAGTATGAACGAAAATAGGAGAACCACCTCCCGGGATAGAGCTTGCCCGAGGAAATAGAAATTGCGCTCTCAAGCGAATGTTGCGATCAGGAGTGAAGGTGAGGTGCCCCCAGACGTAGATCGTGTGCTTGGAGCAGACAATGCATACGAGGGAGAAGGTGACCCAGTCCCCGAGCGTAGAGCTTGTCAAAGGAACCAGGTAAAGAGATCCAGCCCCCGAGCACCGAGCTCGTTAAAGGGCCCAGAAAGTGCGACCAGGTGAAGACGCACCCGGTAGGAGACCATCCAGTCCCCGAGCACGGAGCTCGTCGCGGGGACCAGACGTGCGCTTTGGGCGAAGAGCTGCCCGGTGCGAGGCTATCCAGTCCCCGAGCAGGGAGCTCGTCGAGGGACCAGACGAGCGCTCCGGGCGAAGAGCTGCCCGATGCGAGGCGATCCAGTCCCCGAGCACGGGGCTCGTCACGGGGACCAGACGCGCGCTCCGGGCGAAGAGCTGCCCGGTGCGAGGTGAATCACAACTCGATGCAGTCAGAGCCGCAAGAGAACGTGTGAAATCAACGCTTTACCCATGACGTATTCCTTACGACAGTGTAAGCGTTATCTTGGAAAGTGCAGAACCGACGCTTGGAGTGCCCGTTGCGATGAGAATCGGCTTACGATGGGCAGGACTCCGTTGGTGGCGCACTACCTTGACTTAGTCGAACTGTGAAGGTCAGTGCCGGGTAAAGGCAAGAATTGATACGCGGGTGAAGTGAATCAGTCTCCGGGCATGCTTGGAGCGTGCCCGGAAAGAAAGGGATGCAGACATTGGTTTTGGTGGGGAAGCCTGGAACCTCGCCGCGACCATCACCGGCGTCTAATGTTCTCCGTTCCTGTATTTTCTGCAGAAGACAAACAAGAAGCGAGCCAGCAAGGGGAAAAAGAGAACAAGGACAGGCTCTAAGAAGAGCAAATCGAGTTTTGAAAAACACGTTAAAGACGACCTACCCACACAAGACATAATTTTTCCCGAGTACGTCCCCCGATAGCATTAGTGTCACCTCGGTGAATGCGGGACCGACGCATGCCCGTTGCGATGAGAATCGGCTTACGATGGGCAGGACTCCATTGGTGGTGCATTGCTCCGGATTACCGTGCCAGGAAGGACGTAGCATGGATAAAAAAGGCGTGTGCGGGCAAGTGCAGCCCCGCTGTGGCTAAGACCGCTAACCAGGGAGGGCGATCGGGACCTTAGCCGCAGGTAAGATGTGCGAGGCGAAATCTTATCCGGGCATGGACCCGTGTAGCGCTGGTGTCAACATGGCGGGTGCGGAACCAACGCCATGAGTGCCCGTTGCGATGAGAATCGGCTTACGGTGGGCATGCCCGTTGCGATGAGAATCGGCTTACGGTGGGCAGAACTCCCTCGGTGGTGCACCGCTTCGGTTAACCGAAGCTATATATGTCGTCGCCAGACAAAAAGTCATGCTCGCACGCGGGGAGAGCTACGGGAGCGAAAGACCGGGCTGATTTATCCTTTTATTAACTAGACAGGGGTACAGAAATGACCCTGGGTTCATAAAGAGCTAAATGCAGATCTAGGCAACGAGGTTCTAAGGAAACCAACGCTAAGGAAAGGAACTGGAAAACTGAAAACGTACCGGGGTCGCTGAAATTCACGTGCATGTACTGGACGCCAACTTGTTTCGCAGATTCCCACCGAGCCGGAAGGATTTTTGAGGTGGGATCAGATCCGTTGGAAAGCTTATCGCGTCTGCTTTCCGTGAAGTGGTAGAACGTACGAAACAAAGGTCGTTTGTGGCCGGGGCGCCCGTTTTAGTGTGGACTGGTCAGGGAGGTCGCAAATTTCGAGGTCTGGAAGGCGATTGAGATTGAAGGGATCGATCTTATCTGACAGGGGACGTGACATCCTGCCCTTCTGAGTCATAGTCCTTAGGAAGAATTTCTTGGTCGCTGGGTGAGTTCGACAAGCTCGAACAGACTTGATCCGCTAGGTCCCCACGGACGGCACCAACTATCGACGGTTGGGATATCGGTCCCAAGTCAACTAAGGTTCTTGAGAATGGGAGATAGAAGACCTGCCGAGCAAGGCAAACAGCAATCAACGAGCAACAGGGAGACATAGGATTTTTATCCTGGCTCAGGCCTCTCCGAGGGAGATAATAGCCCTACGTCCAGCGCTTCTTTATATGACAAAGGATTTCAATGAGGAAGCTCGACGAGACGAACAAGTCTCGGCGAGATTATGGGTGTATAGGATGAAGTATGCGATCTACTCAAGCCTGATGTCGTGGACGTCGTGGACGTGCTTGAACGTGCCCTCTACACGCCGTAGGGGCTCTGTTTATATAGTGTTGAACAACCGACCTACCGAGGGATAATCGGGCCGGGCTAACTACGAGATCGTAACGAATTCATAATCATGCCAAATACATCCCGAGGTAGATAAGGTATACTCCAATTCTTGGGGATCACGATGTCTGCTCCAATCCGAGAAACCAACATCCTGGTCTTCACGTAGCCGTGCAGAACTCTTGCTCGAGTCAGACTCGAACATGAATCCTAGCCCATACGCACCGTGCCAGCCAAGAAGCTGTTCGGCAGGATGCACACGGGCCTGATAGAGCCCTATAGGGAGCCAGGCCCTCGGAGGCTATTCGATTGGGCCGTCAGGGATTGAGCCATGGCAATGGGCCGTGATTTTATCCCCGACAAGATCTATATCTTACAAGATGAACAAGAGAGAGAAAGGCTAGTGTTCTTGAGAGCTGATGAAGAAAGAAGTGTTAGGTTCAAAATCTCAGTCAAATCTGAGCGTGTAACCTTTGGCAAGTGGAGGAGGAGAGCTTTAAATAGGGAATCCTGAAATATGGCTGTTGCTGCAGAGAACCCCGCATCGGATGTTCTGACCCACATCGGATATTCTAACGTGCATCGATGTTTCGATGTATATCGGAAGTTTCGATGGGGTGCTTACTGGATTGCACTGAAAACATGCAGACTAGGTCCACCATTGGATGTTCCGATGGAGTAGGTTCTGTATATAGGGTATTTTGAGTGGAAAAACTCACACAAACTTCGAGATACCTACTTTGAGCACTTAGTAACCTTTATATGCTTCTCCGTTGCATCCCCCTTTATAGTATGGCATGCCTAGATTCAAGAAATAAATATTTACAATTTGCGACTAAATAGAGTCTTGATGCCATCTTGAATCTATAAAAGTTTAAGGGTTACTCCACCACTTTTAACCTGTGTATATCTCGTCATTAAAAGGATTAGCCCTATAATTGTTAATCATAAATCACCAAAACCTACTTGAGGCCTAGATGCACTTTCAAGTTTCATAGATTGGGGACCTAAATAAGAATCGACTAATAGTTTCGGTACCGCCTATGTATTTTACTGAAAAAAAATATGAAAATAATTATAGCAAATAATGTATCTCCATAATCAATTTTTTTTTTTGCATCTACTTGCTAAGACCCTCTGTGATTAGGCTTTTCGTTATGTCAGTTTGAAAAGGTAAAAATCCCTTAAATACTACCAAAATGACTAAAAATATATTAATTTTTTTTTAGATCTTTTATGAAAACTTTCCGATGTTCTTATCACTACAGGAAAGTTGATCATTTTAGACGGCCTGAGCCGTCTACCATAGAAGGGAAACCGTCCACCCAAAGTATACTCGACGGCCGACCGTCGACCATACGCCGACGACACTGCTCCGTCGACCATAAAAATATGGTCGACAGCAAGGCCGTCGACCATACTATGGTCGACGGCATCTATAACGACCGTCGACCATATCTGCGGTAACGGCCAAATCCGTCCGTCAACTTATGGTCGACGGCCTGGAGAAAGCCGTCTACCATAACGAGGGAGAGGGATTTACTGCCACGTGGTTTATGGTGGACGGCCTCTGTCCGGCCGTCTACCATAATATTATGGTGGACGGCCTTATAATTGCCGTCTACCATAATGTGCAGGCCTCCGGTTATGGTCGACGGCCGTTATAAAGCCGTCCACCATAAATTGGCTACAACAAAAAAAATTTTTAAATAATTGTTAAAAATTCTAGAAAAACACACCGCTGCCACACATGCATGCATGAGGTCATTTGGTGGTCATACTGCTGAAAATTCCCCACAATCTCCAATATTTCCTAAATATGGCCATATGCCCACATATAGCCATATTTTCACACAAATGCACATTAGACACATATATAGCCACAAATTTCACATATACATGCACATTCCAACACAATTATGCATCACAAAATACACACATTGTCACATTCCACACATATGCAACAAGAGACATGTAACAACATACATTCATCATCACGAGTCCGCTTACTTAAGAGGGGGAAGGTGGGTGGTTGCTTAAGCATATCATCGACAAAGTTATCGTCGGCGGGCACAGAGCCACCGGTTGCATCATCACCATGTTGCACCTCTTGTGTCAGCACGGTGATCCGGATCCCTAAGTAGCAATTTTAATGAAAGAGATGGAATTGATCAAGTAAGATTCACTTTGCCATTTGAGATTCTAAAATTAGATGAATTACCTGTCCTGGAGGCTGTGAAGGACCAGCTTGCTGAGTGTAGCCTTGAGGTGGAATTGGCCACATGTAGGGCTTGGCATCGCATATGGTGTGGTTGAGAAGGTCTAGGAGGTCCATATTGCCACATGTAGGATTTGGCATTGAAACTGTGGCAGAGCAGATCCTGACGCCTGCAAGCAAACAAATTGAAATGTAATATATGCGGTATTGCCTAAAATGGATCACTGCATGGGAGTTAAGAAATTTTACCCCGTCGTGGCTAGGAGTAGGGATAAACGGCCAGAAGCATGGCACGGGTGGACGAGAAGGATCCACGGCAGGGGCTTGAGTTGGAGTAGCTGATGCTGAAGCCTGCAAGGAGCATTATCGATTGTGGTATGTCGCACTTCATGGCTAGACAATTAAAGCATTTACATCGACTTACCCGTCTCGAGGATTAATGTACGAAGCTCCTTGTATGAGGGTAGGACTGCAAGGTAAAGCACAATTAGTGCATGTTAGACCAAATATGGAAATTAAAAACATGGCATGTCGAAAAGCGAAATCCTACCAGATCCAACGCCGATGAACGCAAGTCCGGATAGGACAGCTTGGTTTGTTCTCGCCCTCCTCTCACTTCCTAGTTAGCTCTGAACTGTTGTTGCAACATGCGGTTTCGTCCTCCAACGACGCAGCGCCTCAAGGAAGTAGACGGGCCCGAAGCCCTTCGAGCTGCCTCACCTCGGGCATGTACTCGGTCGTTCTTTAACGCCAACCGACTGTGAGCCCTCCCCTATACGGAGTGAATGATGGGCTGCGCCCAAGGGTGCCTCAAGAGGAGTGCACTCAGCCCGTGCACCTACCATTGCGGCCCACGTGAACGATCCTGCGGTCAAAGCCTCTTCATTAATAATGGTCAAATTAATCCTATGTACATGCGAACGCCAAAACTTAGAACTTACCAATCTACTTTGGTGGGCGCCCAAAGGTGCTCGTGTGCCATCGGTGTTTCTCGCCGAGTGTGCCTTGGTGTAGACATCTATGTAGCTTGGATCCCGCCGGTTTGTTCTCTCTCGCAGTGTTGTATACAAAGTCAATTTAGCTAACTAGAAAACGTTAAAGTATAGTCATCTTACCATCACTTTGGCAAGTCGAGCCATCGACCGCTACCGAGATGGGTCACACAAGCATCTCTCGAGGCAATACGATTTGCCTTGTTCCTTTCTCGATTTCTCTCCACTCCGGATCGTCATACATGTCGAAAGGTACCTCCAAGCATCGGGGCACTTGTCGCACCACTCAGTCGACACGCAAAGTACTCATCCTGGCGTGAGAAAATGGTCTCGAGAAGTGCCATCCTTCCTTGTATCAATCCTTTCCTTTGAAGTGTCGCCGACAACCTTCACGCGAGCGAGTGAAATCAACTCTCGCACCAACTTCGCGGCCTTTCTTTCAATAACTTGATTAGTGATGTTTCATTGTCACGAGTAAAATCAAGAGGCAATTGATACCTAGCTCAGATAGAAGGTGAAAAGACAATTGACTGTGCATTAGCAAATTACATCGAGTTTAATGAATGAAAAGATTGTTATCTTACCTAGAACTCATCAAGTACACGCTCAGCGACGGAATCCAGCTCGGTATCCTTAGCAAGTTTGTAGTCCTCCCAACTAAGTTACATACCGTGCTCATTCCCACCTCCATGATCCTGTGGTAGCAAACCCGTAGAATCGCCTCAGAGCAGACTCGCTCTTTCACGCCAAATACTGATTGCCACCAAATTGCTAGAAGAACACAATAACAGCGTGAATTGATCATTTAAGTGTTAGTGAGATTGATGATGATGCAATTGTTGAACGACTACATCACCGGAGTATTTAAAGTAAATTCATCGTTAGGATTGACAGGCGGCGGAAGCTTATTTATCCTCGGCCTTTTCATTGTGTTGACGGCCTCCGACGGATCCTCCACTGACTCCTCATCTCCTCGTCAAAGCCCCCGACTCGGCCTCCCGAGCCCTCCTCACCTCCTCCTCGCCATCCTCACCTCCTCCTCGCCTGCAGTCTCCTCCTCGCCATCCTCCTCTCCTCCTCGCCTCAGATCTCCTCCTCGCCATCCTCAACTCCTCCTCGCCCACCACCACCACCTCCTCCTCCTCCTCCTCCTCCCGCCGACGGGTGAAGAGGCGTCGTGCAACGGTTTTTTAGATTTGAATCAAGGCCGCCACACCTTTCTTCTTCCCGGGGCCATCACGCATAGTAATAAATAGTAACGTTAATAGAAAATAAACGTTGAAATAAAAAGAATGGTAATAAATAGTTAGCTGCAAATGGCACCTACAATCGAAGTAAGCATCATATTGATATCATTCGGTCTCAGGCCGACTATTTCAGGTTCAATCTCATCATCGTCATCCAAAGTGTCATCCTCCTCCCTCTCCTCCTCTTCGACGGGTTTAATTGCTTCCGCCTCGTTCAAAGGTTCAATTTCTTCGTCCTCAATCAAAGGTTGGTTCGGTAGGTTGTCAAGTCCTATCCCAATATCCACATGAATCTCTCCTGGCAAGCCATCCTCTTGAAACGGCACATCTACTATCGTGACACATGGAATATCCTCATCTGTCAATGCAAGTAATTTATCCGGAGGATTGGTTTTGAATACAACCCACTTAGAACTATATTTCGGTTTGATAGGTGAGATAGTACACTTGCTCGACTTGGTTAGAAGAACGAATGGGTGAAGCCAACATTCGGCGAATTGTGCTCGACTCAACAAGACCAAGTTCGAGTACGCTCGATTTTAAACCGGATGAAACCAATGGCAACTAAACAAGACTAGAGATAGATCATTGCGACCGCCATAAGATATCTCTATGATTTCCTCAATTATCCCGTAATATTCCATCACATCTCCGTTTTCCCCACAAAGATAACTTACCACACCCGATTTATAGTTGTTAAATTGGCTTTGGCCGTCTCGGCCGTTTCTAGAGCTTAAATCGGTACCCACTAACATCATAGGTACCATATGATCTTATGGAACGCCGACATCCTTGAGACATCCGACGGAGATCGTTATGTATGCTAGGATGTTTTCGATAATCGCAAAAAATTGATAGGTTGAACAATATCTCTATGATTTTACGGCACGCACGGTTGGAAATAATATTGCTTACGTTGTAAAAAACCAGGTTAAGAAATTCGCCTCCCGCACGCCCATGACGTTTCAAATGCTTAACTGGTGGGATTAGGTGAACCCGGTCGTTTCCACTCTTCTTGTATGAATTGTCCGTCCGGATGTGTCGAACACGTACATAGAAATAAGAATGTGTCTAGGGATGAGAATAAAAAGAATTAAGTGCACTTACTCGACATATCCTTCCATTTCTCCATTTGATCATAAATATATATTTGTGCAACCATCTTCTCGTCGGGTGTTAACTCACGTGAAGTACTTTTCCCACTGTGTATGCCTTGACCACCAAAGACCTTGAGGCTCGTCGCGACTCGGCGATTTAACTTTTTATATCTTGGAGCATGGGCCTTGACATTGTTCTTCTCGCCAAGTATTTCGATGTAAAATGTGATATCTCTTGAAGCGTAAAAGCCTCGCAATACTTCCTTCGACACGCGCTTTGTTCTTCACCTTTGCTCTCTTTGCCTTCAACATACGTTCCACAGGATACATCCACCGATATTGCACAGGCCTCCAATCTTCGCTTCATATGGTAGATGCACGAGAAGGTCTTTGCATAGGGTTGAAAACCCCGACATAGATCTTCTCCAACTTAGTTATTATCACAACTATGTCCGTCTCGCAACTTAGCCATTTCGACTCACTCACCGTCTTCGCAAAGATCATCGATAGAAGAAGCTCACCGCCAATGTTCTCCATATCTCATCATCTACATATCCACTAAACACCACGGAATGAGACGCCCATGAATATGTGGTAGTCATGACTTTTCATACCGCTTATCTTTCCTTGAGTAAGATTGACTCCTCTTCGGATGTTTGCTGATACCCATCGGAAATTTAAGATTGGTCTGAAACCATTGAAGTACACGCCGTTGTCAGTTGGTGTTAAGCAATACCGCCCTTGGTCTCCGCTGAGATGTATTGTTCATCTCCATTTCAGGCCTATCGCATAGCATAGCACAATCTAAACGTGCTTTCACGTTGTCTTTCGTCCTGTCTGTGATATCAAAACTTGTGCTACTTATAGACTCGCCCATGTTCCTTTCCTGATGCATGACATCAACATTGTGAGGTTGCTTCAAATCCTTTGCGACTGTATGGCGTAGATGGAACACTTATGGGTCCAGATTATGCTCCACACCAAACCCTCGAGCCGTCATTTGTATCTTTTAATCTGTCATGCCAAGCCACAATGTCTGCAACCCCTCGACGCACAGGTGGATCATCCCTAATCACTTTACCTTTTCGAAATGCATTCGATTGTTTTCTGAAGTGGTGGCCACGTGGAAGAACTCGACGATGGCAGTCAAACCAGCATGGCTTACCACCGTGGTGAAGCTGGAAAGCATGTGTGTCATCCAAGCAATATGGGCAGGCCATGCGACCGTGTGTGCTCCATCCTGAGAACATGCCATACGCCGGGAAGTCATGGATCGACCATAGATAGGCGACGCGCATCTTAAAAGTCGTATTTGTTGCTCTATCATATGTGTCGACCCCATTTTCCCACAGATCCTTCAACTCCTCAACCAGCGGCTTCATGAACAAGTCCAGCTTACCAGACTACTAGGACCAGAACAATTAGAGATAGAAACATGTACTCTTGTTTCATGCAAAGTGACGGGGAAGATTGTACGGATGCTGAAAATCGCCAGCAAGAGTACGTTGTGCACTTGTGTTGAATGGCGTGAACTCCGTCCGCTGTAAGACCAATACGGACATTCCTTGGATCTCGAGCAAAATCAAGATACTTCGTATCGAAGCTCTTCCAAGCTTCCGCATCAGAAGGATGGACCATAAGCTCTGGCCTCTTACGGGTGCCCACCTTATGCCATCTCATATGCTTCGCAGTTTTCTCGGACATGTACAGCCTTTGTATCCGTTGCGTAACTGGGAAATACCGTAAGGTTTTCCTCGCAGTCTTGGTCTGTCGCATCGTACCATCCTCATTCTCCACTTCAAAATATCGAGAATCTCCACAGCGGTCACAATGGGTCTTGTCGGCGTCACCTTTCCAGAATAACATGCAGTTGCGATGACAATAATCTATCTTAACGTACGGCATTCCTAGACCTCTGAGAAGTTTCGAAGACTCGTACCAACTTAGTGGCATCTTGTGGCCTTCAGGAAGAAGGTCACAAATTAGCTTGATGATGTCCTCGCAATACCAATTGAGAAGTTGTGCCTTGACTTTATTGAGATGAGACGCGCCATCGCGGCGAGGATGACACCTCGGTTTTCTCATGCAACGGCTCTGGCGGCCGATAAAAGACCAAGAACTGGTCTTGTGGTGGGATGACTCCTCCCGATGTTGGCTCGCATTTCATGATGTTGGTCAAATCATCAAGCATCTCATTCATCCTATCCACTTCATCAAACCCTTCATCAAGATCAAACGGTACACCCACATCTCTAACCGATCGTGTCCGCTGTCTCCCCATGATCACCCACACGAAATAATTTGGCTTGAAACCACGCTTGCATTGTGTGATTCTCAATCTCCTCCCGAGTCCTCCACTTCAGGTTACCACACATGGCACATGGGCATCTCACTCAATGGTATCGTGGTTCGACATCGAATGGAAAGCATTCCTCACAAATTCCTTAGTGTTCATGACCCACTCCGCCAATGTCTACCATTCTTACGCCAATCGTCAGACATCCAACTCCGGACGATTCCATTGCCTAAGCTCGATGAACAATGCATGTATGAGGTCTAGTGTTTATAGGTCGATAGGTCCTAAATATCGATTTAACGGGCCCATTCGGTGATCGTTAGGTGCGTGGATTTGAGGAGGAATTTCAGCAACAGAAACCTCGCTGAACCCCACGTGCACGTACGGCTAGGCCTATCCTAGCACTAATGTTGTGCACGCAGTGCTCAACGGGGTTACGCCACCAAAATTCCTCCTCAAATCCACGTGCACCACACCGATCGCGTGAATGGGCCCGTTAGTCGGCTGTCCAAAAAGCGTGGACAATTCGGGAGCGTGATCACTCCTCGTAATATGTTCCAACGAATCACCGTCCGGAACCCTTACGAATGGTGCACTCCCGAACGGATGACGTACGGCTGTACATGACAAACATGCATTAACCAAAGCCAACGGTTTAACTATTTCAACAAAAACCGTCGACACTACCATATAACAACACAATAATTAACTTAGGTCGACGGTTTAACTATTTCAACAAAAACCGTCGACACTACCATTATAACATCACATAGCTTAACGATAAATATTACGGCGAGAGATGTACTTACTTTTTCACGAACCCGCCGGATTGGGGCTTGGCGGTCAAAGGCGCTAGGGGCGAGCTAGCTAGGGGCGGCGGAGGCGGAGTGGCGCAGCGGCGGTGGCGTGGGGTGAGCTATGGGCGGCGGTGGCGGAGTGGCGCGCAGCGTGGCGTGGCGAAGCTAGGCGGCGGTGGCTAACCAATGGCGGCGGCGGGGCACCTCCAGCCGAAGCGACGGCGGTGGCCATGGCGGCGCGCGGCGCAGATGAGGCGCGGGTAAAAACCTAGCTAAAAGCAGCGCGCCGCTACCAAAGATGGGGATAAGGACACGCTATGGTCGACGGCCTAAAACCGTTTACACAAGTATGGTCGACGGCGGATTTAATGCCGTCGACCATAAGCTTGACCTGGTCAAACACGCATCGCACCCTCTTATGGTGGACGGAAAACGTGGGCCGCCCACATGAGGGCGTAAAATTGGTCGACTATAAACTAAAAATTAGAATTTCAAATCTAAATATCCAATATTTTCACAAATTTACATACTCCAATGCATCAAAAATAGTTACCACATTGAAGTAGATCATAAAAGGAAAAAGAAAACAAAATCCTAGTAAGACACATTTTATATACGGCAAACATATAGCATATGGCTATTGCAGCAGAATGGTAGGGTTAGCGTAACGATAATCGACAAAAACCCTCTAATGCCCTAATTGTCATCCTAAAATGCCCTAATTGCCATCCTAAAATACCCTAATTGCCATCCTAAATACCCATATGACACTCATGACAAAAATAGCCTTTGCAAAATTTTAATTAATTACTACATTCCAAATTTACCCAAAAGCTAACTATCATATAAAAAAAAGTTAGCCTTTTAAAATTTTTAAATTTACCTTGCAACATAAAATACTACATGTCATAAAATACTAAATGCCACAACCAACCAATTTACAAATAATATTACTAATATCTACAAAATACACACATGATCTAGCACATGGAAAATCACATGAAATATTAAATTGAAGCTATGGTCGACAGCTAATAAATGCCATCGATCATAAGAAAAAAATTGGCCCAGGGGGCGCGAGCGCGGCTCGAACCCGAGACCTCGGGTGTGCACCCGCCCGCGCCGCGCGCTGGTAGCCAGGTGGGGGGAAAGATTTTTGTTCAAACTATAAGGGCGCCACATCTTTTTGACCTTGAGCCGCGGCAACGTATGGTCGACGGCCCGACTGTCGGCCGACGACCATATGTGGGTCCCGTATGTCATTCGCCCGCGGGTGCTATCCTGCACATGGAAAATCACCCGAAATATTAGCTATGGTCGACAGCTAATCGATGCCGTCGACCATAATTAAAAAAAAGGGCCAGGGGGCGCGAGCGAGGCTCGAACCCGGACCTCGGTGTCTGCAGCGCGCCAAGCCGCTACCGGTAACCAGGAGGAGGAAGTTTTAGTTCAAACACTAAGGGCGCCGAGGCTTTTTGACCTTGAGAAGCGGCAACGTATGGTCGACGGCTGAACCTTCGGCCGACGACCATATGTGGGTCCCGTATGTCAGTCGCCTTCACCGCACGTTGTGGTGCTGGCACAACGCGCGTCGTTAGCGGTGCTGTTACTGTGCCCATATGGTAGACGGGTTTTCCGTTAGCTGTCGACCATTCTGCGTGACGGATCGATGGGTGACCGTGTTTCAGGGTTATGGTAGACGGCCGTGTTTCCCACCGTCGACAATTATGTTTATGGTGGACAGCAGCGACTTGGCTGTCTATACTATATTTGGCTGTCGACAATGAATGATTTTCCTGTAGTGTATAAAATTAATTACAAAATATTACGTTTAATAGTTTGTAAAGAAGTAGCAAATTTATTTGGTTGGCTTTTAGTTGGTTTATAAGCGAAAAAAGAACTTACAACAATAATAATAGGGATTGGCTTCATATGACTGCGAGACGTCGGTGCTGCTGCTGCCGTGCCGGTACCTGTGCTTGTGCAAGGCGTGCGAGCCAAGGCTGGAGGCCTGACCCGTCTGCGTCGGGCGTCGCTGCCAGGACGGCCTCCATCGTGGCGCTGTCGCTGGCCGAATCCTTGTAGGCTGTGAATACGAATTGTGTAGGATGACATTACAAGTTTAGAACTTTAGGCCCGCTTTGTAGATGGGGTTTTCTCTAAGATTTGGATTGTTTCATGTGAAAATAGTATGAAATTTGTTTCTAGTTTATGCATTTCAAGCAGAGAGACATGAACTAACCTAGGGATGGATACGGATCCTCTGCCGTAACAGCGGAGTGTCCCTAGGTCACTCACATGTGCATTCTAGATACGTGGGTCCGTATATCAGTGACTCAGGGCAAAGGTTAAACAGTAGAGGATATGCCGGGAATTCCCATGCTATGGCTTGTTTGGTACAATACGTTTCTGGTACATCGACGATGAAATTTGACCATAACCTGCTGATACTTCAATGAAACTTTACGATACTCGATGATGATGTATAGTGATACTTCATTATAACTAATGAGGTATATATACTATCCATGCTACTTGATACACTATGATACTTCATTCTACTTAATAGTTGATGGTATTGGATGATACTAAGAAGCGTAGGTAACACTACTGCCTATGAGAAGAAGCAGCGTAATGTTTTGTTAGCAGACAGGGCACACTCCCACCCATGAGGAAAGAGAATCGGTTCAAGTATGCAAAGGTAAAAACTAGTTAACGTATATGAATCATTAGATGAGAAATAGAAAAATCCAATGGCAAACTATGCTATACCGTTAGGATGGAATATAAGGTATAGTGTAGTGAACCATAGCTGCTCCTTCAAAAAAAAGTACTGCAATTTTTGGCAATCAGCTTTCAGTATCCACATATGACCTGATGGCTGTACTGCATTTGCATCTGTTATCTCCCCCTTGATGAGTGATTTGACTATACGCCCATTCAAGATCAATCTCACTTCTTTTTATCTCTTTTATACTCTCCCCCTTGACACATGCTCTTTCCCCCTTGACACATAAACTAAAAGTAAACCTAATGCAATAACTCACAAATGCACGCATATTCAAGACCCATGCAACTCTCTCCCCTTTTTAATTTTTTTTTAAAAAAATGCATGCCATGATATGCAAACCTAAAAAGCATTATCGATTATTCAAAAGGAATACATTTAATATAGCTGATCACATTCATACTCCAAAAATCAAGAACTGCCCCATGGTCAAGTCAAAAACACCATTTTTAGTAAAATATCTATAGGAAAATTATATAGCCATGGAGAGAGTATAAGTGCATATGGACAAGTATATCGTATATATAAAAATATGCCAATGTATAAAGATACTAGATTTGAACACATAAAGCTTCCCAGACTCACAATTATCTGTCCAAGATTTTTTTCATATATCATACATTTTTTCAATTTTTTACATGATATCTCCTTTTTTTTCACCTATGTGGCAAGTTTGAGCTTACTTCTTTTCATTGCATGTATGACAAGGTTGACCTTATTTCTTTTACTAATTCGCAAGCGACATCACCTAGCCAAGCTCACCTTTTTTTATTTTACCCTGCATTTTTTCACTTTGTAAGGACTCGTCATGATCATCTGGTTTATATAAGCTCAAAAATAGTACACAATAACACACTAGCCAAGATTTTTATTTTTAAAAAAACCATAATGACTATATATGACATCCAGAAAATATAATAAACTCATAGAAAATTTACTCTCCACTAGAATTATTCAACTTAATTAAGATCGCTTTGTCATGAAAATTGTCACATGAATGAACAATGCTTGAACTATATGAGATAATGCAAACTATGCTATATGAAATTATTGGAGTGTGTGAAACACAGCTTTCCTCCTAAACTAGCAATTTCGTGATAACTTAAAGGTTTTGCAAATATAACTGCTAGTTGTTTTTCATTTTTTATAAATATAAATTTTAAAATAAAATCCGAGGGACGTCTTACCTCATTTACCTGCTGCAAAATAAATGAGTCTTGAGATTTTCCTTTACTTGCATGAGGTTCATCATTGTCTTCACTTCCATCTAGTATCAAACCTACACTTTGTAAACCAGTTCTGGTATAGGTTTGTACCAGTCTCATCAAAAGTAAGATCAATTGACTCATTGAGCTGGTTAGTTTCAATATCAGATTCATCTTCCATGTCACTGTCATCACAAAATAAATGTATATCTAATTCCTTAGCCATGTTTAACAAAGTCTCAAGTGATTCTTTCATCTTTGCACCTAGCAACTTATTTTCTTTATTTTTAGCTAATATTGTTTTCATGACGGCAGATAATTCTCTAGATTAACAAAATAGATCATCCAAATCCATATTATCAAGATCTACATCATCAACATTAAAAACAGGATATTTTTTTCATAGAGAAAGAATTAGACTGCGCCATTGCTCCTAATCGTTAGATTAAACCTAGAGCAAACCTTGCTCTGATACAGATTGTAGGCGCTAAATACCCCTAACTAAGCAGAAGCAATCGATTGATATAGATCAAGCACATGCAAGATTAGAGAACTCGTACCAGAGACACACGTTTGATAACGCAGTTCGGCACCTGCCTACTATACGGGACAATGATTCTGGGCGCTCCTCCCAAACAAATCTTTTTACAATGAAGTACAGATGACCTGCTCTGGTCTGTATTACCTTGCTCTGCAACTGCTCCTGACTACGCCTCACACGACGTCTACTGTCCTGCTACGGCTTCTGCAAACCTAACACAACCCCTCGCACATCTGCCTCTCTTCCTTGCAAAATTCTCGTTCTATTCCTCTCAAATCATTCTCTAATCTCTCTCCAATCTCCCTTATTTTCGTAGCCGTGTTTACATGTGGAACCCCTGCTTTCTCTCCTCACCCCGAGCCTCCCGTTTCTTTTTACAGTGAAAATACGTCGGTTCGTACTCTCCGCTGGGCGCCAGCCGCACTGGGCCGCCTGCCCCGCTGCATGCACTGCATGCTGCATCGCCCCGCTTGGGCGGTCCCGTCCTGCGTCTCCCAGCCGCGCGCGCTACGGGCCGCGCCTGGCTCTTTATTTGCGAAATTGGTCGCGCCACTACTGCGGATCGGGGTAGGCCAAGCGGCTCGTAAGGCCTGTGCAAGCGGTTTTAGAACCGCTTGCAAGCAACCGCGATCGATGCTCGAGGGGCATCTGGCGGCTCCTCAAGCGGTTCGCAGGCGATGGCCGGCGGGCTCAGAGGCCACGTGGGGCTCTCTGCAAGCGGTTTGAGCCACGAACCGCTTGCCGAGAGCATTTCCGCAAGCGGTTGAATAACCGCTTGCTCAAACGTGCAGTTTAATTACCACCCGGTTAATTCATTTCGGGGCGGCGCAAATAGATATTTACATATATATTTCGGTAGGGGATTTTTTATTTGTTGTTTAAATTTAAATACATATACGATGAGCATATAATTAGCGATCACACAATCTTAAATATATTAGATAATACATGTAATATTGTACACTTTATATACACCGGCCTAGACACACATGCATGAAGTAATAATGAGCCAAATTTACAAAGTTTATAATTAATATACATTTTGCAAAATGGACCAAACAGTTCATTGTTTTCTTGCAATACTCTTCTTGACGCTCTTTGACGACGTAGAAGTCGTCCCTAGTTCGTTTGTGTTGGAATATGGTTCTCGAAAATGAAACTCGCCCTGGGAGTTAACGACCTCATCGAGAATGAAGCCGAATAGCTGTTCTTGTAATGCGAGCACCTGATGTTGTGGTAACACTTCAGTATATTTATCCATGTCGGGCTGCCAATTCAATTAAAGTGAATAATAAATAAATACGTGCACCCATGTAAATTAATGGAGTACATAAGAATGTTATTAAGTTGTAGCTAGATGCATGGTTGCGTGCATACATAGGTTGTTTCCCGCAGATTGTTGTTTTACCTATGGTCGATGCGGGGCAATTACATATCAGTAAGGGAAAGAAATATTAATTTATAAGGGGCAATTACGTCGTTTTAGCGTACCCAGTCGCTTATCTTGACATCGAATTTCTTCTTAAAATGTCCTTTCTGAATCTCTTGAAAGCTCAGGAATGCCTTGTTAAGGAGGCCAATTATCCACTGGTATTCTTTTTGCAGTTTTCTCCTTGAGTCTTGGATGATGATCATGCTTTGCTCAAGCTTTATGATTATAAGGATCCAGTGGAAGCTATTAATAAACAGTTATGAAATGTAATTAAGTAATATATAGTGTGCCATCATGTGTCTTAAGGAATATAAGTGACGGCGTGTTCTTCGCTCAACCACTGCGGATCACACCCCTGGTCAGATTTCTAGTCTGCTAGCCAACTCGATCAAGCTCGATCCGATTTGAGCGTCGGGCACAACAAGGAGCGACTCGCAGATTTACCCAGGTTCGGACCCCCTCGCGGGTAATAGTCCTACTCCTGCTGAGCCTTAGCTCTTTTCTGATTGTGGTTGAAAGAGAATGTGTTTACAGAGTGTCTCAAACGCACGAATGCTTCTGCGACTGTGTGTTCGTCTGCCCCCCCTCTTCTCTCCCTCTTTCTTTTCCTTTTATACAAGCTTTGGGTCATGGCGGAGAGCCGAGGAGTAGGCAAGACAAGGTGCTCTCAAGATAATCGACAAGACACGACAGAAGAGACAGCGTGCGTGTTGCGCCACGCCAGCCCGCCGCCTCGCGTGCCGCAAGTGGCCTCTGACCCGCATAGTCACACCGGTGAGTCTGCGGGTGGGGCCCTGCCTGCTCCTCCTGACACGGGCGGCCTCCTCAAGCAACTCTTCTCTCTGCCGGTCAATTCTTCTGCGCCATAGTGACAGCCGCTCAGACCTGCAAGGGTCACTGTAGCGGCAATCATTTCTTCCTCTGTCTATCCGCGCGTGATGTCTCATTAAATGCGCTTGTCCTTCAGAAGAGGGGAGCCTTCGTCCCAAGACTCTTACGCAATGCTCCCGCCGCTGGCCCCTCGCCGCGCGCGGGGCCTCGCCTCGTCTCGGAGGGGCTCGCCACGCCACCCGCTGGCGCGCGTGGGGCCCTCACTCACCGTCGGAGGGGCTCGCCCACGCACCCGCTCGGGCGCGTGGGGCCCTCGCCTTGCCTTGGGGGCTCGCCCACGCACCCGCCTAGTCGTGGGGCCCTCCCGCCTTCGAGGGGCTCGCCACGCATGGCTGGGGCCTTGCTCGCCCGCCGACGCGCGTGGGGCCCTCCTGCCTTCGAGGGCTCGCCACGCCACTGGGCCTTGCTCGCCCCTTTGACGCGTGGGGCCCTCTTGGCCTTCGAGGGGCTCGCCATGCCATTGGGCCTTGCTCGCCCGCCGACGCGTGGGGCCCTCCCGCCTTCTGAGGGGCTCGCCACGCATTTGGGCCTTGCTTGCTCGCCTCGCCGACGCGTGGGGCCCTCCCGCCTTCCTAAGGCTCTTTGTACCCAGTATTTATTACACCGACAAGAGCCGGGTCCACCATGATACGCGAACCGTCGCGCAGATATTTTTTCCGTTTCTTGTGCGGCGGAGACGAATCGTGGGGGCCCACCACCAAGGGTACCAGACACGCTGATTCTCCACCGCACATGATCTTCCTTGGGAACCACGCCGCTGCGGGAAACCAAAACGCTGGGCAATGATGGCGCAGCGGCGTGAGGCGGAATCAAACCGTCGCGCCCGCCACGCCTATAATATTTCTCTCGGCGCGCCAATCCTTCCGCGACGCTAAGTCTTCGTTGTCCGCCTTCTTCGCTGCTACCACGCCTTTTGCCGCGCCACCGCCAAATTTTCCATGGCTCCTAAGCGCGCAAAAGGCCGCCGGATGCCGCACCATCTTCGAGCTGCTCGCTGCTTCCACCGTCGACGAGATCGTGGCGCGGCTTCGAAGTCTTCGTGCCACCGACCGCCGCCCGGTTCTGCGTCGGCACCTATCGCGCCGAAGTCCTCGCGCCGGGAGATCGTGACCTTCTCTGGCGTCTTTGGCGGGCCTTGTCCCGCCGTATTCAATTCTTCTTGGGGGTGCTCGCCTTCTACGGGATCCAGGCGGCGCACCTTGTTCCCAACTCGATCATGGCCCTGGTCATCTTCGCCCACCTCTGCGAGATGTTCGTGGGGACGATGCCGAACCTCCCGCTCTGGCGCCGACTCTTCGTCTTGCACACGGGCTCGCGCTCGAGCGCGGTTGGGAAGCTGCTACTGCGCGCTCCGCGTCACCTCCGCCTTTATCCCTGCCGCGGTCAAGTCCAACTGGAAGGACTGGCACCGGCAGTGGCTGTACGTGGAGGACTCCAGCGGCTGCGACGATCTGGTTCTTCCCGACGATCCCGCGGAGCCCACCGCCGACTGGGGGGCCCAGCCAGACGATCTGGCGAGTACGGAGACGATGGCGGCGCGCAGATTGCCGAAGCTCCGCCGCCAGGCTCACGGAACCCGTGGTGGCGGACTTTTTGCGGCGCCGCCTTTGCCCGCTTGCTGAGGGCGCGCCCGCTGGACGTACTACGGCGACAACGACGGGACCAAGACCGCTCTTGGAGGTGAATACCCTCACGCCTATTGATTTTGTACCTTCTTTCTTTCCATTTTTGGCTAACAACCACTTGTCGCTTCTTCTTTGGGTGTTGGTGATGGGAAGCGTCGGGCGACGTGTTCGAGATCTGGTTGGCGGGCTTGACCACACCGACCGGGCGACATCGCTTCGCCGACGGGCATCCGCCCCTCGCGATCGGGATCCACGGGGCGCAACCCTTACTTGCAAGCGCCGCCCTATGGAGGTCTCGGTCCTGCGGTCCAAGTGGCCCGGGACCATCTGCAGATCCGCTGAGCCGCCTCGGCGACCGCCCAAGCTCGCGGCCGCTGCTGCTCCTGCCGTGGCTGCTGACTCCGCCCGCGCTCTCGGGAAGCGCCGCCTCATCCTTGCCGTCGACGACGACGACGAGGAGGAGGGAGGGGCGAGCCCGAAGAGAGCGCGCCCTTCAAGCCCCGGGCTTCCGCCGCCACCGCCGGCTCCAACCAGCGGGGGCCCTACTGCTACCGCCGCCGCTCCGCCACCGGGCCAGAGCGCGGCAACTCACCAGAGCTGGCGCCGCTGCGCCGGTTTCTTCCGCCTTCCTACGCCGACGATCCTGCGGCTGGCGCTGTTGCCATTGGCGCTCCTGACCGCGACCGCTTCGCGCCGGCACACGGCGTCTGGCTCGACGGTGGTGATCGCGACCGCGCCGCCACGCCGCCACTTAACAAGCGACTTGAGCTCCCCTTCAGCTTTCGCCTTCAGGCGCACCGCCAGGTTGGCTTTCCTGCGCTTACGCACGCCGCACTAGGTTAGTACGCTCGCGGTTTTCGTGATACCTGAACCTGTTTGTCCCTCTTGGAACAGGCGGACGCTGGGCATCGAGCTCCGCTCCACGCGACTTCGCCGGCCCCGACCGCCGCCGCGCTCCTTCGACGGAGGCTGCTTCCGCGGCGGCGGAGAGTCCGGCGGCGCGGCGGCCGGAGAACCCTCTGGCCACCTCGCCCGCTGGCGCTGCCGCCATCTCGGCCGTGACCGCCGACGTAGGACGTTCCTTTGAGGCGCTTCGCACCCTCTCCCGCACCTGGGCGATGCGGGAGGAAGCCCTTACCTTGGTGGAGCGATCTGCCGGCGAACTGCGGCGGGCCCTTGGCCAAGAAACCGCCGCGAAGGGGGCGATGGCCCGCGAGGCTGCGGCAGCCCAAGCCGCCGCTGCCTCGGCCGCCCAGCAGATCGAAGACCTCCGCCTGGAGCACTTCGAGCGCCTCCGGACCCTCGCCGACATGTTGCAGACCGCCATCCGCGGCTTCCGGACGCCTCTGCATCCACTGGTGTTTCCACGCATCCTCATTGAGGAGACAATTTGCGCAAATCTGCCGCGCGCCGTGGGACGAGCCGCCGAAGCCCGTGACGCCCTTCCGGCGGCGCTGCGGACGCGACGATCAAGACGGTCGCCAAGGCACTCTCGGCAGCGCAGTTCATCTTGGGTAAGCTGTTTTGCTCGAGACGCGCGCTTGATCTCGACGCCGCCACCGGGAGCCTTCGCGCCGGTGGACGGTTTGAGCGGCGCGGGTTGACACCGCCCGACCGCGTGTCCATGATGGGGGGCGCCGCTCCAGCGGAAGACGAAGGCCAGAAGGAGTAGCGAGACTCCCCCGCCTTTTTGCCTTGTAATTGTTGCCTATCAATGCAAACAAACTTTTGCTCTTTTGTTGTGAGTCTCATTTGAACTTCGCACAACTTTAACTTGCGGAATTAAACTGGGGCACCTGGCCGCCAAAGGTTTTAGACTGAACGTTCTGCCGCAAGTGAGCGCTGTTTCCTTAGGCATCTGGTTACTTCAACCCTTATGGCCTCTCGCAACCCGACTTAAACATTACGTGGCGAGCGCTTAGCTTCCGGAAGTGGTCTAGTCGCTGGTGCCGCCGTTGGCGCATTGCCTAGACCGAGCCGACACACCAGGCTAGAGCCCGCCTTCCGTCCGCCGCCTCGCACCAGCGTAAGTTATAAGCGTTTGCCTTTGCAATCAAGGGGCCATCAGCCTTAAGTACTTTCGCTACCAGCTTTCAGCAGAATGTTTTCTAACAGACCTTTCTAAGGCTAAGCCACCGATCGCCAAAAAGCTTTAGATGTAGCTTCCGTTGAAAGTGGCGCTTTTTCCTCGGGCATCCGTTACTTCAACCCTTATGGCCTCTTTGCGAACCGACCCTAGACATCGCGTGGTGAGAACTTAGCTTCGGAAGTGGTCTAGTCGCGGTGCATTGTTGGCGCATTGCCTAGACCGAGCCGACACACGGGCTAGAACCGCCTCCGTCCACCTCGCCTCACCCAATCATGAGTCATAGGCGTTCGTCCTTGCAACTAAGGGCCATCGCCTTAAGTACTTTTTTTTGCCGACTTTCACCGAAATGCTTTCTAACAGACTTGAGGCGAAAAATAAGCAGATGCCCACAAGTAAATGTAACTTACCTCTTATTGAAGATGGCTTTGTACAACGCATGACCCGAGGCGAGCGGTGAAGGAAGAAGACCTCGCCTCGGCTCCAAAGGAAGGCCAAAAAGCTTCGAACTGCTACCTACGGGTAGAACTTCCTCTCACCTCGACGTCCAAGTGTTCGCCAATTCGCGACCGTCCTCGAATGCGAGCCTGGCCGAGCTCGGGCGGAGATCGAGACCACCTTGAAGGGCCCTCCACGGGAGAGGCAGTTTGTTGCGCCCTTTGCACTTGGATTTTGCGCAGAACGAGGTCGCCTAACGCCGGTGTTCTCACACACACCGCTTTGATTGATAACGGCGCGGCGCCTTCTTGATACTTGGCGGCCGGATCGCCGCCACATCTCGGATCTCCTCCAGAGATTTACTAGATCCCGACGCCGGTCGGTCTTGGTCTTCGCTGAACGCCGCCACTCTTGGGGAGCCAAGGCGAGCTCGATGGGAGCACCGCCTCGAGCCATACACCAGAAGAAGGGGTCTCGCCGGTGGCTCTGTTGGGAGTTGTCGGCGCCCTGTCACAATGGGAACTTCTTCATGGCGCTTGTCAGCGCTTCTCCAGCGGTCGAACGCCCTTGTCTTGAGCCCTTTGAGTACTTCGCGTTCGCCGCTCCACTTGCCCATTGCTCTTCGGATGCGAACGGAGGCAAAGCACAACTTGGTACCCAACTCTTCGCACCGATCTTGAAATCAGCGCTTTTGAACTCGAGCGCCGTTGTCGATGATGATTCTGCATTGGCGACACCGAACGGACGAAGATGCTCTTCACAAACTTGATAGCAGCCGGATGTGATCGCGGGACCGCGCAGGCTTCCACCCACTTAGTGAACTTGTCGATGGCGGCGAACAGATGAGTATATCTGCGATCGCGCCGTGAACGGGCCCGAATGTTCGGCCCTGGACGCGAACGGCAGAGAGCGGAATAGTTTGCAGCGCCTGGGCCGGTCGGTGGATTTGCTTAGCATGAAATTGGCACGCTTCGCATCTCCTCACCAGCTCGAAGGCATCCTGGAGGGCAGTGGGCCAATAGAAACCGTGGCGAAAAGCTTTCCCAACCAACGCCCGGCTCCCTGAATGGCTCCCGCACATGCCTCCATGGATCTCAGAGAGAATTTCACTCCCCGCTTCCCGAGTGACGCACTTCAGTAGAACTCCGTTTGCGCCCTGGCGATACAGGTCCCCACCTACCAGGGCGTAGCGCTTGGCCTTGCGCGCTATCTTCTCAGCCGACGCGTCATCGTCGGGGATCACTCCATCCCGCAGGTAGGCTAGGATCGGATCCATCCACTGACCTTCCCGGACGAGTGTGACGACGTTCTGTACATTGTCGCCGACGTACTCCGCCTGGCCTGGCGTTTCCGCCTCAACCGCCTCAGCAGTTCTTCCGCCTCCTCCCTCTAACCGGGGAGCTGCAGCAGGATCGGTGACGTCTCCTCCAGAGGTGGGAGCTGCGTCAGGGAAAGCGTCGTCCCCGCCAGAATTGGGGGCTGCGACGGACGGCTGCGTAAGTCTTTCTTCAAAGACCCCAGCCGGAACAGGTGCCCTTGACGAGGCAATCTGGGACAGTTCATCCGCCATGTAGTTGTCACGGCGAGGGATGTGCGCGAAGCCCAAACCCTCGAAGTGCCGCTCCAACCGGCGTACCTCCGCCAGGTAGGCCGCCATGACGAGATCCGAGCAGGAGAAATCCTTCCTCGCCTGGTTGATGACCAGGAGAGAGTCGCCTTTTACTTGTAGCCGCCGGATGCCAAGGGTCGAAGCCACCCTGAGCCCAGCGGCGATCCTTCATACTCATGACGTTGTTGGTGGCGCGGAAGTCCAAGCACCACCAGTGCGGACGACATCGCCGGTTGGAGACACCAGGACGACGCCAGCCCCAGCCCCCTCCAGCCGGAATGAGCCGTCGAAGAAGAGAGTCCACGGCGAGGAGGCTGGGGTATCTTCAGCTTCAGTGTCCGCCGGAGTCCACTCGCTAATGAACTCCGCCGAGCTTGCCTTTGATGGCCACTCGGGAGCGAATTTGAGATCGAATTCCGCCCGACTCCATGGCCCATTTGGCGATTCGACCCGTCGCCTCGCGGTTGAAGAGGATCTCCCGCAAGGGATACTTGGTCAACACCGTGACTTCTCGCCCCTGGAAGTAGTGGCGTAGCTTTCGGGATGCCGTCAAGACTGGCGTAGAGCATCTTCGGTCTTTGTGAATACCTTTGTTTGGCGTCGTGGAGGACCTTGTCGACGTAGTAAATGGGCGCTGAACGCCCTCTCTTTCCGCCACTAGCACCTGCTGACCGCTGGGGTTTGCCGCGACGAGGATCAACGGCTCGCCTGGTCAGGGGCGACCAGCACGGGCGGGAGGTAAGATACTTCTTCGGACCGCCGAACGCCTCCTGCGCCTCCGCCGCCCACTCGAACTGGTCGGTCTTTTTAGGAGCTCGGAGTGGGAGACTTTTGTCCCCAGGCGAGCTATAAAGCTGCCCAGGAGGTCAGCGACCCACCAAGCACTGTGATCTGCTGAAGTCGCGTCGGGGCTTCATGTTCTCGTCGCTGCGATCTTGTCAGGTTTGCCTCAATCCCCTCGGGAGGCGAGGAATCGGCAGGTTGTCTGACGGAACGGCGAACACGCATTTCTCTGGATTAAGCTTGATGCAGTACTTCCTCAGATTGGCGAAGGTTTCTTCCAGGTCGCCGATCAACTCTTCCGCCTTCTTGGACTTCACCACCAGGTCATCGACATACACCTCCAGGTTCCGCCCTATTTGGGAGCGGTGAGCGATATCATGGCCCACCGATAGGTTGGGCCGCATTCTTCGATCCAACGCCATCCTTAGTATAGCGATATCGCCCATGGGCGTGACGGCGGTCTTGTCTTCATCTTCTTCACCATGCTAATCTGGTGGTACCCGAGTACGCATCCGTAGCACTGTTGCCGCACCCGCAGCTTGAGTCGACGATGAGATCGGCGCGGGCAGCGGTATGGATCCGCCGCACGCCTTGTTGAGGTCGGTGAAGTCACGCACATCCTCCAACGCCTGCTGATTTCTTGACGAGGACGGGTTCGCGAGCCACCAGGATGGGCGACACTGCGGACGACCCCGCCTTAATAGCTCGGTCCACCTCCTGGCGGATAACTTCCTGGCGCTCCACCGATTGCTTCCGGACTTTCTGCATGACCGGTCGCGCGCCAGGGAACGTCGCCAATTTGTGCTCAATCACCTCCCGGGGACCCGGCCATGTCGGACGGTTGCCACGCAAACACGCTGCGTTAAGATCGAGGAAGGAGACGAAGCGCCTTCCTATTTGGCGCCGAGAGGCGCCCACCCGAACGGTTCGCTGGTCCGACTTCGCTCAGGAGACCGCCTTAACCTCCGCAGACGAACCGGGAGGCACGGTCTTCGCCGAGGAGCTCCCAAAGTCAAGCCTCGGCCTTCAGGCACCGACGCTTCGCGTAGCGGCGTCCTTGTCGCAGCGGAGCGCCTCGGCGGTCCACTTTCAAAACGATGGGGCCGGCTGGCCCCGGGATCTTCACCACCATGTACGCATAGTGGCACACCGCCATGAACTCGGTCGGTGCCGCCGACCTAGTATGGCGTTGTGGGGAGGTCGAAGTCCGCCACCTCAACACGAGCATCTCGGTCGCGGAAGTTGTCTGACCTCGAAAGTCACCGAGATCGATCGCCCGGTGAGACGGACTCGGCCCAGTAGCGATGTCAAGAATGGGAGTGTTGGCGAAGCTCCCGCTGCTGGATCTCGAGTGTGCGGCGACCAGGCGGACGGGAGGTTGAGGAACTCCTCCGTCTACCAAAGCACCGCCCTAGCTTTACATTCCGGACCGTGGGTGCAACCACGATCGGGAGATGCCCAGGGCCGGCGGTACTGGTTGGGTGATCGGCCTGACTGAACGCGATCGGCTGCTCAGACCACGCCAGCTGCCTCATCGACCCAAAGCCGAACGCGATGGCGCACACCTCCCTCATCGCCGCTTAAAGCTAGCGTGGGGCGGATAGGTGGCGAACCGCCGTGGTTGGCGGCAACCTCGCTCCGCTGCTGAAAACCAAGCGAAGCCGTCTCCTTGCCCTTGCCATCGCCGGACGCTGCTGCGCTGCTGCGTGGACTCGCTTGTCCACCATCTTGCCGACGACATGGCAATCGCCAAGTCGTGGGAGTTGTTGCGGTGAATGGGACAATAGGGCCTTCCGTCCCACTCACGGGGCGATGATCGCCTTTAAATGCATGCCGAGGGCCGTCGCTGACCCGCAGCGTCGCCATAACGCCGCCTCGGCCGCCCTGCAGGACCGTACCCGCCGGCGCCGCGACCTCCTCCTCTTTTACGCCGCCGCGCCCATTGCGCGGCTGGCGCGTCGTCGTCGTCGTCGTCGTCGTCGCGGGCGGCCATGACCTGCCGGTCTCGGCCGCCTTGCGCTTCTTCTTGTCCTTGCTGGGGTTCCTCGAGGTTCGGCCTCGCCGCCGCAGCTGGCCCGCCCAGCGGCCGGGCGAATCGCGAGCCTCCGCTGAAGAAGGCGACTTGTAGCGCCTAAGGTGAAAAACTCCTCCGTCGTTTTGATCTTGCGGGTGGCCATCTTCTCTTTGTCCTTGGGGTCTCGGCGCCTCTCACGAATGCCGTGACCACGGCGTCGATGGAGATGTCGGGGATGGTGTTGCGGACTGGCGAAGCGCCCGAATATAGTCGCGCGGCGACTCTCCTTTCTTCCGCTTCCACGTTGTGGAGGTCGTCTTCTACTCGGGCTGCTCGAAGGTGCCACGGAAGTTGGTGACGAAGACTCCGAGCTCCTTCCATGACCCCACGGACTCAGGGGCAGGTTCATGAGCCACGGCGGGCTCGCGGTGAGGACCGCGGGCAAGTAGTTCGCCAGAACCTTCCCCGACCCTCCAGTCGGCTGCATCACCGTCGTATAGATCTGCAAAAATTCATTAGGGTTGGTGGAGCCGTCGTACTTTTCGATGGGGGCCGGACGAAACCGTTCCGACCCCATCGGACGCGCGATTCCTTAGAAAAGGCGCGGCACCGGCGTGGGGAGCCTCCTACTCCTGGACGCGGTCCTCGCCCCGCCGCCCCCGTCGCCTAGGCGGCGCCGAAGAAGCGCCACCCTCACTGGCCGGGGCAGCTCTGTGGGAACCCTCTCGCTGGTCCCCGCGCACGGCGGCGGCAGCCATGATCGCCAAGCTCGGTCGCGGCCCCTGGAGCTTGTCACGCATGAGTCTTCTCCATGCAGCAAGTGGCGGTCCTCCGGATGGGACCGGAGATCGCGACCACTCAGACGCTGCCGGCCGAGCCCCGTAGGGTCGCCGCTCTTGTCGTCTTGGCCCCCCCCCTCACGGGAGATCTGCGAGAGAGTGCGAGGGCAACAAAAAGCGGAGGGCGCGGAAGCGCGGTTCCCCGCCCCAAACTTGCACCACCGCTTGGCGGCGTCGGCGTAGTGGGCCAAAGGCGGCCAACCACGGCGCCGCCGGGGAGTCCGGAGTTACCGGAACCGGTGGGTTTTCCAGCAAGGCCCTGGCCGCGTGGAGGTTCTGTGCTGGAGTGCACTCCTCCAAGGCCAGGCGCCGCCTAGCTTGGCCGAGGCGGCTGCTTTCCGCCAGGGCTCCAACCCTAGGCGGGCGGCCACCGCCCGGGTGATCCACCGCCATCGCCGCGGCCGACTCCGCTGCCGCGGCTCTAGCGGCCGCTTCCTGCTCCGTCGCGGACTGCCGCTCCGCCATCGCCTCCTGAAGAAAGGTCGAAGAGCCTGAATCGATGCTAGCGCTCCCCTACCTGGCGCGCCACTGACGGCGTGTTCTCCGCTCAACCACTGCGGATCACACCCCTGGTCAGATTTCTAGTCTGCTAGCCAACTCGATCAAGCTCGATCCGATTTGGCGTCGGGCACAACAAGGGCGACTCGCAGATTTACCGAGTTCGGACCCCTCGCGGGTAATAGTCCTACTCTGCTGAGCCTTAGCTCTTTTACGATTGTGGTTGAAAGAGAATGTGTTTCTGAGTGTCTCGAACGCACGAATGCTTCTGCGATTGTGTGTTCGACTGCCCCCCCTCTTCTCTCCCTCTTTCTTTTCCTTTTATATAAGCTTTGGGCTGGCGGAGAGAGCGAGGAGTAAGCGATACGGTGCTCTCGGTAATCGACAAGACCACGACGAAGAGGCAGCGTGCCGCTGCCCGCGCCCGCTTGGCCTCAGCCTCGCATGCCCGCCAAGTGGCCTCGACCCGCATAGTCACACGGTGAGTCTGCGGGTGGGGCCCTACTGCTCCTCGACACAGGCGGCCTCCTCAAGCAACTCTTCTCTCTGTAGGTCAATTCTTACGCGCCACAGTGTGACCGCTTCGGACTGCAAGGGTCTTTAGCGGCAATCATTTCTTCCTCTGTCTATCCGCGTGATGTCTCATTAAATCGCCGTCCTTCAAGCGGGGAGGCCTTCGTCCGAGACTCATACGCAATGCTCCCTCGCCTTGGCCCCCCCCTTGTGCAGGGGCCCTCGCTGGTCTCCAGAGGGGCTCGCCACGCACACTTTGCCGGCGTGGGGCCCTCGCCTCACCGTCGGAGGGCTCGCCCATGCACCCGCGCTGGCGTGGGGCCCTCGCCTTGCCTTCGGGGGGCTCGCCCGACGCACCCGCGCTGGTGCGTGGGGCCCTCCGACCTTCCGAGGGGCTCGCCACGGCTGAGGGGCCTTGCTCGCCCGCTGACGCGTGGGGCCTCTCCAGCCCTCGAGGGGCTCGCCAGCTGTTGGGGCCTTGCTGCGCCGGACGCGTGGGGCCCTCTTGGCCTTCGAGGGGCTGCATGCGCCATTTGGGGCCTTGCTACCCGCTTTGACAGCGTGGGGCCTTCCCGCCTTCTAAGGCTCTTTGTACCCAGTATTTATTACATCGACAATAAGAACGAGATGTTAGTGAGGACATTAGTACGTACTTAAAATTGAATGGCAGAAGTATGTATGGCTTGTAGTGCTGTTGTACTAGTGCATGTACAACGTAGTCGTGGATTTCCTTTGGTTTTCCACGGTATTGCCAAACAGCCTCGTTGACCAACCAAGGGTCAAGGAAGCCAATCGAGTTTAGCTTCTGCTTTCTAAGTCTTTGTATCTCCATTCTACAGAAAATGGGTTAATTGAGTTAATTAATTAGGGTTATCGGCAGCGGCGGTATAGATATATATAAACTTCGGATGGTGCGACACTCCACGAGCACCGAGAGGTCATGAAGGACACGTTGACGGCGTCTGCTTGGTACACATTGTACCAGTCTTCAAAATCAAGATTTATCAATTGATCATTCCTTCGAAACAAATGTTCTTCTTGAAACGAGATGCTTAGTAAAGCATATCCCCTGGCGGACATGTGCTCGTACCATTCATGCGCGCGTCGCATCTTGACCGGTAGTTTCCGTATGTCCTTGGGGTCTAGCAACAGCTGGCCCAGCTTAAATGGCCACCTGACTTGTGCCGTTGGATGATCATCAGTTAATCCACGGGCGGCTTCTATGTTATCAAGGCCAGCTTTCTTCATGAAGTCATACTCCATCTGTAGACGTTTTGCCTCCTCCTGTTCTTCCTTGCTCATGTATGTGTCCGGAGGTTGTTTACTTTTGAAGACGTGCTTTCTGATAGTCCTTTGGTAGTCGGTACAGAGAGGCGGTCGGTATTGAACAGTTGTCGTGAATTTTTCCGCGATCTTTGGATCAATTCGTTCCTTTGGCGGTAGATTTGTTTTATCTTTATACCCCTATATCCATGCGTCCACAGCTTTCTTCGACTCTCTCTTTAGCTCGCGTCATCTCATATGGTGTTTTTTCGGGTTCCTTCATTCTCTGTCTGAATGGGAAACCGCCGCCCTAACTTGCTTGGTGTCGTTCTAGTGCGCAGAATGCTCCTTTGCTAGCAAGCTTCTTCTTGAGGAGAAGCGGCGCCGTTGTTCCCCTCGAGGTGCTGCTTCCTTTTTGCTTTGAGGGCCGGCGGTGTTGGGCTTCGTGCATAAGCGCTAGCGGGTGGTGGCGTGCTTTGTCTCGGTGGAGTGGCCTGTCTCGGTGGAGGAGGTGAGCTCCGTCTCGGTGGAGTGTTCTGTCTTGGTGAAGGAGGTGAGTTCTGTCTCGGTATAGATGTCACCTCCACACCATCAGCAAACACGATGTACTTATTCCGCTAGAGGATGATGTTATGGACGGCCTCTCCAAGCCTGGTCACATCGTCTCCTCCGGCAATATCGAGCTCCATATCATCAAATCCGGCCACCACCCGGCCCACGTGACCTTGGGTATCCCATGGTGTCGGGTTCTGATGGAATGTCTGGCCCGACTCCACCGGGAAGGCCATGCCGTAAGCCACCTTGAGGTTGAGGTTGTGCAGTTGGACGCGTTGCTCACATTGGCGGGACACGGTGATGTCGTCCATGGGATAACGGGCCTGCAATTCGTCGGTCGACATGTTGTTTGACGCGTAGCTGCTTCGCCGACCGGAGGCCGGAGGACTAACCATGTTGTCCGGAGGCATGACGACAACCCCACCTGGTCTTTGAAGACTGGCGATTGCAGGATGCACTTCCCGCTTTAGCATTTCTGCCATGTTTTTCTTGTGCTCCTTGAGCTCCCGTTTGATTTTGCTGACTCTATTGTGTGCTCTTACTTTCCTTCTTTCCCGGCTCCGGTATGTGGCTTGATCATTTGAGAAGCCAAGCAGCCACGGCACCTGCTTGCCAATTCCTCGTGTCCTTCCTGGATGCTCTGCGTTTCCGAGTGCATAGGTAAGCTCGTCATTCTCCCTGTCTACCATCAAAGATCCTGCACGTTGCTTCTCGATGGCTTCCACAATCCTTTCTTTGACGGGTTGCACTTGAGGTGTCATCTCCAGCTTGCCATCATCCTTCAGCCTCCCTCCGTGGCCCAAGGTCCAATTGCGTGGGCGGAGCTCCCAGTCTTCTGTTTCTGGTACTATACCCTTTTTCCTAAGCTCATCTTCCTGCTTCTCCCATTTTGGCATAGCCTTGATGTAACCACCGGACCCGAGATGGTGGTGGTATTTTTCTTTGTGCATTGGCCTTGTTACGCTCACTGCGGCCTTGCCTTCAAATTGACGGCTTGTACTCCTCGAATGCTTGCGGTGATCCGCTAACCGGATACTTATTGAAGTGCAGGGTTGTTCCGGTCTCCACGTACTTTTAGTGAGCTCGCTCTTCCACGGTGAAAGCATAACACCATCTTGCTCAGAGTAAATTTCTTGCACCTGTTTTCGTAAGCCGTCGGAATCATGAAGTTTTCCTTTATATCCTTCCAGAGCAGCTCTTTCGAAGCCGTAGGAACCTTGGGCCATGTCTTGATGCTAATAGGGATGTGATCCCTCACAATGACTCCACAGGCGTTGTTGAAGGGGGCAAGTGCTGACAGAGGGGCTTCGGGCTTCCTAGTGGTTGAAACTTGAGTAATCACGTACTTTGTCGACAGCTTTTTGTTAGGCCCTCGTATTTGCTTGGATTGGCTGTTGGACATTTCCGGCTTGAAAAAAGAATAGGAACACGTGTCAGAGGTTTATTGCTATGAGACGTGTAAGAAACGGTCATTTTAGTGTCCAAGCTATATATACCTCACAGCTGTCGACATTAGTTTCATCGGCTTCAGCCTGGATGGACTGATCACCGGCTTCAGCCTGGCTGGTTGGATCACCCGCTTGAGCATGGACGGCGTCATCACCGGCTTGAGCCGAGGCGACCTGGTCATCGGCTTGAGCCGGGACGGCCTGATCACCGATTGGATCTACCGGGTTGGCCTCAACGTAGCTTATGAGGGTGCCCATCGCGATTTCGTTAAGTAGAAACTCATGTCCCGCATCGAAATCAAGGTCATCGCATCCGGAGTGCGCCATCTATCACTGTGCATGCACACGAAATAATAGAACATTTAATACAACATATACATCTCTTTTTATTTGAATACAACATTTGAATACAATATTTGAATACAATATTTGAATACAACATATACATCTCTTAGATGTCATCCATCTCGACACCCATCAAAACGTACAATATTTGAATACAATATTTGAATGTACAATTTTTAAATGTACCCATCTCGACACCCTCTAAACTACTAGGTTTTAGCCTTAGATGCCATCCACAAATGAAAGGTGCTCGACGACGAGGTCAATGATTGCCTTGAGCCCTCCACAAATTGGCAAAGATATTTTGTCAAGTTAACCAACTGAGAAAAAACCAAGCTGAACATACTTAAGCCATTTATCTCGTCCATTTCAATTTTTTCAAGTTTCAAATGTAGCATGTGCATGTCATTTTTAACACACCTTTTTAGCCACCAAGTTCAATACACATGCAAATTTCTTTAGCTGCATAAACCCAACTTGGAACCCTAGCTAAGAGCTTAGATAGGGTGCATGGCGGTTGCCGTCGGGAGCTCCTAGAAAACCTACTCCAGCTCCCTGGCGCCATTTCGATTTCTAGAGCTACAACCGAGGCCATCCAGCCCCTAGAGCTGCAACCGAGGCCATTCAACCCTTACACCCTAGCTAAAACCCCCATATCCCAAGCACATTGCAAATCAAGCCAAGCAACCAAGGAAGCAATGACCAACACAACCTCCAGAGTCCTTGCTGCTGCCCCAAGTCACCAGGCAGCCAGGTGGGACAGCAAGGAGGAGCAGGAGCTAGGAGGTTGCACACCCCCAATCCTAGACCAGATCAAATTGGATATAACAACAAAACCTGCATGCAACATTGATCCACACATGCTCATCTATTGCATTGCACTTTGGAGAACAACAATAACAAATTTAGCATGGCAGGGCTTCCTAGTGGCCATAGTAGCTAGCCACCAAGTTCATATGCACATGCAAATATTGTTGCTGCATAAACCCAACTCGGAACCTTAAGGAAGAGCCTAGACAAGGATGCTTGACGGTTACTGTCGGAAACCCCTAGAAACCTACTCAAGCTCCCTGGTGCTCTTTCGATTTCTAGAGCTACAACCGAGGCCATCTAGCCTTTGCACCATAGCTTAAGCCCATATTGGCCCCTAGATTTGATTAAAAGCAAGAGCATGCAGCCCAAGGGACCTACTGAACATCGCAAGTACCGTGCAAATTAAGGCAAGTAACCAAGAAGACCAGCACAACCTCCAGAGCAACATCCACCGGCATCCCCAAACCCTAAATCCAGTAGCATCACAGAGCAACATCCGGCAGCATCACCAAACCCTAAATCCAGTAGCATCACAGAGCAACATCCAACAGCATCACAGAGCAACATCACAGGAGTTCAAGTCACAGAGAAGGGAGGGGAGGGAGCGAGGCGGCTGCGCATTTCGTCGAACAGCATGTCTGCATCACAGAGTAGGGAGGTGAGGTAGAAAGAGGGGGGCTCGATACCTCGGCCCTTCGTCTTCAAATCGACAGGGAGAAGGTCCACGGCGAACGGGAGCGAGGGGCTCGTCGGCGAAGGGGCTCGATAGCAGGGTGGGCAGAGCCGGCCTGCGCGATGCTCGACTGCGAGGTGCGCGGTGCTCGACGGCGAGGTGGAGCATCCGGGAAGGGGCCGCGGCGCGGTGCTCAACGACGGCGAGTGTGACAGCGGTGCTAGACGGCGATGAGGGGCTCGGCGGTGGCGGCGGCGCGCTCCCAGATCGCCACGGAACGGTGGTTGAAGAAGAGAGGAGAGGGGACTTAGAAAAGTTTCGGGTTTGTGATCGGATCAATATATAGCAAACAGCTGTACAAGCGGTTTGTACCAAGCGGTTCGTAACACGAACCGCTTGCAGTTAGGGTCTCTACAAGCGGTTGGTTCGACCAACCGCTTGTAACGTTGGTTCCGTGCCACGGGTTGTTCGCACCACCCTATCTACACGCGGTTAGTAACACGAACCGCTTGTAGATTTGGTCTCTACAAGCGGTTTGTTCGACCAAGCGCTCGCGATCTGTCCTTTTTTTTAAGAAATATGTACTGAGCCTATTATTTTGATTGAAAAATACTAAATTTTTTTTACATTACTTTCATTTCTAGATATGTACTTAACCGATTATTCTTTTCAAAAATACTAAAAAATCTTTTTTTGGCATTACTTTCATTTTTAAATATGTACTTAGCCAATTATTTTTTCCAAAAATACTAAAAAATCTTTTTTGGCAATACTTTTATTTCTAAATATGTACTTAGCCCATTATGTCGGGGATAAAATTACGGCCCATTGCCATGGCCCACTCCCTGACAGCCCAATCGAACAGCCTACTAGGGCCTAGCTCCTTGGAAGGTTCTGTCAGGCCTGTATGCATCCTGCCGAACAGCCTCTTGGATGTCACGGTGCGTAACGGCCTAGGATTTGTGTTTGAGTCCGTCTCGAACAAGAGTTCTGCACGGCTACGTGAGGACCCGGACGTGGTTTCCCGGATTGGAACAGACGTCATGATCCCCAAGAATCGGAGTATACCTTATCTACCTCGGGATGTATTTGGCGTGATACGAGTTTGTTACGGTCTCGTAGTTAGCCCGGCCCAGTTATCTCCCGGTAGGTCGGTTGCTCAACACTATATAAACAGGGCCCCTACAGCGTGTAGAGGGGCCAAGAGACTTCGCATTGTCACATATTGTTTCCTGTACGCATAATCTCGCCGAGACTTGTTCGTCTCGTCGAGCTTCCTCTTGTAATCCTCTTTGATATAAAGAAAGGCTAGACGTAGGGTTGTTATCTCCCCGGAGAGGCCTGAACCAGGATAAAAACCTTGTGTCTCCCTGTTGCTCGTTGATCGCGGTTCGTGCTGCTTGACAGGTCTTCTATCTCCCTTTTTTCAAGAACCTTAGTTGACTTGAGATCGATATCCCAACCGTCGACAGTTGGCTCCGTCCGTGGGGAGCCTGTAGATCAAGTCTGTTCAAGCATGTCGTACTCGCTCAGCGACCAGGAAATTCTTCCTGAAGGGTATGACTCAGAAGAACAGGATGTCTCATCCCTTGTTAGATCGGATCGATCTGTTCGATCCCGATCGCTTTCCAGATCTGGGACAGAAATCTCTGGTTATGTTCCAGAGATGGTCTTGGATCAAGCTCCTGTCATTGATGATGAATACGGAACCAATGATCTTTACGAAGGTTTAGTCTCTCGGATTCCAAGGCTATGTCGGTCGATTCCTCTAGTAACGACACAGTGATACACCATCTAGCGCGCCAACGCACAGTCATCGCAGCGTTAATATGGCCGGCGCAGAAACTTCAGAGGATCCTGCGCGGGCTGCGGTGGCCGAGGAGAACGAGCGGAATAATTCTGCTCGACATCAAGATGGGGCCGCGCAGGCTGCTCGCGAACAAGATGTTGTTCGACGTAGTCTGGATGCCTCCATCAATCAAACCTTGGCGCAGATTCACGATCAGCGCAAGTGTCAGCGACACGATCCGCCTCGTGTACGTACGCCAAGTCCCCGGGCAGAAGATCCGCCTGCTCGGGTTGAATCCCCGCGTAACCAGACTCCGGTCGGGCAAAACGCGGATGCCTCAGGGATCCCAGGACCCCTTGAGCAGAGTCGGGGACGACTTCAAGCCCTGGCGACGGTGATCAGATCAGCCAACCAGGACAATCTCGCCCTCATGGGCGATGCCGTTGCTTCTCACCTTGAGCGATTGGCTGAAGGCCTCAAGTCTATGGGAGAAGTTAACACCTCCGGGCAGCACAGTCAGCCTGTCCGGGTGGATTCGGACAGCGAGCGCTCCAACCGATCGCGTGACGCTCGTCACCGACGAAGGATGACTCGCAACGAGCCAGATACCCGTGGTCGGCGACGCTCGCCAAGTCCCCGTGGTCACCGCGACCACAGGGAAGCGCGCACGCGACGAACACGGACGATCCCCTCGTGAAGAATGCATCGTTGCGACCACAAGGAAGGAGCGTGGAAGATTGTCTTGGAGGGAGTTCCTCTAGGCAGAGTCCTGGCGTTCGACCAGAGTTCCTCCAGGCAGCAGGACTAACGTCTTCTCAAGGCTAGCTTCTACAGGACAAGGTGGCCGGTCATACGCCTTGGGCTGCAAAGCTTTCTCCGATGAGCTACGCGCTGTCGGGTGGCCTTCCAAGTTCAAACCTGGCCACGTGGAGAGGTACAATGTGACCCAAAACCTAGAGGAGTTCCTTTCCATCTACGCAACCGCCATCATGGCAGCCGGGGGTGACGAGCTAGTCATGGCTAATTACCTTCCGACTGTTCTTGAGGGTGCTGCTCAGACGTGGCTGTTCAATCAGCAGGAAGGTTCCATTTGCTCTTGGAACCAACTTTGTGACGCTCTGATCGCCAATTTCCAGAGCTATTACGTACGTCTGGGCAAGGAGGATGATCTGCACCAGATGATCCAGATGAACGGGGATACCCTCCGTAACTTCGTGAAGCGTTTCATCAAGATCCGCAACACGATCTCGAACATCTCGGACGAATCTGTTGTCTGCGCCTTCAAAAACGGAGTCCACGACGAGCGGCTCACCCAGGATCTCGAGATCAATGAGACCTAGACCTCCAATGACTTGTTCAAGGCGGCTGATCGCTACGCCAATGCGGCGGAGCACGTTCAGTACAAGAAGGCGTTTGACAAGGGCGAGCTGCCCGTCCAGCCTGGTGTGGATGAAAAGAAGAAGAGCAGCAACAATCCTGGTGACAAGAAGTCCCAGAAGAAGAAGAATAAAGGTGATGCGAACAATACCGTCGCAGGTATAGATCGCGCACCTCCTCCCACGGACGGGCAGAAGAAGCCCAACAATAACTACAAGGGCAAGAAGCCTGCCCACGGTGGCAATCAAGACAAGAAAGGTCCAAGTGACCGATTCTGCCAGTTCCACCAACATTACGGGCACGACATTCGCCATTGCAGAACCTGGGCTGCAAAGCTCGAGGATTTCTACAACGGCAAGGGCCCAATGCCCACCCTACCCAAAAAGGTGATGCCGGCAAGGACAAGCGCCAAGCCGATGGTGGTGATCGGGACGATGATGATGAATATCAGTAGCCCGTGAACCATATCGCCGTCTTCTTCGGCGGCTCCTCGGCTTATCCCTCTCGGTGCAGCCTCAAGGAAGCTGCTCGAGAGATACACAATGTTGAAAAGGGCAAGCCTCAGCCTTAATCGATGAAGTGGACCGAGGTCTCTATTTCCTTCTCTAAGGAGGATTGCCCCACTGGGATGACCAAGTCTCAGCGGCTCCCACTGGTGGTCTCTCCGACCATCAGCAACGCCAGGGTCGGGCGCATCCTGATCGACGGCGGGAGTGCTTTGGACTTGCTATCTGCAAAGGTCTTGGACGAGATTCAAATTCCTCGCTCCAAGTTGAAGGAAGTCGCGATGCCCTTCTATGGCATTGTGCCGGGAGAAGCAGTGCGGCCGCTGGGGCAGATCGTTCTGCCCGTCACCTTCGGCAGCCCGAGCAACTTTCGGACAGAGTTGATCACGTTTGACGTGGTCGACTTCCCATCTGCTTACAATGTGATCTTGGGCCGGCCATCTCTTAGCAAGTTCATGGCCGTCTCCCACCATGCATACCATTGCGTGAAGATTCCGGGCCCTAGCGGTGTGATCACGGTCAAGGGCAACTGCAAGGCTGCTTTAGATTGCGACGAGCAATCCCTTGCCCTGGTCGACCAGCTTCCACCGCATGGTCCCGAGGTTCCGCAGACTAAGTCTGCACGTCCCAAGGTTTCTGTCCAGCCAGGGGGAAAGTCCAAGGAAGTTCTGCTGTCCCTTGATGATACTTCCAAGACAGTTCATTTGGGGGCCAATCTGGACCCCAAATAGGAAAGCGAGCTCATTGCCTTCCTCCGAGCCAATGCAGACGTGTTTGCCTGGGAGCCGTCTGACATGCCCGGGGTCCCAAGGGAGGTTATCGAGCACAAACTGGCAGTCCGATCGGATAAAAAGCCTGTTCGCCAGAAGTTTCGACGCTTTTCAGATTTCAACCAGAGGATCATCAAGGATCAGCTTGGCAAGCTGCTCACTGCTGGTTTCATCCGCGAGGTTGATCACACCGAGTGGCTGGCCAACCCTATCATTGTAAAGAAGAAAGGCGGCAAGTGGAGGATGTGTGTCGACCACACAGATCTGAACGCTGCTTGTCCTATGGACAATTTCCCGTTGCCTCGTATAGACCAGCTGGTCGATGCGACTGCGGATGCCCAGCTCTTGAGTTTTTTGGATGCTTACTCTGGCTATCACCAAATAAGCATCTCTGCCGAGGATGAAGAGAAGACTGCCTTCATCACCCCCATTCTGCTATACGACCATGTCTTTTGGTCTGCGTAATGCTGGTGCCACGTTCCAGCGCTTAATGGAGAAGACTTTCCCAGAACAGCGCGGAAGAAACCTGGAGGTCTATGTCAACGACATAGTTGTAAAGAGCAAGTATGCTCCAGATCATGTAAAAGACCTGGCCGAGACTTTTCGTAATCTCACCAGGCATCGAATTAAATTAAATCCAGAGAAGTGTACCTTTGGTGTTCGATCTGGAATGTTGCTCGGCTATGTCATAGGTTCGCAAGGAATTTCTGCTAACCCTGAAAAAATCGAAGCCATTGAAAACATGCAGGCTCCAACTACCGTCAAGGAAGTTCAGAGCCTCACAGGACGGATGGCTGTTCTAGGCAGGTTTATTTCCCGTCAAGGCGAACGCGGACTGCCCATCTTTAAGGCCCTGCGCAAGACAATGGCTTCGAATGGACAGAAGAGGCTGATAGATCCTTCCAAGATCTAAAGCAATACCTGTCCAACCCACCTGTCTTGACTACCCCACGGTATGGCGAACAGCTTTTGTTGCACCTTGGCTGCACGCCGCAAGCGGTGAGCGCGGTCTTGACGGTAGAAAAGGAAGGCGTCCAGCGACCAATCTATTACATGAGCGAGGTGCTTCACGGATCAAAGGAGCGTTACCCTAAGGTCCAGAAGTTGCTCTATGCCTTGCTCATGTCTTACAGGAAGCTGCGGCATTATTTCCATGCGCATCAAATACTGGTCCCGACCAAGTTCCCTCTTGGAGAAATCCTACGGAACAAGGAAGCTGGCAGACGTATAGCTAAGTGGGCAATGGAACTAGTAGAATTTGATAGTCTGTTTGCTGCCCGAACTGCTATTAAATCTCAGGTCCTGGCTAACTTTGTCGCTGAATGGACTTGCCCGCCCAAATCCCAAGAAGCTCCCGAGCAACCTGAAGAACCCCCCTAAACCATGTTCTTTGATGGCTTGCGCACTGAAAATTCGGGGGCTGGTTTTGTTCTCATCTCCCATCAACGAGAGCAACTCCAGTATTCTATACAGCTACACTTTGCGGCGACTAACAACGCCGCTTAGTACGAGGCCCTCCTCGCAGGACTAAGAGCGTGCAAGTCGCTCGGCGTCCAATGGCTGACTGTGAAGGGAGATTCACAGCTGGTCATCAATCAGGCAAATAAAGAGTATCAGTGCTGCGATGACTCAATGGCGCGATACCTGGTTGAGATGAGGAAGTTGGAGCGGCACTTTCGATTTTTCGAGGTGCTCTTCGTGCCCAGGAAGGACAACTTCTTGGCCGACCAGCTGTCCAAGTATGGATCCTCACATGAACCTGCTCCGGCAGGGGTGCTCGTCGAGCACCTTTACAAGCCCTCTATCACGTCTCCGGACGAGGCAACAGAGGCAGGTGGTGCTGTCTCCGTCATCAAGCAAGCTGCGGACTGGACAACTCCATTTGTTCGGTTCCTTGCAGATGGGACCCTGCCCGACGACAAAGCCGAGCGTTCCCGTCTTATAAGGCGTACTAGTCTATACAAGCTTGTGGACGGCATCATTTACCGTCAAGGTGCTTTGGGAGTTCTCTCCAAGTGCATCTCCCAACAGGAGGGTGTGTTCCTTTTTAGGGACATACACGAGGGTGCCTATGGTAACCACGCCTCCTTCAGGTCTCTGGTCGGCAAAGCGTTTCAAATGGGCTATTACTGGCCCACTGCGTTACAGGATGCTCGGGATGTGGTAACTAAGTGCAGGGCATGCCAATTTCACGCCCGGAAGGCCCATAAGCCCGTCCAAGAGCTCCAAACGATCCCCCCATCTTGGCCTTTGTCCACATGGGGTCTGGATCTCCTCGGCCAGTTCCCTAAGAGGTACAAGGGCTGCACACACTTGCTCGTCGCCATCGACACCTTTACGAAGTGGATCGAGGCAGAGCCTGTGTCATCTCTTCACTCCAAAACGGCTGTGCGCTTCTTTAAGAGCAACGTGATCACGCGCTTCGAGATTCCCCACAAGCTGATCACAGATAATGGTCCCCGATTGAAGCGAGCTATTCGAGAATATCGTGAGCGGTTGGGAACCAAGGTTCGCCGCCTCATGGCACATCCACAGAGCAATGGAGCAGTCGAGCGAGCTAACGGACAGTTAGTCCAGGGTATAAAACGGCGGGTGTTCACAGCTCTCAGCGAGCACAACAAAGCTTGGGTTGACGAAGTTCCTTCCGTCCTCTGGGCAGTTCGCACCACAGCCAGCCGGGCAACTGGGGAACTCCTTTCCAATTGGTTTATGATGCAGAAGCCATCCTGCCCGCCGAACTAGTACTCGGCTCGCCTCGCACTAGCTTGGTCAACTTGGTTGACTCAGAGCAAGAGCGCCTGCTCGAACTAGACCTCCTCAAAGGCACATGCGACCGGGCACAAGTCAGAATGGCGCGCTACCAGCAAGATCTTCGCCGGCACGCTGGCAAATCCGTTCGACCAAGGACTTTGAAGGCGGGCGGCCTCGTTCTGCGCCGTGTCCAGAACCTGTCAAATGCCAACAAGTTAACTACCAGATGGGAGGGTCCGTTCAAGGTCGTTTCTAATGCTCGTCCGGGGGCTGTTCACCTGGCAATGGAGGACGGGAGAGAGCTGACCAGCACATGGAACATCGACCAGCTTCGTAAGTTCTTTGTGTAGGTCTTCTTGTGTGTTTTCTTAGCTCCGCGCTTTTGTCAAACTTCGCGCCTTAGTTCATCCATGTCTCTCGGGCTGCCATGTAAAGTTCAATCCAATAAAACAATGAATTTTTGCGGCCCCCTGCGGTCCTTTTCACAACTTGTCTTTTCGGACTATCTCTCTCTGGTAACACTTGATGGCTGCCCGGTCTTGCGAACTCTTGGCTCCGCGATCTTCAGGTTTTCCCTTCCCGTATCTAGTTCCATCAAGTTCCTAAACTCAGAGTTGCGTAATACGACTTCCCACCTTGTAGTTAAGCCTGCTCTCGTAAGCCCTCCGCGGCAGAGGCACTTACCGCTCACGGCACAACCACTTGGCAAAGCCTGCTCTCGTAAGCCCTCCGCGGCAGAGGCACTTTCCTTGTTTGGTTACCTTCGGATATGCCAAACTTACGTTAACAAGCAGTTCAAGGAACAAGTCGATCAGGATGAGGGTGTCGCTCTATCTCACCACGCACGTGCTTGAATTCGCAAATTTAGGTCTTCAAGCATCGTCCGTGCCGGGGGCTAGGGTGTCGCTCTTCTCTTGTGCACCTACTCGAGTTCGCAAACTCAGGTTTTCGAGCAGATGCACAACGGGGGCTGGGAGTTAGGCTAGCGTTCTACCGTTTTTTGAAAACTCTTTAGCGCTGTTTTGCCTTTCTCTTAGTTTCTGTTCGCCCTTGTCTTTTTACTGCTCTTTTTTGCAGGGAAAGGTAAGCTTTATTTACACTAACAAAAGTTACAAGTACAAAGTCCCTTTCGGGTTACAGCCCTACTGCTACTTGGAAGCAAGCTGCTCCTTTAGCTCCTCAAGCACTTCCTTGAGGCGCAGGACTTCCCCTTGGGCCTTAAGCTTTTTCACCTTCGCCTTCAGTCGGCTCCGGCTTTTAGCTGGTGCAGAGGGTTCCCCCTTGAGCCCCCTCGATCGGAGCTGCTCCTAGAAGGTCGCCAGGACTGCGCTGCGTTCGTTGGTAACGCCTTACTCGAGCTCCTCCATGTTACTCCGCAAGACCTGAAAGAGAGAGGAACAAGTCCGTTACATCTGGTTGCTAGTAACTCGGCGGACAAATTTTGGTTTGGGGTTTACCTCCTGAACCTGACGCTTCAGACTCCGGCGCAGGCGATCTTCAAGGCCGTGAGTTACGAAGCCTCGGCTGTACGGGACTAGTCCTGCGCGGCGATTACTCCGCCGCGCCTTTCCCGTGCGAGAGCGCGCCCTCCTTGGGGCAGTGGCAACGGGCTCGGGTTGCTCGCCCTCAAGCTCTTGCCCCCCTTCTTCTTCCTGCGCCCGAGCGACCTCGGGCAAGAATGTCACCACCCTGCTCGGTGGCGTCGGAGGAGTTGCGGGCAGGGCAATTTGAGCCCCTGCTCGCGATCATCTCCCTGCTCCCCGGCGGCAGCTCCTTCGCTCTACTCGTCGGACGTCGCCGTCGTCACAGGGATGAGTTGCCCCTGCGATGAAGTGCCCGACAAGATCGCCTGCTCGGTCCTGCCCTGGGCAGCCGGTAGAGCCAAGACTTTGGCTCCGCCTCCGTGGCGCCGCGCCCCACTTCTTGGGCTTCCAGCCTATCCACCGCGCTCCTCAGCGCTTCAATCTGGTTGGTGGAGCTTGGTGGAAGCGCAGACCACGCTGCCAACTTGTCTTTGAGGGCGAGCAGTCTCGTTGCCCGCGATGCACCGTGTAGGTTCTCGGGCAACAGAGACTGCTCGATTGTTGTGTCCACGTCATCCGTGGCAGTCTCCTCCTGGACAGCTGATGAAAAAGGAAAGAGTTAGTTTCTGCGCGGTTTGGTGCAGCGTAAAGGGAACAGCTTTGCTACTGCGTACCTGCCGCAGGGAACTTAACCTTCTTCTTCGCTCCTTGATCGAGCTTGCGTCTCTTGCGCGGGGGCTCCATGGCTTCTTCGCCTTGGCCTCCAGACGCTTGCGGCGAGAGGCTCAGCTCCTTGCTAAGCTGAGCACTCTTTTTGCGCAACACAAGAAGTGCTTCCTTGCGCGCGACTTCTTCCTCGAGCCTCCTCGGCTCAGTGACCTATTGCAACCGTTTCATATGGCCCGGGTGAGCCTGCGTATAGCGCATGAGCCATAGGGTCAGGTTCCGTACCTCCTCGTCGCTTTGCTCGGTGAGGAGGATGGGGCTTGTGCGTCTCCCGCTTGGCTGGCCGCGCGCGCTTGGTTTGCTCGGCGCGCTTTGTTGCCACAGAGGGCTTCCTTGAGAGCTGGCGGCCGTCACGGCGCGGCGAGCTCCGCGTCGGCTTCACTGCCACCTTGGCCTTACCCTTCCCCGCTTCCTCCTTCTCTGTCCCAGAGAGCTCTTCGACGATCCCGCCGATGATGAGCTGATCTTCCTGCATATTGTGAAGCGAATGTAAGAGTGCAGTTATCACGCAAGTCTAGCAACTCAGCGGAGATCTGTCTAAGATACCTCTGGTGTACGGATGAGCACGTTCCTAGGGCAGGTGTAGGCCACCTCGCCGGTGACCTCACCATCCTTGCCGGCAGCAGTTGACACAAAAGTGGGTTTCTGTGAACACACGTGCAGAAGCGTCAATTCAGTGATTGCGTCGCAACTAAAGACCAAGCGTGCCAGTCAATCTGACCTGTGAATTGACAAGGAGAAAATCGTCAGTAATATAGCCCTAATCGGCTTTTCAATATAGCAAGATCTGGTTATTCGTAATCGGCTTTAAAGAACTCGATTACAGAGTCTATCGGCTTTAAGCCTGATAGAACAATTTAATGTAAATAAGCATTCAATTATAAACTCTCTATTTCTTTTTGGTATTTTTATGTAATATCAGCAATAAACCATTGGATTCAATATATCGGATTAAATCAGGTAATAGATCAAATAGATTGGTCTGGCCAAGACAGTATTCAAATCTAGAACAAGACATAAACCAACAGATCGATTTAAAGGTTTAATACCGATGAAGGCAGATACAATACTAATCGGTAAACGTCTCAATATGCAAAATCTCAAACAAGGCATACGCAAGATCGATTAAACGAGGCAGTCGCATATATCAGATTCAAGAAAAGCAAGGCATATTTAACAATCGGCATTGCAGGTAAAACACATATGACAGATCGATCAAATAGAGACAGTGCAATATGCGATAACATATTAAAGATCGGTAAATCCCGAGACAGTTTAACATGCTTTGTATACATGAGATCAGGATGATGCAGCCATGCATACGAGTTACAAGGAGTGAATCGATTATCCCATCGAGATAGCTCTACCTGTGAGTTGAAGCCTTTCGACGAAGTCGATCGAATTCGAGAAAGTAGTTTGTGTATTGACTATGATGTCCCCTTTTCTCGAGGCCTAAGGTCCTATTTATACTATACAAAGTCGATATCGATGCGACCTGTTTTACCGCGTCGTGATTCTGATCAGATCGTATCTCTTCCGAAGTTGTAACCATCGGTATCTTTCAATCTTCTTCTTTACCGATAAAGCCCATTTCCGATTCAGCCCAATAATTTCAACATATTTGGCCCTTTTCTGAATATCCGATTTTGTGCCAAATTTGGGTGTCAACATATGCCCCTAAGTTTGGCAATGAGTTTCTCATTAGCTAAACTTCCAAGTAAAAATCGGATTTACCATATTGGAACATTTCACACTTTCACCCGTAATTTCTCGCTTTCGGCCCATTTGGAGGACACGTGTTAGCCAAGCAGACGATATGGGCCGAAACTGTAACGCCAAAACACGTGGTAAAACCCTAGTTTTTACCACTGCTATAAATCGATGCCCATTCGCCGTCACTTTCACCCTCTCCTCTGCGCACACGTCTCTTGCATCGGAATTTCCGGAGCTCTCAAGACTTCCAGCGCACAGCCCCTTCTCGCTCAACTTCCAATCGGCAACATGTCTCGGGTACTATTCCAATGCTCAGAGACCGAAGCTTTATACTCTTTGGGGCCAATCGGAGAACGAGACCCATCGGACTTTATATACCATTCAGCAGCGCGTCTCCCCTTATTTGCCGATAAGCATAGCGTAAACAGTTGGAAATCGGCATTCAGATCTTGGCCTAGCCCGATCAAGGGATATAAGGACTGGCTGATTCGGGTTTATAACCAAAAACAAGAGCAATGGAATGAACTAGGAATAACCGATGCCATCCTTCTTTCCTTATCCCCACCACCAGCAGATGAACCTTTTATGGCAGCATCGGCTTATTTTTGGTGCGATACCGCAAATGCCTTCCTCTTCCCAACAGGACCCATTAGCCCTACACTCCTAGATGTAGCAATGCTAACCAGTCTAAGTCCCGATGGCGAGATGCTATCGGCTTTTGATCTTTCTGCCACTCTGAAGCTAGTCCCAGAGAAGAACTTCGGATGGCAGCGCTACATTTCAACTCATCAGCAGACAGGCGATGTTGAAGACGAAGAGCACATCGCCTTTCTGAACATGTGGCTCGATCGGTTCTTCTTCTATGGGCAATCTCTCAGTCCCAGCAAGGTTTACCAAGGAGTAGCTGAGGCACTGGCATCTGGCCAAAAATTGGCAATCGGTAAATATCTCTTAGGAGCTACTTACCGGATGATGCATGAGATCAAGGAAGGTCTCTGCTCAAAGAAGGCCGATTACTCAGTCGGTAATCTAGGCGGCCCTTTCTGGTTCATCGGAATGTTCTTGAAGCTCCAGATATACAACTCCCTAGGAGAACTAGACTTTAGTCTGGAATTTTCGAACGAGAAGGATTCCGATAACAGTGATCGCCCCTGCAGATCATATGGCGAAATGATCTCAGTAAATTGTAACAGAAAACGCCTCAACCAGCATGACCTTTCCCGTTGCATGGTTGCATTTTACACAATGTCTGAATCGGAATATGGTGCAGAACAATTCAACCCGTATACCGATTTGGATAGATATCCCATCCCGTCATTTTTTCGATTAGCCAGTACCCTAAAGGGCGAAGCCTTATCGGCTTATAAGGAATTCATCTCTCCAAGTATTTTCTTCGCCATTCTGAGCACGAGGACCCATATCAGAAAACCATCCTACGAATTCTATCACCCAGCTGTAGTTGCTCGTCAATTTAACATTGGACAGGATATACCCGATTTGTTCATCTACAGGCATCTGAATGCCAGGGATGACTTGAACCCCAAATCAGCTTATGGTATTCTGTCTGCCAAACATTTGGAGTTTGAAATGCCATCGGAATTTATCATGTGGTCAGCAACCTCCCCAAAGTTCGATTCTTGGTGGGAAACCATCGCTAAGGACATATATGCCACCAAAGGCGGAGCCGCAACCTTAATCGAACGGCTCACTGGCCAGAAAGAAACTTGCAGACCCAACTGGCCAAAGATCACTGGCGTGACAGAGCTCCCATCGGAATCAGAACAAAGCGGCTCTGATAATTCCGATTCTGATGATTCCGACGAGGACAGCGACGATAAAGAAGAAAACTCTTCCGAATCAGGACCTTCCTCATCGGATTCAGACGATGAAAGAACGGAATCCCAGAACCACGCATCGTCTTCTAGCAACGAGGTTACTAACTTGCGTGTGTCTACTAACTTATATTACTCTTTTCCGATTACTAACATCTTGTTTATTTTTTCTTCAGAGCGGAGAGAAACGCCCAAAGGCCAAACTCATCGTAGAAGCGGCCAGTCAACTCCACTCGACAGCGAAGTCCACATCGGCCTTCGCACAAGGCTCCTCCCAGCAGCCCAAGAAAAGAGGTAAAATCGGCTTAGAACATATAAATCTGAAATATCCGATTGCTTACTCACTTTATTCAGCAGGGAAACCCGAAGGCGAAACCGGCCTGAGGAAGACAGTGGCCGCTAAGAGGCCGAGACCCCAAAAGGTGCGTACACCTGATACCACCGAATCGGTATGTGACACAGTAAGCACTTGCTTCTCATCCAAATTTTTGTAACATTCCGTCGACTTTTAGCTTATTGGAACTTTGATTTTAGGACACCTCGCCTGTCCAAAAGAAGAAGGACGCCACGCCTGCTCCTCCACCGGCATCGCAAACTCCCCCAGCCTTCAACCCACAAGACGTAATCGGATTTCCCTTTCTGTAATTTATGCAATTTTCAAAAATCCGATTTTTTGTAACTTTAAATATTTTTGTCCAGTATATGTTTCAACCTCGTAGCCCAGTCCGGGTAACAGTGGTGTCCACGCAGGTCATCACCTATGACGCCAAGAAAACCGACGAGCTGAATTTTGACCCCTCGAGCATGGACTGGCTCGATGATGAGCTGGACTTCCTTTCATCTCCAATCAGGACTTCTCCTCCAGCTATCATTATCGATTCTCCCGCAGCAGCACCGGCTAACCCTTCGGCCTTAAAGGAGATTGCCGATTTTATCACCGAAGTTCTCCCGGAGCAAGTGGCTCTAGTCATACAGAAGGCGCTGTCCTTAGGAGACAAGAAAGCCGATTTTGACGCTGCACTAGATCGGCTACACCAAAGGGAAGCACTCAAAGACGCTGAGGGCAAGTTGAAGGGGCTGATTCAAGACGCCAATGCCCAGAACGACAAACTTCTCCAGCTGAAGCAAGAGGCAGAATCGGCAAAGAATGCAGCCTCCAAGGCAGTCTCAAGGGTTAAGTCCCTGGAACTGGAATTGGAGAAGGCAAGAAAAGCTGAAGCAGCCGCTCGTTCCAGCTTTGAGGAAACCAAGTCAGCGGCCAAGGAGCAGTACAGTATCGTGAAGGCCTGCGGCCTGGCAGTCTTGGAAGCCAAAAAGAAAATCCCGACCGTGCCTGGCTCGATCGAAGAAGATACCGCCATCATCAACCAGGTCCAGGACACAATGACCAGTGTTGCCGCCGCAATTTTTGAATTTTGTGAATGATTGGCCTGCGAGCCAAATTTTAAAACTTTGCTCCCTGTATGAATCGGTATTTTACCGATTGTAAAACACCGTCTTATCTTGCCCCTTGGGTAAAACAGTTGAGGCCTTCGCGCCTCTGTAATAACTATCTTTTCATACAATCGTTTCTCATTAATGTCTTAAAAATCTATAGACGATTCCTTAGAATCGGCTTTTTCTCAACAGCAACGTGTTGAGTAAAATTGCATCACCACTTGTATTTCAGACTATAGGCGATTCACTTAGAATCGGCTTTTTCTCAACAGCAACGTGTTGAGTAAAATTATGTCACCAATTCGCCTAAGTGTTAAACAGTTTTTGAACTATAGGCAATTCCTAGGAATCGGCTTTTGACAAATCTCAGTTCAAACTCCAACCCAAATGTTAGGATAATATTTTTTTAGGTACTTGGCGTTAATTGCTTTACCGAAAATCTCCCCATCAAGCGTCTCCAAGATATACGCATTTCTAGGAATAATCCGATTGATTTTGAACGGCCCTTCCCAATTTGGCGACCACTTTCCGTATTTAGGATCTCTAGAACCAATCGGTAAAAATGTCTTCCATACAAGATCTCCCACTTCAAAAGTTTTCGATACCACCTTCTTGTTATAATGCCTGACGACTCTCTGCTTATCTCGTTCAATATGCTGCAGAGCCTTCAACCGAATCGCCACTATATCATCCAGCTTATCCACCATCAAATTATTGTAATCATCGGCTTTTACATTATTTTGCTCTTCAACTCTCGTGGAACCGATGATCGCCTCAACCGGTAGGACAGCTTCCTGACCGTAAACCATCTCAAATGGTGACACCTTCGTAGTTCCATGCTTAGCAATCCGATACGCCCATAGCGCATCTGCCAAAGTATTATGCCAACCCCGCGGCCTTTCATCGATTTTTCGCTTGATCAGCTTTATAGCGCTTTTATTTGAAGACTCCGCTTGGCCGTTGACTTGAGCATAATACGGCGAAGAGTTGACTGTAGTGATTCCCAGGCTTCGAGCATAATCTTGAAATGCTTCTGACATAAATACCGATCCCTGATCCGTAGTAATCGTCTAGGGAATGCCAAATCGGTAAATTATATGCTCTTTAACAAATTTGATTGCTTCGGTAGCAGTTACTTTCTTCAATGGCACAGCTTCAACCCCACTTTGTGAAATAATCCGTCGCTACCAAAATATACCGATGCCCCTTGGACGAGGAAGGAAATATTTCTTCGATCATATCAATTCCCCACCCTCTAAAAGGCCACGGTTTTACAATCGGATGCAAAATAGAGGCAGGTGCATGCTGAATATTTTCGAACTTCTGACAATCTTTACGACCCTTATAATATTTGAAACAATCTTCCACCATCGTCGGCCAGAAGTATCCCACGCGCTTTAACATCCACCTCATCTTATATGCTGATTGATGAGTTCCGCATAACCCTTCATGAACTTCTCCGATTGCAACTTTAGCATCTTCTTCATTCAAGCATTTAAGCAATAACCCATCAAAACTCCGATAGTATAACTTGTCCCTGATTAAAACATACCTTTGAGCTTTTCTTTTGAGCTTCCTATCGGCTTTCCCCTGGGGATCTTTAAGACAACCGATAATTTCTGCCTGCCATCCTATTGGAACTGGGTTTACAATCGGAATAAGTTCCAATTCCATGATCAGTAATTTATAACCTGATGCTTCCTGAGCTAAATCATTAGCCTCACAATTCTGCTCTCTCAGAATATGATGAATCGTGAATATACTGAAATACTTAGCCAAATCAGAAGCTCTTTCTAGATATTCTCGAAGCAGGTCACTATGAAATTCATATTTACCGATCATTTGAAAAACTACCAGCTGTGAATCTCCATAAATCTCCACAGCAATAGCTCCAGCTTGAATTAACCACTCCAATCCCTGGATCAAAGCTTCGTTTTCTACTTGATTGTTGGTCAACCCAAAATCTACTATAACACTGAATCGGTAAGGAACGCCACCAGGGGAAACAATAAAAATACCGATTCCACATCCTTTCTCACAAACCGATCCATCAAAGAACATTACCCAAGGCAAAAGAATTGAAAGATTAATATCTTGATGATGCGTGATGAAATCGGCTAACACCTGCCCCTTGACAGCTTTCGGAAATTCATACGTTAAATCAAACTCGATGAGAGTATACGCCCACTTACCGAGACATCCTTTGATAATCGGAGCATTGAGCATATACTTGACCACATCGGTTTGGCAAACAATCTTGCATTCAGCACCCAACAGATAATGCCTCAATTTAGTACAAGCAAAATATAAACAAAGGCAATACCTCTCCACCATCGTGTATCAGGTTTCTAGATCCGATAACTTTCTGCTCAAATAGAAAATCGCATGTTCTTTTCCATCGACTTATTTGACCAGAACTGCCCCTATCGTTTTTTCCGATACTGATAGATACAATTTGAACGGTAAATTTTCTTTCGGAGCAACCAGAACAGGTGGATTTACCAAATACTCCTTGATATCATCAAATGCCTTCTGCTGCTCTGGCCCCCAAACAAACTTATCGGACTTTTTCAATTTGAGCAAAGGAGAAAACGGTATAATTCTTTCCGATACATTCGAGATGAACCTCCTTAAGTAATTGATCTTACCAATGAGCTCTTGTAGACGAACCTTTGAATCTGGAGGCTTGGTATTCAAAATCGCCTTTACTCTATCAGGATGAACTTCGATTCCTCTCTGATGCACCATAAACCCCAAGAACTTGCCAGCCGATACCCCAAAAGCACATTTCTTTGGATTCATCCTCATGCCATATTTCCGAAACCGATCCAACACGGTCACAATATCAGCCAAGTGTTGTTCCTCCTCTTGGGATTTGATCACCACATCGTCAATGCAAATCTCAACCAATTTACCGATCTGATCATGACAGATTAAGTTCATCCCTCTTTGATAGGTAGCCCCAGCACTGATCAGCCCAAAAGTCATTACAACCCACTCAAATAAGCCGATAGCTCCAGGACATCTAAACGCAGTCTTATTCACATCTTCTTCGGCCATAAAAATTTGATTATACCCTGCATTGCCATCTAGGAAATTGATAATCCGATTGCCTGAGGCAGCGTCAATCAACCGATCAGCAATCGACATCGGATATTCATCTTTGTATGTTGCTTTATTCAATTCTCGGAAATCAATGCACACCCGAATTTTATCAGAATCCTTTTTCCCAACTGGTACAATATTAGAGATCCAATCGGCATATTTACATGGCCGAATAAACTTCGCATCTAATAACCTCTGAATCTCGGCCTTTACTTGATCGTAAATCTTCCAACTAATCCTCCTTGGTGACTGCTTTGCTGGCCGAAATCCAAGCTTCATTTTAATCTTATGCTCAAGTATAGATCAGTCTAGACCAGGCATTTCATGGTATTCCCAAGCGAAGCAGTCAACCCCATCTTTAAGTATCTGGATAAGTTGATGTTTATATTCCTGCGACAACTGTTTACTGATGTAAGTGGGCCACTCCTTACCATCCGTTCTAATATCGACTTTTTCAAGTTCATCAGCCGATATGAATCCTTGGCCCATCTTATATTCAATCCCCTCTAGAGCCGCGGTTCCCATAAAAAACCCTCGTGTCCTTGAGTTACCGATTGTGCTTCAAGTGTGGTCGGTTTGCAACCGAGTTTACTGACACTGAGGAAATCACATTCTTCTAAGGGTATTCCCGATAGGGCCTCGAGATTGTCATGTATATCTGCACAATCGGTTTCCGCGGTTAGAGATTCTCCTCTGACCACTTATATCTGCTCGCCGATCCACTGAATCAAAATCTGATGTAATGTCGATGGAATGCAACAATTGGCGTGTATCCAATCCCTTCCCAACAGCACATTAATATAACTCTCTTTTCCTTCAATCACGAAGAAAGCCGTTGGGATTGTCTTGTTCCCTACAGTGAGCTGTACGACCAGAACCCCTTTGGCTTCGGTCGGATTTCCATTGAAGTCGCTTAAAACCATATTGGTCTTAACCAAATCTTCTGTAGATTTTCCGATTTTACGGCACACAGAATATGGCATCAGATTTACAGTAGCTCCACTGTCTACCATCATTCTAGAAATGGGCTTCCCATTCATATAACCCATGATAAACAGCGGTTTCAAGTGCAAACGGGAGTTTTCTGGTTTCTTGAATATAGCGTCCTTAGCCCCAATTACCAGCTCTGCTGCAGCCTCTTGATAGTTATTCATGAATTCCCGAGGTAGCACGCAAACCATGTTAGTGGCAATCGAGATTTCATCAGAATCCTTTTCAATAATAACAGCCGACCTCAACTTTGGCCTCTATTCCTGCTTGCCCCTAGCTGGCTTCATCGGCTTTACCTGCTCTAGCAGAGCGTCCCTAAACTTCTCAGCTTGTGCTTCCTTAGCTTCAGCATGCCTCATCCGCTGCAAACGCCGCTTCTGAGACTTTGTGATCCCACTTGGGCACCACTGTGGCAACGGCACCTTGGGAGGCCGATGCACATCGGTATTTTTGTTTATCGGAATATTCTCGGCTTTTTCTCTAGGAAACACTAGCTGATCTTTTGCCGATGTTCTCTTTGGCGGGATAAAGGCATGATTCATTGGGCAATCCTCTAGATTAGGTAACGTCATCCTTTCCTCCCAACAGTATCAGAAAAAAGGACAGTCCCAATGCTCCATCTCCCAATCTTGATCGTTTGAATTCCGTTGAACGGTTTCTGGAGCATCCGATTTAACGCTCTTGCGAGGTGTTTCCTTAGCCATCCTATCATATTTTTCCAATAACTGATCAAAGGTTGGCTTTGGCCTTGGCTTATAGATCGGATTATCATTGTGCCCGCGCTTCACCTCGCGCCACTCGCTAGCTCTTTCACCACCTCGATGGCCAGATGATCGAAATTTTAGTCCCAACCTCTCTTCTACCACGATCCTCTTAGAGCCAACATGTACCTTAAACCGATTGGAACTCTCAGGCTCGTCGGCTTTCCTTTTGGCATCAACCATTCCGACAAAACCGACCGGGAACGGATCTGTGTCAATCTGCGAATTCTTGCCCTGATACCGAAGTTGCCCACTCTCAATCGTTTTCTGGACCACTTGCTTGAATACATTGCACTCATTAGTAGTATGCGAGTAAGAATTGTGCCACTTGCAATATTTTTGTTTCTTCAGCTCTTCAAGCGGAGGAATCACGTGGCCCTGTTTAAGCCGAATCTGTTTTTCTTGGAGTAGGTGATCAAAAATTCGATCACACTTGGATGTATCAAAAGAATATTTACTCTTTTCAGCGCCCTTCGGCTTTATCCACCCAAGCTCGAATTCCTTTTTATTGTTTACCCACTCGGCAACATAAGCTCCAATCTCCTCAGTATCGGAATCATCTGTGTTTTCATCTTCGTCGGCATCGATCATATTGATAGCTTTGTCCTTGCCCTTATTATTGTTGTTGTTGTTCCGATACTCTTTCTGGCCTGGGTAAAATTATTAGAGAATCGGCTTTCATACAGCGCGATCTTGTGAGCCAGATGTGAAACATCAGCAAATTCTTGATTGCCCACTTTCTTCTGATTAACAGGTAGTAAACCCTTGAAAGCCAATTCCGCCAGCTCATAATCAGGCAGTGAAAGGCTATAACATCAATTCCTTACCTCCCTGAACCGGCGCAAGTAGTCATTTACCGATGCACCAAATTTTTGTTTAATCATCATGATATTGGTAATTCGTGCCTCATTCTCTCCAGAATAAAAGTACTCATGAAACTTCTTCGCCAGATCCGGCCAGGAAGTGTTACTGTTTGGAGGTAGAGACGTAAACCAGTTAAATGCCGATCCCGATAGTGACAGTGGGAATAATCAGCATTTAAGAGTATCCTTTGATGCAGCCTCTCCGCATAGCGCAAGGAATCTAGCAATATGCTCGCGCGTAGAGGTGTGATCACTTTCGCTGAATTTGGCATTCACGAAATCTGGAACCCGATATGTGTGTGGATACTCTGTTTCATTGAAAGCTGATGGATACGGCATAATGTAATGCGGTGCAATTTTAGGCGTGTTGAACCCACATTGCGTCATCATGTTATAAACGAGATTCCTCGTCATCTCTTCCAGATTATCATTTATCCCCGTATTAATCGGCTGATAGATTGGATCTGGGATCGGAACCATAGCCTGATTGTTCGGTATCATCCGAATCGGAGTTGGGTTGATTGTCCGTGGAAGACTTGGTTGGGCAGTCCCGGCATGTGATGCCCCTGGTTGAGTATAAGCTGGATACTGATCTCCCAAGTTTATCCTGTGCGGGATATTCCGATTCACCTGATGAGCTTGTCCAGTCATGATGTTGTGTAGAGCAGCACTAGTTCCCTCATGGACGATTCGCCCTAAAACCGATGACTGGTCTAACATCGATCGGTAAACAGAGCTATTGATCTGATCTCTTATTACTTCGGAAAAATCTCCGGTGAGCAGTGGATCTCCAATGGAAGTCTTCGTAATCTGGCCACTACGGGTTTTCCGATAGCCAGTTAGCATTCTCTTCTTGTTCTCTTCATGGATCTCCGCGAGCCTATCTTCGATTTCCTTTTTCTGATCTGGGCTCAGTTCAACAAATGTCACTACTTCAGCAGCGAGCTTGAGTGCCTCCAACGCCGCTTCGGCGTCGGTACGCGTCATGTTGTCGATCTGGATCTTCTGGTCCCACCGGGAGGGCCAAAAAGTATGTTGACACAAAAGTGGGTTTCTGTGAACACACGTGCAGAAGCGTCAATTCAGTGATTGCGTCGCAACTAAAGACAAAGCGTGCCAGTCAATTTGACCTGTGAATTGACAAGGAGAAAATCGTCAGTAATATAGCCCTAATCAACTTTTCAATATAGCCAGATCAGGTTATTCGTAATCGGCTTTAAAGAACTCGATTACAGAGTCTATCGGCTTTAAGCCTGATTGAGCAATTTAATGTAAATAAGCATTCAATTATTAACTCTCTATTTCTTTTTGGTATTTTTATGTAATATCAGCAACAAACCATTGAATTCAATATATCGGATTAAATCAGGTAATACATCAAATAGATTGGTCTGGCCAAGACAGTATTCAAATCTAGAACAAGACATAAACCAACAGATCGATTTAAAGGTTTAATACCAATGAAGGCAGATACAATACTAATCGGTAAACGTCTCTATATGCAAAATCTCAAACAAGGCATACGCAAGATCGATTAAACGAGGCAATCGCATATATCAGATTCAAGAAAAGCACACGAGATATTTAACAATCGGCATTGCAGGTAAAACACATATTACAGATCGATCAAATCGAGACAGTGCAATATGCGATAACATATTAAAGATCGGTAAATCCCGAGACAGTTTAACAAGCTCTGTATACATGAGATCAGGATGATGCAGCCATGCATACGGGTTACAACGAGAGAATCGATTATCCCATCGAGATAGCTCTACCTGCGAGTTGAAGCCTTTCGACGAAGTCGATCGGATTTGAGAAAGTAGTTTCTGTATTGAGTATGATGTCCCCTTTTCTCGAGGCCTAAGGTCCTATTTATACTATACAAAGTCGATACCGATGCGACCTGTTTTACCGCATCGTGATTCTGATCAGATCGTATCTCTTCCAAAGTTGTAACCATCGGTATCTTTCAATCTTGTTCTTTACCAATAAAGCCCATTTCCGTTTCAGCCCAATAATTTCAACATATTCGGCCCTTTTCTGAATATCTGATTTTGTGCCAAATTTGGGTGTCAACAGCAGCCTTCAGCATGGCGTCAACCTGCTCGGTCACCCATGCGTCGGTTGGCTTCACTGCCCGAGCAGAAGGAATCGTTAGTTCCTATTTGAATGAATCACCAAAGAATGGTTAAGTGTTTGAGGAACTTACCCGTGCTCTCCCTGGTGATGTCCTCCCAGCCTTCTATCTTGTAGAAGGGATAGGATCTCTTCCGCAGCGGACAAATCTTGTTCGCCACGAAGTCCTGGATTATCTCCCTGCCCGTGAGCCCGAGGCCCATGAGAGAGGCGATCTTCCAAGTGAGATACCACTCCTCGCCGCTCGGCTTCGGCCACGGCATTGGAGTTCCCTTCGCCGGCGCCTTCCCGGTGAAGACGAGCTTCCTGTCGTCGCCCCTCCGGGTGTAGAACCACCTCATCCACCACAGCCCCATCGAGTCGAGCAGTGGCGGACGAGGATAGGGCGTGTCGTCGGCAGTGGCCCGGAGCTTGAGGTAGTAGCACCCAAGCGCCGAAGTGGCGGAGCTGCTCCTCGTCATGGTGTAGTAGTGGAGGAATAGCCCCACCGACAGATCCACTCCCAGATGGCCCTCGCACAGGTGTGCGAAGACGGCCATCTGCAGGAAAGAGTTAGGGTTGAGGTTCGCAACCTCTAGCCCACTGATGTTCAGGAAGGCCTCCATGAAATCGCTTTCGGGAGACCTAAGCCCAAACAGAGCGAACTGCTCGAAGTTGACGAACTCGTCCTCGAGCGGCTCCGGTGATTCCTCCTACCCGTGCAGCCTACAGTTGCCGGCGTCGATGTGCCCCTCCTCCTCTAAAGTCCTCAAGTCCTCCTCGGTCATGCTGGAGCCTGAAAACTTGGCCATAGCAATCCCCAGGGCGGACGAGCAGCTTTGGAGTTGGGTGGTGGCTGTTTGATGCTGTGCGCGGTTGGAATTGGACTTTGGAAGCAAATGTGCGTGAGAGCGAAAGTGGCTAGCCGCGGGCAGCTTGGGTGCTTTTTATAACCCCAGACGAGCAACTCCGCAACGGTCTTTTGTCACAAAACAGCTAGTTTTTACTGCAACGGCTAGGTAAAAACGGTCGCTCGTTTTCACTGCGCAGCTATAGTTATCGTTGAGTTCTGCCAACGGCTACTTTTTCCAGTATCCGCACTGAGGATCGGGTACTCTGCTCGGGCAGAAGTGTTTCCCTGTTCGACGCAATGGAGTTGCCCGGTATTGATCGGGTTTGTTCGATCTCGGACAAGTCCTGTTCGATAGAACCATAACCTGTTCGGTTGCTTGTTGTTCGTCTCTGTAATAGCAAAATTTCCCTCTTTGTGACTTGGAGTCTCAAGAGGAAGACCCCACTCTGGTGACATATTCCACTTGAGTCTCGGGGTCTAGCTGTCGGGGATAAAATTACGGCCCATTGCCATGGCACACTCCCTGACAGCCCAATCGAACAGTCTACTAGGGCCTAGCTCCATGGATGGTTCTGTCAGGCCCGTATGCATCCTGCCGAACAGCCTCTTGGTTGGCACGGTGCGTAACGGCCTAGGATTTGTGTTTGAGTCCGTCTCGAACAAGAGTTCTGCACGGCTACGTGAAGACCCGGACGTGGTTTCCTGGATTGGAACAGACGTCGTGATCCCCAAGAATCGGAGTATACCTTATCTACCTCGGGATGTATTTGGCATGATACGAGTTTGTTACGGTCTCGTAGTTAGCCCGGCCCAGTTATCTCCCGGTAGGTCGGTTGCTCAACACTATATAAACAGGGCCCGTACGGCGTGTAGAGGGGCCAAGAGACTTCGCATTGTCACATATTGTTTCCTGTATGCATAGTCTCGCCGAGACTTGTTCGTCTCGTCGAGCTTCCTCTTGTAATCTTCTTTGATATAAAGAAAGGCTGGACGTAGGGTTGTTATCTCCCCGGAGAGGCCTGAACCAGGATAAAAACATTGTGTCTCCCTGTTGCTCGTTGATCGCTGTTCGTGCTGCTTGAAAGGTCTTCTATCTCTCTTTTTTCAAGAACCTTAGTTGACTTGAGATCGATATCCCAACCGTCGACACATTATTCTTTTCAAAAATACTAAAAAAATCTTTTTTGGCATTACTTTCATTTCTAAATATGTACTTAGCCCATTATTCTTTTCAAAAATACTAAAAAATCTTTTTTGGCATTACTTTCATTCCTAAATATGTACTTAGCCAATTATTTTTTCCAAAAATACTAAAAAATCTTTTTTGGCATTGCTTTCATTTCTGAATATGTACTTAGCCCATTATTTTTTCCAAAAATACTAAAAAATCTTTTTTGGCATTACATGATAACATAGTTCGTACAACCACATAATATATTTAGTATGACCACATAATAAAGGTCATCCTAATCATTTACATTTTTTATCTTTACAATTCTTCCTTCATCGTGATCGCAAGCGTAGAAAGCGGAGCATCCATGCTGTGTCATCCAGGATGCTTATGTCAACATCTACTGCAAATGGAGGGATCTCATCGAACTGATCGTACTCTTCCTCGTTAGTAACGTCCTCTACTCCGACAATCCTTCGTTTGCCTTGGAGAACCACGTGTCGCTTTGGTGGTTCCTTCTTCTTGTCTTTGATTTGATTCTTCTTTGGTCTGCTTGACATGTCCAATACGTAGAAGACCTGTCTCACCTCGTTCGCGAGAACAAATGGTTCTCTCAAGTAGCCGATTTCTTGGAGGTCGACGGTAGTCTTGCCGTATTTGTCGACATTCACGCTGTCTGCTTTTAGTTTTACCCATTGGCACTTAAACAATGGGACCTTCAAAGGCCCATAGTCGAGCCCCCATATCTCTTCTATGAATCCATAATATGTGTCCACCCTGCCTCTATTGTCGGGCTTCTATACGGACACCATTGTTCAGTTTGTGCTATTGTTATCTTGAGATCTCGTAGAATGTGTAACCATTTATCTCGCACTCGCCATCTCACAATTTCAACGGATGGTCCCCGAGCCAAAGCGTTAACTGCTCATTGTTGGAATTGCTCTTTAGGATATGGTTTTGTAACCATGCTACCGAAAGAATCCATGTGTCTCGGTGTTATCCACGACGGTCTTCTCTCGAACCTGGCGGCGAGAGCATTCTTGTATTGGAGGACATATGTATGCCATCGCCGATTGCTTCAACACAGTGAAATGTGCTTGCTTAAATGTCTGAAGATCGTTGCATGCAACTACTTTTCTTCCAAGTGTCCCTTTACCTCGTAGCCTACCCTCATGGCGTGATATAGGGACACCGATGGGGTCTAGATCATCAATATAGTCCACACAGAACTCGACCACCTCCTCTGTCACATAACCCTTGGCAATGCATGCTTCTGGCCTAGAACGGTTACGTACATACTTCTTTAGTACGCTCATGTACCTCTCGAAAGGGAACATGCTGTGGAGATAAACGGGCCCAAGAATACCCATCTCTTTGCTTAGATGAACAGTGAGATGAACCATGATATCAAAAAGGCAGGAGGAAAGATCATCTCGAGGCTAACCACACTTTGTACCACGTCAGCCTGCAGCTCACCCAGTTTCTTTGGATCGATGACCTTCTGGGAAACGGCGTTGAAAAACAAACACAGCGTTGTGATTGTCCCCCTTACCTACTCGGACAGTACACCTCTCAAAACCACCGGGAGCAACTGTGTCATCAGCACAAGACAGTCATGGGATTTTAGGCGTACAATTTTGTTCTCTTTCATATTTACGAATCCCTTTACATTCGACGAGTATCCGGAAGGGACCTTCACACTGCTAAGACACTCTATCACGTTTTTTTTCTCTTCTTTGCTTAGAGTATAACTCGCTGGCCGTAGGTACAGTTGTTCCGTACCTCTTCTTTCAGGGTGTAAGTCCTTCCTGATACCCAGGACTTCAAGATCGTTCCGAGCACTCACTATATCTTTCGATTTCCCGTACAGATCTATATAGCCTAGGAAGCTCACACAGACGTTCTTGGTGATGTGCATGAAGTCTAGTGAGTGGCGAACATGCAAATCTTCCCAGTAAGGAAAGTCCCAAAATATTGACTTCTTCTTCCATATGGGTGCATGGCCATCCACATCATTCGGCACAGATTTGGTTCCCGGACCCTTTCCAAATACTACCTTCATATCCTTCACCATAGCAAACACCTGCTTGCCACTTCGATGCCGCGGCTGGGAACGATGTTCTTCCTCCCCGTTAAATTCCCTGCGTTTCTTCCGCAATGCGTGGCTCCAAACAAGAAACCTGCGATGCCCCATGTACACTATCTTCCGAGAGCCTTTTATGTACGTGCCATCGTTTTGATCCAAACACTGTACACACGCTTTGAAGCCTTTGCCAGTTAGGCCGCATACAGTTACCAAGCGGCGATCGTTGATTGTTACAAATAACATTACACGTAGGTTGAAATACTCCCTTTTGTATTCGTCCCAGACCTTTACACCGTTCCATAACGTTTGAAGATCTTCAACCAAAGGTTTCAGGTAGACATCGATATCATTTCCGGGTTGCTTGGGGACTTGGATCAACAACGGCATCATTATGTACTTACTCTTCATGCACAACCATGGAGGAATATTATACACACATAGTGTGACTGGCCAGGTGCTATGGCTGCTGCTCATGTCTCCGAAAGGATTCATCCCATCGGTACTCAAACCGAACCTTATGTTTCTAACCTCGTCTGCGAAGTCTTTGTACTTCCGATCGACCATCCTCCACTGCGAGCCATCTGCCAGATGCCTAAGCATTCCGTCGACCTTACACTCTTCTTTGTACCAACGCATCATCTTCGCATGCGCTTTGTTTGCAAACATACGCTCCAGCCTTGGAATCAGAGGAAAATACCACAACGCTTTTGCCGGTGCTCTCTTCTTCACACGCACCCCATCTACTTCACCTGGATCGTCACGCTTCGTCTTATACCGGGGTTCCTTGCACACTGGACAGGCATCCAAGTCGGCATATTCACCGCGATATAGGACATAGTCGTTGCGACATGCATGTATCTTCCGTACGTTCAATCCTAAGGGACACAAGACCAGTTGGGCTTGATACGTGGATTCTGGCAGGGTGTTATCTTCCGGGAGTATATTCTTTATGAGCGACAGCAACTCATCGAAACCCTTATCTGACACACCATTCACAGCCTTCCATTGCATGAGCTCCAGTGTCGTAGCTTCTTGTGCTCCTGACCATAATTTGGGTACAAAAGAGTTCTTTGGTCCTCCAACAAACTCTGTTACTTCCTATATTGTTTGTCCTCTGTTATATCTCCCTCTGCGTCACGCAGCATCTGGTCCAGGTCATCATCCACACTAAACTGATCGCCTTGTGTATCTTCGACGTCCTCGTATATCGACGCGTCCGTTATACCATGATATGTCACTTCCTCTTCATCGGCTTCTTTTTCATCTTCTATGCTGGTATGCTCTACTTCGTCGTGGTGAGTCTAACATGTATAGTTCGGCATGAAACCTATCATCAATAAGTGGCCATGTATTCGTCCTCGCATTGAGTGCTCTTTCTCGTTCCTGCAATCTACGCACGGACACCGTACGAAGCTTCCTGGAGGCAAGTCTCGAAATACGACATCGAGAAAAGCATTCACGCCATCGATGAACTCCCTTGACCGACGATCCGCATACATCCATTGCCGGTTCATCTGCACCAATTAAATTAATAAGAACACTTATTATATTTTTCAAATTAAAATATTTAACTCGAAATAACTAATTGTTATATTTTTTAATTACCTCTAAACTTTCTACATTTTTAAAGCTAAACCAACTAAATATCACAAATTAAAAAACTTTTTTCAACTATTTTCTATACTTTGCCTAAATTATAAACATATGTAATTTTTATTGTGTACCCCTCTAATTTTTTTAATTACATTTGATACACAAAAATAATTTATTCCCAACCTAGAAAAAAATCTAGGCCTATTTAGCTCTATAGCAAATGAAATAATCACCCTACCTACTATTTTAAACTAATTTGAAACAAAAACCATCCAATAGATCACCACATTGCCTCAAAAGATCTAGAGGGGAGAGCTAGCAAAATAGACATCTTCCGATAAAAACTAAGGCACCAAGCTAGATCTAGCTCTCTAAAACAAATAATCACCCTACCAACAAATTTCAACATCTTATACAACATCAAAAGAAGGATACAAAACTAATATGTGACTTAAACCCCACTGTGGACTATATGGGCCCCGGGTATCCTCTAGAAGGCCCATAAAGGAGCAGATAGGGGGCGATCCAAGTCGGCCGGTTGAAGATACGGACCACTCGGGCTACGCGTGGCTTGAGCCGCAAGGAAGTTCCTAAGGATATGATCTATCTTCATGTAATTAGCAGATCAACACATGCATTCCATGTAACTGCATACCAGAATTAGTTATCAGGGATCCCGAGATATCCTGTAACTCTATCTCCCCCTATACTATATAAAGGGAGGGGGTAGAGGCCATCGGCATCTAAGTCTACAGCGCATAGCATCATCTTGCATCTCGCATCTTGATCCACCATATAATCCCAGAACACAGGACGTAGGGTATTACCTCCTCCGTTGAGGGCCTGAACCTGTCTAACCCTGCCTTGTGTTACCATTTAACTTAGTTCTTGATTAGCGTCTCCTCGTACAAATTCATTGCCGGTGATGACCCCCCAGTTAGTCACATGCCGACAGTTGGCGCGCCAGGTAGGGGACAGCGTCAAGATCATCTCTCAAGTTACATGGCTTTTTCAAGATCGCCTTACGTCGCCATGAGGCTAGGAGAATCTCTTCGCTTCGGCACCCTGGACTTCATCGCCGACGGCATCGGCAATCTTCACCTCTCTCCCTTGAGAGATTCGCGCAAGGAGGCGCGCGCAATCAATGTGACCCATTGCCTTATGGCTTGGAGAATTTAGCAAGGGCCTTCCACGGATTGACCCCCTCGCTGTTCGCCTTCGCACCTCCTCCGGAGGCAGACGAAAAAGAACTCGGCGGGCTCGACCGCTCGGGCGTGAATTGTATTCCGCCCAACTACTCTTCGGCCTCGGCTGAATTTCCCTCTGGACCCGAGAATTCCGTCGCGACTCTCGCACTGGATTCCTCGGTTATTCGGATAGGAGATAACCAGTCGGCGAGCACCACGGATCCACTCGGATCAGATCCATCTATGTTCGTGGGTGTCATCAACGGTGCCCAACCCATAGGACAAAGCAAACAAGTCAGCCTCTCCGTTTCTGACTCAGAGTCCGACGGGAGCATTGAGATTCGAAACTACCGAGAGGTTTTAATCCTAGGCGCAGATGATCACCACTCCACTTCTCCGCTCGTCGCGTTTGAAGTAACCGACGCTGGCACGAATCCAGATCCTCGCCAGGTGGAGAAACAAGATCGCGTACAACAACTTCGCGCCCGCGGCCGTGACGTCCAGAATGAGCTTCGCGCGGTAAAGCTAAGGGATTAGGAGGTCTACAACACCCCCCAAGCTAATGTCATCGCGTCAAAGACTCTTCTTGAGATTATCGCGCCGCAACTTCCGGAAGACAGCCCTTTTGCCTAGACCCTTGCTCGAGCAACGGCCATGGTCGAGATGGCCGCCATACAGCAGAACGAGGCAATGCCCGCTCCAACTGCTTCGGCATGCAGTCGATCTACGCGTAATCGGAACCGGGCCCGTGCTTCAGCGGCTGGTGACTCCCACCAGTCGCCGGCCCATCATCTTCGCCAAGATATTGAAGCCAAGCGGCGGGAGAGCAGTAACGGCGAGCGGAACTCTCGTGGCCGTCAAAGTCGCCGCGACGATGACCAAGCCGAGAGCACCGCCAGTCGGCGTGACCACCGCCAGGAGCAACGCCAAGGCCCGCGCCGGGAGCGTCGTAGTAGATCCCCAGCGCGGAGGCGGCCACGTCCATTGGAGGGGATTCGGGCCTTCACCCCGGATCTTCGCCGAGTGGTTTGGCCGGATGGTTTCAACCTCAAAGGCATCGACAAGTTTGATGGCGAGAGATCAAAGAAGCGGCTGCGAGTTTACGCCTTAGCGATCGGTAGCGGCAGAGGTGATCGAGCGTCATGGCAAATTACTTGCCGGTCGCTTTGACCCCAACCGCCCAGACCTGGCTATCGGGACTCCCGGAGAACTCTATCAAGTCTTGGGACGACCTCCAGGAGCAGTTCATCACCAATTTCCAAGGGTCCTATGAAAGGCCCGCGGGGAGATGGGAGATTGGACAGCTACACCGGCGCCAGAACGAGACTCTTCGCGAGTTCATCAAGCGCTTTACCAAGAAGAAGAACGAGATCCGGGACGTTTCAGAGCAGACAGTCATTGACGCCTTCTTCGCCGGATGCCAATCCGAGGAGCTAATCAGGCAGATGACCCGGGACCCCCCGCGTAATCTCAAGGCCATGTTCATGATGGCGGACCAGGAGGCCGAAGCCGAAGAGGCCATCGTGAATCATCGCGGAGGCAATGACGGAAGCCCCAAGAAGAAGCCTAACGACAAACAGGGCAAGTCCAAAGATAAGAAGCGAAGGGGGACGAGATGGTCGCCAACTTGGAGCGCAACTGACCTAAGCCCCGCAACGACAACGACTACAAGAAAGTGATGGATTCGGTATGTCCCTTCCATCCTCGAGGAAAACATTCTGCCAAAGATTGCCTTATTCTGCAGAAGTTCGTCAATAGCGCGAACCAGTCGGCCAAGGGCGGTCAAGGCAAGAAACCCGACGGCGATTACCAAGACGCCGAGCGCGAGATCAATTACATCTTCGGGAGCTCTGATGCGTACGAGTCCAAGCGGAAGCCAAAGCTTACCGCTCGGGAGATCAACGCTATCATGCCCGCGACGCCAAAGTACTTGCGCTGGTCCAAGGTGCCCATCACCTTCGACCGATCGGACCACCCGGACCGGATCGCCTTCCCTGGGAGGTACCCTCTGGTGCTGGATCCGGTCGTGCGAGGAAACAAACTAAAAAGAGTCCTGGTCGATGGCGGGAGTGGGATTAATGTCCTTTTCGTCAAGACCCTGGACCAAATGAATATTTCTCGTTCCGAGCTACGGCAGGGATCGTCTCCGTTCCATGGGGTAATCCCCGGGACGTCCGCAGTACCACTCGGATAGATCTCTCTGCCGGTCACGTTTGGGACCAAGGATAACTATCAGACCGAGAGTCTGAGCATCGAAGTGGCTGATTTTGAGACGGCATATCATGCCATCTTGGGAAGGCCGGGGATTGCCAGATTCATGGCGGTTCCCAACTACACTTATCTCGTCTTAAAGATGCCAGGTCCCAATTGTGTAATCACCCTCCCTGGTGACATTAAACAGTCCCTGCTCTGCGACAGCGAAAGCTGCGAGATGGCGCAGGCACTGGACTCATCTGCCGAGATGGAGAAGATCCGACTGGAGGTCGCAAACCTTCAGGAGGAAGGGGACGTCCCCGCCAAGAAGCAGGCCAAAACATCCATCCAAGCAGCCGAAGAAACAAAGAAGATCCTGTTGGACCCGTCTGATCCGGCCAAGACGGCCGTGATTGGGAAAGGGCTCGACAGCAAATAGGAAGACGCGCTCGTCACTTTCTTCCGGGGCAACCGGGATGTGTTCGCTTGGAAGCCTTCGGACATGCCCGGTGTTCCGAGGGAGGTGATCGAGCACTTTCTCCACGTCGATGAAAAGGCGAAGCCCGTCAAGCAACGCCTACGAAGATTCGCCCCGGATCGGAAGGACGCCATAAGGAGTGAGATCTCCGAATTGTTGGCCGCTCGGTTCATCAAAGAGGTGTATCACCCGGCGGCTTGCTAATCCGGTCCCGTGCGTAAGAAAACAAGACATAGCACATGTGTGTCGACTACACCGACCTTAACAAAGGCGTGTCCCAAGGATCCTTCGGGCTCAAGATCGACCAAGTGGTGGATTCCACCGCCGGGTGCGAGCTCTTGAGTTTTCTGGACGCCTACTCAGGCTATCATCAGATCAGCCTGAAGGAGGAGGATTGCATCAAAACGTCGTTTATTACACCCTTTGGTGCTTTCTGCTATATCACAATGCCATTCGGGTTGAAAAACGCTGGTGCGACCTATCAGCGCACTATACAGCGGTGTTTTCACACTCAACGTGGAGGCATATGTCGACGACGTCGTCATAAAAACCAAATCCAGATGGGATCTCATAACAGATCTGACCGAGACATTCGAGAGCCTAAGGGCATTTCGGATGAAGCTAAATCCCGAGAAGTGTGTTTTTGGGGTTCCGTCTGGTAAACTACTCGGATTCATCATCTCCAATCGAGGGATTGAAGCAAATCCGAAAAAGGTCGGCGCCATCCTCAAGATGAAGCCTCCGGCCAACCAGAAGGATGTGCAGAAGCTCACTGGATGCATCGTGGCACTCAGCCAATTCGTTTCCCGACTCGGGGAGCGAAGCATGCCTTTCTTTAGGCTCTTACGCAGGCAAGAGGATTTTCAGTGGACGGCGGAAGCACAGCAAGCCTTTGAAGATCTAAAGTGGTTCCTCACCACACGGCCGGTGTTGGTCCCTCCCATGCGCTAGGAGCCCCTTTTACTCTACATCGGCGCAACGACTCACGTCATCAGCAGCGCCCTAGTTGTGGAGCGAGATGAAGAGGGCTCCCTCCAAAAGGTACAGCGTCCGGTCTACTTCGTAAGCGAGGTATTGGGCGAGTCAAAAACAAGGTACCCACAAGTTCAAAAGCTTCTGTACGCTGTGTTACTCACATCGCGGAAGCTCAAGCATTATTTTCAAGAGCATGAAATTTCAGTGGTCACTTCTTTCCCGCTTGGAGACATACTTCATAATCGGGAGGCCACTGGGAGGATTGCCAAGTGGGCAGTTGAGCTTAGAGCCTTTGAAATAAATTTCAGGCCTCGACTAGCCATTAAATCTTGTTACCGCCGACTTAAATCGCCGAGTGGATGAAGCCCAAACCCAGAAAGAAAGGAAAATCTCGAGTACTGGACAATGTACTTTGATGGTTCCCTCATGCTCAGCGGCGCGGGGGCTAGGATTTTGCTCATATCGCCGACTGGAAAGAAGCTATGCTACGTCCTCCAGATATTGTTTCCCGTCAGCAACAACGCCGCCGGGTACGAGGCACTCATCCACGGTCTACGCGTCGCCATATCGCTCGGCGTCAAGCGGTTAGTGGTACGCGGAGATTCTCAACTCGTGGTCAACCAAGTCCAAAAGGAGTAGTCCTGTATTAGCGACAGCATGGCGGCTTACTGCCAGGAGGTACGCAAGTTAGAAGACAAGTTCGATGGACTGGAGCTTACTCACCTGCTCCGCCGCGACAACGAAGCAGCAGACGAGCTAGCGCGGATGGGATCCACTCGGGCCCAGGTCCCGAGTGGTGTTTTCGCCCAGGAGCTACGCGCACCATCAATCAAGTTACCATCTGCACCAAGGGAAGATCAAGAGAAGCAGACAGAACCCGATGCAGAGGTACTATCAATTACTCCCGGGTGGACTCAGCCTTACTTAGATTATCTTCTTCGTGATGAGCTGCCTGAGGATCGAAACCTAGCCGAGTGCATCACATGCCGAAGCAAAAGCTACAAGGTGGTCGGGGACGAGCTTTTCAGAAAAAGCAGTTCTGGGGTACTAAGGCGTTGCATATCTGAGCAAGAAGGCAGGGATCTACTCAACGAAATCCACTCGGGGGAGTGCGGGCATCACGCAGCAGCAAGCACCCTGGTGGGCAAGGCCTATCGGCAGGGATTTTTCTGGCCAACCGCGGTCACAGATACGGAAGATATAGTACGCAGATGTGACGGGTGTTAGTTTTTCGCAAGGCAGATCCACATGCCGGCACAAGATCTACAGACGATTCCGATCTCTTGGCCCTTCGCCGTCTGGAATCTAGACATGGTGGGCCCCCTCAAGCGAGCGCAAGGAGGATTCACTCATCTCTTTGTCGCCATCGACAAGTTTACCAAGTGGATTGAAGCCAAGCCGGTTGCTGTCATCACGGCGGCCAAGGCACGCGAGTTCTTCCGGGACATCGTTGTGTGTATTGGCGTACCCAATCGCATCATCACCGACAAGGGCGTTCAGTTCAAGAGCAGCGAGTTTCAAGATTAGGGCGAGGAGCTGGGCATCAAGATCTGCTATGCATCGGTGGCCCACCTAAGGAGCAACGGACAGGTTGAACGCGCCAACGGATTGGTGCTACAAGGGCTCAAAGCCCGAATTTTCGATCGCCTGAAGCCGTACGCAACGCGCTGGGTTAAGGAGTTGCCTTTGGTGCTCTGGGGGCTCAGAACGACCCCAAGTCGAGCAACCGGGCAGACACCCTTTTTCCTAGTTTACGGCTCAGAGGCAGTTCTCCCGACCGAATTGAAGTTCCGGTCCCCTCGGGTCGCCGGTTACGACGATAATCAGTCGGATGAAGCAAGGTACGAAGACCTCGATCGGCTCGAGGAAGCCAGGGAAGCAGCAATGATCCAGTCGGCAAAGTACCAACAGGGCCTGCGTCGCTACCATCAGCGCAACATACGGGGCCGTGCGTTCTCCAAGGGGGATCTGGTCCTCCGAAGGAATCGGAAGCACGAGTATAAACTCTCCCCACTCTGGGAAGGCTCCTACATGAACACTGAGGTGACCCGCCCGGGGGCTTACCGGCTACAACGTGTAGACGGATCTGAAGTGCCCAATACCTGGAACATCGAGCAGCTACGTCGTTTTTACTCTTAAAGTCTTGTATTCAAGCAGCATGTAATTAGTTTCCCTTCTTTTGACTTGCTACTTGGCCGTAAACGACCAAGCAGTAAGTCGGGGGCTACACTAAATAGTGTGCGGAGTCAACCGCACCCTATCTCATCAATAAAGTTGTTTTCTCTCTACATGTGTTGATCGCATTCGAGTATTATGAAAATTCTTGAGTAATGGCGCTTTTATATCCCAGCGACAATGTTTAGCTACTCCACAGTTGCATAGGGAGAAAGCCAAGCGCTACTTCCTAGCACTCGGGGGCTGGACCAGTCGGCGGATGCGTTTCATGAAAAAGGATAAAACGTACTATTCAGATAAGTTGGATCACCAGTACCGGGGATCAACCAGAAGTTTCTATTACAGGCATAATTACAAGTCCAATTGATCGACTATTTGGACAGCAGTCAGATGAACCTCCTCTAACAGAGCTACGGCCTCCTCTTCCGAGCAAGCAAACCCATCCTTGACGGCTTCGCAGTCTATGCGAGGAAAGTTTGACTTCGCGATGGCGAGGCCTTGGCCGGTGCACGTTATTGCGGCCTCCCGAGTGAAGACCTTGATCCGCTCGGGAATAGCATCGAGATGAGCCACTAGGAGGTCAGGATCGTTCGGTGGCTCCTCGTCCGGATAAAGGCATTGAAGTATTAGGGCAATTCCCGTCGAGGTTCGGCGGCGAAGCTCTGCGCAACAAGTCGGGTGAGGCATATCAGTCGGGTTTCAGTAAGGTTGAGCCAGGGAGAGCCAGTCGAGAAAAGTTACCTTCCAATTGTTTAGCCGACTCCTCGGCTCGAGCGTTGGCATGGCGGACTTCCTCCTCTAGTGCCTTCTGCCTCGCCTCCAGAGCTACACTCGACGGCAAATATTGAAGATCATTACCTATGGAACATCCTTTCTAGAGATTCAGCACGGATTGGGGTCTATACCTCGGTTTGTGTTGGACTCCTCCACGTAGCGGAATCGGAGCTCGGTGACTTCGCGGTGGAGCTCTTCGATCCGGCCGCGGTGTTGTCGCTTGGCGGCATACAGCGCGTTGTCAAACTCATTGCGCGTCTTCAGTTCGCCTACCATTTTCTCCATGCACCGGGTCTTCTGCTTCGACCTCTCCTTCATGCGCTGCGTGGAGAAGAGAGGGAGATTAGTGGGATCCCCCCGTGCAGGGCGAGGATCCAAAGCGAGAAGAAGTTTACCTTGTATATTTCAGCTTGAATGGCAGTTACTTGGTCCAGCACCTCCCACTCTTCGGCTTCCTGCCCGTCATCGACATCGTAGCCCTCCATCTCCTTCCGCCATTTCAATCGGAAGGGTGGAACGTGAGCTTTGGGGGAGGGGCGAGGAATCTCCTCGATTTCTGGTTCCGAGCTCTCTGGAGCCAGAGCTGGGATTTTCCCCTTCGCCGACTGGGGTTGGCGATCGGTGGCGACGGGCGAGTCTGGCGGGCGCGGTGGTGAGCCGAGTCCACGAGCTTGCGCCCATCATCCTTCATTGGTTTCCTGCAAGCATTTGGAGACCTTTTCAAGATACACACCTCTACGAATGATGGAGTTGTGGCGTCACAAAGGAATACCTGTGCGACGGGACATACTTCATCTTGAATTTCATACCCGAACCACTCGGGCCCGAGCCGGGAGGTTCCTTCGCCCCTGACGCAACCTTTGGGCCAGCGGACGGGCGAGGCGGAGGACTCTGTGGCTGTGCGGCCTGGGCCGGCGGCGACTTCGTTGCTGGGCGGCGGCGGCGCAGAAGCGGGACGGTATCTTCCTCTTCATCGTCCTCGTCCGAGTCCCTTGAAGCGACCTCCCTGCCTTTTTTGGCCGGAGGAGCACTCGTCGAGCCCTCAGCAGGACGCTTGCGAGGTGCCTCCTTGTGGAGCGGAGCTTCCGGGACCGGGGGAGTGGAGAAGAAGGCCTCACGCCCCTACGACATATCAAATTACATTAATTATGACTCTACATCGATAAACCGCGGTTGAGTCGAGAAGGGTCTTCTCCTTACTGCTGGAAGCAGGTATCCTAAATTGTAAGGAGCCGGACATTCCGCAGGAGTTATTTCCGAGCCCGAAGCAAAAAGCTCAACCACTCGGCTGATGATTTCCTTCTGCGTAAGGTTCTCATGGGTTTCCCGAGTGGTGTCTTGGGTCCCCGAGTACTCGAAGACGAGATGGACCCTCTCCTTGATGGGCTGGAGACAGCGTTGGGTATAGTTCCACACTACCCCAATGCCGGTCAACCCAGCAGACATGGCTTTGCGGAGAAGAGCAAGAAGTTCCTTCACTTGGCTTCCCTCGTCATCGGCGACGAGAGAAGACCAGGAGGGACGGATTGTGGGGCACTCGTCGGAGAAGGAAGGGAGGGCCGGAGGACAGTTGGCGCAATAAAACCACTCTGAGTGCCAGCCTTTGTTGGAGGTTTTCAAGCGAAGATCGAAATAAAACTTTTTGACCCCTTCCCGCAATTGGAATCCCGCGCCGCCCGCGGCCTTGGGATTGTCCTTGTTGGGATAGGGTTTGAGAAGAAAAAGGAATCTGAAAAGGTCAAAATGAGGAGCGGTCCCCAAATAGGCCTCACAGACGTGAACAAAAATTGCGATATGAAAGATGGAGTTGGGGTTCAAATGCGAGACCTCAATCCCATAGAAATGGAGCAAACCCCGGAAGAAAGAGGAGCAAGGAAGGCCGAAGCCGCGGAGGAAGAAAGATTCGAAGACCACTACGTCGTCTGGATGAGGGGTGGGGCAGGATTCGCCGGCGGCAGCACGCCAAGATACGAACCCTTCCGATGGGAGCACGCCGAGGGAGACCAGCTTCTGTAGCCTCTATTCAGTCGTGGTGGACTTCATCCACTTCTTTGCGTTCTTCGCTGCCTCGGCGGCGGTGGGGGATGGTGGAGCCATCACGATTGGAGACGGGTGGTGGCGGAGGCGACGGCGGAGAAGAACCCTAGCGGCGGAGTCTGCTGGGAGAAGCTAACTGACTGGCGCGAAAAGTGATCGAGGTGAACTAATTTCGTTCCCCTGTTCCTAATTTATCACAACGGGCAAAGTTTCGCATTATGGGCTGGGCCTTAGTCTAGCGCTGGATGCGGCCTTTCCGCGAGGGGCCCGATAATCACTCGGCCGGTCGAGTGGTTCCCCCCGAGAGGTCTGCGTTACGCGCCGACTGCCTGTCTAGGAGCGGATGAGCCTAACTGCTCGGACGAAGCGGTGTCGCGGGTTCGAGATCAAATCGAGGAAAAGCGGCATAGCGGATTCAAGATTGAAGCAAAGACAAAAAGATTACGTATGTCCAAAAGATCTTCATTAAAAAGGGCTCTTAGGCCCGATTACATATTCTCCGCGGCATAGCACATCGAGCTAAGGCTCGTCACTGGCTCGCGGAGGAGCAAAAGAAAAAGCCCCCTGGAGGGAGGGCCTCAGTAGTACCCCCCGTGCGCAAGGAGGGCTGCAACCAGTGCGTCCTTCAAGGGGAGGCGCACCTTGTGGAGTTGTGGAAACCCGTGGATCAGAACCCTAAGGGATTCTTCCGCGGTGATTTCCGCCCTCATCTGAGCAAAATCCCGCTAGAGCTCGTCTTCGAAAGCTTTGGCGGCGGCTTCCTCCACGTCCTTTGCGCGGGCCTCGTCGATCCACGTTAGGATCGTCTCCATAATGTTCGCCATTGCTCTCGAAGCGGGACGGAGGTGGAGATTTTTGGGTGTCCCCATGGAAAAGAAAACTCAACAACCCGAAAGCTGGTCGTGAAATAGTATTCCGCCCCTGGGGTTTCTTTTATACATAGAAGAAATTTAAGGGTCGCGTCTTGGAATCCGTTTCAAACACAGTAAAACCATCATGGCGATGGGACGGAAGTGGATACGAATACGGTTTCCGACGGAAGCGCGTACCGCACCGGCTGCGTGAGGAAAAGGCACAAAAACGTTTCGCCTCCCCCCTAATTGGGCTTGGGCTAAAACTGCAAAGGGCAACCCCCTTAACAGGCTTTCTTAACACGCCGCTAACGGTGGCAATGTGTTAAAATCGAGCCTAATTCGGCCTCGGTACACCCTGGAGGGCATATGACCGGCAGCGCTAAAAGTAAAAGTGTCTCACGGCATACCCCATGTTGGGTCACTAGCCAACTTCGCATGCTCGAGGTTGGGTGTTGGTGGAGCTTGGGTTCAATTTCTTGAGCTATGCCTTCTATAAGGTCGCCAGTTGTACACCGCTCCCCGGGTACAAATGCCTCTCGGCAAAATTGCATCCAATCGGTACGCCCCAAAGGGCCTATGCTGATCCTTCCTCCGGTTGGGACAGGTACCACTCGGCTGAAAGGTGTGCCCCACGCTGGGCCGAGTGCTCGCTCTTACAAGTTAAGGCCAGGCGCCTGATGTCGATATCCCTCGCAACGTTAAACTATAACATGCTGCAAGACAGAAGTTGTGGAGACGTGGCTTAAGGCATGCCCCATGATGGGCCAATCGCTGCTTTTGCATTGCTGGAGTGGGTGTCAAGTAGCCGAAATCATCTGTTGTGGCGATGTGCCCAATGGGCCGAGTAAGCTGGAGTTCGGTATTGCCGATCTAGGCATTGCTTCAACACAAAAACTTAAGATTTCTTGAGTTCTTTACAATCTCTTTTCAGATTACAGGAGGTATTGGCGGAACCAGTCGGCCGAACATTTGACTCGATCGTAAAGCACTCGGGGGCTACTGTGGACTATATGGGCCCCGGGTATCCTCTAGAAGGCCCATAAAGGAGCAGATAGGGGGCGATCCAAGTCGGCCGGTTGAAGATACGGACCACTCGGGCTACGCGTGGCTTGAGCCGCAAGGAAGTTCCTAAGGATATGATCTATCTTCATGTAATTAGCAGATCAACACATGCATTCCATGTAACTGCATACCAGAATTAGTTATCAGGGATCCCGAGATATCCTGTAACTCTATCTCCCCCTACACTATATAAAGGGAGGGGGTAGAGGCCATCGGCATCTAAGTCTCTGAAGATAGCATCATCTTGCATCTCGCATCTTGATCCACCATATAATCCCAGAACACAGGACGTAGGGTATTACCTCCTCCGTTGAGGGCCTGAACCTGTCTAACCCTGTCTTGTGTTACCATTTAATTTAGTTCTTGATTAGCGTCCCCTCGTACAAATTCATTGCCTGTGGTGACCCCCTAGTTAGTCACCTGCCGACACCCCCAATAGATCAACATCTTGCATCAAATTATCTAGAGAGAGAGCTAGAAAATCAAACACCCTTCAATTCAAACAAGATCAATTCAATATTTCTCCACATGCAATGCAAAAAGATAAGCAACATCTACACGAAAATGATGTTGGGACCATGTTTACTTACCTTGGAAACCTTAATTTGGAGCTATTAGTCTCAATTAAAAATTTTGGCAGCACCTTCCCTGCATGAACAGCTCGGCCCTTCAGTGCTACTGTACGAGCTGCTCGGGGAGGAAGAAGGGCTTAAATGCCGTGGGTGGGAAGGGGAAAGTGCATATGCAAGCGGTTCAAGGTATGAACCGCTTGCATTGAGTTACCTCTCGAAGCGGTTCGTGATATGAACCGCATGCACTAGCTTATCTTTGCAAGTGGTTCTTACTTGGAACCGCTTGTATATGCCCTTTCCCGCCAACCTCCCACCCGTTGGCCACGAACCGCTTGTGGCGATCGGGTTGCAAGCGGCTTAAAGCGAGACGCTTGTGATGGGCCGCTTTGGAAGCCCCGATCCGCAGTAGTGCGCCTTGTGTTAAACTGATGAAGGTGATTTATTGAGCTAGCTAGTCATCATGCAAAGCATGCCGCTTCAAACTGCAATAAATGTTGCTTTGCTTTTTTCCGTGAAATTATTTGCATGGATGCGATTCACGTCCTCATTTCTATTCTGATTTCCCAATGCTCAGTTTTCCCTTTACATGCTCAAGGAAATGCTTACTCTGCATAATTAATTTGCTTGTATTAGCATCTGAGTTATTCCATTGGTTCGATTAGTTGATTTTTCAATGAGCGACCAAACACTACCATAAGTTTTTTGCCTAGCTTAATGTTAGTTGTGGTTAAGAACCAAACAACATCTAACCATATCCATGTTAGTCAAGCCACATGTGTGCACTACAAGAAACCGAACTATTAACGTCGGCCTGAACGAAGCCTACGTTAAAAATTGGGTAGGCCGACGTATACACAGCATACCAAGCCACGGGGGCAGCAGGTGACGTGGAAGAAGTATTAACATCAATAAAGGTATTTACGTCGGCTTTGCCCCGGCCGAAGTAAATAATGCATTTATTTACATCGGCTTTGCCCTGGCCGACGTAAACATCTCTTTTGGGCCCTTAACCCTACCACGCGCCACTAGCTTGTGCTTTGCCCGCGCCGCTAGCTCTTCCTCACCTCCCATTGCCCGCGTCGCTGCCGCCACCGCCCCGCCGCTGCCATGCCATCGCCCCCGGCCCCACCGCCATGTCCTAGCCCTGCGTCGGCCTCGCTTCGCCGCCCGCCGCTTGCCCTGCCCCGCCGCCGTGCCTCTGCTGCCAACGCCGTCGGCCCTTCTCGCCCCTTCGCCGTGCCTCTGCGGCGCCCTCGGCAGCGCCACCGCCCTTGCCCGCTCCTCGCCGCCGCCGCGCCCCTCTGCCATGCCCGGTCCCGCCCAGCGCCAACGCTGCCGCCCTTCCTTCCCCACCACCCCTCGCCATGGCCCGCGCCGCCCCGCCCTGGCGGCTCCACTATGCTACCAACGCCGACGCCGCCTCCCCATTCCTAGCCGCTGCCGACGCCACCTCCCCTAGCCGTGCCGACGCTGCCTCCGCCTTCCTAACCGCGTTGACGCCGCCTCCCCTTTCCTAGCCGTTGCCGACGCCGCCTCCCCCTTCCTAGCCGCAGCGAGGTACATCAGTATACTCCTACTTGTTGTATTGTTGTTTTCTCCACTTTTATTTACTTTGCTACTCCATATTATAATAAGTGGTAGCATGGTACATATGTTTATTTCAATCCAATAGTGTTGGTAATGTTACTGTCAGGGATAAAATCAGCCCATTGCCATGGCCCACTCCCTGACGGTCCATTCGAAATTGACTTGCCGAGGCCCAGCTCCTGGAAGGTTCTCTAAAACCCATGTGCATCGTCTTGAGACGGTCTCTGGTGATACGATTGCATGGCGCCCAAGGCTTCGTGTTTGAGTCCGACTCGAACAGAGTTCTACACGGCTACATGAAGACCCGGACGTTGGTTTTCCGGATTGGAGCAGACGTCGTGATCCCCAAGATTAGGAGTATTCCATATCTGCCTCGGGATATATTTGGCACGTTGAGTTCATTGCGATCTCGTAGTTAGCCCGGCCCGATATTCGCTCGGTAGGTCGGTTTGCTTTGCACTATATAAACAGGGCCCCTACGGCGTGTTTAGGGGGCAAGCCGTCACCTGATCCTTGCATTACGCACTTGTACACCATAATCTCGCCGAGACTTGTTCATCTCGTCGAGCCACCTCTTGTATTCATCTGTGATATATAAGAAAGGCTGGACGTAGGGCTATTATCTCTCCTGAGAGGCCTGAACCAGGATAAAAACCCCTGTCTCCTTGTCCGCTGTTGTTCGTTCTGTTCGGCGTGTCTCCTATCTCACTCTTGAAGAACCTTAGTTGACTTGGGTCGTTGTCCCAACCGTCGACAGTTACTATTTTATTGATTCTATGGCATCAACCGTTAAGCTATGTCTGAATGGCAAGAATTCGTGATTGAGGAATTATATTTTATGCCTCTATCATCTTCCCGTCCCATATATTATTGTCATGATTTACATATGTTTTAATATAACACTTTTTTAAACCAAAGTCAACCCAACCTATACGACACCTATTTGGGAGCGACATTGAACACATTGAATTGTGATATTAGTCGCTCCCGAATTGTCCACGCTATTGGACAGCCTAGGGATGGACGGGTTAGCACGGTTTGTCGTGTCATGTTGTGTGATCTAAATGGAATTTCGGCTGTGTAACCCCGATGTTCTCCGATGCACAAGTATCATGTGTGCATTCGGAGAACATCGAGGCTACGCTGTTGAAATTTCGTTAAGATTGCACCACGTGTCATATCAAACCGTGCTAACTCATTCATCCCTGGTGGGTTTAGGACCTATCTTTGCCTAGATCTCCTGTTAGGATCATTAACTTATTTTTCATATATTGTTGCATTTACTATTAATAAAGATGGCTGAAAACCGTAGATGGATGTACGACGATTGGGATAATGGTATGAAGCACACTCATGGATGGAAAGTTAACACACAAAGTTTTCTGAATAAGATTTTCACCCCAGATCCTCCTGGCAGGGTAGCGAAGTGTCCATGTGTTAAATGTTATCTTTTTGCCCAGTGACAAAATCCGTTATGGCCGGCCACCTATGTAAATTGGGCTTCATGCCGAATTACCTCACATAGTATGAACATGGTGTCACAGGCGGTAGATGTCTCTGATGAAGATGATACTACTGATAGAGTGGATGACAGGATAGATGCGATGGTTCAGGACTTGGGTCGGAAATTTCAGAATACTCCGGAGGATGAATATGTGCGTCATGAGAATGTACCGACCATAGCAGCTGAGAAATTCTTTAGACTCTTATATGCTTCAGATAAGCCTTTACATGATGGCACTAAGGTGTGAGTCCTTTCGTTTCTAACACAACTTATAAATATAAAATCAAAGTATAGCTTCTCTCAAGGATGTTACAACGATTTGATCAAATTGATTTGTGATGTTCTCTCAGAAAACCATAAGTTGCCAAAAGATATGTGAAATCCTCTTTTTGGTCGTATGTCACTTGTATATTCAAACCCTAAAAATAAAATAAAAGGGAATTGTTATATACAAAACCTTAGTTTAAACTATTTTAAATTAGGTTTAAGCCAAAGCCCTAGCAAACCTTTTTAAAAAATTCTGGAAAAATTCCCTTAAATCCTAATGCCACTATTTAACCACCCTCCAAATTTCAAGTCCAAAGCCCAAAGCTAGCCCGTGATTCCGTAGAGTGTAGTGTTCTACTAGGAGCTCGTCGGACCCATGAAATGATGATCAAACGTGGGAGAAACAAGCCCAAACTTGAAGTATAATTATTTGAGGCCCAATCGTGCCCAAAGCCAGAAGCCCAAGTCAAAATTCGCGGATTTGCAAAAATACCAAATTTAGGGCAGTACTAAACCAATTCTGATTAGAATTTGAGCCCAACTCAAATTCTCCCCAATTAATAGGGGCCTTACTTAGATCGACTAACACACTGTATAAATACCGCAAGACCCCCCTCCTTTCTCACCTCCACAAGTCGTGCGAGCCACGGATCAAACCCTAGCCGTCAAGAAAACCTTAACCCGAGGTGGTTTTCGAGGTCAACTCCTTGTGCTTTGCCCCAACCCAAGCATAGATGCCTCCATTGCGTCGAGCTCATTGAGACGGTCCAGATGGATACCTAATTCATCGGTTTTGGTGAATATTTGCACATTTTAGAGCTCGCCGGATTTTTGTCGCCGGCGACCTCGGCGTCAGCGCCCGCCATGGCGTTCGCGCCCACCAGCAGCCACCCCCACTGGCCCGCCCGCCGCCGCCCGGCTGCGTCGCCACAACCCCCGCCGCCACGTGTCGCCCTCCACCCTAGTGCTTGAATTGACGGCCGAATCGTTCGGTTCACTAGGTTTTTGTTCGGTTAACCAAAATAAAACCGGTTTATTCTTTTCTAGATTTTCTGATTTTCTCTAAAATTTTAGGAATTATTTAAGGAGCATTCGAACTCTAAATTAGATGATTCCAGAGGCATTAAATGTCACTAGTAAGCGCGCACATGCAAGGCACGTCAGAGATAATATAACTAAGATTTATTAATTCATCTCTACCCAGTAGCAGCAACAACATAAAAAATAGACTAAAAATTTGAATAAATCAACGCCTTGTTCTTTGCAGCTTTAATTGGTAAAAACTATCGCCATAAAGTTTTTATTTTATACAAGCCAAACGATGTAGTGCTTTGTATTTATTTTTGCGATGTTTTAAATGGTTCTTCTAAACGTTCCTAAAATTTTTTTCCTTAATTTTTGGTGCTCTCTGAGGACCCCGTCGAGATGTTACAATTTTTTCAGCTTAAAATTTTTCAGTTACTTTCAACTCAAAAGAACAAGGCCCAATGCCCTTAGAAGCTCAATGTAAAATACGATAAATAGAACTATATGATAATCTGACATGACGGATGTACAAATGAGGAAGTACCCTTCTTGTCTTATGTTGTGCTAATTAGCTTTTCTTATTCTAAACCTACTGGCTATCCAACGGAACTAAAACAAATACCAGACATTTGATTAAAAATACCACAGACATTTGTACACGCAAGAAACTTTTAACATGCGAATGCCACCATGGCACCACGTGTAGTTGACAAGCTCCAATCTATGCACTGATTGACACTACCCTTACCATTTATACCGCAAATGATATTTATAATTATCTAAAAAATGTTCTCCAATAGTATGGAAGAATATGATATTTTTCTAAGCAAAATATCCATTAGAATTTAGGAAACAACATTGAATATTCCAATGGCCCCTAATCCTATTCATGAAAGTACATCATTTAAGTCCAAAAGTGTGATTTATGAATTCTTTACATATTAGAGCCAACAAATGAAAAGTTTCTTAGATAGACCATAAAAATGGTAGTAATACCCTTTGTAGAGAATATTTATTCTCTTTTCTACAATTTTTTCACCATATAAAATCAATACATTAGATTTGGAAGCTAGGAGGATCTTATAGCCATTGGCAACCTTGCCAAATCACTCCACTGATCCCTAGAGTTTCCAAGTATCTTGAATCCTTCATCTCCCATTGCTGTCAGCCTCTGATTTGCACTACATGGCAGTCTTGTCAATATCATTTGCTTGCCTCTATAATGAGCCTTCTTAATAAAAACCAGTGCCTTAAAAAATAATAATTTGACATATTTTTAAGCACCTATGCCAAAAAGATTTTCTACTAATAATTATATTGGAGACATGACTCACATTCATAGTAGTAATTGTCAAGCATTTCATAGGTTTCCATAGTGATGTTTTATTCATCTAAACCAAAAAAAAAAAGTACATTTCACATGGAATTTGAAAGGGGCAACCAGCAGCTCACATAGAAAATATCAAGCTCCTTGATATACTCAATCACCCGTGCAAATTCACAAGGACAAATATTTAGTGCTAGATTTCATAAAACATGTCAGGTACTTTCATAAAAATGACCCAATTTGTATGTGATTGATTATCACCACAATTTAATCCAATTCAGGTACTTTCAGAAGGCATTATAGAATTATAGCCGATAAGTGCTAAGTGATTAAGAAAATTTAAAGATTACACCGTCAATTAGTTCAGAATGGCAGCCCATCACACTGCATTGACAACAGTGATAGAATATTTCCCGTCCCATTCCTAAAAGGAGAGCAGTTACCATCGCACCACCAAAAGGTACAAAAAAGGATTAGCAATGTCCCTAATCCCAACTCACTTCAGTGATGTGTCCGACAAGCCTGTTAATCTCTCACAAAACACTTATAAATTAGGTACCAACGCACCAATGATTTAACAGGCAAGAGCAAAGCATCAACAACGCATCATTCGAGTCTGATTACTGATTAGAAAGACGTTGAGATTGTAGTTGGTTCTTAATTATTTTGATTCAGATAGTTATTAGCCTTTTGTAGTTAGAACTAATTTTATCTTAGTAAGATTAGTACGATGACAGATTCATATCCGTCGAGTCTTCAAAGGTTCTACTTTTCAGTTCCAACCGTAAAATTTTCATTATGAATCCAGTAAATAAACAGAGAGATTTTATGATGACAGGGCAGGCAATCCAAGTACGTACATCTGAATAAGCAGAACGACATTATCTGAAATCTGATATGAGAATCAACTCCTGGAAATGAAATCCTGTGCATCTGGATTCATGATGAACGACAACATGTATACATGATACGATCTAATGCAACGGTAAACCATATATGAATATATGATCATCGATAGCAAGAGGCATTCAGAAACAAGAATTTGGTCCCCGATCCATACCAGGAGGGAGCGGACGATGTATGCGTGCCCGGCGTGCGGCGGCAAAGAGCGGCGAGACGTTGGTCTTGAGCTCGCAGGACTCGACCACCGCCTCCCCAGCCGCCTCCTCCGGCAGCGCCACCTTCGTGCAACGAACCCCCAGGCCCGCCACCCCGACGCAGTTCGCAGCAAGCGCGAGCAGTGCGGCCTCTACCATGCCCGAAGGCTCAAAACGCAACTTCTCCTGTTAAAATGATCAGAGGCGGAGGCGGCAAGGAGTGGGCAGCGTGGGGAGGAGGAGGCGGCGGCAAAGAGGACGCAAAGCGGGTAGGAGGAGGCGGCGCTCGGAGGGCGCGGCGCGGCGCGGTGGCGACGGCGGGGCGTGCTCGGGGAGGAGGCCACAGCGGTGGGGTGGAGAAGGCAGCGTGGAGGGCGCGACGCGGCGAGGAGCAGCGACTGGGAGGCTGGGAGAAGAGGGGCGCCACTCCAGACCGGCTTTGGATCAGCAGGTGGCGGGACGTGGCTTTCTTCAGACGGTGTGGTGGAGAGGTCTGCTTCGGCGGCGGCGTGGGGAGGGGGCAGCGTGGAAAGGAGGAGGCGTGACTGGGAGGGCGCGGCGCGGCGGCGGCGCAGGGAGGAGTGGCGACGGCGGGGATGGGGCGGCGGCGCTGGGAGGGCGCGGCACGGCGGCGGCGGGGAGGGGCCGACGTGGTGGTAGGTGCGGCGTCGAAAAGCAGCGGCCGACGCGGCTGGATCCACGCCGGGAGGAGGTGGCGGCGGTGGGGAGAGGGAGGGGGCACCGGAGAGGGAGAGGGAAGTGGCGGTGGCGGCGGGAGGCGAGAGGCGAAGCAACGAAAGAAGGGCACTGCGCGGTGATGAGGGAAGGGAGGATCGAGGATGAAAGAGGAGGTGGCGGTTGGGGTTGCGCACTTGCGCATCGTGCCTGCGAAGGTGCAACCGCGTGCAAGGATCCAATTGCAAAATTCAGCCCTCGGATCAGAGGAATAGACGGTGAAGATGGAGTGTGTCTGCCGGGCAATTAGAGAACTGATGCTTTTAAAGAAGTAGAGATAAATAGCCAAGAATTTTATATATTTATTTGAGGTATATGTTCTGTTAATAATTTTTCTGTTCTTATGCAATTGTATCTACGTGTAGATCGTCCGTGTTCCCGCTGTTCGGCGTTTTCATAGGACCTTTCCGAAGGAGGACCCCAAGAGCCAGAGTTCTACCAAGGCAAGATAGATTGCATGTTCCTCTCCTATTTTGCAAAAATCACCCGTTTAATTGTTTTACTTAATTTTCTCATGCATGAAATGATGGGAATGGTTAGAGTCCTATTTATTCACACTGCGTCATCTACCCTATGAATTTAGCCATTTATTGCTGCCTTAGTTATCTTCCTGGCCTATCCTTGTGCATAGATGCTAGTGCTCGTGGGTTATTAGTTGTTAGGTTATTCACTTATTTATCTTGTGACTTGGTATGATTGGAGGTGCTGAGTTACTTTAATAACCTAATCAACTAAAACCTAGTGGCTTGAGTTGGCTAAAGGTGGCAAGTCGGGTAGTTTTGTGGAATGAGGATTGTGGTGGAGGTAGTCACCTTGGTCTAAGGACCCTTGACGTGTGCTTATCCGGCCAAACCATACAAGCGTAACCATAAGTGCTAGCTCTAGCATGTTAGTTAGCATGTGCTAGTCCTGGCTTAGTAGTTAGGGAAAACTGTTAACACACTTTACTTTGAAAAGATCGGGCTACGGTCCATCGGCTCAAGAGGGGGGCCCGAGTTGTCGAAACCTTAGAGGGGGTATCATTGTTAACAGAAGGAACTATTGAATCGTCTTGTATCGTTACTTGGTATGGGCTCCAAAGGAAGAGTAAAGATGCAAAAGTATCACTAGGCTTATGGGTAAAGTGTGCTACACTCTGCAAAGGTTAAACTATCATGATAGCAGTTCCTACGGTCATGGGAGGGGAGAAATGTCATACATGGTAGTCTCATGTGTTATTAATTAATCTGATGGGTTGGTTTTGTTTGAGTTATTCGAGACGTGCAGTTTTGCAGAGGGGCTTTGGAAGCCGAACTCTGTGTTACTTTGGGAATCTATTCATCTTTGTTAATTTCTCAATAAATGCTTTTACAACACTTTAATTAATTGGATAGAATAGGTGTTTATGCAAATTAGCCATCCTGTTCTTGTTTATATCCTTGCATTCATTATAAGGATTCTTGCAGGGTAGCCGTGTACTCACTATACAAACCACGGATATATCTTTGTTCAGGAAAAGACTCGGGTTCGGTGTGCCTACAGGATCAGGAGGATTCTGTACCGGATTTCGATCAAGATTAGCCTTCGCTCAAGGGTCGGATTAGAGAGCATCGTCATATCTTATTCCGCTGTATTTATTTAAATTTCTGCAACTCTGAACTATATTTATGGTCTTATTCAAACATTATAATAAGTGGTTGTGCTACAATTACTTTTGCATTAATATGTTATTTTCTTAGTTAATTGTGATTGTGTTGTGATGCTCGACAATTGTCGCTCATGAGTTGCTAGCATTGATCTCTAGGACTAGCAATTGACCATGAGTGCACCTCGGTGAAGCTGGGGTTGTGACAAGATATGTACTACTCGAAGAAGATTTTGGCTGGTTTAGGGATGCCTTATGAGGAGATAGATGTGTGCATTAACAATTGTATGTTTTTTGGAAGAATAATGCTGCAAAGAAAAACTGTTTAGTTTTTGGGCAGTCTAGGTTTTTACAAACAATTGATGTAGAGGGGAATGTAGTGACAAGTGATACACCAGTGAAGGTTCTACGTTTCATTCCTATAACACCGAGGCTACAATGATTGTACCTATGTGAGGAGACTGCCCAACACATGAGGTGGCATATGGAAAGAGTACGATTTAACGAAGGTTTCATGTGTCATCCATTCGATGGCGAGGCATGAAAGACATTGGACCGGCATGACGAAGATTTTGCCAAAGACCCAAGAAATGTTCAGATCGGGTTAGCAACTGACGAGTTCTCTCCTTTCAATATGAATGTTGCGTCATACTCATGTTGGCCTATGTTCTCAATTCCGTACAATCTTTCACCTTTGATGTGCATGAAGGACGAGTATGTGTTCTTATCCCATGTCATACCGGGACCAGAGCATCTTAGAAAGCAATTAAATATCTTTATGCAATCTTTGATCGATGAGCTTGTACAGTTGTGAATAGGGGTCCCAACTTATGATAAGAGTAGAAAACAAAACTTCAACATGCGTGTTCCCTATATCTGGTCCGTCCATGATTTTCATGCATATGACATGTTTTCGGGATAGAGCACGCATGGCATAATGTCTTGTCCAATATGCATGAATAACACTGATGCGTTCCGTTTGGAACATGGTCGCAAGTTTTGATTCTTCGATTGCCACCATAGCTTCTTGCCTCCTTCTCATGAATTTAGAAGACAAACAAACGTATTTCATAAAGAAATGGTAATCACAAAGAACCCGTCCAAACGTTTGAAAGGATCCGATATTGTAAACTGGCATCGTTAGCTAATTCCAACGGAAGATGGTTATGAAGTGTTTAAAAAGTCACACAACTGAGCTAACATATCTGGTATCTGGTTTTTTCCAAATGCAATGTCTCTAATCCTAATGTTGATGTTATGCACCAGGAACGTAATGTTGCTGAAAGCATTATCAGCTTGTGTTTTGATTTCAAAGACAAGACCAAAGATAATGTGGCGGCTCGAAGAGACATGGCTGATATTTCCAGTCGACCCTCCCTTGAGGTGAGAGAGGACCCAACAGAAAAACAAGCAAGCCACACGCCCCTTATTGTCTTAAGAGCTCCGAAAAATATCAAGTTTCCAGATGGTTATGCGGTGAATCTAAAATGTGCGGTAAGCATCGAGTCAGGTAAACTGAATTGCCTGAAAAGTGATGATTATCATGTAATAATGGAAAGATTAGTTCCTGTAATGTTCCATGTATACTTTCCTAATGACGTGTGGATAATTTTGGCTAAGCTTAGTTATTTCTACTAGCAAATTTGTTCGAAGGAAATTAAGAAAACTATGATGTAAAAGTTGAAGAAAGCCATACCTATGCTAATATGCAAAATGGAGAAGATATTTCCGCTAGGGTTCATGAATGCAATGCAATATTTGTTGGTGCATCTACCATATGAAGCAGAGATTGGTGGTCCTGTACAATACCGATGGATGTACCTAATAGAATGAAACTTTAAAAAATTAGGTCTACTGTGGGTAACAAAGCTCGAGTTGAAGGTTGCATCGCAGAGGCGTTCTTTCTCAAAGAGATTTTGTACTTCTCTGCTACATATCTATCAGATGAGCACAATGTCTATACCCATATGCCGAGATACCGAACGTTGGATTACACACATGGCTTTGATCTTGTTGTATTCCGAGGACATTGACACACCATTGGTACTAGTTCAATTCAAGAGTTGTCCCACGAAGAGTGGAATGAAGCACTACTCTATTTGTACACAGACATTCTAGAAATGGAACAATATTTAACGTTAGTATCCAATACAATAATTTCTAATTTGTTTTTGACGTTAGCTCCTAACTTGATGAAATAAAATGTAGATTGTTTGATCAAGAAAATTGAAATTCGACGAGACAACCTACAAATACTCGACTCAATAATTTGCGACGTACTGGCTTACGTGGTGATCCTAATTTCATGACTTGGTTTCGTCAACATGTATATTTCTTATCACGTTAAAATTTCAATAATCTAAATGCAACTATTATATCATTACTATTACAATATTTGCAATGTATGCTTGATGCCACTGTCCATAAGGACCTTCGACAGCTATCACATGGTTGCACTACAACAAAAATGTTTGGGTGTTAGGATGTGAATGGATTTCGCTTTCGTACCGTGGCATTAGAAACGAGTCGTTCTCTTGGCGCCACGGTTAATAGTGGAGTTGTCACTACCGCACAACGTGCATATGGTCGAGAGAGAATACAATGTTATTTTTCGAAACATAGTGGAGATTAAGTTTGGCGGTCGAAAAGATTTGAAGGTAGCTTTCTTCTATTGTGATTGGTTTAACGACAAAACATGGATTCGACGAAAAAAAAATCTTGGCTTGATAGAAGTGAGACATAAATCACGCCTTGGAGGTCACAACTCATTCGTACTTGCTCACCATGTTGAGCAGGTGTACTACATTCCATATCCATGCCGAAAGGAAAGTTTAAAACCTTGGTGGGTTGTATAAGTGAATCCTCCTGGTCGCTTGTACACTGCTGGAAATGTCGAGCATATTGAAAGAGGACTCCATAACATGGATGACTTAGCCTACCAAGAATATGATTTGCCAGCCTCATTTGAGGTAGACATTGGGTCCGCACTTTATGAATTAGTGGGCGATACAACAGATGTTATTGTGGAAAATGTTAGAAGGAAAAAGCGACGTCGTGCTTATGCCTCTCAAGATGTTACAGAAACGAGACAATATAGAGCCGGTGTACATGAACCTGTGGACGATGATTACTTCTAAAAAGTACAAATGTTACACATATTTCTTTATCTTTTTTTTATGTTTTACACATGTTTATTTACTAATTTATAGAGTTTATAAAACAGGATGATATCATTTTTCCGTCACATTGGAAAATATAAAAGAAAGGATGGGTCTTCATCGAGTCATCAAGAATTACTTTTTAGAGGATCCAGTTATCAGCAGAGCAGACAGAGACAGTTTAAGAGGTGCCTAGAGTAGGTCGTTCAGGAGGTGCCTAGAGGAGGTCACTCTACAGGAGTTCGAGAGGTACTAATTTTAATTGTGCTATCTTTTATTTTTTAATATGCATGTTCTAATTTTTTATCAATTAATTCTCAGGAGGCCAGAGAGCATAGCGAATTCGTGGAGGAGGCTGTGGAGGCGTGGGGAGGCTGCGGAGGAGGCTGAGGGAGGTGGGAGGCTATGGAGGAGGCTGAGGGAGGGGACGAGGCAGAGGAGGATAGTGCGGAGGGGGGAGAAGAGGAGGAAGACACTAGTGCTGAGGTGGGATGTATAGATATTTGGGAAATATTAATAATAAAACGGAATTCAGTTAATATTCTATTTTTGTTTCAGGTATAGAGATACAAATCAGATTCCCCCGGTAGCAGTTCCTCAAGCACGTAGAGTTATCTTGTCACATGGTGATTGGTAAGTAAGCATTCTACTGTTTGAACATCAAATATTTACTAGAGTTTTCACAAGTTGTATAATGTACACTATTTACAGGCAATGGATTGATGTAGAATGGACAGGTACAAGCAGTATAAGGCAAGTGAATGTTACGCTGGGTTCTCTTTTGCGTTACCATTATCCTGGCCTAGTGGTGATCAATGGTGTAACGCTGCCAACCTTTAAGTGGGCTCATTATAAGGTTACTACATATGGGATGCATGGGACTGTTGCCTAACGAGTGTGGGTGGACTTTTGGGTAATTCTCTAAATTTTTTGTTCGCATTAAATATTGTTATATACAATTAATGTCTAACTAATTTATCCGTTTCCCATGAAGGAGAGATACCGTTTGCCAAGTGATCAGGAGCAGTCTCTCCAAAAGAAGGTAAGATATGTTTTTGAGAACGCAGCAACCAGGACAGTTAAGGAGATGATGTACCAGGCTCGTATTCAGGTGGTGAGCTTGTATTATAAGAGGATGCTAAAGATGTGAGTAAGAAGCTTGATGCATCAAAAATCTACCTTCGCGAAAATCAGTACCGATGGTTAGAAGTTATGTTGCTTTGGTTCAACAAATGCCCCGAAGCATGGCATGCTCTTAACCAATATTGGGCTTCACCGGACTTTGCTCAGAATTCAAACAAGAAGAGGGGTAATAGGGAGGCAGTCCCGAGGGTATCTCAGTGATACGGAGCCGATGGACATCTTCGTCTTGCGCGACGTATGGTAAGTTTCTTACAGTAGCATATGGGTATTTATAAGTTTCACTGTCGATATTTGATTAGCTTAGTTTACAAATGTTGACTAATGTTGCTCTTTGTTGTTAAATATAGGAAGCTCAAAGTGGGGTCCCGACCAACTGAGGTTGAAACTTATATTAGAGGTCACCTTTTTTTTGATCCAACACAACCAGTCTAGTTATGCAGTGACAAGGCGACACAGAACTTGGTTAGTAGAATTATTTTCTAACTGAAGTGAATTTTCTATTGTATCTTTATGCATTTATATGTTGTGCAGGCTTCTTATGGGCAAGTGATGGCCGATGCTCACGGGCCTGACTATGACTGGAGAAGACAAGATGTCGATCCTGTCGCTCTATATAGTAGTGGTGGTGGCAAGAAACATGGCTGGTTCTCCATGTTTAATGGCGTATAGTAGCGTTGTCTTAAGTTCGGCAAGATACTCGGCTTCTTCGCAAGGTAGTGGGTCGAGCGTTCGTGAAACCCAACTACTACAGAAGCTGTTGAGGCAACAAGCTGCACAACAAGCTGCGCGCGAGGCCCAACTACAGGAGCAGTTGAGACAACAACAAAAATACTTTGTTCCATGGCAGGCAGAATAACAAGCAGCTATACAGGTAAGTAATCATTGAAGCTTGTTCATTTCAAAATATTGTTCATTTCTATTTCCAATTCATAAAAATTGCTAAATGTAACTCCATATTCATGTGAACTGCAAAATTATGGTTGCCATTGTTCCCTTGTTATGAATTAATGAATTATATATATTACTGCTTCACATTAATGAAATAGTCCAATTATTATTCATTTCTTCCATTGTTAACATAATACCTGCAAATCGTTAAAACTTTTTCAATTCTGTTCCAAATTCATGAAAATTGACAAATTTTGCTTTATATTCATGCAAACTGAAAAATTATGATCAACTTGGGTCACATGTTATGAATTCTTTAATACTGCTTAAAATTCATGTAAATAATCTAATTTTTTCATACTTTAATCTATTAAATGCAAATCACTCTTTTGAACTTTGAATTGTCAAAATTATTTGTTGCCATATATGACACAACAGTTTGGAACGCCATTAAGCCTTCCTCCATTCCGGCCTCTACCTATATTTACACAACAATCTCCTATCATGGTACGTATCAAACTTAGACTTTTGTACATGTGTATGATTGTGTAATCTAAAAATTCTAATATCGCATTGTAATTTAAGGTTCGGTGGCTCTTTTAGATGGCAATGTTGGAGTTGCTTCTTCTTCGAGGACTCCGCTGACCGTTGAAGACTTTCTTGCCTCAGGAGGCGATGCTGGTACCGGACATCAGTTTAATAATACTCCTCCAGGTTAATGTTGTGACTATCTTTTCATCTATAGTGTTGAATGTCATTTGGATTGATGAAACATGTGTTGGAAACATGTGTTGAACGTACACTTGATATGCTAAGAACATTGTTGAACATGTGTTGAATGTCTATGCAAACTTGTGTCGACCGTCGTTTAAATTATATGTATGACAATTTAGTTGATAGAAAATGTGATGATTGCTCTATGTGTCGAACATTGTTTGGATTGTGTCTTGAGATTATAAAATTGATATAAAACTGCTTGTATTGGATGTTGTTCGATTTTTACTGAAAATTGATAATTTGGGTGAAAATGCGGCTGTTTTGGCAGCCAGCATTACTCCTGTATTTACGTCGGCTAGCCGACGCAAATATTGGAAGGGCCACATGGCGCAGCCCTGCCGTCGGCCCTGTATTTATGTCGGCCAGCTTGGCCAACGCAAATACTTGAAGGGCCACGTGGCGCAGACGTGCCGTGCCGTCGGCTAAATGAGCGTCCCAGGGTGACGACCCTCCCCGACAGCAAATATTTACGTCATACGCGAGGCCGACGTAAATAGGCCCTATTTACGTCGGTCGCCGACGTAAATATGCCTATTTACGTCGCTTTGTTGTTATTTACGTTGGCTTTTGATTTACGTCGGATTCTTGTAGTGGTGGCATGTAGCTAACCTTAGACGTGGCAACCATAGGCTTGAACCAAAAGGCCCTAATACTCCCTCCATCCCATTATACAAGGCGCAACTTGAAAAGTTATAGAGAACAAAAAGAACTATTTCAATCAGCACGCGTCCAACGCCATGTAGTGCGGCCCATGCGTACAGCGTCATGTAGCCCAATTGTTTTTTTCCGCCAGCGCGCGCTACGTCCATGCTAACAGCCCCATGGTGAAATAGTGAATAAGTTATCGTGAATAAATTATTGTAATCCTAAGCTAGAGACAAAGGGTTTTTAAAAGCATGTAAATGGTTCAAATATATCTTTGTGCATATATTGCAGGAAAAAAGCAAGATCTACACACTACTGCGGATCAGGGCTTCCAAAGCGGCTCATCACAAGCGGTTCGCTTTAACCCGCTTGTGACCCGATCGCCACAAGCGGTTCGTGGCCAACGGGTGGAAGGGTGGCGGGAAAGGGCATATGCAAGCGGTTGGTTATACAAACCGCTTGCAGAGATAGCACACTGTAAGCGGTTCGCATCACCAACCGCTTGAAGTACTCTGTAAGCTGTTCGTGATAAGAACCGCTTACAGTGTGCTATCTCTGCAAGCGGTTTGTATCACGAACCGCTTGCACATGCCCTTTCCCTTCCCGCCCACTGCATTTAACCCCTTCTTCCTCCTCGAGCAGCTCAAGCAGTGATAATCGACGGCCGAGCTGTTCATCTGATGGAGGTGCTGCCAAAATTTTTAATTGAGGCTAATAGCTCCAAATTAAGGTTTCCAAGGTAAGTAAACATGGTCTCAACATCATTTTCATGTGGATGTTGCTTATCTTTTTGCATTGGATGTGGAGAAATATTAAATAATCTTGTTTGAATTTAAGGGTGTTTGTTTTGCTATAGCTCTCTCTCTCTCTCTCTCTCTAGATAATTTGAGACAAGATGTAGATCTATTGGGGGTTTTAAGTCTCATATTAGTTTTGTATCTTTTTTGATGATGTATAAGATGTTGAAATTAGTTGGTAGGGGTGATTATTTGTTTTAGAGAGCTAGATCTAGCTTGGTGCCTTAGCTAGCTCTCTCTTCTAGATCTTTTGAGGCAATGTGGTGATCTATTAGATGGTTTTAGTTTCACATTAGTTTAAAATAGTAGGTAGGGTGATTATTTCATTTGCTATAGAGCTAAATAGATCTAGGTTTTTTGCTAAGTTGGTAATAAATTTTTTTTGTGTATGAAATGTAATTAAAAATATTTTTGAAAAAAGTTTTTAAATTTGTGAGATTTAGTTGGTTTAGCTATAAAAATCAAGAAAGTTTAGAGGTAATTAAAAATATAACAATTAGTTATTTCGAGTTAAATATTTCAATTTGAAAAATATAATAAGTGTTTTTATTAATTTAATTGGTGCAGATGAACCGGCAATGGATGTATGCGGATCGTCGGACAAGAGAGTTCATCGATGGCGTGAATGCTTTTCTCGATGTCGTATTTCGAGACTTGCCTCCAGCAAGCTTCGTACGGTGTCCGTGCGTAGATTGCAGGAACAAGAAAGAGCACTCAATGCGAGGATGGATACAGGGCCACTTGTTGATGAGAGGTTTCATGCCGAACTATACATGTTGGACTCACCATGACGAAGTAGAGCATACCAACATAGAAGACGAAGTAGAAGCCGATGAAGAGGAAGTGACATATGATGGTATGCCGGACGCGACGACATACGAGGACGTAGAAGATACACAAGGTGATCAGTTTGGTGTGGATGATGACTGGACTGATGTTGCGGACGCAGAGGGAGATATCACAGAGGACAAACAATATAGGAAGTATCGTGGATTGTTGGAGGACCAGAGAACTCTTTGTACCCAAATTAGGGTCAGGGCACAAGAAGCTACGACTACATCGGAGCTCATGCAATGGAAGGCTGTGAATGGTGTGTCAGATAAGGGTTTCGATGGGTTGCTGTCACTCATAAAGAAGTTGCTCCCGGAAGATAACACCCTACCAGAATCCACGTATCAAGCCAAACTGGTCTTGTGTCCCTTAGGATTGAAAGTACGGAAGATACATGCATGTCGCAACGACTGTGTCCTATATCGCGGTGAATATGCCGACTTGGATGCCTCCAGTGTGCAAAGAACCCCGGTATAAGACGAAGCGTGACGATCCAGGTGATGTAGATAGGGTGTGTGTGAAGAAGAGAGCACCGGCAAAAGCGTTGTGGTATTTTCCTCAGATTCCAAGGCTGGAGCGTATGTTTGCAAACAAAGCGCATGCGAAGATGATGCGTTGGCACAAAGATGAGCGTAAGGTCAACGGAATGCTTAGGCATCCGGCAGATGGCTCGCAGTGGAGGATGGTCGATCGGAAGTACAAAAACTTCGCAGACGAGGTCAGAAACATAAGGTTCGGTTTGAGTACCGATGGAATGAATCCTTTCGAAGACATGAGCAGCAGCCATAGCACCTGGCCAGTCACACTATGTGTGTATAATATTTCTCAATGGTTGTGCATGGAGAGAAAGTACATAATGATGCCTTTGTTGATCCAAGACCCCAAGCAACCCGAAAATGATATCGATGTCTACCTGAAACCTTTGGTAGAAGATCTCCAAACGTTATGGAACGGTGTAAAGGTCTGGGACGAATACAAAAGGGAGTATTTCAACCTACGTGTAATGTTATTTGTAACAATCAACGACTGGCCAGCGCTTGGTAACCTGTCTGGCCTAACTGGCAAAGGCTTCAAAGCGTGTGTACAGTGTTTGGATCAAAACGATGGCATGTACATAAAAGGCTCTCAGAAGATGGTGTACATGGGGCATCACAGGTTTCTTGTTCGGAGCCATGCATTGCGGAAGAAACGCAGGGAATTTAACGGGGAGAAAGAACATCGTTCCCAGCCGAGGCATCGAAGTGGCAAGCAGGTGTTTGCTATGGTGAAGGATCTGAAGGTAGTTTTTGAAAAGGGTCCGGGAAGCAAATCATGTTTAATGATGAGGATGGCCATGCACCCATATGGAAGAAGAAGTTAATATTTTGGGACTTGCCTTACTGGGAAGATTTGGATGTTCGCCACACACTGGACTTCATGCACATCACCAAGAACGCCTCAGGCGAAGCTTCCTAGGCTATATAGATCTGCACGAGAAATCGAAGATACAAAGGAGTGCTCGAACGACCTTGAAGTCCGGTATCGTGAAAGACCTACACACCAAAAAAGAGGTACGGAACAACTGTACCACGGCCAATGAAGTTATACTCTAAGCAAAGAAGAGAAAAAAAGCGTGATAGAGTGTCTTAGCAGTGTGAAGGTCCCTTCCAGATAATCGTCGAACGTAAAGAGATTCCTAAATATGAAAGAGAATAAAATTGTACATCTAAAATCCCATGACTGTCTTGTGCTGATGACACAGTTGCTCCCTATGGTTTTGAGAGGTGTACTGCCCGAGTGGGTAAGGGGGACAATCACAAAGCTGTGTTCATTTTTCAACACTGTTTCCCAAAAGGTCGTCGATCCAAAAAAACTGGGTAAGTTGCAGACTGACGTGGTATAAAGTGTGGTTAGCCTCGAGATGATATTTCCTCCTGCCTTTTTTGATATCATGGTTCATCTCACTGTTCATCTAAGCAAAGAGATAGGTATTCTTGAGCCCGTTTATCTCCACAGCATGTTCCCTTTCGAGAGGTACATGAGCGTATTAAAGAAGTATGTACGAACCGTTCTCGCCGAAGCATGCATTGCCGAGGGTTATGTGACAGAGGAGATGGTCGAGTTCTGTGTGGACTACATTGATGATCTAGACCCCATCGGCGTCCCTATATCACGCCATGAGGGCAAGCTACGAGGTAAAGGGACACTTGGAAGAAAAGTAGTTGCATGCAACGATCTTCAGACTGATACGTGAATAACACTGAGACACATGGATTCTTTCGACGCATGGTTACAAAACCATATCCTTAAGAGTAAGACCAACAATGAACAGTTGCAACGCCTGGCTCGGGGACCATCCGTTGAAATTGTGAGATGGCAGGGGTACGAGATAAATGGTTACACATTCTACACGAGATCACAAGATAACAATAGCACAAACCAGAATAGCGGTGTCCGTATAGAAGCCGCCGACAATAGAGACAGGGTGGACACATATTATGGATTCATAGAAGAGATATGGGAGCTCGACTATGGTCCTTTGAAGGTCCCATTGTTTAAGTGCCAATGGGTAAAACTAAACGCAGACGACGTGAATGTCGACAAATACGGCATGACTACTGTCGACCTCCAAGAAGTCGGCTACTTGAGAGAACCATTTGTTCTCGCGAACGAGGTGAGACAGGTCTTCTACGTATTGGACATGTCAAGCAGACCAAAGAAAAATCAAATCAAAGACAAGAAGAAGGAATAGCCAAAGTGACATGTGGTTTTCCAAGGCAAAGGAAGGATTGTTGGAGTAGAGGACGTTACTGACGAGGAAGAGTACGATCAGTTCGATGAGATCCCTCCATTTGCAGTAGATGTTGACATAAGCATCCTGGATGACACAGGCATGGATGCTCCGCACATACGCCGCGATCACGATGAAGGAAGAATTGTAAAGACAAAAAATATAAATGATTAGGATGACCCTTATTATGTGGTCATATTAAATATATTATGTGGTTGTATGAACTATGTTATCATGTAATAGCATTTTTAAGAATTTATAAGGTGGAAGCAATATTTTTGGAAAGAATAATGGCCACATATTTAGAAATAAAAGTAATGCCAAAAAATATTTTTTAGTATTTTCGAAAAGAATAATGGGCTAAGTACATATGTATAAATGAAGGTAAAGCCAAAAAATAATTTTTAGTATTTTTGAAAAGAATAATGGCCACATATTTGAAATAAAAGTAATAGATGAAATATTTTTACAATTTTTGAAAAGAATATTGGGCTAATACATATTTAGAAATGAAAGTAATGCCAAAAATATTTTTTAGTATTTTGAAAAGAATAATGGCCTAAGTACATATTAGAAATGAAAGTAATGTAAAAAAATATTTTTTAGTATTTTTGTAAAGAATAATGGGTTAAGCACATATTTAGAAATGAAAGTAATGTAAAAAAATATTTTTTTGTATTTTTGGAACAAAATAATGGGCTTAGTAAATATTTCTAAAAAAATAAAAGGCAAGGGGGCGCAAGCGGGGCTCGAACCCGCGACTAGCACGGGGAGCCCGCACTTAAACGCCACGCGCTAGCCAAGTGAGAGGAAGTTTCATTTCAACGTGAGAAGGGCGCAATACCTTTTTAAACGTTATCGATAGAGTGGTACGCCCCAAACCTCGCCACGTGTGATGGCCCTACTTCTACAAGCGGTTCGTCCTACCAACCGCTTGTAGAAGTGACCTCTACAAGCGGTTTGTATCACCAACCGCTTGCAGAGGCCTTTACTGTTTCGCGGACGAAATTTTGAAATTTTAATGTGGCGCTACCCGGCTTCTACAAATGGTTCGTTCTACAAACCGCTTGTAAAAGTATTCTCTACAGGCGGTTAAAACTACAAACCGCTTGTAGAGGTATTTTCACAAGCGGTTTGTAATACAAACCGCTTCTAGAGAGGTGTATTATATAACTCCTCTTCCTCGCTCTTTCCTTTCCACCCAAATTTTTCTAAGTCCCAAAGCCATCACCGCCGTCCTACTCGACGACGTCGCCTACACCGCCACCACGCCGCCCTCGCCACCGCACCATCGTCCTCGACGCCGTCACCTACACCTCCGCGCCGCCTCCCTGACACTCCGCTCACTCATTGCCGAAAGCATCACAAGACTCGCCGTCGAGCACAGCGCAGGCCGGCTCTGCCCACCCTGCCGTCGAGCCCCTTCGCCGGCGAGCCCCTCGGTCCCGTTCGCCGTGGACATTCTCCCCGCCGATTTGAAGACAATGGGCCGAGGTATCGAGCCCCTCTCTTTCTCCTCACCCCCCTGCTCTATGATGCACACATGTTGTTCGACGGAATGCGCACCACAGTGATCAGCTAACGCTAACTCCTCCAATGGCGCCACTGTCTCCAGTGGCCACCGTCCTCCTAGCTAGTCGCCACTGTCTTCTCCGAAGGCCACATTCAAGGCCGCCGGCTCGCCAGAAGTTGTGCGGCTTGGGCAAGGGGAAGGGTAGGGGGCCATTTTGAAAGAGATGAAAGAGAAGGGAAGAAAGAAGTGGAAGGAGAAGGAAGGTGAGGAGAAAGGAGGTAGGGTAGAAAAGCTAGGGTTCAGTTCTCCACCTTTGGGTAACGAACTAAGCATCCTCTCCCGGCAATTAGCCATTATTCTAGTTGTTTAGGTTAGGTATGGAAGGGATTTCGGAGCTTTAGGGGTTGAAATTGCATTTCGACAATGAATTTATATATATGCAGTAGCTTGCAACTGCATTTTTGGGAACTTCTAGTAGTAGCGGGAGGATGGTCATGTAGAATAAATTGTAGTTCATGTCCTTGGCTTTCCAACGAGTCCTAAAATGTGAAAATCGGCCAAGCGGTTTGGGTGTTATGGCCAAGCTAGTGTGTTGTTGCCAATTGGAAGCGTGTTATATGGCGATCTGGGAACGCGCCGCCGCCGCCACCGTCGAGCACCCTCGCCGCCGTCTAGCTCCGCGCGGCCGCACCTCTCCGTCGTTGAGCATCGCGCCGCGGCCCCTTCCCAGACGCTCCCCCTCGCAAATTCTTTCCCTCTTTGTCCAGTGGACCGATTTGGTTATTTCTGGGGGATTAGCCTTCGAGCTAGAGGCCGTTTGACCTAATCTGGATGCACTGTGTTTTGCCTCTGTTAATTGTTCGATGATGATTGCCTAGATTTGAGGCTTACTTAATCTATTTATTAAAGGAATCTGCTATACCTAGATAAGTACTGCTCTTAGCTTTCTCTATGGTTGCTCTCTGTGTTTGGTTAAGCACCTGGGAGTTAGTGCAAGGCAGTTCAGCTGCTGTTCGCTTGATCCAAAGGGTCGTTTGGGGTCCGCCGAACTGTTTTATTAATCTTTTATTACTCCGGTGCACACTGACTTTGTTTGTCATGTACATAGAGCAGTGATTACCTTTTGAGCTTGAGTAGTACTAATCTTTGGTTGCAATCCTAAAATTTTCAGATTAGATAACCTCTGATATGTATTGCCCAAATACGGTTGGATGGCTAATTTAATTAGCAACCCCTGTTTGCAATCTGAGAACAACTTTCCTAATAAAACCTTGAGTTGTTTGCTGGTTTTATTACTATTGGCAGCATTGAATCTGTTTGAGAATATCATGTATTTATATGTCTTCTTGATCATATTTTGCAACAACATGCTAATTTTGCAACAACATTAGGTGTCAAGAAATATTGTATTCAAATATTGTATTCAGGCCGGCACGACCCAAATTCTTTCATGCCATGATATGCTTTAGGTGTCGAGAAGTATTGTATTCAAATATTGTACGTTTTGATGGGTGTCGAGATGGATGACATCTAAGAGATGTATATGTTGTATTCAAATATTGTATTCAAATGTTGTATTCAAATAAAAAGAGATATATATGTTGTATTAAATGTTCTATTATTTCGCGTGCATGCATAGCGATAGATGGCGCACTCCGGACACGATGATCTTGATTTCGATGCGGGAAATGATTTTCTACTTAACGAAATCGCGATGGTAAAAAATATACAAAATTTTGTATATTTTTTAATGTTTCAAGAGTAAAATGCAAAATATTACTATGCAAAAATTAGGATAAATCTTATAAAACTATGAGAAAATAATCAAATTTTTTATGATTTTATGTTTTTATGATCTTCCCATAGTTTTATAAGATTTTTTTCCTTTTTTTATGATATTTCTAAATATTGTATACTTGTTTTTGAATGTTTTAATGACTTTCTAAAATTTATAGTTTTTTCTTTTTTTTAGATTTTTAAAGATTTTTTCTAAATTGTTTTGAGTTTGGGGACCTGGATGACACCCCCTGCCAAGTTTAGGGACCTGGATGACACCCGGTGCCAAGTTCAGGGACCCGAATAGCTGGTTTTCTGAGTTCGGGGACCGGAATGACACCCCGTGCCAAGTTCAGGGACCCGAATAGCTGGTTTTCTGAGTTCGGGGACCGGGATGACACCCCCTGCCAAGTTCGAGGGCCGCCGATGCATTTTACTCGTTTTCTAGTATACTTAGGAGCCCTTAACATTTTGTCAACTTCGTTAAACTTTAACCCGATCGTAGAAAGGAAATTAGCACCATTAGATGAAAATGAGAATTTTCATAAATAAACGATTAAGTTAATTCTAGGGTAATTGCTTGTTTAAGTAACTAATAAATTAGACTCCAAATATTCCTTAGAAAATATATTAGATGAGAAAGTGCCTCAATGAATCTAGGATTATTCAAAATAACATTTACACTTATAGACATATAAGTATTTATGTATATACTCATTGGAATACTTTATTTCTGGACATCAGCCATTAACTAGATCCTTCCTTATTATTTTATTTGGAAACTGGCTTTAGAAAATAGGTTAATAATGATTACAACTTAGGTTTATCTCCTTATTCAGAAACATTTAGTATAATGTGAACTCCAATACCCTATCTTGTACGTAGGTTGATTTCCGAATCTCTGTCATGAGTGTGTCACCTTAAAAACCCTAATCGCTCCTTGATGATCTAATCGTACGAGGTTGTATTTTGGGGTTAGCAAACTATTATGTAATTGTAATACTATTTATTATTGTACTTAGGTTCGCTAATCGAACTTAGGTATTTATGTCGACGGTTTGACCTAGATCGCGCATGCATCATGTTTTTCTTTGCATTAGCAAGTAATTCTTGGTTTGTTGGTATGATTAGATGTAGGCGATCCCGAGGGAAGATTTGGGGACGCCGAAGAGGACCACCTACCGGGTCAAGGCGAGTTAACACTTACTATTTAGATGTGATCCGTATTAGGGAGAGATAGCGACTTTCCCTTGTCCGGATTAACATCACTAATATCATGCTCATTACCCAGTTTTCCTTAAACTATGTTGCTTAATTATTAAAGATGCATGCTTAGTAGATTGCCTATTTGTTAATCATGTTATACTTATACATGCCTGCCTTGAACTGTTTAGCTTTAATGACTGCCTTGATTGTCATTGCTCTTGTTAGCCTATGATTAGTTTGGTAACCACTTTAACCCTACTTAATGGGTAAAACTTGCTTATACCTGCTTAGGCTTAACAAATCTTCTGGCTAATCGCTACGGAACGGTGAACCGATATTCACCGGACATTCATTATTCTCATTTAATATGGCATGACATTTGACAGTTAGGGCTGGTATATGCATGTTGGGCTGATTGTGTTTGTGGGCATGGATATGTGGGAACTTGGTCGGTTTGGAAAGTCCAAGTGTGTAGTGTGGTGTGGTCAATGACCGTGGAAGTAGAGAAAAAATGGTGGGTTGATTGTATTCGTTTGGCAGAGTTCCGAAACTGCCCTAGGTATTCGTTTGGCAGAGTTCCGAAACTGCCCTACGTATTCGTTTGCCAGAGTTCCGAAACTACCCTATGATCATTTGGCAGAGTTCCGAAACTGTCCCTTGTTCGTTTGACAGAGTTCCGAAACTGTCTCATGATTCATTTGGCGGAGTTCTGAAACCATCCCTAGATTCGTTTGGTAGAGTGCTGAAACTACCAGGTGTATGAAGGAAGCGTTTGGCAGAGTACTGAAACTGCCTGGTGTAAGAAGTGGTATGGATTGAGGTGAATTGTAAGCTGGTTCGGTTTAAGTTTGGGGTTGGTCGATTTGTGTGTTGATTGTCGTGTATGGCTGATAGTTGGCTTCGGGATGCATGATTAAGAAGGAAACCTCTGATTTATTCATAACAATACAAGTGATAGTTAATTGCTAGTTAGGTTGTTTCCAAAAGTCTTATAAACTTGGCTTTACGCAAATAAAATAACCCTCTCCTCCAAATAAAGCCTTCTACACTAAATGCATTAAGGGACGTGTTAACTAGCCAGCGCATGGATGACGCTGACCTCGCCTACTTACCTTCTTTAGATGATGGAGTCGAAGATGACCCTTACGCGTGTCTAGAAGAAGACGGACAGGACCATGGTGGACCCGAGGAGTCTTAGGGGTCGCTCCAGTCGATGAAGGACCGTAGTCGATAGAAATTCTTTTGGGTAGTTATTTTGGGAGGTGTTGTAAACTCTAAAACTATTCTTTTGTATCTAAGGCGTGTATGGGCCGCCTTACTAAAGTCGCCTATGGGCGCAACACCGTGATGTAATATTCAGGAACTTATTCTATCGATGTATGCTTGTATCGACTACGTGGTCTTCCGCGCTAGCGTACTGATCCAAGGGCTAGTGCACGTGATCGTCGACCCTCAAGGTAAGTTAAAATTGAGGGGTGACACTAATTCACACCAATGTCATTTTTTTAAATTTAAAGCTTTATTGTGGAGGGGATGTATAGTGTCCAATATATTACTATTGTTGTAGGTTCTTTTTTGCTTATAAACCAACTAAAAACCAACCGAATAAATTTGTTACTTTTTTACATACTATTCAATGTAATATTTTGTAATAACCTTTTTAGGACATTGTGAAGTTTTTCAAAAAGATCTAAAAATATATTTTAATATGTTTGTAGTCATTTAGGTAGTATTTAATGGATTTTTACTTTTTTAACTAAAACGTAACATAACTAAAAGCCTAATCAAAGAGGGTCTTAGCAAGTAGATGCAAACAAAATCTGATTATGGAGATACATTATTTGCTACAATTATTTCCATCTTTTTTCTTTTCTTCTTTTGCGATAGAGATGATCAAGGAATACAAACCATGCTTAATTAATGGAGGGGGTCATGAATGGTTTGTAAACGACAGGCGTGCGTAGGTAGGGATAGGCCCATGTCCAACGCAAACAGACGGACAGCCATTGGAACTAAGGGTGGCTTAGTACTCTTCTTGGATGACACCATTGTTCATTTGTCAGACCCGCTCATTCTTCAGCACTCCGTTTCCGCTCGGGTAACTTCACTGACCACCCAGTCCTCCTGGGTTATTTCCAACGTCTATGGCCCCTTCGTCAACGCCGACAAAGAAGCTTTTCTCCAAGAGCTCACTTCCATCTCCAACCATTTCTCGGGCCCGTGGATGTTGATTACAGATTTCAACCTCATCTATCAAACAGCTGACAAAAACAACTTCAACCTCAACCGACGACTAATGTCGCACTTTCAGACATTTCTAAACTCCTGCCACCTAAAAGAACTCCATCTCTCTGGTCGTTGTTTCACCTTGAGTAATGAGCAAGCCAATCCCACGATGGTCAGGCTTGACCGAGTTTTCTCCAACTCCGCTTGGGAACTTTTATTCCCCTCTTGTTCTTTGATCCCGCTATCTTCCTCCGCCTCAGATCACACCCCACTACTCCTCACAGCAGAGCGCCTCCCCTGCCCTCCCAGGCGTTTTCGCTTTGAATCCTTCTGGATTAAGATGCCCGGTTTTCTTGAAGTGGCCAATCAGGCCTAGTCTGAGGCACCGCCAAACCTCCCCACCCACCCACTTCTCCGTTTAAACCACAAGCTCACCCATACGGCCAAAGCCCTTCAAGCATGGAGCCGCAACATCATTGGAAATACCAAGTTACAGCTGGCAGTGGCTAACGAAGTCATCCGTTTGTTCGAAGTGGCCATGGATGTCGGCTGGTGACTAACTGGGGGGTCACCACCGGCAATGAATTTGTACGTGGGGACGCTAATCAAGAACTAAGTTAAATGGTAACACAAGGCGTGGTTAGATGTGTTCAGCCCTCAACGGAGGAGGTAATACCCTACGTCCTGTGTTCTGGGATTATATGGTGGATCAAGATGCGAGATGCAAGATGATGCTATGCGCTGTAGACTTAGATGCCGATGGCCTCTACCCCCTCCCTTTATATAGTGTAGGGGGAGATAGAGTTACAGGATATCTCGGGATCCCTCGTAACTAATTTCGTATGCGCTACATGGGATGCATATGTTGATCTCGCTAATTACATGGAGATAGATTATATCCTCGAACTTCCTTGCGCTCAAGCCACGCCAGAGTCTGAGTGGTCCTTATCTTCAACCGGCCGACTTGGATCGCCCCCTATCTGCTCCTTTATGGGCCTTCTAGAGGATACCCGGGGCCCATATAGTCCACAGTAGCCCCCGAGTGCTTTACGATCGAGTCAGATGCCTGGCCGACTGACTTCGCCAATATCTCCTGTAACCTGAAAAGAGATTGTAAAGAACTCAAAAAATCTTAAGTTTTAGTGTTGAAGCAACGCCAGGATCAGCAATACCAAACTCCAGCTTACTCGGCCCATTGGGCGCATCACCACAACAGATGATTTCGGCTACTTGACACCCACTCCTGCAATGCAAAAGCAGCGATTGGCCCATCATGGGGCGTGCCTTAAGCCACGTCTCCACAACTTCTGTCTTGCAGTATGTTGTAGTTTAACGTTGAGAGGGATATCGACATCAGGCGCCTAGCCTTAACTTGTAAGAGCTAGCACTCGGCGCAACATGGGGCACACCTTTCAGCCGTGTGGTACCTGTCCCAACCGGAGGAGGGATCAGCATAGGCCCTTTGGGGCGTACCGATTGGATGCAATTCTGCCGAGAGGTATTTGTACCCGGGGAGCGGTGTACAACTGGCGACCTTATAAAAGGCATACCTCAAGAAATTGAACCCAAGTTTCACCAACACCCAATCTCGAGCATGCGAATTTGGCTAGTGACCCAACATGGGGTATGCCGTGAAACACTTGTAATTTTGGCGCTGCCGGTCATATGCCCTCCAGGGTGTACCGAGGCCGAATTAGTCTCGATGTTAAGACATTGCCACCGTTAGCGGCGTGCTAAGAAAGCCTGTTAAGGGGGTTGCCCTTTGCAGTTTTAGCCCAAGCCCAATTAGGGGGGAGGCGAAACGTTTTCGCGCCTTTTCCTCACGCAGCCGGTGCGGTACGCGCTTCCGTCGGAAACCGTATTCGTATCCACTTCCGTCCCATCGCCATGATGGTTTTACTGTGTTTGAACCGGATTCCAAGGCGCAACCCTTAAATTTCTTCTGAGTATAAAACGAACCCCAGGGGCGGAATACTATTTCACCACCAGCTTTCGGGTTGTTGAATTTTCTTTTCCTCAGAGACGCCCAAAAATCTCCACCCCCATCCCGCTTCGAGAGCAATGGCGAACATCATGGAGATGATCCTGACGTGGATCGACGAGGCCCGCGTAAGGACGAGGAGGAAGCCGCCGCCAGAGCCGCTGCCCAAGCCAAGACGAGCTCAAGGGATTTCGCCAGCGAGGGCGGAAATCACCGCGGAAGAATCCCTTAGGGTTCTGATCCGCGGGTTTCCGCAGCTCTACAAGGTGCGCCTCCCCTTGAAGGACGCACTGGTGGCAACCCTCCTCGCGCACGGGGGGTACTACTGAGGCCCTCCCGTCGGGGGGCTTCTTTTTTTTTCTTTTGCTCCTCCACGAGCCAGCGACGAGCCCTAGCTCGATGTGCTGTGCCGCGGAAAATATGTAATCGGGCCTAAGAGCCCTTTTAAAGAAGATCTTTCGGACATACGCAATCTTTTTGTCTTTGCTTCAATCTTGAATCTGCAATGCCGCTTTGTCCAAGCAGTTAGGCTCGTCCGCTCCTAGACAGGCAGTCGGCGCGTAACGCAGACCTCTCGGGGGGAACCACTCGGCCGGCCGAGTGGTTATCGAGCCCCTCACGGAAAGGCCGCATCCAGCGCTAGACTAAGGCCCGGCCCAGAATGCGAAACTTTGCCCGTTGCGATAAATTAGGAACAGGAGAACGAAATTAGTTCACCTCGCTCACTTTTCACGCCAGTTAATTAGCTTCCCCTAGCAGACTCCGCCGCTAGGGTTCTTCTCCGCTGTCGCCTCCGCCGCCACCCGTCTCCAATCGTGATGGCTCCACCATCCCCCACCGCCGCTGAGGCAGCAAAGAACGCAAAGAAGTGGATAAACTCCATCACGACTGAACGGAGGCTACAGAAGCTGGTCTCCCTGGGCGTGCTCCCGTCGGAAGGGTTCGTTTCAAGGCGTGCTGCCACCGGCGAATCCTGCCCCACCCCTCGTTCGGACGAGGTAGTGGTCTTCGAATCTTTTTTCCTCTGCGGCTTCGGCCTTCCCTGCTCCACTTTCTTTCGGGGTTTGCTCCATTTCTATGGGATTGAGGTCTCGCATTTGAACCCCAACTCCATCTTTCATATCGCGATTTTCGTTCACGTCTGTGAGGCCTATTTGGGGATTGCTCCTCATTTCGACCTTTTCAGATTCCTTTTTCTTCTCAAACCCTATCCCAACAAGGACATGTTGGGAAACGCGCAGGCCACGCTAGCCGAAAATCAAAATTTTCGCGCACACCCAGGATCAACATGTAAGTAGGGGACCAGGGACCGTTACCCTCGACGCGCGGATGCAGCGGAAGAAGACTCAGCAGACGAGAGGAAGTAGTCGACACGCCTCGATCAAGGCGCCGACCGCCGCTAAGGGGTCGCCGGTGCTCGCCAAGGGGTCGCCCGTGCTCGGGGGGAGGTCGCCCGGCTCGCCGAGGGTCGCCTCAGGTTCGGGAGAGGTTGCCCGGCTCGCCGAGGGTCGCCTGTGTTCGGAGAGGTCGCCGATCAGCAAGCACGCCCGCAAAGCGGCAAAGGTTTCTAAGGTATCCACACGCCCAGAATGGAACGTCGGCGGCGGCGCTAGCACCACGCCGCCGCGGCTAGGGTTTCTCGAGCGGAGGTGCGGCGGCTAGGGTTTGGGTGGAGTGCATCTAACTCTTATTCGCGCGCTACTCGCCTCCAACTTATATAGACGCTAACGGGCTTCTACACTAGAAGGCCCGTTAGGACTCTATCTCCCACGCGATCCATATCCACGCCGAAACCCATTAATGGAGTGAATCCGCTACATGTTCCAAACCGTTAATGTGTGACCCGTTAGGTTCATGTGCAAGTCGGTCATGACCCGAAACCCGCTTCAAATCCACGATCAATAGCGGTATCTAGCAACACATATTGACCCCGAATGCACGTAATGATCTCATCGGCTGAACCTTGATACACGATACATACCGATCCCTTTGCCACGCGACACCGCCAAGCTCAAGGCAAGATATGTGCCACCTTGTGATAGCTCGACCCATTCACTGCTCCGTAATGGATATAAGATGACTAACAATTAGTCACCTTGGCACGGCCGCAAGACTTTCCTTATCCATCCACACCGAGGGGCCCAGAGGTATCTCTCCGCTATCGAGGAGGGCAAATTCCATCTTGATCTATCACACCCCACGCCATGTTTCGCGGCATACCCGTAAGTTACCTTTATAACTACCCGCCACGGAGTAGCGCTTGATAACCCCAAAGTATACAACTACGCATTGGGACTCTATGATAATCTCAAGTCTAAGGACCATATAGGTGTACCACTCGAGACAACAACTGATGGCACTATTAAGATAACAATCTCAGCAGTGTCTCGGAGTAGGTCAATCCAACCATCCGTGTTCTCTAACACGTGTCCACATTATTGATTCGATATCCACAATATCCATGGTATGTGAAACAGTACCATCAATCAATATATGTGCTGATCAATCATTAATGCTCCTCATCATGATTCTGGATCAGGGATCAGTTTAGAATAATGTCATACAAACAATATGTCTCACAACCAAGTCATACTTGATGAACAAAGTTATGACCATTATTCATGGAACCTTACAAGCTAGTTATCGTAAAGTACATGAACAAAGACGTATTACACAATCATCTCATGATTGATCTAGGGCATATTCCCTTCAGGACAATCCCAAGGCCGCGGGCGGTGCGGGATTCCAATTGCGGGAAGGGGTCAAAAAGTTCTATTTCGATCTTCGCTTGAAAACCTCCAACAAAGGCTGGCATTCAGAGTGGTTCTATTGCGCCAACTCTCCTCCGGTCCTCCCTTCCTTCTCCAGCGAGTGCCCCACAGTCCGTCCCTCATGGTCTTCTCTCCTCGCCGATGACGAGGGAGGCCAAGTGAAGGAACTTCTTGCTCTTCTCCGCAGAGCCAAGTCTGCTGGGTTGACCGGTGTTGGGGTAGTGTGGAACTATACCCAACGCCGTATCCAGCCCATCAAGGAGAGGGTCCATCTCGCCTTTGAGTACTCGAGGACCCAAGACGCTACTCGGGAGACCGATGAGAATCTTACGCAGAAGGAGATCATCAGCCGAGTGGTTGAGCTTTTTGCTCCGGGCTCGGAAATAACTCCCGCGGACTGCCCGGCTCTGTATAATTTGGGATACTTGCCACCAGCGGTAGGAGAAGATCCTCCTCAACTTAGCTGCGGTTTGTAGAAGTAGGATTAGAATTAATGTACTTTGTTGTGTCGCAGGGGCGCGAGGCCTTCTTCTCCACCCTTCCGGTCCTAGAAGCTCCTCATCCCAAGGAGGCACCTCGCAAGCGTCCTGCTGAGGGCTCAACGAGTGCTCCTCCTGCCAAAAAAGGCAAGGGGTCGCTTCAAGGGACTCGGATGAAGACGATGAAGAGGAAGATACCGTCCCGCATTTGCGCCGCCGCCGCCAAAGAACGGTCGCCACTGCCCAGCCGCACACACCACAGAGTCCTCCGCCTCGCCCGTCCACGCCCAAAGGCGCTGTCTGGGCGAAGAAACCTCCCGGCTCGGGCCCGAGTGGTTCGGGCATGAAATTCAAGATGAAGTACGTCCCGTCGCACAGGTGTTCCTCTGTGACGCCCCAACTCCATCATTTGTAGAGGTGTGTATCTTGAAAAGGTCTCCAAATGCTTGCAGGAAACCAATGAAGGATGATGAGCCGCCAAGCCTGTGGACTCATTTCCCCCCGCGCCGCCAGACTCGCCCATCCGCCACCAGTCGCCAACCCCCGTCGGCGAAGGGGAAAATCCCAGCCCCGGCTCCAGAGAGTCCGGGACCAGAAATCAAGGAGACTCCTCGCCCCTCTCCGAAAGCTCACGTTCCACCCTTCCGATTGAAATGGCGGAAGGAGATGGAGGGCTACGAGGTCAATGACGGGCAGGAAGCCGAAGAGTGGGAGGTGCTGGACCTAGTAACTGCCATTCAAGCTGAAATATACAAGGTAAGCTTCTTTTCGCTATGAATCCTTGCCCTGCACGGGGGGATCCCACTAATCTCCCTCTCTTCTCCACACAGCGCATGACGGAGAGGTCGAAGCAAAAGACCCGGTGCATGGAAAAAACGGAAGGCGAATTGAAGACGCGCGATGAGTTTGACAACGCGTTGTACGTCGTCAAGCGACAACACCGCGGCCGGATTGAGGAGCTCCACCGCGAAGTCACCAAGCTCCAATTCCGCCACGTGGAGGAGTCCAACACAAACCGAGGTATAGCCCCCAATCCGTGCTGAATCTCTATAAAGAGTGTTCGATAGGTAATGATCTTCGACATTTGTCGTCGAGCGTAGCTCTGGAGGCGAGGCAGAAGGCGCTGGAGGAGGAAGTCCGCCAAGCCAACGCTCGAGCCGAGGAGTCGGCTAAAGAGTTGGAAGGTAACTTTCCCGACTGGCTCTCCCTTACTGAAACCCGACTGATATGCCTTACCCGACTGGTTGCGCAGCGCTTCGCCGCCGAACCTCGACGGGAATTGGCCCAATACTTGAATGCCTTTATCCAGATGAGGAGCCTCCGAACGATCCTGACCTCCTGGTGGCTCATCTTGATGCTATTCCCGAGCGGATTAAGGTCTTCACTCGGGAAGCCGCAATAACGTGCACCGGCCAAGGCCTCGCCATCGCGAAGTCAAACTTTCTCGCTTAGATCGCGGGTTGTCAAGGATGGGTTTGCTTGCTCGGAGGAGGAGGCCGAGCTCATAGAGGAGGTTCATCCGATCGCTGTCCGATAGTTGATCAATTGGATTTGTAGCTATGCTCGTAATAGAAATCTTCGTTGATCCCGAAGATCGTGATCCAACTTATCCGAATAATACATTTTATCCTTTTTCATGAAACGATCCGCCGAATCGATCCAAATTTCGAAAGTGCGTGAAGTAGCGCTTGGCTTTCTCCCTATGCAATCATGAATAGCTAAACGTTGTCACTGGGATATAAGAGCGCCATTACTCAAGAATTTTCATAATACTCGAATGTGATCAACACATGTAGAGAGAAAACAACTTTTTTGATAAGATAGGGTGCGGTTGACTCCGCACACTATTTAGTGTAGTCCCCGACTTACTGCTTGGTCGTTGACGGCCAAGTAGCAAGTCAAAAGAAGGGAAACTAATTACATGCTGCTTGAATACAAGACTTTAAGAGTAAAAACGACGTAGCTGCTCGATGTTTCAGGTATTAGGCACTTTGGATCCGTCTTCACGTTGTAGCCGGTAAGCCCCCGGGCGGGTCACCTCAGCGATCACGTAGGGGCCTTCCCAGAGTGGGGAGAGTTTATGCTCGCAGCTTCGATTCCTTCGAGGACCAGATCCCCTTGAGAACGATACGCCCCAGTATGTTATACCGATGGTAGCGACGTAGGCCCTGTTGGTACTTTGCCGACTGGATCATTGCTGCTTCCTAGGCTTCCTCGAGACGGTCGAGGTCTTCGTACCTTGCTTCATCCGACTGATTATCGTTGTAACCGGTGACCCGAGGGGACCGAACTTCAATTCAGTCGGGAGAACTGCCTCTGAGCCGTAAACTAGGAAAAAGGGTGTCTGCCCGGTTGCTCGACTTGGGGTCGTTCTGAGTCCCCAGAGCACCAAGGGCAACTCCTTAACCCAGCGCGTTGCGTTTGGCTTCAGGCGATCGAAAATTCGGGCTTTGAGCCCTTGTAGCACCAACTGCTGGCACGCTCAAACCGTTGCTGTTTGGGTGGGCCACCGATGCATAATGAGATCTTGATGCCCGACTTTCGCCCCAATCTTGAATCTCGCTGCTCTTGAACTCAATGCCATTGTCGGTGATGATGCGATTGGTACGCCAAAACGCACAACGATGTCCGGAAGAACTCGCGCGTTTTGGCCGCCGTGATGACAAAGAACCGCTTGGCTTCAATCCACAGTAAACTTGTCGATGGCGCACGAAGAGATGAGTGAATCCGCTTTGCGCCGCTTGAGGGGCCCACCATGTCCAGATTCCAGACGGGAAGGCCAAGAGATCGAATCGATATAGATCTTGTGCGGCATGTGGATCGCTTTGCGAAAAATCGACACCCATCACATCTGCAGTATTATATCTTTCGTGATCCGTGACCGCGGTTGGCCGAAGAATCCTCGCCGATAGGCCTTGCTCACTGTGGTGCTTGCCGCGTGTGATGCCTCGTGACTTCGAGTGGATTTCGTTAAGTAGATATCTGCCTTCTTGCTCAGATATGCAACGCCTTAATACCTGGAACTGCTTTTTCTGACAAGCTCGTCCCCGACTACCTTGTAGCTTTTGCTTCGGCGTGTAATGCACTCGGCTAGGCTTCGATCCTTAGGCAGCTCATCACGAAGAAAATAATCTAAGTAAGGTTGAGTCCACCCAGGAGTAATTGATAGTACCTCTGCAACGTGTTCTGGCTGCTTCTCTTGATCTTCCCCTGGTGCAGATGGTAACTTGATTGATGGTGCGCATAGCTCTTGGACGAAAACACCACTCGGGACCTGGGCCCGAGTGGATCCCATCCGCGCTAGCTCATCTGCTGCTTCGTTGTCGCGGCGGAGCACGTGAGTAAGCTCCAGTCCGTTGAACTTGTCTTCTAACTTGCGTACCTCCCGACAGTAAGCCGCCATGCTATCGCCAATACAGGACCACTCCTTTTGGACTTGGTTGACCACGAGTTGAGAATCTCCGCGTACCATTAACCGCTTGACGCCGTGTGATATGGCGACGCGTAGCCCGTGGATGAGTGCCTCGTACTCAGCGGCGTTGTTGCTGACGGGGAACAATATCTGGAGGACGTAGCGTAGCTTCTCTCCAGTCGGCGATATGAGCAAAATCCCAGCCCCCGCGCCACTGAGCATGAGGGAACCATGAAAGTACATTGTCTAGTACTCGAGATTTTCCTTTGCTGCTGGGGTTTGGGCTTCTGTCCACTCGGCGACGAAGTCGGCCAACGCTTGAGATTTAATGGCTAGTCGAGGCCTGAACTTTAGTTCAAAGGCTCCAAGCTCAACTGCCCACTTGGTGATCCTCCCAGTGGCCTCCCGATTATGAAGTATGTCTCCAAGCGGGAAAGAAGTGACCAACGAAATTTCATGCTCTTGAAAATAATGCTTGAGCTTCCGCGATGTGAGTAACACAGCATACAGAAGCTTTTGAACTTGTGGGTACCTTGTTCTCGACTCGCCCAATACCTCGCTTACGAAGTAGACCAGACGCTGTACCTTTTGGAGGGAGCCCTCTTCATCGCGCTCCACCACCAAAGCACTGCTGATGACGTGAGTCGTTGCGCCAATGTAGAGCAAGAGGGGCTCCTGGGGCATGGGAGGGACCAACACCGGCGGTGTGGTGAGGAACCTCTTTAAATCTTCAAAGGCTTGTTGTGCTTCCGCTGTCCACAGAAAATCGTCTTGCCGGCGTAAGAGCCTAAAGAAAGGCATGCCTCGCTCCCCGAGTAGGGAAACGAATCGGCTGAGTGCCACGATGCATCCAATGAGCTTCTGCACATCCTTCTGGTTGGCCGGAGGCTTCGTCTTGAGGATGGCGCCGACCTTTTCCGGATTTGCTTCGATCCATCGATTTGAGATGATGAATCCGAGTAGTTTACCAGACAGAACCCCAAAAACGCACTTCTCGGGATTTAGTTTCATCCGAAATGCCCTTAGGCTCTCGAATGTCTCGGTCAGATCTGTTATGAGATCCCATCTAGATTTGGTTTTTATGACGACGTCGTCGACATATGCCTCCACGTTGCGTCGGTGTTGAGTGTGAAAACACCGCTGTATAGTGCGCTGATAGGTCGCGCCGGCGTTTTTCAACCCGAATGGCATTGTGATATAGCAGAAAGCACCAAAGGGCGTAATAAACGACGTTTTGATGCAATCCTCCTCCTTCAAGCTGATCTGATGATAGCCTGAGTAGGCGTCCAGAAAACTCAAGAGCTCGCACCCGGCGGTGGAGTCCACCACTTGGTCGATGCGGGGGAGCCCGAAAGGATCCTTGGGACACGCCTTGTTGAGGTCAGTGTAGTCAACACACATGCGCCACGTTTTGTTTTCCTTCTACACCAGGACCGGATTAGCAAGCCAGTCGGGATGATACACCTCTTTGATGAACCTAGCGGCCAACAATTTGGTGATCTCACTCCTTATGGTGTCCTTCCAATCCGGGGCGAATCTTCGCAGGCGTTGCTTGACGGGCTTCGCTTTTTCGTCGAAGTGAAGGGAGTGCTCGATCACCTCCCTCGGAACACCGGGCATGTCCGAAGGCTTCCAAGCGAACACATCCCGGTTGGCCCGGAGGAAGGTGACGAGCGCGTCTTCCTATTTGTCGCCGAGCCTCGCCCCAATCACGGCCGCCTTGGCCGGATCGACGGGTCCAACAGATCTTCTTAGTTTCTTCGCCGCTTGATGGATGTTTTGGCTCGCTTCTTGGCGGGACGTCCCCTTCCTCCTGAAGGTTTGCGACCTCCAGTTGGATCTTCTCTCTCGGCAGACGAGTCCAGCGCTGCGCCATCTCGCAGCTTCATTGCCGCAGAAAGGTGGATCGCTTAACGTCACCAGGGAGGGTGATTACACCATTGGGACCTGGCATCTTTAAGACGAGATAAGTGTAGTTGGGAACCGCCATGAATTTGGCAATCCCCGGCCTTCCCAAGATGGCATGATATGCCGCCTCAAATCGACACTTCAAGCTCGGACTCTCGGTCCGATAGTTATCCTTGGTCCCAAACGAACGGCAGAGAGATCTGTCCGAGCGGTATCATGGACGTCCGGGATTACCCGTGGAATGGAGACGATCTCGCCGAGCTCAAACGAGGAATATTCATTTGGTCCGTGGTCTTGACGAAAAGGACATTAATCCCGCCCCGCCATCGACCAGACTCTTTTAGTTTGCTTCTCGCACGATCGGATCCAGCACCGAGGGTACCTCCTGTGGAAGGCGATCCGTCCGGTGGTCCGATCGGTCAAGGTGATGGGCACCTCGGACCAGCGCAAGTATTTAGGCGCCGCAGCATGATAGCGTTGATCTCTCGAGTGGTAAGCTTTTGCTTCCGCTGACTCAGACGCATCGAGCCCCAAAATGTAGTTGATCTCGCGCTCGGCGTCTTGGTAATCTCCATCGGGTTTCTTGCCTTGACCGCCCTTGGCCGACTGGTTCGCGTTGTCGGCGAACTTCTGCAGAATAAGGCAATCTTTGGCGGAATGTTTTCCTCGAGGATGGAAAGGACATACCGAATCCATCACTTTCTTGTAGTCGTTGTCGTTGGGGGGCTTAGGTCGGTTGCGCTCCATGTTGGCGACCATCTCGTCCCCCTTTCGTTTCTTATCTTTGGGCTTGCCCTGTTCGTCGTTAGGCTTCTTCTTGGTGCCTCCGTCATTGCCTCCGCAGTGATTCGCGATGGCTTCTTCAGCTTCGGCCTCCTAGTCTGCCATCGTGAACATGGCCTTGAGATTACGCGGGGGGTCCCGGGTCATCTGCCTGATTAACTCCTCGGATTAACTTCCGGCGAAGAAGGCGTCGATGACCGTTTGCTCCGAAACGTCCCGGATCTCATTCTTCTTCTTGGTAAAGCGCTTGATGAACTCGCGATTCTCGTTCTTGTGCCGGTGTAGCTGTCCAATCTCCCATCTCCCCGCGGGCCTTTCATAGGTCCCTTGGAAATTGGCGATGAACTGCTCCTGGAGGTCGTCCCAACACTCAATAGAGTTCTCCGAGTCCGTTAGCTGTGTCAGGCGGTTGGGGTCAAAGCGACCGGCAAGTAATTTGCCATGACGCTCGATCACCTCGCCGCTACCGACCGCCAAAGCGTAAACTTGCAGCCAGTTCTTTGGATCCCTCTCGCCATCAAACTTGTCGATGCCTTTGAGGTTGAAACCATCCGGCCAAACCACTCGGCGAAGATCCGGGGTAAAGGCCCGGATCCCCTCCAATGGACGTGGCCGCCTCCGCGCTGGGGATCTGCTACGACGCTCCCGGCGCGGGCCTTGGCGCTGCTCCTGGCGGTGGTCGCGCAGATCGGCGGTGTTTCGCCTGGTCATCGCGTGGCGATTTTGACGGCCACGAGTTCCGCCGCGCGGACCGCGCCCCGCCGCTTGGCTTCAATATCTTGGCGAAGATCGTGGGCCGGCGGCTGGTGGGAGTCGCCAGCCGCTGAGGCGCGGGCCCGGTTCCGATTACGCGTAGATCGACTGCGTGCCGAAGCGGTCGGAGCGGACTTTGCCTCGTTATGTTGTATGGCAGCCATCTCCACCATGGCCGTTGCTTGAGCAAGGGTCTGAACAAGTGGGCTGCCTTCCGAAAGTTGCGGCGCAATGGTCTCCAGAAGAGTCTTTGACGCGATGACGTTAGCTTGGGGAGTGTTGTAGACCTCCTGATCCCTTAGCTTTACCGCGCGAAGCTCATTCTGGACGTCACGGCCGCGGGCGCGAAGTTGTTGTACGCGATCTTGTTTCTCCACCTGGCGAGGATCTGGATTCCCGCCAGTGTCGGTTACTTCATACGCGACAAGCGGAGAGGTGGAGTGGTGATCATCCGTGCCTAGGACGAAAACCTCTCGGTAGTTTCGAATCTCAGCGCTCCCATCGGACTCTGAGTCAGAAGCGGAGAGGCTGACTTGTTCGCTTTGTTTTATGGGTTGGCCACCGTTGATGACACCCACGGACATAGATGGATCCGATCCGAGTGAATCCGTGGTGCTCGCCGACTGGTTATCTCCTATCCGAATAACCGAGGAACCCAGTGCAAGGGTCGCGACGGAACTCTCGAGTCCGGAGGGAAATTCAGCCGAGGCCAAAGAGTAGTTGGGCGGAATATAATTCACGCCCGAGCGGTCGAGCCCGCCGAGTTCTTTTTCGTCTGCCTCCGGAGGAGGTGCGAAGGCGAACAGCGAGGGGGTCAATCCGTGGAAGGCGCATGCTAAATTCTTCGAGCCATAAGGCAATGGGTCACATTGATTACGCGCGCCTCCTTGCGAAGGAATCTCTCCAGGGGGAGAGAGGTGAAGATTGCCGATGCCGTCGGCGATGAAGTCCAGGTGCCGGGTTAAGAGATTCTCCTAGCCTCATGGCGACGACGGCGATCTTGAAAAGCCATCTAACTTGAGAGATGATCTTGACGCCGCTTCTACCCGGCGCGCTAACCGCTTACCGGTGACTAATCGGGGTCACCACCGCAATGAATTTGTAATGGGGACGCTTAATCAAGAACTAAGTTAAATGGTAACACAAGCGTGGTTAGATGTGTTCATCCCTCAACGAGGAGGTAATACCCTACGTCCTGTGTTCTGGGATTATATGGTGGAACAAGATGCGAGATGCAAGATGATGCTATGCGCTGTAGACTTAGATGCCGATGGCCTCTACCCCCTCCCTTTATATAGTGTAGGGGGAGATAGAGTTACAGGATATCTCGGGATCCCTGGTAACTAATTCTGGTATGCAGTTACATGGGATGCATCTGTTGATATGCTAATTACATGGAGATAGATTATATCCTCGGGAACTTCCTTGCAGCTCAAGCCACGCGTAGCCCGAGTGGTCCTTATCTTCAACCGGCCGACTTGGATCGCCCCCTATCTGCTCCTTTAAGGGCCTTCTAGAGGATACCCGGGGCCCATATAGTCCACAATGGAGTTCCGCAGCCTCTCTGCGAAAGCACTAGACCTACGGCGTCAGCTCAAGCTTTGGGTCCTCCGCCTTTCTGTCATAGAGCATTTAAAGTGGAAGCAGCGATCTCGCATCTCTTGGCTAAAGCTTGGGGATGCCAACACCAAGTTTTTCCACCTACGGGCCAATGGTCGTCGTCACAAGAATTTCATTCACTCCCTTGATTCGCCTGCTGGTTCCCACACGGAACACCGGGACAAAGCTGATATCCTACTTTGCCACTTGAACTCCATCTTCAGGGAAACGGCCGCTTCCTCAACCCTCAACCCGCCCGCTCGCTCTTTCAACTGGGACTTCCTGGATCTCCCCTCCCCCGACCTATCCACGTTGGAAGAGGACCTGTCTTTTGAAGAACTTAGGCAGGCAATTTTCAGCCTGCCAAACGAGAAGGCCCCAGGTCTGGATAGCTTCACTTGGAATTTCTACAAGGCCTGCTGGGACTTCATCTCCGACGACCTCATAGCAGCTTTGCAGTGCCTCTTCAACCTCGACGGCCGTGGCTTTGAGGTCCTTAATTGTGCCCTCATTGTGCTCCTCCCCAAGAAAGACAACCCTTCTACTCCGGCTGACTTCCGCTTGATCAGCCTTATTCATAGCTTAGGGAAGCTTTTCACAAAGATCCTCTCCCTCAGACTGGCCCCCTTTATGGAGGGCCTCATCTCGCCCTGCCAGAGCGCCTTCATAAGAAAACGCCACATCCAAGCTAACTTCCTCTTCGTTCAGGGCTCCGCCAAATATCTCCACCAAAAACGAAACCCAACCCTCCTAATAAATCTCGATCTCGAAAAGGCATTCGATTCAGTTGCCTGGCCCTACCTCCTTGACAACCTCTAGGCCCATGGTTTTGGATCCCGCTGGCGTAACTGGATCTCCTTGTCACTCGCCTCCTCCTCATCCCGTGTGCTTCCAAATGGACACCCCTCGGAGATCATCTTCCATTCAAGGGGCCTTCGTCAAGGGGACTCTCTCTCACCCCTGTTGTTCAACCTAGCCATTGAACTCCTCTGCATCCTCCTTCAGCGAACCACGGAGATTGGTGCGCTGTCACCAATTCGTGGTTCGGCTCCCCACCTCCGCGTATCATTGTATGCGGATGACGCGGCCATCTTCCTCAACCACACAAAAGAGGACGTGTCCAGCCTTTCCATCATTCTGAAAGAATTCGGCTAGATCAATGGGCTAAATGCTAACTTCTCCAAAAGCCGGGTTGCCCCAATCCGCTACGAAAACAGATTTCCCGGTAGAAAGGGCCTCCTTCCCAATAAAGTACCTCGGTTTCCTCCTATCCGTCAAACCTCTTCATGCCGTGCACTTCCAACTGCTCCTGGACAAGATCAATAATCGGCTGGCTAGTTGGCGGGGTCCTCTCATGTCCAAGAGTGGTAGACTAACTTTGCTCAAGGCAGTTCTCTCGGCCATGCCTTCCTACATTCTCTCCGTCCTCCGTCCTCCAAAGTCCGTCTTCTAGAAGATTGATCAAATCAGGAGAGCTTGGCTCTGGCGTGGCTCCAACTCCCCGACCGGTGGTCGCTGTCGAATTAATTGGAACATCGTTTGCTACCCCACCTCCCTCGGGGGCCTCGGGGTCCTCAACCTTAGCCTTTTCGCCAGAGCGCTACGTACTCGCTAGCTATGGTTGAGCAAGTCTCCCGCCCTGGCCCCATGGACTGACTTTCTAGCCCCTCCCCCCCCCCAATCGGACTTAGACCTACTACGTTTGGGCTCCTTTATAGCCCTACATAGTGGCTCATCTATGTCCTTTTGGGAGGATCGCTGGCTCTCAGGTTGCGCCCCCAAGGATTTGGCTCCACAGCTCTACGCAACCACGACCAAGAAGTCAAGATCAGTCTGAGATGCTCTCTCCAACAACAACTGGCTACACGACCTGAGAAGAAACCTGCTGCCACACAGGCTGCCACAGTTGGCCCCCGAGCTCTTCCTGCTTCTTGACAGATTATCCTGCGTCACCCTTTCCGACGGCGAGCCGGACCAGCGCACCTGGCACTTCTCGCAAGATGGCTATTTCTCCGTGCGCTCCGCATACCGGCTGCAGTTCGCTGGTCGTTGCCCCACCCCACCACTGTTTATAGTCTGGAAGATCTGGGCGCCGTCAAAATGCAAGTTTTTCCTCTGGCTTCTCTTGTTGAATCGTATACTGACCGCGGATGCTCTACAACGACGGCAGCTCCCCAACTCTTATTTCTGCCCCCTTTGCCGAAGGAACATGGAGACTCCGAATCACCTATTCCTACATTGCAACTTCAGCTCCTTCATCTGGAGTAGGCTCGCTGAGATCTTCAACAGCCCCGCACTCAATCCAGCCACGTGGGGGGAGGTCCGCATCAGCGTTTGGTGGGAACGCACTACCCTGCGATCCGGGACCCATAAGGGTGTCCTCTCGATCATCTCTGCCACCATTTGGCACCTTTGTATCGAGCGTAACAACCGCATTTTCTGTTCGGAAGAGAAACCCCGCCTTCTGTCCTTTCATCATCTGATCGACGAGCTGCATCTCTGGGAGGCAGCTGGTGCCAACTTAGTTTCCGTGTAATTAAGCGCAGTTTTTAACCTTGTTTCCCCCGGGCGGAGGGGCAATCCCCCCATCCTGTAATTTTCCCTCCTTTTGATCAATACATGGCAGCTGTCACCCCTCAATTTTAACTTACCTTGAGGGTCGACGATCCCATGCACTAGACCCTGGATCAGTACGCTAGTGCGGAAGACCACATAGCCGTAAATGGATCCCTGAATATTACAAACATTTTTACGCCCTTAGGCGAATTTAGTAAGGCGGCCCATACACGCCTTAATATAACAAAACATTATCAGAGTACAGCGGACAACAAAATATCTACCCAAAGAACTCCTATCGACTACGGTCCCTCAGCGACTGGAGCAAACCCTACGACTCCTCGGGTCTACCGTGGTCCTGTCCATCGTCTTCGAGACACGCGTAGGGGTCATCTTCGACTCCATCGTCTAAAGAAGGTAAGTAGGCGAGGTCAGCGTCATCTAAACGCTGGCTAGTTAACACTTTCCTTAATGCATTAAATGTAGAAGGCTTTATTTGGAGGAAAGAGTTGTTTTATTTGCGAAAAGCCAAGTTTATATAAGATTTTTGAAAACAACCTAGCTAGGAATTAACTATCACTTGCATTGTTATGAGTAAATTAGAGGTTTCCATCATAATCATGCATCCCGAACTCCTTTATCAGCCATACCAAACAATCAACACACAAATCGACCAACTCTTAACCATAAACCCAACCAGCTTACACAATCACCTCAATCCATACCAGCTTATACACAATCCACGCACAAATTGACCAACCCACAACCATAAACCCAACCAACTTACACAATCACCATACCAGCCGAGACTTTCCAGTCTTTCTCCTGGCTGCTCCCAGCCAGACTTTCTCCTGGTTGCCCCCAACCAATCCTAGTTCTGCCATCCTTCCAGGATTTGGTGAATCCTGTTGCGGACCACACATGCCATGGCGTGATCACCACAGCCTAGTAGGGTTGCCGGCCGTCCCTAGCCTACCGTCACCCTGGGGATGTGTGGCCTTAACCACTATCCAGTGAGGGCCAATACCTGCCCCTACCGAGACTGGTCCCAGAGGCCCTCCGCAGAGTGCTCACAACTGACGATCCACGTCCCGTGCTCCGCGCGATGGCCACGTGTTGTGTTGGAACCAACCTGGGCAGCTATCTTTTCGCTACGCGTATTTATCCGCGCTCCTCCTGGGTAAGCCCTGGCTAAACCCAGCACTAGGCATCTCGTGCCATAATCATCCCTCAGGATGTCCAAATTCAACTAGGGGCAACCCACCATTCTTTCTCGACTTCCACGGTCATCGACCATACCACACCACACGGACTTTCCCAACCGACCAACCCAAACCGACCAAGTCCCCACATATCCATACCCACAAGCACAAGCAACCCAATATGCATCTACAAGCCCTAAATGTCACATATCAAATCATATTAAATGAGAATCATGAATGTTCGATGAATATCGGTTCACCATTCCATGGCGATTAGCCAGAATATTTGTTAAATCTAAGCCGATCTACGCAAGTTTTACCCATTAGGTAGGGTTAAAGTGGTTACCAGACTAATCATAGGCTAACAAGAGCAATGACAATCAAGGCAGTCATTAAGGCTAAACATTTCAAGGCAGGCATGTATAAATATAACATGATTAACACTTAGGCGATCTAATAAGCATGCATCTTTAGTAATTAAGCAACATAGTTTATGAAAAACTGGGTAATGAACATGATATTAGCGATGTTAATCCGCACTAGGGAAAGTAGCTGTCTCTCCCTAATACGGATCACATCTAAAGAGTAAGTGTTAACTCGCCTTGTTCCGGTAGGTGGTCCTCTTCAGCGTCCCCAAATCTCCCCTCGGGATTGCCTACGTCTAATCACACCAACAACCAATAATTACTACTAGTAATGCAATGAAAACATGATGCATGCTCGGTCTAGGTCCTAGCTTCGTCATTAAGGCCTAAGATCGATTCACGAAGCTGGTTATCGCATGATATGCTATGCATGGCTAGAGCATTAATAAATAATATTATAAGTATATATATAAGTCTACTAAACCCCAAAATACGACCTTGTACGATAAGTTCGCGAAAGTGGGATTAAGGTTTCTCGGCATCATAAAATGATGTATATATATGGGAAAATTCACATATGGTTGGGTTAAAGTTTAACAGAGTTGACAATATAGTAAAGCTCCTAGGTAAAGAGTTAATTCTAGGTTTTAAGCATTATTTAAATATATTTCTATGTCAGCACCTTAAACAAATTATTTAGGGAAAATACTAGTTAATGGTTGGTGTCGAGGATTGAACTACGACCCATTGCCACGGCCCACTCCCTGACGGCCCAATCGAGCAGCCTACCAGGGCCCAGCTCCCTGGAAGGTTCTATCTGGCCCATGTGCATCTCGCCGAATGCCCTTGGCGGCACGGCATGTAATGGCCTAGGATTCGTGTTTGAGTCCGACTCGAACAGAGTTCTGCACAGCTACGTGAAGACCCGGACGTGGTTTTCCGGATTGGAATAGGAGTCGTGATCCCCAAGAATTGGAGTATACCTTATCTACCTCGGGATATGTTTGGCATGTCGAGTTCGTTACGAACTCGTAGTTAGCCCGGCCCGATATTCTCTCGGTAGGTCGGTTTGCTCTGCACTATATAAACCAAGCTCCTACGGCGTTTAGGGGGCATCTGGCATCGAGTTTACACCTTAGCGTCTCGTAGACACCTGATCTTCTCTTGTACACCATAATCTCGCCGAGACGAGCCGCCTCTTGTATTCATCTTTGATATATAAGAAAGGCTGGACGTAGGGCTATTATCTCTCCCGAGAGGCCCGAACCAGGATAAAAACCCCTGTCTCCTGTTCGTTGCGGTTCGTGGTTGTTTGGTGTGTCTCCCATCTCACTTCTAAAGAACCTTAGCGACTTGAGATCGTTATCTCAACCGTCGACAGTTGGTGTCTAGAAGTAAATTATTCATGTGAATCGTGCATAAATACAAATAAGTATACAACTGGAAATGTTATTTTGAAATATCCCTAGATTTATCGAGACACTTTTCAACTAATATATTTTCTAAGGAATATTTGAGTTCTAAGTCATTAATTAATAAACAAACTATTACCCTAGGATCAACTTAATCATTACTATACAAGAAAGTTCACATTTTTAACTAACATTGGTAATTTCCTTTATACAGTGGCTGCTTTTTATACTTTTATAAATTCATAAACGGCATTTAGTATTTATCTGAATTTTTCTAGGATTTTTGGGAGTATTTAGCTATTTTAATAATCCAAAACATAATTCAGGTTTTAACTAAAAACAAGATCGCTGGAGAAAATGATTAAAACCTCGCGGGCCGAGCCAACTCACGATCGGCCCATCAGGCTGAATCGGCCCACGGCCCAATCACGTGATGCGCCAGCGCTGGCCGATGGGGTGACGCCGAAAGCGGCTTTCGAAAAGGCGCTGCCGTTGGGTGGAGACGTCTACGCTTTCGACGCATCCACTTAATCTGACCGATGGGACCGGGCCCATCGCCGCTGATGCGCGCCGGATTTTATCCGCTGCGCAGGGCGAAGCCGACAGTGGGCCACCCACCAGTGACGCAGCGCCCAAGGGTAAGCACGAATCGCAGCGCCAGATCCAACGGCTTGCCTTCATCGTCTAGCTCGCGCCAAAGACGTGGCTCGGCGGTGATAGCGCACGGCGCGGCGGCGCTACGGGGCATCTCCGGCCAAGTGCGTGTGCGCAATAGCTTCTACGGCGGTCTACGACCCTAAGGATGTCCACGTCGAGGCCGATGATGGCCGGACGCGGCGGCGAGGTGGTGGCGGCAGAAACCAGAGCTCGCTGGTGACGCGCGTGGACATTACGGACCTACAAGCTACACAGCTTGGCGGAGAGCATGCGGAGAGTTCGTAGGTGCTTACAGAGCTTCGAGATGGGCGTGAGGATGGATGGCAACGGCGGTCGGCGAAACACGCGGCGGTGACCGAAACAGGGCCAACGACGGCACGCCGGCTCCGAGGTCCTCGCCTGAAATTGGCAGAGGGGAAAGATCAAGGGGATTTCCGTGGAGCTCTGGGCGACAGGGATTGGAGAGGAGCTCACGAAATTGCCAGAATCGCGTCGGTGCCGTCGGGTGGTGGATTTGGGGGAAAATGGAAAAGGGATGCCGACGGGGTGCTTCGGGGTATTATAGGAGGCGGGCTGGAACGGGGGTCACGGGAGCGTGCTTATGGCCACAGAGGAGGCAAGGCAGAGGCGGTATGGCGGCGCGGACTCGACGCGCAGCAGGCGGCGGGACAGGACATGGCACGGGACAGGGCATGGCGCGGCGCGGCGGAAGGACGCACGCGCGGCGCGGCCACGATGTTTCGGCGCACGACGTGGAACAGTGTGGCAGAGAGGGCTACAGGAGTGGTTGCACGGCGGCGGCTCAAGGTACAATGACGGCGCGAGGGGGAAGTGAGAGAAGAACAGAGAGAGAAACAGAGAAGAGAGAGCGGCTACAGTGTCAGGTTGTGGGACCCACACGCCAGACCAAGCACAAATTCAAACGAATTTCGGATTTGACAAAAATTTGGAAAAACTCCCCAAATTGGGATGTTACAGCAGCTCTCCTGCCCTTTGTTAAAAAAAAACAACCAGTGAAGACGTCACCCCCAGCTGATCTTGTTAAATTTTTAAGGGACTGTCATTGAACAGTCGACCGAAAAATACTAAAAGTTTCGGTCTATATGCACATTCACCCGATATGGCGCCCGCCCTCCAACGTAAATCGCAACACACACATCCAATGGCATAAAGATAGACTAGAAAGAAAAAATTAAAAATTAAGTCAACTGCTAAATTGACTTTTCGTTAATCTAAGCTAAGTCTAAATGTAATCTGGTTGATTAGAGTATGCGCCAGCGGCTAACCAGGCCATGCATGCAAAGCAATTATACAAGCCGATTAATAACTTACCTTGTAATACGATGCATGTCGTACGCTGGTAAATGCATCGTACCAATTGTCAAATCAAGATTGATCTAGTTAAGTACTCCTATCTACTAAATTTTTTTTAACATCAAAAAGCATCTGATAAATTAGAAAGCGGCTGTATGGCAGTCGTCGCCTATCCACGCATGTGCCTCCCGGAGACCATTCGTCGGTGAGGACGCGACGAGGAGTTGACGACTGTCTACAAACAAAACCGAATAAATTAACGCCCGTGTTATCTGCAGGAGCATCTAAGCCAGGCATTGGCGTACTTACCAAGCTCAAAAAGCCATAGCACATGTGCATGATCCAGTGACCGCGCGCACTTAGTACAACCATTTTAATTTTTATATATACATGATTAATTAAAGGAAATGTCTCGAATCCAGACGACTGTCCATGTGCATGCGTCAGTCAATCCCACTTGTGAGCAAGTACACGACAAGGCGCAGTCGATTAGGTTCCAGCAAAAATGTTTATTAAACAGTGACAGTCCCTACGGTTCCCTGCCCATGATCGGCACGCAGTCCATCGGGCTCAGAGCACTCACTACTCGAGTACGTACTTCCCTCGTTAACTAATTAATTAATCAACGGTGCTGGCTATAGACTAATAGAGTCCTCCGGTTAACTAATCCACCTCACAGCATCTCCAGTAACCTTCGTATCCTACATTCTAAAATACTATTTATATATGTATAAATAGTATTTTAAGGGATGGATCAAGAACCTTCCTTTTTAGAGGTTGGGTTTTGGGGGCGTAAATTAAAGAGCTGGCATGCATGCCGATGCAGTGGCAGGAAACCACGTGTATGGTTTCTCGATCTACACGAAACTAGAGGTGAATTGCGAAAGCAAGCAAGTACTACTACCGAGTACAGGATACTTGCTGAGTATAGGATATATACTCCCTGTTTGGTCCTAAATCTGAGCATACTCGTTTTTAGTCCCTATATGATACGGTGGTGACTAGGATCAGGAGCAAGTATCATGTAGCTGCTGGCAGTAGCAATAGCACTCAACATTGATCCAGTCTATGAAAAAACATGTAACCGAGTCCCTCTCGCAGAAGCCTTAATGTTTTACTACCATATGCTCGCTTCATTTCAAAAGAGTAATGCAACACCCCAAATTGAGCCAAATTAGTGAATTTAATCGAATTTGTTAGAATTCAAAAATTCCTAAGCAGATATAGGTGAAAATTCAAATTCCGAAGTTTAAATTGGGAATGCGCCTTGGTTGGGCTGTTCTTGGGCCATTTCCTGGTCCAACCCACTCGTCTCTTTCTCTGTTTCTCTCTCCCGTCGATCTCTCTCCTTACCGGCACCGCTCACCTCTCTCCCTCTCTACTTCGGTGTCATCTCCTTGATGCATACAGAGCCGTGTCAGGGAGCAACTCCAACCGCTCCTGTAAAATACTGTAGCAGATATAGAGGGGCTGCTGGAGGGAAGGAATCTTTTAGAGAGCAGTGTAATTTACGAAGGAATTTTAGAGGGATGGATAGAGGGGACGCTAATAGTGTTTTAGAGGGGAAATATAGAGGAGCTGCTGGAGTTGCTCAGCTCGTGTTGCCACCTAGCACTCCACCGCTTGAGCTCGCCGTGCTGGCACCGCCGGTCCTCGTCTCCGCCGCCCTATTGGTGTAAAATCGTGCCGCCACCTCAGATTTTTCCCTTTCTCCACTTCCTTCATTCCCAAGCGTCTCCGCCTACTCTCTGTCATCCATGGTGACTCTCGGAGCCTCGCCGAGCAATGTTGACACCGCTGGAGTAGCCACATTGCTCGGAATCGCTCGTCGGAGCAAAGCCGAGCCGAACCGGTAGCCGTTGATTTCTCCCTCCACGGTACGGTTCAGTCCGATTCTTTTCTACCATAGATTCCATGCCATCATTTCACCTCAATCAATTTGACCAGTGCGTTGCAGGAGCTTTGCCTGCCGCTGTTGCTCTGTTCGGTGCCGTTATAGGATCACATGTCGCCGAGCCAGTCTAGCCGCGCTCCATCCACTCCAAGGCCACAGTAAGCATGCCCTTGCCTCCCAGTAGCCAACACGTCGTTCAATTTGGCTAGAACCGTGTGGTAGCGCTACTGTCTTGTATAGCCAAGCTGTTCCTCCGCCGCCATTAATGGCGCCACCGCATCTGGTCAACGTTGGCCGTGCCGTAGGCACCACTAGGTGCACGTCATCTCCCTGAGCCCGTAGATATCACCTACACCCGATGGCACAGCTCCTAGCGTCGGCGAACCGCTGGTTTTTCTTCGGATACACCCGCCGGCTAGAGGAAGAAGATGATGACGTCATCAACTCAAGAGCTGTGCACACCTGAGTCGCTGACGGCATGGACCCACCCATGAGTCGCTCCCTCTCTGGTCTGTTTGTCTCCGTCTGAGTCTGAGTCACTGGCTAGTGGGCCCTTGGTGCCATGCATCAGCTTAACTGGAAGCGCATTTCTCCCAGGCACCTTCGTTGTCGCCGATGGGGCGCGCCCGAGCTGCGGCTGGGCCAAGCGGGTCTGATGGGCCGTGTCGGCCGGTGGCGTTGCTCGCCTCGTGCTGGGCCACGCTGTCTCCCCGCACCATGCATAGTAACGGTCTTGACCCATTACTGTTCCAGCGGATTTTCCCTGAATTAGATATTTAAAAGCATCCCGAAAATAGATATCTAATTATTAAAAATAGCATATTAGCTCCAAAAATTCATAGAAAATTACAATAAATATTATGGTCAATCTACACTCCAGGAAAATTGTAACTTAGGTATTGACCTACAGAAGAGGCTTTGACCTATTCTTAGGGGTATTTCAGTAAATTCATCCCTAGTCTTCCCAAACCACTGTAACAGTAGCACCTCCGCTCAGAATCGATACTCAGCCCTGCATTTTTTTGCATATACCTCAATTAGTATATAAATTAATTTTAAATCTCCTTTCCAATAGACAAGCCGGTTTTGGAAGAGGAGTTCCCGGAAGCTAGTCAAGTGCAGTCCACTAATCACCAAGGCGAGTTAACACCCTAGCTCATTCTTCTACCCAGTTTTGATAAAGTATTTTGATTGAAATATAAAAGTGCATGCTTAATATGTTTGGAAATGCCAAAGTTGTTAACCATGATGCTATCATGCCATGCCTTTGTTACATTTGATTGCCATGCCATGATTCCCTTGATATCACGCTTGATTGATTGTTCATATATTAAATAAAATGTTTAGACTTCTTAGTCCTGGGTAAAAATTGCTTAGACTTTCTTAGGTTGATTTAATCGGGTATCTAATGCCGCCCTGATGAGCCAAAACTCATTAGTGGACACAATGACAATATACACCTTGATCATGATGATTTTTGCAGTGCATGTGTTTAATTATGTGATGTTGGTTTGAGTAAGAGAGAATTCCCTGTATGCTATTGGAAAAGTTTATAATTCCCTATCTGCCACTCAAAATTCTCTCTTCCGTTACATGCCACCGGTTTAAGTTTTTTCTTCCCTCAGTGCCACTCAAGTGGTAAAGAATATAACAGAGTTAAAAAATAACCATTATGCCCCTACCTTTTTAATACGTTACAAAATAGAAAAATTCATAAAATAGTATAGAATTCATAAAAACATGAGAACAATTTCTACAGATTCATAAAATTATGTATAACCAGATATGAAAGTAAAAATTAAAACTTTCTGGATGTATTTTTTAAAAAAAATTAATCAAACCTATTATGCCTTATGAAAAGGAGAACAAATTTGAAAATACCAAATGTTACAAATATTTGAATAGTGGTACCGAGGGAAGAAAAAACTTAAACCAATGGTATGTAAGGAAAGAGAGAATTTCGAGTGGTAGATAGTGGATTGTAAATTTTTCCAGTGGCATGCAGGGGATTCTCTCTTTGAGTAATGGGATGTTGTTTTGTGGTTAACGGGAAACGGGAATAAGAGAGAAGGAAGAAAAGGATGATGGGCAGGATGAACCCGGAAGTAATTATGTGTGATATAAATAATATTCCTCTGTGATATAATTATTCATGTGTGATAAACATATTCCTAAGTGAACATATATAAATGAAGAGGCAGTGATTGGAGTATGGAGCTTTGGGAGAATGTCTGTGTAGCTGGAGTTGGAGGATGGATCTTTGGGATTGTCTGTGTGGTTTGAGAGTTGGTATTATTGAATTTTACTATAATCTCTCCTCGACATCTTTTTGGAGATTTCTATTAAAAAATGGCTACGTATAGGTTTTTATAAATATATGTTAATTCTAAATTTGGCTTTTCCGTAAAGAAAATTACCATAACTCCACTATATGGCCTACATCACTAATTTGCATTAAGGAGGGTGTTAACTAGCAAGTGCAGTTTGAATGCGCACTTAACCTCGCACCCACTCACCATTTTTAGATTATGGAGACCCGGAAGACGGTGATTACGCTTGTCATGAGGAGGGTGACCCAGTGTTCAATGATCCTGGCCAGACTTAGGCTCTCCTGCAGTCTGGGTCGCATACATAGTCTGGGATTCTCAAATGTAAAATTAGAATCAGGCTTCTGTTCGCAAACATTATTTTGTTGTAATATAAACAACGCTATGTCGATTTTGTTGTAATTAAGTACCAAAACTTGGTTAATACTCCCAGTGTATAATAAAGATCTTTTGGTATGTGTGACATGAACCAGCTATGTAATGTGAAGCACTAGTATACTGGTCGAGGGACTAGTGCGGTTTCACAGGATGGGTTTGCCCCGTCAAGTAATCGTTTTGAATATTTTCATGATCTCTAAAATATAATTTAACCACTAAAACAATATCAATGAAGTTCTTTTCGAGACCAATAATCTATCTATGTGATTATTATGTGAAATAGTGTAAAAGTTTTTGTGGATAAGTTCTAAAGGTTTGACTTAGAATAAATCTAAAACAACTATTACCTCTGTTTCACTTTAATTGTCCATTGCCTCGGGAAATATGTTTTAAAATGTTTGTTCATTTAGAATATTAATAGTGTAGCTATTGTGATATTTACACTCTTTACCTTCAAATTAAATGCTTAACAAGAGGAAAAGTAGTTGTAACATGCTACTCCCTCCGTTTCAAATTATAGTTCACTGTTTACTTTTGAAGACGCTATTTGACCATTCATTTTATTCAAAAAAATAGTGCAGATATGAAAAAAATATAAGTCATGCTTAAAATAAGTTTAATGATAAAACAAATCACAACAAAATAAATAAAATTTAGATATTTTTTAATAAGACGAATGGTCAAATATAATATCCAAAGGTCAACAGTGAACTACAATTTGAAACGGAGAGAGTATTAAATAAGGGAATAACAGGAGAAGGGGGCTTAATGGATTAGGTTTTACTATGATCGGCGTAAAGGTTTGGACATAAATGGTGGTGCTAATTCGTGTATATTTCACTTCTCATATGTATTCCTTTTATATTGTGCTTAGCATATACGCTTGGACATAAATGGTGGTGCCAATCCTTCCAAGAGTATCTAGTTGCCATTCATTTGTGCTGACAGATGGTTTTGGCCTTTGAAGTGATGCTTATGACGTTCTGACAACAAATTAAACAAAAAAATGGTTGCTCGGTCACTGTGGTCTAATCCATATGTATGATGAATGTGCTATTACAGTGTGAGTATCACAGGATATTAAATCTACTTTCCCACGCTTCATAGAGAGGCGAAATTTTCACATCCCTCATCTTACACTCATGGAGACATTGAAGGGAAAGAAGAGCCTCCGCCTCTATCATCTTGCTATGTTCAGTTGTAGACTTCACCAGGTTATATTGCTGTGCATTACTTTATTTTTTTATTCTATCCTTTTCAAATTGAGTGGCAAAACTAAGATAAACTACCATTGGTCGTCTCCAGCTATTATCTTAATGGAATATAGTTTCTTTGTTGACTGCATTCATATGGAATGTTTACATTTGTTAAAAAAAAATTTCTTAAAACACAAAACTATTTCCCACTTCCAAAACAACCTTTTTCATGCTTAATGGCACATGTTGTTTTGTTTATTGTCAGTGCTAGGAGTATGAGGTTTTCTTATGACTTATGTGGGATAGCTAATCCTTTTCTATATGTGGATCACATTAATACGGCAATCCATGATGTGAATTTTATTGGCTAAAACATTTAGAAACCCCCTTATACCAAATAATTTTTGAACATGCCTATACTTTATGTTGAAACACACATATTCAGGACACCCTTTGCATAAGAAATAATTGTTGGATAGCAAGTTTTAAATCCTCTTATAGATATTTTCCATTGCTTCAATTCACATCTTGAAAAAAAAAATGAAAGAACATGCACCATGCCTTCTATGATAGATGATTTGTGACAGCCTTGCATAAAAGAATTGTGAGATACTCTATTAATTCTTATAGTTATTTGTATTGCTTTAGTTTTGTACAATCAAAGCACAGAAAAATAGGCACCCGCCTTAAGCTTTTAGGATGTCTGAAATGCGTTAGAACGGCAGATCATGAAATGAGTATATTTTATTTGAATTGCTTAAAAACTACAAGGCTTATTGTGGCGCGAAAACGAATTGCTATGAGTCTCCTTCTATACTTTCACGAAACAATATATCTATAGGATATGCACAAAAATCAGTACGACGTACCAATGTACATTTAAAAGCTCCACTCATTTTTTAGTGATTCTAGTTGGAAAAGATGCGTGACTCATATACCCATCTGTGGTAAAAATTTCAAGATCACTAGTTTCCTGGTTTGGGAGCTATGAGGTGAATACCGAGCCCCAAACTTGCAGCCCCGAGTTCCATATAGTTCTTGGTATATGAATTTTCATGATTTTTTTGTAAGGAGTTTTAAGGAGATATTTGGTGGAGTGCTTCATAACACATTGACACATAGGGAGAAAAATTCCCATAATTTTTAGAGAAACTTAAAGCCACGAACCTCCTGCTCCATGAGAGGACAAGTTCTGGAAGAATCTACTTTTTCTTTTTGAAAGTTGCTTTGGGTTTTTGTGATGATCTCTTTTCAAAAGCAAGATTTGAATTGATTCCTCTTATTTGGACACTTGACAACCAGGATTGTGGCTCCAAAATCCCCACATATTCATATGGATATCATCCATACAAGTCATGGGTACACATAGTTGTCATGTTGTCCATCGCGGTTTGATCTCCGACACGAAGCAGTTTTTGCGGAATGCTTAGAGGGGCTGTATGTGCAAAAAGAAAGCGTCAAAATTGATTGGCGTCTATTCACCCCCTCTAGCCGCCTAGCTCGGGTCTTCAGCCCACTACATGTGGGTGTGCCCCGGAAACCTGTAGGCCAGTGCGGCATGGCGAGTCTACGACTTGCACAATATATTAGGGCCACGACGTGGTAGCGATACTATATGTGGTGCGTGTGGCCTACCAGGCCTGCACGAGTGCAGCAGCAGCAGACGACTGAAGCCAGAGTGTCACAATTGGTATGAGACACAGGTCAAAGTAGGGTCATGCCTGCATGGCAATGTTCAACTCAAACTACGGGCAATGCAATGGTACGAGGCACAGTCAACAGTAGGAGCTGCACCCAAAAGGCTTCTTGTGCCAAAAGGGAAGACCCCCGAGTTAACCACAAAGGAGCAACCGAGCAGCGACACGACAGGGCAGAGACAGTCACTCAAGTTTCAATGCCATTTGTCAGTATCTTCGCTTCTCTATGCACTTCCATGTGCAGTTACAATAAGAACAAGGGGGCAAGTTTGAGAGCTCTCTACAAGAGTGTCCTTATTTCTGAGGTCGTTCCCGCCTGCAATGGCAAGTTGAGCCTCTGCTATTGCTATTCTTTATTCTTTGGTCGATAAGACGTGATTGTATGCAGAATCATGGCAAATCATGGACCAATACCCCCAAATGTTACATAATTTTCCGACATTATGCCATGAGCATTCTGCCCTTTCAATGGTGGGAAAAATAAAATGTGGCTTCTCCTTGTTATATATTTCTTAAGCAATGGACTTTCTCTCCATAGGACAATTATTCTTATTCTCCCATTCATGACCTTCCTTAAAATTTGGGGTTTTCTCCCCCTTACTAGCTTCTCCGTGACTAGACAACAAAAGTTGCAAGCACTTGGAGTTGTACTTAGATGACTGTGGAGATTAGCACGTCGAGTGTGATCTTCTTTGTCAGAAAAGAGGGATCAATACAAGTCCTATGCAAGTCAGGATAGTATTTGGTCTTTTTTCATAGTTTGCACAGTCTCAGGCATGCCCTATTCAAGTATAATAGAAAGGATAATATACAGAGCTTCCAGTACCAATTCTAAATTGTAGTACGTTGCTCATGCATACATCAATACTATGTTTCATAGAGGGTGGTGCCAAAGAAACTGCAATGCAGTGTTGTTCCGCACACTGGTTTCTTATCCTTCCGGGGTTCTAACCCGATGGCGGCCCAGAGCTTCTGCTACAGGGTGCAATTTTATAGTCCAATGCCTAAGTGAGGTTGCTCTGGCTATGCAGTGCCAGTACCTCGAATTCACATTCAATGATACTCGACGTATATTCTTTATGATAAATTCATAAGACTAATTCATGTAATCAAATAGAAAGTCGTGCATGACATAATTAATTCGCATGTATTCAAATTTTTATTTCTAACTTGCCATTAACAATTCAATATGCATAAATAACTATTGATAATTATAATGGCAAATGCATACAAGGATTGCACATAAATAATTACAGAAATTAAATAATGCTTCAAATTAAAAATCGGGTGCAAACTTCAGGTTCCCGATATGCTAAAAGGAACCAAAAAATTAAGTTTTCAGATACATCCAAAGAATTCTAGGAAGGCATCGAAAAAACTTCTATTAATTTCCAAGCTTCTAAGGGATTTTAATGCAATTTTCATTCTTCCGTAAACAGGGGTGTCAAATTCAAGTTCCTGAGTTGCAAAACATGTCGAAATTCAAATATCGGGTGATTCTGCAAGTGTCAGAGGGTTTTTTGCAATTTCACAATTCTTGTGCTATTTCACAAATTTCTTTGGCCTTTCGGTCGCACGGCCTTTCACAATTCTTGTGCTATTTCACCAATCTGGACCTTTTGGTCCAGCGCACGGCCAGCTGCTAGCAGGGCCAAACGTAGTTGGTTAATGTGACGGATGGCTTATGCATCTTATCTGGATCTTTCGGCCCAAAGCACCGTCTACTGCGAACAGGACAGCGCATAGTCGGGAAGGCCCAACAAAATTATTAATTTCAATTCAAATTCGGATGATTATATAATTTTCCAAATTTTTCCAGGGCTATTTTCAAGTTTTCTAGGCTCTTATGCCAATTCTACCCAATTTTGGCCCAAATTGGGCCTTGCGGCCTATCTAAAGGGGCGGGGCGGGGCGGCTCAGCCATCGGCTAGGCCGGCGCGAAGGCTGGCTCGGCTCGGCAGACCGGTTAGGGCTAGACTGGTTCGGCTTGAAGCAGGCTGTAGGTCGCCTCGGATGAGAGGACTGCAGGGTCGGCCCGTTTGGACCATGCGGACCCATGGCCCTAGCCGCCAAGGTTTACGGCAGGTTGATGCGGCTAGTGCATTAGGGATGGCGCGGCACGGCCGACGCAGGCGCAGCGATGGCGCGTCAGGTCGGCCGGCGCCCTTCGCCACGGGCGGTGGCAATGACGGCGCGACCGGCGGCAACAACTGCAGGTAGCGGTGGGGAAATCAATCTACTAGATTGATTTGTAAAAAACCCCCCAAAATTCTAATCTACTAAATTTTCTTGCAAAATTTTGCAATTTACTAGGAAAAACATACAAGAATTCTTGATCTGCAACAAAAACAAGCACATATTACAATCTACTAGGTAATCGATGTGCAAAACAATACCTTCATGGTAGATGTGGATGCAGATCGTTCTTCCTCGCGGATTGATCTGCACATCAAGGAGCGAGCGTGCTGATAACGTGTTGAGGAACCTTGCTATCGGGTATAGTCCGAGGTATAGACGTTGTCAAACAATTACAGAGAAAGAGTAGGAACACAGGGAACATAGAGATATAGGGTGGAACTTCTCTTTATTAATTGTCAGATCTCATCTACAACAGATGGTTCCACCTCTTCTTTTATAGTGTTGTTTAGGGTCTAGGCTAGGTCCAGCGTGGGACCCACCAGAAGGAGCGCCGGCCCTAGGCTAGGCCTAACCCGCCTCTTAGGTGGTTTCCCAATAGTCTGATCCCTGTTGCGAATTGCACCCTCCCTCACGCGGGCAGGACACGCGAAATGTTATTCTGTTTTTCCTCGCGCGCGTTTTGGCGGTTCACTCAAAATCGCCAGGTTTGGTGGTCTCGGCCAGAAACCGAGCAGTTTTTTTCATTTAGCTGTGTAAAAAGTCTTTCCAACAAACCGAACCGGTATAGATCCTGTTTTCGATTTTTACTGTTAGATCTGGTTTTTAAAACTATGTCTTAATTAGAAATGCCATGTGCATAGTTAAGAAAAGCATTTACAATGCTCTGCGTCAGCTGTTTATATAGATGGCCAGATGGACCGGCACGAAAGCACGAATGGGAAGGGGAGAGGTGGCGCCAGCGAGGGGAGCCGCTGCTGCCAGCGTAGTCGGGGTGCCGGAGGAGGAGGCGATCATGGGAGGAAGAGGATCCTCAGAGCATATAGTGTGGGAGATCATAATTAACTGTTGGATTGATATCCAATCGCAAGAAAATCAATTGAATCTTAATAATTTCAGTCAACAGTGCATCCCCTGTACTATTATCTATATCCTGATGAGTACTGAAATTGTCACATAAAATAATCTACGTGATCAACATGTATTAATTATTCCTACTATATTTCCTGATCTTCAGCAATCTGCGCATGCGATGTGATGTCTTGCTATTTCTAGCCTGGGTGCTGATATAACGGTAAGAAACTCCTCAAGCGCGTTGCAACTTGCACCATCTAATAGCTAGCTAGCTAAGCTCGCTCCTCCCTTACCGGTGACCAATGGCGCCCATGGCTTCTTCCAGCTCCGGCGACCTGCCCATCCGCGCCTTGAGTCGACGCTTCGTCAAGGCCTCCGACACCTCCATCGAGCCACACTTTGCCGCCTTCTCCAACCTCGACCATTACAGTGGCAATATACAAGCCTGGCTAGTGCGCAGAAGGGTGTTCTATCGTAGTGAGATGTAGAACATTAATTGTATCAACGACCTCAAGCAAACGGCATGCCTGAACCATGTCCACCCTTTTATCCTCCTTTTGTAACAATTGCCATTAACACAACCAATAAGATTCCGTGAAGATGACCCAAAAAAAGACATATTTCTTTTTTTTATCGAAAACAAACTAGGGAGAAGGAAGGGAAGAGATGGCGCATGGGGAGGGGGAGAAGCGGCATCGGTAGGCATATAGAGAGGGGGGACATCAGGGTTGTTAGATTGAGATCCAACAACTAGAAAATTGACTAAAACTTAATTATTTTTCAGCACATCCCCTATGCTATTATCTATGTCCTAATAACGAGTACCGGGATTGTCACCTAAAATAATCTACGTGATCGACTTGTGCATTGATTATTACTAGCATATTTGTTGATCATCAGTATTCTATGCATGCGATGCACATAGCTATTTCAAGCTTGGATGCTGATATAACGGGAAGACACTCCTCAAGAGCATTGCACTTGCACCATCAATAGCTAGCTAAGCTCACTCCTCCCTTACCGGTGACCAATGGCGCCCATGGCTTCTTCCAGCTCCGGCGACCTGCCCATCCGCGACTTGAGTCGACGCTTCGTCAAGGCCTCCGACACCTCCATCGAGCCACACTTTGCCGCCTTCTCCAACCTCGACCTTTGTTGGGTTAATCACTGATCTGGCCAAGCTTTGTTCAGGTCAGGCACGATCAAGTCAAGGCCGCAGGTGGCGGAGGCAGGTGGAGGGCGTTGCTGGTGCGCTCAGTGCCGGCAAAAGCGTGTGTGAGTGTGTTTGTATCTCTGAACATGCAGCTGCGCATGTTTCAGTCCCGTTAGCTGTAGTCAAGTTCAGTTAGGCGTGGCGAAAAAAGTGGATCGTGGGATGGCACGATTTCAGCTCAGTCCTCGCCTATATATGTAGCAGTTTCTTTTTTGTACTTGAGTTAATGAGAAAAACCCCTGAAAATTGTCCCAAAAGGTTGCCCTGTTTTCTCTCTGTTTTCAGTTCTGAATACTTGCTACAGTGCCATCCGGCAAATTTTAGTTTCAGGCTGAGTTCTACATTTGGTATCAGAGCACATGGCTCTGGTCCCGGCGGGGCGTGATGGCGGCGGTGTGTCGCTGGCGTATCCTCCATTGACCACGACGAACTACACGTCGGGGGCGATCAAGGTTGAGGCCCTGCTCGACGCGCAGGGGCTCTGGGAGACGATTGTGACGCCGGCCGGTGTGGCCGTCGACGCAAAGAAGAGCAAGACCGCGCGGGCGAACATCCTCCAAAGCCTTCCGGAGGACATCCTCATGCAAGTCGCGCCGAAGAAGTCGGCGAAGGAGGTGTGGGAGAGCTTGAAGACGAGGTTCGTCGGCGCCGATCGAGTCAAGGCTGCTCGCCTTGCAATTTTGCGAGGCGAATTCGACGCGCTCCAGATGAAGGATGGTGATTCACTTGATGCGTACGCCGGTAAGATTTCTGGAATGGCAATTCAATTCACAGAAGTTGGCGGTACTCTTAGTGATGAACAGATGGTGAAGAAGTTGTTGGACACGGTGCCGGATCGCTTGTATCAAGCGGTCGCCGGTATCGAACAGTTCTGTGACACTGCAACGATGGCATTTGAAGAGGTTCTCGGCCGTCTGAAGATGTACAACGAGCGCGCGCGGCGGCGTGAGCAGCCAAGGCCGTCAGGCAATCAAGCTGATAGCCAGCTCCTGCTCACTGAGGCGCAGTGGCAGGCGCGGCACAAGGGTGGCGGGGACAGCTCCTCGAACCAGAAGGGAAAAGGCGCATCTTCTTCACCAAGTTACAACAACCAGCGCGGCCGCGGTTGTGGTGGACGCTGGCGAGGTCGTGGCCGTGGCGGGCGAGGTCGCGGCAGAGCACCGGGGCGTGATGGATCTGGAAGTTCAGGGGGAGGTACACGTGACAAGAGTCACATAAAATGCTTTAACTGTCAAAAATTTGGCCATTATGCATCCGAGTGCAGGGCACCCAAGCAGCAGCAGAATGGTGAGGCAAATCTCACCAAAGCAGAGGAGGATGAGCCAACGTTGTTGCTGTCAGCAGCTGTGGAAGCAACAGACTTGGTTCTGCTGAATGAGGAGAGGGTGGAGTCACTAGCCCTTGCTGCTGGTGGTGATCACTTGCCATCTGATGTGTGGTATTTTGATAATGGTGCAAGTAATCATATCACAGGAGAATTGAGGAAATTTCATGACCTGGATGAATCAGTGACAGGCAGTGTCAGATTTGGAGATGGTTCCAAAGTGCAGATCAAAGGAAAGGGGTCAGTTCTGCTGAAGTTCAAGAATGGACAGCAAAGGCTCCTAACTGAGGTATATTACATTCCTGCACTTTGCAACAATATCATAAGTTGTGGTCAGTTATCTGAAAGAGGAAACAAAGTGCTCATGCAATATGGTTACCTGTTAGTATATGACTCAAATGACAAACTGCTAATTAAAATCAGAAGTTCAATGAACAGATTGTACAAGGCTACAATAGAAACTTGTGAAGCAGTTTGTTTATTAGCAAATCTAGAGAACCCTGCTTGGTTGTGGCATGCTAGGCTAGGACATGTAAATTTTAAATCCTTAAAGATGATTGCTAACAAAGGGATGGCAAAGGGACTGCCTTGTGTTGAGAATCCAAACCAAGTGTGCCAAGGGTGTATGTTTGCCAAGCAGGTGAGGCATTCTTTTCCTGCAGTGGCAAATTTCAGAGCAACAGAACCACTAGCCCTGCTTCATGCTGATCTGTGTGGGCCAGTGACACCTCAAACTATTGGTGGGAATAGTTACTTCATGCTCATAGTTGATGACTTTTCAAGATGGATGTGGATGTACATCATCAAATCCAAGGATCAAGCCTATGATGCTTTCAGGTCTTTCAAAGCTGAAAATGAGAAGACACTAGGCTACCATATCAAGGTGCTCAGAACAGATAGAGGTGGGGAATTTCTATCAGCAGAGTTTGGCTCTTTATGTGAAGAGGCAGGTATTCTGAGGCACCTCACTGCTCCATATAGTCCTCAGCAAAATGGTGTAGTAGAGAGAAGAAACAGAACAGTGATGGCCATGGCAAGATCCTTATTGAAGAGCATGGGAGTTCCAGGAAAGTTTTGGGGTGAAGCTGTGAGGCATTCTGTGTATTTGCTAAACAGACTGCCAACTAAAGCTTTGAGCAACGAGACACCTTATGAAGCCATTAAAGGAAAGAAACCATATCTAGGGCACCTGAAGGTATTTGGGTGTACAGCTTATGCAAAAGTTACCAAACCAAACTTAAAGAAGTTAGAAGACAGAAGCAAAGCAATGGTATACTTGGGTGTTGAGAAGGGCAGTAAAGCTAGCAGGTTATATGACCCAGAGCTGAGAAAGATTCATGTTAGTGCAGATGCTATCTTTGATGAACAAGCAATGTGGGACTGGGGAGAAAGTGTTCAGAACAACACTGATTTTGTTGTGCCAGAACCAGTAGTAGTTGTGGCTGAAGGTGACACTTCAACACCTACCTCAGAGATTGAAGCGGACAGAGCAGGTAGCTCCCAGCAGGACATTGTTCAGAATGTTCAGCAAATGTCATCACATGCAGCTCCTCCACCTCAAGGTCATGTACCTGCTAGGCAGGTGCAAGCTGGCCCAATGACAAGAGCAAGAGCTAGAGCAGCTGCGGCTGAGAGAGCATCAAGGGAGAAAGAAGTCCATGCAACTGAACAGAGTGTTCAGAATACACCACTAAGAGCAGCACCAAGTGCTACTGATGATGGCAGTAGCAATACTGGTCATGGCAAACACAAGAGTTTGGCTGAAATTATGCAACAAACCAACACTGTTGAGCAGTGTGAAGCTGAACCAGATGATGAGTTGTTGCTACTAGAATTTGATGAGCCCAGAAACTATGATGAAGTTGCAGGTGTCTCTATGTGGGAAGATGCAATGGAAAAGGAGATAGAGTCCATTGAGAAAAACTGCACATGGTCTTTGACTAAGCTGCCAGTAGGAAAGAAGCCCATTGGGTTGAAGTGGGTTTACAAGATAAAAAGGGACTCAGAGGGTGCAGTGGTGAAATATAAGGCCAGGTTAGTAGCTAAAGGATATGTGCAACAACCTGGAATCGATTATGATGAGGTGTTTGCACCTGTTGCCAGATTTGACACAGTTAGATTAATTCTAGCACTAGCTGCAAACAGAACTTGGGAGGTGCATCATCTTGATGTAAAATCAGCATTCTTGCATGGAGAATTAGAAGAAGAAGTTTATGTTTCACAACCTCCTGGGTTTGTAGTGAAAGGAAAGGAAAACCTTGTGTATTTGCTGAAGAAGGCTCTCTATGGCCTCAAGCAGGCCCCTAGAGCCTGGAACACAAAGCTTGATGCTTATCTGAAGGTGTTGGGTTTTGCTAAGTGTGCTCAAGATCAAGCAGTATATGTCAGAGGTGATGATGAAACAAAGCTCATTGTTGGTGTTTATGTTGATGACCTTATTGTCACTGGAGCACAGCCCAAAGAGATTGCTACCTTCAAGAAAGAAATGCAGAAGGAGTTTGAGATGAGTGACCTAGGGTTATTGAATTACTATCTAGGGATAGAGGTAACTCAAGACAGTGACAAGATCACCCTGAAACAAACAGCATATGCAAAGAAAATCCTAGAGCAGTTTGGCATGGCAGAGTGCAATGCTACCAAGTTTCCAATGGAGCAAAAATGTCAGTTGCACAAGGATCCTAATGGTGAACCAGTGGATGTAACTGGTTACAGAAGTGTAATTGGGTCTCTTAGGTATCTTCTTCATACTAGACTTGACTTGTCCTATGCTGTTGGAGTAGCAAGTAGGTACATGGAGAGACCTACTCTTATGCACCAAAGAGCTGTCAAGCAAATTCTCAGATATTTGAAGGGCATTATCCATGATGGTCTTAGCTATGAGAAGGGGAGTAACTCTGAGATAATCACTGGTTTTAGTGATAGCAACCTAGCAGGAGATCTTGATGACAGGAAAAGCACAAGTGGCATGGCTTTCTATGTGAATTCCAGTTTAGTCTCTTGGTCATCACAGAAGCAAAGAACAGTGGCATTGTCCTCATGTGAGGCAGAGTACATGGCAGCTTCAGGTGCAGCATGTCATGCAGTATGGCTAAAGAACATGTTTTCTGAACTTGTTGGAGAAGAGCAAATGATAGTGACTCTGTTTGTTGATAACAGGTCAGCCATAGCCCTGATGAAGAACCCTGTGTATCATGGGCGCAGCAAGCACATAGATGTGAAGTACCACTATATTCGTCAATGCATCGAAAATGGAGAGATCACAGTACATTTTGTTGGCACAGAAGAACAAAGAGCTGACATCTTGACCAAGCCACTGTCAGGAGTGAAGATATCCAAGCTGAAGTATATGATTGGAGTTCGAGATCTCACCCCAGATCAGAATTAAGGGGGAGAATGTTGGGTTAATCACTGATCTGGCCAAGCTTTGTTCAGGTCAGGCACGATCAAGTCAAGGCCGCAGGTGGCGGAGGCAGGTGGAGGGCGTTGCTGGTGCGCTCAGTGCCGGCAAAAGCGTGTGTGAGTGTGTTTGTATCTCTGAACATGCAGCTGCGCATGTTTCAGTCCCGTTAGCTGTAGTCAAGTTCAGTTAGGCGTGGCGAAAAAAGTGGATCGTGGGATGGCACGATTTCAGCTCAGTCCTCGCCTATATATGTAGCAGTTTCTTTTTTGTACTTGAGTTAATGAGAAAAACCCCTGAAAATTGTCCCAAAAGGTTGCCCTGTTTTCTCTCTGTTTTCAGTTCTGAATACTTGCTACAGTGCCATCCGGCAAATTTTAGTTTCAGGCTGAGTTCTACAACCTTTACAGTGGCAATATACAAGCCTGGCTAGTGTGCATCTACCCCAAGCTTCCAGATCAGGCGACCGACTTCAGCGCTGTCGTGGCAGCCTTTGAGGCCGGCTTGCCGTCGTTGCTCAACCACCTGTACCCTCTCGCCGGCCGCATCGTCACCAACCCGAGCTCCGGCCTCCTCGAGCTCCACTGCAACAACCAAGGCGCGGAGCTCGTTGTCGGCGAGGTCGACGACGTCGCCCTTGGGAGCCTGGACTACGGCCTCGTCGACCAGTCCCTGAATAAGATCGCGCTGCCATTCGCCGAGGACGTCACTCTCTCGGTGCAGCTGCTGTCCTTCGCCTGCGGGGGCTTCTCCGTGGCATGGGGAAGCAACCACATCGTCAACGATGGCTGCGCCATCAACATGGCCGTACGGATGTGGTCCGAGCTCTCGCGGTCGGGGAAGATCGCCGGGGCGGCGCCGAGCTACAACCGCTCGGTGTTCCGCCCCCGTGACCCGCCGTCGTACAGCGCCAGTTTCGCCGCCATATACACGAGATACGACGAGGACAACCTCGTCAACGTGCTGACCGCCCAAGAGAGCTTCGTCGATCGGCTCTACTACGTCGAGGCCGCCGACATCGCCGCGCTGCGCGAGGAGGCGAGCGCAGGGGGCGACGGCCAACGCGCGTCGCGCGTGCAGGCCCTCTCCGCCTACCTGTGGAAGGCCTTCGCCGGCGTCGTGGCTGTTGGGTTAATTGCTGATCTGAACAAGCTTTGATCAGGTCACGATTGATCCGTTTGATGCCGCAGGAAGCGGAGGCAGGAGGTGGGCGCAGCTGGTGCAGGTGGCGCCGGCAAATGCGTGTGTGTGCGTGCGTTTGTATCTCTGAACAATGTGGCTGTACATGTTCAGTTAGCTGTTAGAAGTAGTCAAGTTCAGTTACAAGTAGCGGGTAATGTGGATCGTGGGATGGCACGTTCCGAGTCAGTTTGTTATATTTATACATTGTAGTTTCTATTTTGTAAGTTGCTGCTTATTTTGTTCAATGAGAAAACCACCGAAAATCGCCCCAAATATGTTCCTCTGTTCTTTTTCTGAATCTTGCTAGATTTGCTATAGTGCCGATTCAGAGGACGCTCTGAATTGTGGTGAAATCAACATTTGGTATCAGAGCACATGGCGTTGATCCCCGTCGGTGGTGTCAGCGGCACTGGGCGCGGTGGCGGTGTGTCACTGCAGTGTCCCATGTTGGCACCGACGAGCTATACTCCATGGTCGATCAAGATGGAGGCGCTGCTCGACGCCGAAGGCTTGTGGGAAGCGGTTGCTCCGGCGGAGGGGGCGGCCGTGGACACGAAGAAGTGCAAGACGGCGAGGGCCCAGATCTTGCAATCGCTCCCGGAAGATATCGGCAAAGGAAGTTTGGGACAGCTTGAAGCTCCGATTCGTGGGCGCGGACCGTCTGAAACATGCCCGCCTTGCAAATCTTCGAGCGGAGTTTGCAGCATTGGAGATGCAGGACGGCGAATCACTTGATGATTATGCCGGGATGGCGGTGCGCTACGTCGAGGCCGGCAGCACCCTCGACGATGCGCAGAAGGTGAAGAAGATGCTCGACTCCGTGCCCGATCGCTTCTACCCAGCGGTCGCCGGCATCGAGCAGTTCTGTGACCCCTCCACAATGGCGTTCGAGGAATTGCTTGGACGCTTGAAGACTTACGACTTGCGCGCGCGGCGGCGCGGCGCGGCGAAGGCGACGGCGAGCGGCCAGCCAGATGGGCAGCTCCTGCTCACTGAGGAGCAGTGGCAGGCGCGCCAGAAGACTGGAGGAGGTGGCGATGGAAGCTCCTCAGGCCAGAAAGGGAGAGGAGGCCCTCTTCCACAGTTAAGGCAACCAATATGTCGTGTGGCGGCGGCGCTGGCGTGGTCGTGGCCGTGGCGGGCGTGCGCAAGCGGTGCACCGGTCGTGGAGCGGCGAATACCGGGAGGTACACGTGACAAAAGTCACATAAAATGTTTTAATCGCGAATCGGGCACTATGCCTCTGAATGCGGGGCACCCAAGCAAAGAAGAAGACAATGGTGAGGCCAATCTTGCCAAGGTGGAGGAAGATGAGCTCGCTCTGTTCTTTGTCGACAAGAATCAGAGAGACCAAGGATCTGGTCTTGCTGAATGAAGGAAAATTGGAGTCACCAGCTCTAGCTGTGGAAGGAGGTCTTGCCTCTTCAGATGTGTGGTACTTTGACAATGGTGCAAGTAACCACATGTCAGGTGAATTGGGAAAATTCCATGATCTGGATGAAACTGTGGCAGGCATTGTCAGGTTCGGCGATGGCTCCAAGGTACAGATCAAAGGAAAGGGTTCAGTGCTGTTCAAGTTTAAGGATGGCCAACAAAGACTCCTTACTGAGGTATACTATATCCCAGCTCTTTGCAATAACATTATTAGTTGTGGTCAACTAGCTGAGAGAGGGAATAAAGTTGTTATGCAAGGAGGTCATTTGCTAGTATATGATTCAAGTGACAAATTGTTGATTAAGATCAAAAGTTCAGCGAATAGACTGTATAAATCTATAATAGAGAGTTGTGATGCAGTGTGCTTGCTAGCAAATCTAGAGAACCCTGCTTGGTTGTGGCATGCTAGATTGGGGCATGTAAATTTCAAGTCTTTGAAAATGCTGACCGACAAAGGAATGGCAGAGGGTCTGCCTTGTATTCAGCATCCAAATCAAGTGTGTCAAGCTTGTATGTTTGCAAAGCAGGTGAGGCATTCATTTCCTGCAGTGGCAAACTAGAGATCAACTGAGCCTCTGGCTCTTCTTCACATGGATCTATGTGGGCCTGTAACACCTCAGACCATTGGTGGAAATAGCTATTTCATGCTCATAGTAGATGATTACTCTAGATGGATGTGGGTGTACATCATCAAAACTAAAGATTAGGCCTTTGATACTTTCAAGAAATTGTATTGAAACCGAGAATGTCTTTGGGATGTCACATTAAGGTGCTCAGGACTGACAGAGGAGGAGAGTTTCTTTCGGAAGAGTTTGGAGTGCTCGTGAAGAAGGAGGATCTGAGACATCTCATCGCACCATATAGCCCTCAAAGAAATGGTGTGGTGGAAAGAAGGAATAGAACGATGATGGCCATGGCTAGATCTTTCTTTCAAGAGCGGGGAGTTCCAGGGAGGTTTTGGGGTGAGGCAGTGAGACATTCGGTTCATCTACTGAACAGATTGCCAACCAAAGCATTGGATAACAAGACACCATATGAAGCCATAAAAGGGAAAAAACCATACCTTGGTCATTTGAGGGTATTTGGATGTACTGCCTATGCAAAGGTTACAAAACCAAATCTGAGAAAGTTAGATGACAGGAGTCAAGCAATGGTGTACTTGGGGGTTGAAAAGGGCAGCAAGGCCAATAGGTTATATGACCCTGAAAGGAGAAAAATCCATGTCAGTGTAGATGTGGTTTCCGATGAGCAAGCTATGTGGGACTGGGGTGAAGGTACTGAGAACAGTACTGAATTCGTTGTACCAGAACCACCAGTGGAAGTATTGCATGAAGACAACACAATGCCATCTGCTGCAGAAGCTGGTATGAGCAGAGAAGCAAACCCTGAACAGGCTGTGCATGGAGTGCCATCAAATGCAACTCATACCCAGGGTCATGGGGTAACTAGGCAAGCACAAGTTGGACCAATGACAAGAGCAAGAGCAAGACTAGTCTGCAAAGAGATGTCAACTAGAGCCACTGAAATTCCTGTGTCTGAACAGAGAGATCAGAGTACACCTCAGGGTCTAGGTGCTGTATGCAGATCCCAAGGGGAGATATCACCACCAAGTAGCAATTGCCATGGCAGAGCATAGAAGCTTGGCAGAAATCATGCAACAAACTAGCACTCTTGAGAATTCAGGTGCAGATAGTGATGATGAATTGTTGCTACTGGAATTTGATGAACCACAAAGCTATGGTGAAGCAGCAGGTATTTCTGTTTGGGAGGATGCAATGAGAACTGAGATAGAATCTATTGAAAGAAACAGCACATGGTCCCTGGTAAATCTTCCAGCAGGAAAGATACCCATAGGTCTTAAATGGGTTTTCAAGGTGAAAAAGGACTCTGATGGTGCTGTAGTAAGATACAAAGCCAGATTAGTGGCCAAAGGGTATGTTCAACAACCTGGCATTGATTATGATGAGGTGTTTGCTCCTGTTGCTAGGTTTGATACAGTGAGGTTGATCTTGGCAGTAGCTGCAAACAGAGCTTGGCAAGTGCATCACCTTGATGTAAAATCAGCATTTCTGCATGGTGAGTTAGAAGAGGAGGTGTATGTGACTCAACCTCCTGGTTTTACAGTAAAGGGGAAAGAAAATCATGTGTACTTGCTGAGGAAAGCTCTTTATGGCTTAAAACAGGCCCCTAGAGCCTGGAACACAAGGTTGGATGCCTGTCTGAAATCATTTGGTTTTATGAAATGTGCACAAGATCAAACAGTGTATGTCAGAGGTGATGACAAGACAAGGCTAATTGTAGGTGTCTATGTGGATGATCTCATTGTCACAGGTGCACAGATCAAGGAAATAGAAAATTTCAAACAAGAGATGCAGAGGGAGTTTGAAATGAGTGATCTAGGGTTGCTGAATTTTTATCTAGGCATTGAGGTTGTACAAGATGATGACAAAATCATTCTGAAGCAGTCAGCATATGCAAAGAAGGTCCTAGAGCTATTTGGCATGACAGAGTGCAATCCTACAAAATTCCCAATGGAGCAAAAGTGCAAACTGCACAAGGACCCGAGTGGTGAGCCAGTGGATGTTACTGGTTACAGGCGTGTAATTGGGTCTTTGAGGTATCTCCTTCATAGTAGACCTGATCTCTCATATGCTGTTGGGGTTGCAAGCAGATACATAGAGAGACCCACACTCTTGCATCAAAGGGCTGTCAAACAGATTCTCAGGTATTTGAGAGGCACCATATATGATGGCATCAGCTATGAGAAAGGAGGAGATGCAGAGATGATTATTGGGTTCAGTGATAGCAATTTAGCAGGTGATCTTGATGACAGGAAAAGTACTAGTGGCATGGCTTTCTATATGAATACTAGCCTGATCTCTTGGTCATCACAAAAGCAAAAGACAGTGGCATTATCATCTTGTGAAGCAGAATATATGGCAGCTTCAGGTGCAGCATGCCATGCTGTGTGGTTGAAGAATATGCTCTCTGAACTTGTTGGTATGGCAATGAATTCAGTGACACTCTTTGTTGACAACAGATCAGCTATAGCATCGATGAAAAATCCAGTGTTTCATGAGCGCAGCAAGCACATAGATGTGAAGTATCATTATATTCGTCAGTGCATTGAAGAAGGAATGATAGCTGTTGTTTTTATTGGCACTGAAGAACAGAGAGCAGATGTATTGACAAAGCCACTGTCAGGTCTGAAGCTCGGGAAGATGAAGCACTTGATTGGAGTTCGAGATCTCTCCCCAGATCAGCATTAAGGGGGAGATTGTTGGGTTAATTGCTGATCTGAACAAGCTTTGATCAGGTCACGATTGATCCGTTTGATGCCACAGGAAGCGGAGGCAGGAGGTGGGCGCAGCTGGTGCAGGTGGCGCCGGCAAATGCGTGTGTGTGCGTGCGTTTGTATCTCTGAACAATGTGGCTGTACATGTTCAGTTAGCTGTTAGAAGTAGTCAAGTTCAGTTACAAGTAGCGGGTAATGTGGATCGTGGGATGGCACGTTCCGAGTCAGTTTGTTATATTTATACATTGTAGTTTCCATGTTGTAAGTTGCTGCTTATTTTGTTCAATGAGAAAACCACCAAAAAACGCCCCAAATATGTGCTTGCGCCCTGCTCTGTTTCCTCTGTTCTTTATCTGAATCTTGCTAGATTTGCTACAGTGCCGATTCAGAGGACACTCTGAATTGTGCTGAAATCAACATTTCGCGCGTCCCCGAGGAGAGGTGCCAGATGTCGTGGTTGGTGGACGCGCGGCGGCGGCTCACGTCGCCGGGGCTCGCGCAGGCGATGCGCGGCTACTTCGGCAATGTAGCGACCTACACGCAGCGGGGCGCGGCCGTGGACGAGATCAAGCGGAAGACGCTAGCGGAGGTGGCGGCCATGGTGCGCGAGGCTATCACGTCCATCGACTACGACGAGAACATCCAGCAGCTGGTGGACTTCCTGGAGGAGCACAAGATGGAGCAGATAATAGAGGCGACGGAGACGGGGCTAGGAGCCCCGACGCTGTGCCAGTCGGCGATGACCTCGTTCCCGGTGGACACGGACTTCGGCTTTGGCCATGCTACGCTGGCCATGCCCAGGTTCGACTACGGGAGGCTAAACTCGGGCTACTTGTTGGTCTGCGCGCGGCCTGGCAACGACGGGTCGTGGATGGTCAGTGCATTCGTGTGGCCGCGGCTCGCCGCCTCTCTTGAGTCCGACCACAGCCGCATCTTCAAGCCCGTCACGGCGGAGTACCTTGGACTGGTCTAGAATCTACGTCGAGTCTGCTCATTCCTCTCCCATGTGGACTTGAATTTGAACGGTGATTCGTTCATTTCCATTTCGGGTTGTGAAAAATGTTACCAAATTGTCCAGTGGACACCATATTGAAATATGCGCAATGAAAATTATGAGTCACATATAATACGGGTTTATATATAGCGTGGACTACATATGATGTGGACCTGGTCCTAATTGGGCCTCTAGCGTAGAGGGTTCAATAGTGGGCACTATATAAATGGAGGTGGTGGAGAGGCCGGCCTATGCCTTCGCGTAGGTTCTCCCTCTTCATCAAACCCTAGCTATTATCTCTCCCAGGCGCATCAGGCGCCTATGTGTCGGTGCTAGCATACTATGCATGAATAGATTCCAATCCCTGTATGTGTGAATACCGTAGAGGCGCTACACCCTGTGGGGCACTAGTCGACGCAAATCTGAGAAGGAAACAAAATTTCCTCACGGACAAATTCTAGACGCGATGTTGTTTCATCGATTTCCATTGATTCAGAAGGAATTTCGGGGCGAGACTAGATGCATTGGAAAGATAATTGCGTTAGCTTTCCAACGAGTGGTAGAACATCAAAAACGGAGCCCGCATGTGGTTGGGGCGTCAATTTGAAGTTAGACTTCTCAGGAAGTTCGCGAATCCCGATAAACTTGTAAAGCACGTCAATGACGGGCATGTCGTGGGGATCGTCCGCGGCGCACCTCGTGGGACGTGAAGAACCAACGAGGAGGAGGCGATCGGATTGCTGTGAATGACTACTTCCGTACGACTACGTGCACATCGGTGAACTGGCTTTATCGACTTGTACCCGCTGCACTGCACGTCGTAAGGTAATCTTGATATATGATCAATTACTTGCAGGGTGTTCCTATGCTTCCGCGGTATAATTTTGATTTGTTGCTAGCGTAGCAATCCCGCATTTTCCTTTAGTGGTATCAGAGCCATCCTATTTTGTCGGAGATAAAATCACGGCCCATTGCCATGGTCCACTCCCTGACGGCCCAATCGAACAGCCTGCCAGGGCCTAGCTCCCTGGAAGGTTCTATCTGGCCTATATGCATCTTGTCGAACAGGTTCCTGACTGGCATGATGCGTAACGGCCAAGGAATCGTGTTTGAGTCCGTCTCGAACAGGAGTTCTGCACGGCTACGTGAAGACCTGGACATGGTTTCCCGGATTGGAGCAGATGTCGTGATCCCCAAGAATCAGAGTTTACCTTATCTACGAGATCGTAGTTAGCCCGGCCCGATTATCCTTCGGTAGGTCGGTTCATCAACACGATATAAACAGAGCCCCTACGGCGTTTAGGGGGCGTCGAGTATTAGCCAATCACCATTGTATTCTTGCATACCGCTCGCTGAGACCTGTTCGTCTCGACGAGTTCCACCTTGTAATTCTCTTTGACATAAGGAAAGGCTGGACGTAGGGCTATTATCTCTCTCGAGAGGCCTGAACCAGGATAAAAATCCTTGTTTCTCTGTTCGTCGCTGGTTGCTGTTCGTATTGTTCGGCGTGTCTCCTATCTCCCCTTTCTCAATAACCTTAGTTGACTTGAGATCGATATCTCAACCGTCGACAGTTGGCGCCGTCCATGGGGATAAGTAGATCGAGCATGTCGAACTATTTTAGCGACCAGGGATCTCATCCTGAGGACTACGACTTAGAAGGACAGGATGTCTCATCCCCTGTCAGATCGGATCGATCTGTTCGGTCCTGATCGCTCTCCATATCTGGGACAGAAGTCTCTGGCTATGCTCCGGAGATGGTCATGGATCAAGCTCCCGTTATCGATGATGAATACGGAACCGACGATCTATACGATGGTTTGTATCTCTCGGATTTCAAGGCTATGTCGGTCGATTCCTCCTGTGGCGACACAGTGATGACACCGTCTATCAGGCCAACACACGGCCATCGCAGCATCAACATGGCGGTCACAGGACTTCAGAGGATCTCGCGCGACGCGGCAACCGTGAGATCGGGCGATCCAATTACGCTCGGCACCAAGATGAGGTTGCTAGTTAGCTTTCGCGAAAGCAAGATGTTGTTCGCCGCAGTCTTGACGAGTCCATCAATCAGACCTTGGCGCAGATCCGCGACCAGCGCAAGCAACAGCGTCGCGACCCGCCTCGCGCGCCTACACCAAGACCCCCGGCAGAAGTTCAACCTGCTCGGGTCGAATCCCCGCGTGACCGGACTCCGGTCGGGCAAAACGCGGACGCCTCGGGGATCCCAGGACCCCTTGAGCAGAGCCGAGAACGGCTTTAACCCTAGCGACGGTGCTCAGATCCGCCAACCAAGACAATCTCGCCGTTATGGGCGATGCTGTCGCCTCCCACCTTGAGCGACTAGCCGAAGGCCTTAAGTCCCTAGGTGAGGCCAACACCTCCTCCGGCGGCGTGATCCACCGTCCGGGTGGATTCAGCGCGGAAGGCCCGATCGATCGCGTGGCCCTCGTCACCGTCAAAGGACCACTGTCCACAAGCAAGTTACCCGTGGTCGTCGTCGCTCACCAAGTCCCCGTGGTCACCGCGACCATAAGGGCAAGCGTGCGTGCGACGATCATGGATGATCCCCTCGTGAAGAGCACATCGTAGCGACCACGAGGAAGGAGCGTGGCGGACTGTCTCGGAGGGAGTTCCTTCAGGCAGGGTCTTCCCGTTTAGCGAGAATTCCTCCGCGCAACAGGACCAACGTCTTCTCGAGACTAGGTTCTGCGGGAGAAGGTGGTCGGTATATTCCTTGGGCTGTAAGGCTTTCTCTGACGAGATTCGCGCTGTCAGGTGGCCATCAAAGTTCAAGCCCGGCCACGTGGAGAGGTACAATAGGACTCAGAACCCAGAGGAGTTCCTTTCCATCTACGCTACTGCCATCGTGGCAGCCTAGGTGACGAGCTAGTTATGGCGAATTACCTTCTGACTGTCCTCGAAGGAGCTGCTCGGACGTGGCTGTTCAATCAGTAAGAAGGTTCCATCAGCTTGTGGGACCAACTTTGTGACGCTCTGATCGTCAATTTTCAGAACTGTTACGTGCGTCTGGGCAAGGAGGATGATCTGCACCAGATGATCCAGATGAACGGGGAGACCCTCCGCAACTTCGTAAAGCGTTTTATCAAGATCTGCAACACGATCCCGAACATCTTGGATGAATCTGTTGTCCGTGCTTTCAAAAACAGAGTCCGCGACGAGCGGCTTACCCAGGATCTCGAAATCAACGAGATCTGGACCGCCAACGACCTATTCAAGGCGGCTGATCGCTATGCCAATGCGGCAGAGCGCGTTCAGTATAAGAAGGCATTCGACAAGGGCGAGCTGCCCGTCCAGCCTGGTGTGGATGAAAAGAAGAAGAGCAGCAACAATCCTGGTGACAAGAAGTCCCAGAAGAAGAAAAATAAGGGTGCTGCGAACAACACCGTCGCCGGCATAGATCGCACACCTCCTCCCAAAGACGGGCAGAAGAAGCCCAACAATAACTACAAGGGCAAGAAGCCCGCCAGGGAGGTAACCAAGGCAAGAAAGGTCCAAGTGACCGATATTGCACGTTCCACCAACACTACGGGCATGATACACGCCATTGCAGGACCTGGGCTGCAAAGCTCGAGGATTTCTACAACGGCAAGAGCCCAATGCCCACCCTGCCCGAAAAAGGTGATGCTGGCAAGGATAAGCGCAAGCCGATGGTGGTGATCGGGACAACGATAATGAATATCAGGAGCTCGTGAACCACATCGCCATTATCTTCGGCGGTTCCTCGGCTTATACCTATCGACGCAGCCTCAAGGAAGCTGCCCGGGAGGTCCACAACATTGAAAAGGGCAAGCCTCAGCCCGAGATAATGAAGTGGACCGACGTCGCTATCTCCTTCTCTAAGGAGGATTGCCCCACTGGGATGACCAAGCCTCAATGCCTCCTACTGGTGGTCTCTCCGACCATCAGCAACGCTATAGTTGGCCGTGTTTTGATCAACGGCGGGAGTGCCCTGGACTTGCTATCTGCAAAGGTCTTGGACGAGATGCAGATTCCTCACTCCAAGCTGAAGGAAGTCGCGATGCCCTTCTATGGGATTGTTCCTAGAGAAGCAGTACGGCCGCTCGGGCAGATCGTTCTGCCCGTCACTTTCGGTAGCCCGAGCAACTTTCGGACAGAGTTGATCACGTTCGATGTGGTCGACTTCCCATCTGCCTACAACGCAATCTTGGGCCGGCCATCTCTTGGCAAGTTCATGGCCGTGTCCCACCATGCATACCATTGCATGAAGATACCGGGCCCTAACGGTGTGATCACGGTCAAGGGCAACTACAAAGCTGCTCTGGATTGCGACGAGCAGTCCCTTACCCTGGTCGACCAGCTACCGCCGCGTGGTCCCGAAGTTCCGCAGACCAAGTCTGCACGTCCCAAGGTCTCTGTCCAGCCAGGGCGAGAGACTAAGGAAGTTCCGCTGTCTCTTGATGACTCTTCCAAGATAGTTCATTTGGGGGCTAATTTGGACCCCAAATAGGAAAGCGAGCTCATTGCCTTCCTCTGAGCTAATGCAGATGTGTTTGCCTGGGAGCCATCTGACATGCCCGGAGTCCCAAGGGAGGTTATCGGCATAAGTGGCGCATCCGCCGACAAAAAGCCTGTTCGCGAAGCTTCGATGATTTTCGATTTCAAGCGGGGATCATTAGGATCGACTTGGTAAGTCGCTCGCTTTGGTTTCATCCACGAGGTTGATCACCTGAGTGGCCGCCAACCTCGTCATTGTAAAGAAGAAAGACGGCAAGTGGAGATGTGTGTGTCGACCACACGATCTGAACGCCGCTTGTCCCAAGGACAACTTCCCGCCGCCTCGATAGACCGGTGGTCGACGGATCATGGATGCCCAGCTCTTGAGTTTTTTGGATGCTTACTCCGGTTATCACCAAATAAGTATCTCCCCCGAGGATGAAGAGAAGACTGCCTTTATCACCCCCTTCGCACTTTCTCGCTATAATGATCATGTCTTTCGGATGCAGGTAATATCGGTGCCACATTCCAGCGCTTAATGGAGAAGACTTTCCCGCAGCAAAGCACGGAAGAAACCTGGAGGTCTATGTCGACGACATAGTTGTAAAGAGCAAGTATGCTCCAGATCATGTAAAAGACCAGCTGTCCAAGTATGGATCCTCACGCGAACCTGCTACGGTAGGGGTGCTCGTCGAGCACCTTTACAAGCCCTCTATCACGTCTCCGGACGAGGCAATAGAGACAGGTGGTGCTGTCTCCGTCATCGAACAGGCTGTGGACTGGACAACGCCATTTGTCCCAGACTCGCAGATGGGACCCCGCTCAAGACCAAGCTGCTCCCGGCTTATAAGGCGTGCTAGTCCATACAAGCTTGTGGACGGCATCCTTTACCGTCAAGGTGCGCTGGGAGTCCTCTCCAAGTGCATCTCTCAATAGGAGGGTGTGTTCTTTCTTACGGACATACACAAGGGTGCCTGTGACAACCACGCCTCCTTCAGGACTCTGGTCGGCAAAGCGTTTCGCATGGGCTATTACTGACCCACTGCGTTACAAGATGTCCGGGATATCGTGACTAAGTGCAAGGCATGCCAATTTCACGCCCGGAAGGCCCATAAGCCCGCCCAAGAGCTCCAAACGATCCCCCCATCTTGGCCTTTCTCCACATGGGGTCTAGATCTGCTTGGCCTGTTCCCTAAGGGGTACAAGGGCTGCACACACTTGCTCGTCGCCATTGACACTTTCACAAAGTGG